>CM069864.1:27614500-28344500 GCA_036172795.1 Pelodytes ibericus
TACACACATTGTTGCATTTACACACACACATACACTAAGTCACACTGACACATACACTGATTCACACTTCCACACACATAGAGTTTTGCTTCTTTTTTTTTTCTAAATAAAAACCCATTATTTTGTTTGCAATAAAAAAACACTCACATTAAATGCACACATTCAACGTGCATACACAGACACACATACACAAATACACAGTCACTCTTAACACACCATGTTACACTTACAAACACACACACTTTTACATTAATAAAAAAAAAAACATGTTGTTTCCCCTCCCTGCTCGCTTACCTTATATCTGCAGGGAGGGGGATTGTTCCATCTGAGCACCGGGATGTCACTGACACCTGGTGCTCCATCGGGGTCAGAGTGCGAAGGGGCAGAGCTTTCTCCCGTGTGAGAGGAGAAAGCCCCGTCCCCTCGCGCTCTGACTGTGTTGGAGCACTGGGTGTCAGTGACATCCCGGTGCGCACTTTGCTGGAGCGGGTGAGAGGCGCGGCTACCGCTGCCACTCTCAGGCGGGCCGCACCCTTTCTGGCGGGCGGGCCGCATTTGTCCCGCGGGCCGCACGTTGGACGCCCGTGATCTAGTTGTTTGCACTCGTATTACTGTGCGTATTTGCAATATTTGCTTCCAAACAACTATGTACTAGAAAACCATATAAAATAGTACATGATATCCTATGTTAAGTGGCACAAGTGCTGTAGAACAGCGATGGCCAACATACACTAGTTTAATTATTGTCACTTACAAATTGCTTAGTCTGTTAAGGAAGAAAAAAATATTACGTAAAACGAGCCATGCATTCTGTTAGCAGAGTTGGATGGCAATGCATAAATTAAAGAGAAATAAATGTTTTGAATGTGTCAGCCTTGGGAAATTGCACATTTCTCATTAAAAAGTAATTCATTTGCATAACAAGCCACAGGTGATGTCATAAACAGGAGACACCTTAAACCCATGTGTTTCTTAATTGCATTTGCTTGCATAGTCGAGTCCCTTTAAACTACAAAGTCCCATAATCCTTAGCGACAATGTACTTATTGGCGGAGGAACACAGGAGTAGAATTTCTTGCAGAACAACGTTATTATTGGACGCCATGCAGATGAGATGTCATTGTGCTTTCATTTCGAATGACGAGGAACGATTACTTACTATCCAGATGTGGACCACTACGGTCATTGGTAACAGTCTTCTTGAGCCTTTTTCCTTTGGAAATATCAGACAGGAGTGCATTGCGACCGGACTGCTCAGATCTGTTTAATGCTGGTTTCTCTGTGGTTGCCTATAAAAAAAAAAAAAACAACATCATGTTACATCATGTATTATCTCCGGTCATATAAAAAAAGAAAAGACCTTACAAATATAGGACTAGGACTTTTATTCAACATGCCAGTCTATTGCATTCCGCAGTAGATCTCATTGTCTGTAACTAACATGATAAAGGTCTACAAGTGCCGCCCTCGCTTTGTACCAGAATTAAGCAATGTAAACTGAGTGGAGTGTTTGTTTTTTTTTTTTTTTACATATATGTTATATAAGTGAATTATGTTTCAGATCAATGGTTTAATACCCAGTTTACTATAGAAATGATGAAAGACACAATATTTAAAGAACACGTAGATATGGACAATTGTCCATTACTGACAAACTACGCCTAATAGTTATATGATTGCCTCTCTTGTTACGCAATTTATGTGGAAATTTTAATTCAACTTTTGGACTTTTCCTTACGATAATTTAAACTTAATCTCATGTGTTCCTTTTGAACTATATATGATATATACATGATTGTCTTTTGTATGTTTATAATAAAAAAAAAAAAAAATATTTAAAAAAAAAAGAACACGTAGATTGGCTTTAATGCCTTGTTTGGTTCATATAGCTCTATTAGGGAGCTGACATGTCTGCTCCCTCTTAGAGCTATTTGGAGCAAAGAGAAATCGTTCAGGTGATGCATTTGTATTCTTTCATTAATAGACTTCTATATAAAGCATCTCCACTTAAGGCCTAATACCATGTCTTAGAAAAAATACCCATTTGTGTATGCATGGCAGTCACATAGCTCAAAGAATCTGCCGAATATTATGGATTCAGAACAATAGCTAAAGTCAATACAAAGGACATTGTATACAGTTAACGTCCGACAAAGAATATTAAATAAAATCACACAGTGCAAGAGTAGCAAGGAGCAAAACGCATTTCTTTTCCCACATACTCTACTAATGATCTCCTAATTTACCTTGATCCGAGATATGGTTTTTAACAGCCACCGAAAAAAAAATCCATACATTGCATTTCTATATATTGCGTTTGCCTTTATATCCAAATATTAGCTTTCAGATCATTCCATTACGCTTAACTTCCATGGCTTGTTTAAATAAGAATATTTTCTTTGTAGCCTGGCAAACTTTCAGCTGTGCAAAGATAAATCTGCTTAGGACATTGCAATCCATCAATGCTGCATGGAACAACTCTTACTAGAAAACTGCTTCAAAATTCTCCAGCAGCAGGGCAATGAATGTGCGCGGTCTTTAAGGGAAACTAAACCAACATTAAAAGTGCTATTTATATATTATTGGATGTACTTCTGACATACCATTCACCAATGACTATTAAAGTGACACTCCAGACATCAAACTACTTTTATGCATCTGGTAGTGTTTAGTCTGTACATTGTACAAGAATTGCTTGCATACATATTCTCAGATGAAGGAAACGTGTGAGCAAGTGCAGAACCCAGTTCAATTAAGCTGGTCACTGCCTTCCGTTTTTTCAAAGGATATTATTCCCTGGTTTTGCAGCAGGCAAAGGCTTGAAGTGTGCTTAGCATTATATAGGCCGCACACCAGTCAGAGCTGCCAGGCCAAAAATGCCCCTGAACAATGCTCTATATGTGTGTCATTCAGAAGCTATTTTAAAGGACAACTGTAGCAATAAATTTAACTTTTTAAATTAACTTGTTTAATTGAAAGATTACATGAAGTGTAGGCATTTTACATAGAAATGCTTTAATAAAAGAATACAAATAATGAGCCCTCTTTTCTTCATATAGCTCTAACAGGGGGCAGACATCCTGTTTAGAATCTTGGGCCAGATCTTCAATCATCTGTGTAAGGGTTAATGCAGATCTGACCCAAGATTCTATACAACATGTTAGAGCAATATGCAGCAACATCTCAATAAGGTGCTTTATTTGTATTCATTGAAGCATTTCTATACACACCATCTAAACGTTATATAATCCTTAAATTAAACATGAGTTTTATTTGTTGCCGACAGTTTTCCTTTAAGCACACAGAAGATACCTTCTGTGCCTAAACAGTGGGACAAGATCTTTATACTAACACAAAAATGTTCCTCATTCACGGTTGTGCAAGAAAACGCCTACAAACTGCTGACTATGTGGTACAAAACACCCGTTCTCCTACACAGAATCAACCCGGCCTTCCCAGCCACTTGTTGGAGGTGTGGGGAGGAGCCGGGCACCATGATACATATCTGGTGGACGTGCAGACTTATCACAGGTTTTTGGGAGATGGTGTGGACAGTGATGGTCAAACTAACTGATGTTCCCCCGCCCTTTCTCCCAGCGACTTACTTGCTACACCACACCACATATTCCATTTTCAAATATAAAAAATCAATTGTAAAACATTTATTGAGTGCTGCCAAACTGCTGATTCCCATACATTGGAAGTCTACATACACACCAACACTACGGGATTGGGCACTCAAGGTAGAGGAGCTCAGAACATGGGAAGAGCTCAATCACTCGGCACTCAATCAACACACGAAATACATTAATACCTGGTTCCACTGGACAGAATGGACCTCTGGTTCTGATTTTGCTAAAACACTACTGATTTGAGAAACCTACAGCACATCCCCCCATATTTCTCTGCTCTTAACATATGTGTTAGCCAGGAGAACATGGGGCGCTCTAATAACTAACGTTTCCTATTTTGAGATCAGTACCGTGATATATGGCTCACTGTATGTATCTTCATATATATGTAATTCATATGCATAAGAATATCCCATATGTAAGTTCCTCCCCCTCCCTATTTTTCCTTTCTGTACCCACCCCCTCCCCATTCCCCACCTGCATATGTTTGATAAAAAATTTCTGACAATAAATAAATATTTTTGAAAAAAGATACCTTCTGTGTGATTATAATTAAGCAAGGAGCGTAAAGTCTCTTACTAACCCTACGTACAGTTCGCCACAGTGCACTAGATCCCATTTTCTCCAGCAAAAAAAAACAAAACAAAGAAGCGTGTGTGACAACAGGTCTGTATACAATAAGCTGAACCATGCAGTTTCAGTATATAGTGGCCATAGCTGAAAGCTCTCTATGTTCCACACAGAGATTTCCGGACTTAACATCCTGTGGCCACAAGTGGAGCCACACAACTACATATTACATGCACCTGTGTGAAGCAGAACATGATGTCAGATGCTGATGATAGTGACACGACTTACATTCTGTGTATCTTGAATATTAACCCATTACCAGACATTCTTGGCATCACCGATTGGAACAAGAATACAAAAAAGGTACATAAAAAAGGCCATTTATAATAATAAAAAGTACCTGTGAAAGCGTGGGTGGAGGAGGTGGGGGCGGAGGGGGTGCAGGCATCTTTAAAGATCGTCTCTATTTCGTCACCAGTATCTGTGAACGATAAGAAAATAAAACCTTAAAACATTACTCAAAGAATAGTCTTTTTGCCACTGAGTTGCTTTCTACTACACTGAACACTGGTAAACCTCTGTACACACAATAAGAGAAGGGGACATAATCCAATAATTCAGCCCCTTGACTTCAAATCATTATACAGGTTGAGTATCCCTTATCCTGAAATCAGTTATCCAAAACGATCCATTATCAAAAACATTTGTAGGATTTTGTCACATGTTGCAAATTCCGCACACACCGATCAGAATGCAAGAGCACAACAGTGTATTCAGTGTCCAGTCCTCTTAAGCTGTGATATAGCCTTTCCACACATGCTCAGATTACCCCACGCCCACAAAGGGTGATACAGTGACACGTGTGCAGCCCTGACGCACCAACGGCAGGTTCCCAACGATGCCTTATTTCACAGTAAAAGTGATTTATTAGATCAATGCAGTATTTGCATTGATATTACTGTATTTCATAAGTGCTGAGAGGCTTTAATATATCTTATTGGTGAAAATGATCTGTTATCCGAAATTACCCGTTTTCCAAAATATTTCTGGTCCCAAGCATTTCTGGATAAGGGATACTTAACCTGTATAAATCTGCATAAGCCAGTAACCTAAACATGTTTCTAAGGTAACATTAAAATTAAAATGCATATAAAATGTCATGTGTCAAAAATGTTTTGTTTTTTGTTTAACCCCTTAGTGACAAGACATTTTCACCTTGACTTTCCCTTGGTGACAATGGCTGTTTTGACATTTCTAGGGTGTTTGTGTTTAGCTGTAATTTTTTTCTTTCTCACATACAGTACCCACACAAATTATATGTTGTTTTTATCGTCATAAGAAGGGTTTTCATTATATACCATTATGTACATCATATCTTAGAATTTACTACAAAAAAAATAATAAAATATGATGAAAAATTTTTAAAAACCCACTTTTTCTAACTTTGACCCAAAATATAATTTACACAAATAAAATCATTAAAAAAGACCCCGTCTAAATAGTTTCTAAATGTTCTCCCGAGTTCAAAAATATGCATGTTTCCATATTTTTCGGTATTTTTTTGCGAGTTATGGGGCAAAAACTAAAAATTAGTGTTTTTTTGTTTTTTTCCTATATTGATCTTTTGACCCCAACCCGAACCCAAAATTTAAACCTAACACTAAATTTAACCCCAACTCTAATCCTTATTATATCCCTTAATATTTTTTAACTTTAATTTAATTTTAACCCTATCCCTTATGCTAAAAAATATTTAATTTTAACCCTATAGGCTAATATAGCTAAATAACCTGTTTTTAATTAAATTAAATATGTATTTTAAATATTTTCCATTGCAATGCTACTAAACTACCACTAGGGGCAGTCAAGTAGCATATTCAGAGCGACGGAAGTGAAGTTACTTTCACTTCCGAAGCTCAGACCGGCAGAGGGCTTAGCCATATTGATGGCGCAACATGCTCCGTCAATATGGCTCCCCACGATCGCTCCGTGGGGCGATCGTGGGGGTCCCAAAATAGAAATTTCGGTGCTGGCTATTGCCTCGATGTCGAGGCAATAGACCAGCACTGTTAAAACGGTTTTCGCAATCGTTGATCGCGAAAACCGCTTCATTCACTGCAGGACGTGCCAGGCACGTCCTTTGTCGTTAAGGGAGTTTCTCCCAGGACGTGCCTGGCACGTCCTTTGTCGTCAAGGGGTTAAAATGGCCAAACTTTCTTCCTGAGTTTTCACATTTCACTGAAGCGATACCTGCTACTCCTAACACACAATACATTTCTGTATGGTCAATCTGCTTTGATGTATGGGAGTAGGGTTGCCCTCTGGCCATTAATTTACCGGTAAAAAAACTGGCATCAGGCCAACGTGAAGTCTATGGAGACAGTACCAAGGCCGGTATTTTTCTGAACAAAAGGTGGCAACCCTATATGGGAGATGTGTTTTGAAGTCTCTCTGATACCTGCAGAGCTATCTTGCGGTTGTTGTTTCTTGGAAGTAAAACAGGAGTATGATCTTCCTCACAAACCACTGTAGTGCTAAAACAACGTACGCATCATGATATATGGACATGAGACATCACATTAAATCTAAATTTAATTATAAATAATAACCTAAACGATTTCTTTCAATATTCAGTCCCGTCATAACCAAATGAGGGGTGTTTAAATTTCATCAGATCAAATAGAATTATTTGGATACGTTCTAAAGAAAATTCTTATTCTGCAATAGATATTTACCATAGAAAAATAAGGTTCAAAAGGACAAGTTTCCAACTGTAGATCAAGACACATGAGTATCTAACTGTAATCAATATAGTTTGGTCAGTGAGTGACACATTATATGTCAAATTTAAAATTGGGCCTACAAAAAAACCATATCATAAGATTAGTCTTTATTTGGTGAACAAATATGTACATATAAATACATATATCTGAAACATATTCTTTTTTGTGATGAGTTTAGAAATATAACATCTATAGGTGTAAAATAAGTGTATAGTCCCTTTAATACTATGGTATTATCCCCAGTTGTGGTGTAAGGAATTAGTTTGCCAATGTACAGCCAGACACGGAGTAATATTTTAGCCTAACTGACTTTGAACCTTATACAGCACATTACAATTCGACTGCAATGCCCTCATAAATAATATCTACGCTTTGTGCGCTATAGCTTCCTGCCAAGAAGCTGCAACAGGAAGGTTAGTGCTTTCTGCAAAACCCACAGTCATCCTGTTTCTCGGGTGCTTTTCTTTTTACAGCTGTTGAGATGCATTGGCCTGACAAAGACGCATTTATGACACTTCAGAAGCCGGCAAACTCATCTCCCGGGGGGGGGGGGGGGTGGGGGGGGGGGATAGTGGGAGTACTTGAGTATCCCTTTTCAAGATCTGGGACGTTTCATTGTATAAAAAAATAATTCTTTTTTTTTTTTACATTTAAATGTATTCGTTTATTTTCTTAATTGGCTCTTTACTCTGGATGTTAATAACACCTTTTGCTTCCCGCACTTTGAAAGTAAACAACACATGTATCTTAATAGCAGGACACAGCCGTTCCGGTTTGTCGCAAACAGCCAATCAGAGCAGGGGCTCGCCCCACTCTGACTGCCGAATGCGAGGGTCTCCCGTTGCTAGTGCAGAGAGAGACCCTCGTTTTTGCATGGAATCAGCAGGGGGGGGGGGACTAGTTAAGGTCCCCCCTGCTGATCCCATGCAAAAACGAGGGTCTCTCTCTGCACTAGCTGAGAGAGCCGGTCACCGACCAGACGGCTGCCTGCTTCCTATGGAAGCATGGCAGCTGTTGGACAGAGGATAAACTGGCATGTACTATCAAAAGTACATGCCAGTTTATCCTCATACTTGGGGCAACTAAAATTTCACTTGTGCTTCTATATTAGAAGCACAAGTGGAAAAAAAAACGTTTAGTGTCCCTTTAATTAAGAGTTGGTTCCATTGAGCCTAGTATAGGGATAAAATGGACTGCACTGGCAGATTCAGTGACCTATTGTTACTCACTATTCGTACAGTGAGTGACCAATCATTTTTCCCTAAATTGATCTGGGATGCTATCTCCTCCTTACCAATTTCGCCTATAAATAAGGGTCTTAAAGTGTAGTAGGAGTGAGAGAAACACCCTCTCTGTAAATGCTTGCACCGACATTCTGCGTGCCAACAACCAGCGAGCAGATGTTTGCAGCCGTGATGGGCGCTGGGGAGAAGTGGTGTCTAGAGCCAACATAAAAAAAAACTTCTGCTTCCAGCAGAGAAGCAGAAGTTATTTTTAAAGTTAATGTTTTGTTAAAAAATATTATTTATCAGAATACAGCTGAGCTCTTCCTGGCTGTTATATTTTGAAAGTTTGTAACTTCTTTTATTACTGCTGAAGAAATTAGGGGAAAAAGGGAGGAGATTTTACATGAACCACAAATGCCACTAGTATAATTATCAAGCGGCACCCATTTCAGCATTCCCCTTATAATTTCCAGTTGGTTAACCGGTCCAAGATTCAACAAGCATAATGTGTCACATCTTATACATCATAAAGCCACTGTGGTATTCTCTTCCCAAAATAGTGTTACCAGATGTTCCCCCTTTAATCAGGCAGTACATAACATTTATTTATATAGCACCAACAATTTAAGTAGCACTTAGTACCACATGTATGTCCTTTCTATGCTCTGTACCATGTTAGATGAACAGAGACAGGCTATTCATGAGGTAGAGAGCCCTGCTCGCAAGCTTGCAATATAGAGGGAGTACGGGACAGGAAACCCATGAGGTGAGTGAAGAGGTCAAAGGGGAAGGTGGTGGCAGTAGCAGTATTTGGGGACAGTTGGAGGTAGGTGCATCAATTAATGGGGGTTTTATTTGGATAAATAGTATGTATTTTTCATAAGCATTCCTGAAAAAGGGGCAATGTGGTCACCCTACATTATCTGCCATACCAACCTGTAAGGATTATTTACAATTACTTGTCCTACAGTATACTTCTAGGGCAAATGTCAGAGTGCACCTCTTTAATGGGACACTAAACGTTACTTATCAATTGTGCTTCTAATATAGAAACATAAGTGAAAGGCTAGTTGTTCCTAGTATGAGGATAAACAGGCATGTACTTATGATAGTACATGCCAGTGTAGCCTCTGACCGACAGCTGCCATGCTTACATACTAAGCAGGCAGTTGTCTGGTCGGCGACAGGCTCTCTCAGCCAGTGCAGAGAGAGGCCCTCGTTTTTGCATGGGATCAGCAAGGGGCATCTTAACTAGGTCCCCCCTGCTGATTCCATGCAAAAACGAGGGTCTTCCTCTGTGCTACCACCGGGAGACCCCCGCATTCTGCAGACCTGGATCAGACGGAGCAGGACTCCTGTTCTGATTGGCTGTGCACGCATTGACACTACCAGCACGTGACAACCGGGAACTGCATTGTCTCAGGAGTGAGATACGGCAGAGAGATAACCCGCGTTTATCTATTAAAGTTACACAGCGGGTTTACTACAGACCAGCAGGACATATTTGTTAACCTTTGCTTCCTTCGGGGGAGCAAGGATCTAAAAACAGTTTAGTTGTCCTTTAAAGGCTGACTCCCAGCAAAAATATGTTCCCGCTGCATTATGCCTTGCACCCCATGCAGCCATCGTTCACCAACACACTTCCTGTTTGCTGTTAATGGATTGTGGGGATGGGATTCTTGTGTACAGCTGTAATGTCCACACTATGATAATAAAAGGTGGAGATGTATTAAAGTGGTGCATGCAGTTGGGTGTTCTGTGTCTGACCTCTGGGTTGCTCCAGCACTCTTAGCACCCATTTATTTAAAAAAAAAAAAAAAAAGGCACATAAGCACACCTAAATCTGTGCTGTGAAACTCTGACACCCAATAGCTCAGTTTCTCAAAATGTATAAAAATCCCTGTTATAAGATCACTGTGATTGCACTTTGATTTTAATTTTTTTTTAACTTTTCCGAACCTTGCATCTGTTCCTGCTTTATACATCTGCTCCACTGTACTCAGTAACAGTGAAACCATATTAAAACATATCACACATTTCACATGGCTATGAACAAAACATGATGCTTACCCAACATCTTGGCCTATCATTAAACAAGAGAGAGCGAGAGAAAGAGCATATTCCCACATGATTAATAAATAAATAAATTCAAGTGGTCTGATTATGAAACTAACTCCTTTCTTCATTTTTAACAAAAAGTTAACTATTAAAGCTTAATACCAGAATAATATTCTGTGCTTTAAGAAGTGCTACTTTGTCAGTTTTAAACACATATTCCATGCTGTATGTCATGGTTTCCCATAAGATAGAGAAAGCAATCTTTAGACAAATGGGGAAGGGATATTCTTAAAGAGGCCTATTGTATTGGACAGCCGCTCTGCCTGTAGTCAGAAAAATGGAATGCTGCAAATACTAGGCCTGTGAAAGTTCAATTTTGATCATTTAACAATCCTACTATTCAGCAGCAGCACACAGCATAATCTGTTAAGAGGATGCAATACACACAGCTCAATCTTTCTTTAACCCGCTGTGTGTCATTCAGAGAATATTCTTAGGAAACATAAAACAAGCTTTCAAAACTATGAACCAAATAGTGTGGTATTGCAAATACATGTAAGAGGCACTTACATAAGTCATCTGACTCAAAATAATACTTTAGGTTATAGATAAAACAGTATACGTCTCAGCATGCGGCACTGGCAATGCCCCTTGCCCCATTACCCCGACCACATAGAATCACTGGAGCTAGGGGCTGGCCAAGGGCCCCAGGCCTCGTTTGGCCTCAAGCTGTTGACTATATTCCCTAAAGTGCTCAGCCAGCGTTAGATGCTTCTTATTTTAAATGGTATAACATTTTAAGGATACAACCTCTAATCAGGAGTGTCCTATAATTGGGACAATATGTTATATAGGTATTACTGCGCCTACAGTTTCTATATGAGAATTAGTTTGTGTATTGAGTCATATGTAATCAAAGCATGAACTGTGGTGAAGTAACAACCATGTTGTGTAAAAATCCAGCCAATATAGTTGTGTTGTGTAAAAAAAACAAACAAAAAAAACCTTCGAATTAGGTAGATGGGATCATGCTAGGGGGAGAGGTTTTTAGTGGTTATGGGTAAACTTTGCTAGGAGCAGGAACAGAACTAAATTTGTGGTCAGGAGTGGTCAAAGTCAGGAGTGGTCAAAGTCAGGAGTGGTCAAAGTTGGTCAAAGTTGCTTTGTTCATTTCCAGCTTCCCTGATTTACTTCCTTTCTTTAGACTTACTGTTGCAGCGAGTGGTGGTTGTTCTTGTCAGTTATGGTCATGTTTGTTTTATATTTACACTTGATTGCCAAGTGGCATTTGTTTACACGCCCACGAGGATTCGTGGCGGGCAGTTTATATGAATTTGGTGGTTGGAAGTCAAGATTTTATAAACTTATGATAATTGATGGTGAATTAAAATCAATATGATGGTTTAACATTTAATATACATAATGCCATGTGCTGTGACCCCCTCTCCCCCCCCCCCCCCCCCACACATTTTGCTTAACTTTATGTAAGGAGATTGTCAGGATGTAACTGTATAACTATATGTAAGTGTGGTGTTTTACAGATATATATTAATTTGTATTAATAAAAGCCCTCTTGGTGTTGGTGTGTTCTCAGCAGTCATGGCCTGATTTCGGTAATATGGTTGCCAGTTCACCACAGTTAAAAGTTTAGTGACTGAAACCTGGTGTTTTCCAAAACCGCTGCTTAATGATTAAGTTCCTCGATTGCGAAATGCGTGATATGGTCAGGGGTCTGATATTACAGTCACAGGCAGCTATACAAGCAAGGTGATTTACTTATATTCTTACATTAAAGAATTTCTATTTAAAATGCCTAAACTTGATGCAATATTTTAGTTAAACAGATCTAATTTTCCAGCCAACAGTTGTCCTTTAAATCTGTATTCCTTACACCAGGGCTTGACAAATTTAATTTTATTCTAGCAGCCAGCAAAAAATTTTAGGAGCCAGACAATCACGCAATTCATAAACACACACACACCAACCCTAGTCACATATACACCCCACACACACCAACCCACGTCACATATACACCCCACACACCAACCCACTTCACATATACACACACACACTTCACATATACACCTCCCCCCACACCTCACCTATATACCCCCCTTCACATATACAACTCCCCCCCCACATATACATCCCTCCCCCCCTTCACATATACACCTCCCCCCCTTCACATATACACCTCCCCCCACACTTTACACATATATACCCCCCCTTCACATATACACCTCCCCCCCACACATATATCCCCCCACTTCACATATACACCTCCCCCCACACTTCACATATATACCCCCCCTTCACATATACACCTCCCCCCACACTTCACACATATATACCTCCCCTTCACATATACACCTCCCCCCCCCACACTTCACATATATACCCCCCCACACTTCACATATACATCCCTCCCCCCCACTTCACATATACAACTCAAACATACACAAGTTTTTTTTTCCCTTCTTAACTTCTGAGTGCTGGGTGTCGTCTCTTGACAACCCAGCACTTAGCCGAAAGAGCCATGAAGATCGGCTGCGGCACGAATGTTTCCCCTCCCTGCTGCCTTACCTCATTGCTGGGGAGGGGGAACATTCGTGCCGCAGCCGATCCTCATGGCTCTTTCAGCTGAACACTAACACACGTGTTGCGCGAGGGGGCGGAGCTTGCTGTCTGTCCCCTCGCGCTGCAAAAGACGGATGGCAGCGGCAAGGGGAACATTAGGGCAACGGCACCCGGGCGCCAGGCTCCATTTCCAGGTCGCCATGGCGACCTGGCGCCCGGGGTTTGTCGAGCCCTGCCTTACACTAAATACAATGATGGCCAAACTGAAATGAATTAAAAAAAAAAAGCATAATATAAAATATTTGGAGTCCTAACCCTCAATATCTGAGTAAAAGGATTTAGGAGTAATCATGTCAAAGGGCTTAAAAGGTAGGTAGGCAATGAAATAGAACAGCAGGAAATGCTAGCAGAATGCTTGGTTGCAGGGGGGCAGATAGAAACATTTAAATACATAAAGGGAATCACGATTTAATGGTAATAATTAGGAAGTATTACTTTACTGAGAGGATAGTGGATGTATGGAATAGCCTTCCAGCAGAAGTGGTAGAGGTAAATACAGTGAAGGAATTTACGCATGTGTTGGATAGGCACAAGGCTCTCCTAGATATAAGATAGGGAACCAGGGACTAATAAAAGTTTTTAGAAAATTAGGCAGAACAGATAGACTGATTGGTTCTTATCTATGTTTCTATATAGAAAAGTAATTATTTGAAAAGGTAATTAAGTATTTCACTTTTAATTGCAAAGAAGCAGGATGTTTGCAGCATCATAAAGATTATCAATTAATAAGAAAAGATGTAACACAAACTAGAAAAAAAAAATCATCTTTCTTTGTGGTTCTTTCTAAAAATACAGAAAAATAAAATCAATGTCTACCGTTCTAGGAAGGTATAAAAAGGAAATCACAGGTCAAGAGAAGGTACAAACCCATCAAAAGACCTTGCAGACAAGGAGCAACACAATCCAGTCTCCACAGACTGTGAGAATATGAATTTTACATTTCAGACCCGTCTTTATTTCAAGTTTGTGCGTACCTGTGAAATCAGCAGAGTTCAATATAATACCCACATTTTAAATGACATTACATATAAGGGTTTACTCAATAAAGAGAGAGTTCAGGGAATTTAGATGGAAATTTCAACCTTTAGGACAATGTAGCAGAGTTGGAAAAATTCTCAAATGCAGCTGAATGAGAGAATTTTTCCAATACTTTGGCAGCTAATTTCCTACAATCCTCTCTGTATTGAGTAGACCCATATCTAAATCTCCAGTTTTAACACAGTACAGGGATTCAAATCTGCCATTTCATACAAATAGTTCATTAATGAATTCCAGTGCTAACAGATTGTGATATATTCAAATTTAAATGATACATGTCTGGCTACTGGCTGCCCCTGGCTACTAGAGGTAGTTGAAATTATACAGAGCGTTTTAACACATAAAAGTGACTGTTTTACTTCTGTCGAAGCCGTCTCATACTAAAACCCACTATTTCTAATAAGATAAAATCAAAAATACTTTTCAAAAATGTAAAATCTCATACAAAGTCACAATAAAGGAAGCCATTGACAGAAGATGAAACTACATCTATATTGAAAATGTTGTAATCTTATTTGTCCAGCTACAGAATCAAAGAGTGAATGTGGCCGGTAAGGTCTATTCAGTGACCAAAAGCCACACTGAGAACCTCACAGGTTTAGTAGATAGAAATCCATGAGTAATAAACACACGAACTTTAAAAAGCATTGGGCATAGCTGGAAACTTTACAGAATTTTACACCCATTATTTGGCATGCTACATGAAGAAGACACAAAGACCACAATTACATTATATTAGAGTAACATTTATTTATACAGCACCAATAATTTCCGTACATAGTGCATAGAAGGGAACTACATACTAAGTTAGACAAACTAGAACAGACTGATACATGAGGCAGAGAGCCCTGCTCGCAAGCTTACAATCTAGAGGAAGTTGGAGACCTGAGACACATAAGAGAGTGAAGAGGTCAAAGGGAAAGTGGTGGTAGTAACAGTATTATGGATGGTTGGAGGTAGGTGGGATTCACAGAGATCAATTATGCGTGTTGTTGTTGGACGTGTTTTAAGCTTCCTATTCCTTACAGTGTTTGAGTACAGTAAGAGCTAAGCGGGATTGCAAGAGGTTACTTATTCTAGTGGTATGAGTAGTAATCATACTTAAGGGTTTATGGGACTTTCTGTGTGAGTTAAGCACATGGAGCAGACAATCTCACTGTGTGGTCTAATTTCCAGTAAAATTTGATGATTTTCCAGCTAGCCCTATAACTCATTCACTAAATAGTGAACCAAGTGGGTAGCCTTACTCTGAATCCACTTGTAATGTATAAGAGGTAGATAGATAGTGAAACACATACTTAGGAATAATTAGATCATGCTAATTGTACCATTGAGTACAATGAAATCTGTCCCATTACTTCCTGATCATCAACATGTATATCACAGGAAAGCCAGAGTCCCCAAAAAAATTAAAATTAAAATGTATTATTTAATTGCTCCTTTAAAACAATTACTTCCAAATGATTTTGGTTGGATCTACGTATTGTTCATTTTCTGGTCTCCTTCTTTCTACAAAGCAGTTCAACAACTCCCATGATCCTCATCCAGATCATGGGAGGTGTATCTGTCCAACAACATTTGGGAGGCTGTAAATTATCTCACCTTGAGCTGTGGATGGTCATGCTTGCCCCAGTGCCAGCGTGGCTGTACTCATGTAGTTCACTTAAGGTTAATCTGAAAATTCTTTCTAAGGCCAACTCACTTCTATTCATGCAAGTAAAGTAAGATGTGCAAAATAATCAGAAAAGTGTGTTTCATAATCATGTAGATGGGAATAGTTGCTGCAGTTGGTAATGAGATTTACTCCTTGTATCCTTAGATCTTTCTCTCTGTTCTTTATATTTGAAGAATGAGATACATCTCAATATTTTCTTCCTGGTAAAACACTTTATAAATTGGGGCAATTAAGTATATTAAATATTGATACCAATGCTTTGCCTGGATTACTGCCCTGAACCCTGAAGACATCAAACGCCCCCCAGCTGGGAAGCACTGATCTAGCACTCATTATCTATACTTTATTTATGTTTATTAAGATAAATGTAACATTATACATGTGGTTTAGTAGTCAGCATTTTTTTTGTTACATTGTTCAGGAAAAATGGAAAATACATATATACTTTCTTTGGCCTGATCTTAGAATCTACTGTGTGAACATGGTTGTAGGTGAACCAGTAATCTGTATAAAAGTAGTAACAAAATCCTGAACAACATTATCGGTTCACAATCATTATGCTCATCATTTTTACATTTACTTACAAAAATTCTATGAATACATATGTTTTTTTTTTATTTTTATTTTTTAGAAATGCTATAGAATATCCTGGAAACAATGGATATCGATCAATTACATATGAAATTAGGGTTCAATGATTACTCACAGATTTCTTTGATTTTCACTGAATCAACATATGGGGAATGTCTAACAATGACAATGATAACTCTGAATACCACACTGTGATAAGGTTCCCTATTTGAGGCAGTATCCATACCATGATGGTTAGTGTATAAGGAAGTTTACCACTGAATTCAAATTAAGAAATTAGGAAGCTAGTGGTTCCCACATTTGCCAAAGCTGAACCTTCTCCTTTTATCCAATGGTTCGTCACCCTTTATTCAATAATCCTCATTTAATCAGCCCACCTAGCATCAGCTGCCATTCACGAGCATGCTAAGATTTGTTTTCCCTATCTGTCTGCTTGTTTGTAACACAATAATAATACAATAGGTTCAGCCACTGAAATGTAAAAAGTAGATGCCAGCATTTATTTTTTTTACAAATAGTTTCTCTCCAGATTTGTCGCTATTAATAAATGAAAATATTATAATCAAGAAACTAGAAAACTATTTGAAATCGGAACCTGGATTTCCTGTGATTTAAATAATCATCAAATTGCTAGGCTGATGTCCAACAGGAACTTAGTTACGTTTAGTTTCAAGAGAAATGCCCATATTTTAAAACTATTAATACACTGGCCCTGGTTTGCTGACCGGACAGGATCATTTTGGCCATGTTGTTCATTAAGGAATGTGGTCTTTTTAACACTTCTGCGGTGTTCATGTTTATCTGTAATTTTCCTCTAATTTACTGTACCTACACAAATTTTATATTGTATATTTTCTAAAGCTCAGAAATGCTTTCTTTAGATGCCATTATATTAACCATGACAAGTAATCTACAAATAAATAAAATCTGGAGAGCAAATGGGGAAAAAAACCCAACTTTTTATGACTTTTGCTTGAAAAGAGTTTGGGAGTATTCAATTTTCTTAAAGTTGTTTCTGTACAAGTTATAATGCAATAAGTACAGGTAGTACATTGCAATTTCAAAATCCCTTTTTCTGTTTCAAAATTCGCAATAGTGACATTGTAACATTGATATCTGTCATGAATTCCTAAATGTTTTTACATTTTTCATCATTTTATTTGTTTTATAGTAGATTAAATGATGGAAATAATGGTAAATCAAGAAAGCCCTTTTTAAATGAGAAAGAGGAAAATTACAACTAAACACAAACACCACACATTTGTAAAAACAGCCTCTGTCCTTAAGGGGTTAATATAGCCTTTCTACCTCTTCATGGAAGATGCAGAGTTAACACAAGCTCCACTCCCACAGTAGACAGCCAGCAGTAATGACTGAATGTTTCCTGACTGAAAAATGAAAAATACAAAAAGGGGAAGGTCAGGTTTTCCACTAAACGCATATTTCACTGCCAGCTTTCTATTGGCAGAGTCAGATCATCACAGCAAACAGAAGATATCACTTTAAACACAAGCAGCTTCCAGTCTAACAATTGTCAAATCTTCTAAGAATAGGAGATGAACAAATGATGACTTCTAATGACTACACGAAGAGAAATCTCATATTGATCACATATGCTAGTCATGAAATGCTTGTCTACTGTATCACTCACACATGGAAGATCCAAGACTGATTTGTGGCCTTGTGTATAAAATTAGGGTATTTCCAGTTATGATTATATTTATAGATTTCTGAAAAAATGTCATTTAGTTGGAGGGATTATTGCAGCTGTACAGGCAGCAGAACCCAACATAGACCCTGAGAAATGTTTGTACAGTTTAGAACAGAGGTGACTAACCCATGCTTGCCAGAGTGCCAGGATGAAAAGGAGGTGGAGCCCTAGTGGGTGGAGTAACGTGTCGCCACATGGCGTCATGCGGCAGGCTATCTGGTTCAGATATCGAGTGTCTGGAGCTTATTTCATAGAGTTTAGGCCATGGCTTGTGTAAGACGGTTCTTGAAATAGCACCACAGACGGGTTTGAAATTAATGCTGGTGCTGAGCATCTTTTATTATGTTTGAGGGGGCCTGGTGGAGACCAGCTTGAGCACTGTGCAGCAGCAGCAATAATGCCGGGACAGACACGAATTTGCTGGGACAGGACCCCCAAAAAATTGGATTGTCGTGGCAAATCTTGGACTGTTGGCAACTATGCTAACCTTGGCACTGCAGATGTTTGGGGACTACACAACTCATGATGCTCAGCCAGTCACAACGCTGTTAAAAGACACATTGATCAGATTCCAATCCGGAGTTTGATCACTGTCCAAAGCATGGACTCTAGAGTTTATCAGATTGTCTGTTCACTCAGAGCAAACAACCAATCATAAACAATCAACAGTGAAATGCATGCCCCACAATATGAACTGTGAAATGCATGGGGAAGCTCAACAGTGAAATGCATGTCCCACAGTCTGCTAAGCAGCATTTTCTTTGAATTCTAGCGAGGGAAGCGGTCCATTCCATATGTATGCACAAAAATGCTAACGCATAAAAACAAATCATCCAGCAATAAGATAATGCAAATGTCTCATCTCCAGTCATTTTATTAACATTTGAAAATGGCACAATTAAGTTAAAAGCTCTTCATAGCAGTCAATAATTTGGGCCCTAAAATTCATAATATATTGCTGCATAAATCTATTTAAAAAAAATATAATAATTGTGTTTTAGAATAAGTTTAAGCTTTTCCACATGTAACCCTTTTATTCAGACAGCACCATGTTAAAGATGAAAAACAACCATTTAAAAAAAAAATAAAAAAGGTAATTAGACAATTTCATTGGTCTGATGAAAGATGCTGAAGGGAAATAGCACCACATATTTTTCTAAAATATTGATTTATATATTTTAAAGGTGACATTTAAAAATAGAAAGATAAAAGGAAAAACAGATTAAACCCCAACAATTTTTCCTATTTATTCTTCATGGGAATTTAAAACAAGTTTAAATAAACTGTATTTAAACAAAAGCATACATTATTATAGTGATAATGAGTATATGGGCAGTTAAGTAAGATGGGCCGCATCTGCTCTATAGCATCTCAATGTCGTCACCCCTTTCCTGTTGTTCACCAGTGTCATGATTGATCATGCATATGGGGATTGTGCATTCAAAAAACTCAAATGTACCTGATCAGTACTTTTGTAGAGACTATCATCAAACGTTTACTATTTACTTGGTACAGGTTGAGTATCCCTTATTCTAAAATCCATTATCCATAATGATTTATTAAGCAATTTTTTTTTTTTAGGTTTTTCCACAAGTTGCAAATTCCACACACACCTGTCACAATGCAAGTGCACAGCAGTTTATTCAGTGCACAGCCCCCTTAAGCTGTGATATAGCCTTTCCATGCATGCTCAGATTCTCCTACACCCTCAAAGTGTAATACAAGGGCATGTGGTGTAGGTCTGACATGGTTTACAACGATGCCTCATATCAAACTACATCACAGTAAAAGGGAGTTATTTACTCTATAAAGTATTTACATTGACACATAGTTTCCCCCCCCCCCCCCCCCTGCATAAGGTCTGCCCCCCTCCATGGCCCTGCACAGACCAACTCTCCACTGAAACAGCAACAGTTAGAATACATGCAGGTAGCTAACTGTGAGGAGATTTTTTATAAGTTGTTGTGGACAACATATCCCATAATGCTCAGCCAGCATCATGAAAGCGGTATGGCTCGCTGAGTATTGAAGGTTATCACGCAAAAATAAGGTTAGTCATGCAGTGTACTGCCTTCCTATGATGCTCAGCCAGCATCATAGTGCCTACTTGCTGGTTGTAGTTCACTAACGAAAGTATTTCTACAACTGCTGTGTGACTTCAATTCCCATCATGCTGAGCCAGCATCATATGTGTTTTTCTGGCTGATCATAATGGGAATTCAACATTGCCATAATATGGTCATAATCTCAGTGGCTGGCAGACTACTTTATGATAATTACTATAATATATAATTTTGGGCTGAAGAATTTCAGGGCTGATATTTATTTTCTGACTGGCCCTGTATCTGGCTGCTCTGAGCACCAAGGGGTGAAGTCTGTGCCGGCTGATCAGGCACAGACTTCATGCTCTGCCTCATTGCTTGTGGCACCTTCTTTAAAGTCGGAATTTCAGATGTCAGTGCACTGACAAGCTATATGGGTACAAGGAAGGAATGGACAAGCTGTTTGGGTGCAAATATTGCACTGAAGAGATCTTTGGGGCAAAGATGGCACTGACAAGCTGTTTGGGCACAAAGATGGAACTGACATGCTGTTTGGTGACCAAAATAACACTGATGGCAAATGAGTGCAAGTTTTATAAGCAAACTGAATTACATTAGCTTGTGAGCTTTATTTCCAAAAGTAATTACATTATTAGAGTGTGAGCTAAATTGGAGTTTAAATTATGATGATATAATATATGTGGGCGTGTTTTTGAGGTGTGAGGGACAGCATTTCATTCTTGGACACAGGCTGCACAATGTCAGGGGCTGGACCTGATTAGACAGATTGTTCAGTAATAATTTAGTGTCTGTGTGTCTCATTGTATAGTAAACTTGGTCAGTGTCATGCGATACTACATGATCTCATTCCCTGTAACCGAGGTACATATATTGTATTGTAACCACCATATGACCCAGGTTCTAGTGACCGAAATGTCGCTCTCTATTGGCACAAAACAGAAAGTGTAAACAAAGAAGAATGCCTTGAGGAAAAACAGCAGTGAAGCGTGGTCAAGGTCTGCAATATTAGAACACTAAAAACACTTTGAAAGGAGCCCTGAAGATGAATTACCTATTAACAATCCCCAAGGTGTGCTAACCTCAGATTAGCTGCAGATGATACTTTTTTAAGCACTAAAAATGGAACCTGGCTCTAAGCTCAAAATAGTTTACTATTTAATGAATTAACTCCAAAGAGTTGATAATAAGTTTACCTTTGTAAAGAGGAAAACTAAGACACATCACCATAGCTAACATTTTAAAACTAATTAAAAAATAGGCCCTGCTTTGTTGAGTTATTACCTGTTTAAATGATCTTTCTAAAAGGTTTGTTTAGACAGGGGAGAAACCATTAAAACAATCTTTGTCCCCTGCTTATGACATCAGGTAGTGGCTTGAAAATGCAAATTAAATATTTCTTATTGAAATTTAGTTACGGTGCATATCAAGCCACAGGTGATATCATGAATAGGACAAACCACAGACATATTAAAATATATGATATGATCTCTTAAAAAATAAACATTTCTTTTGATGGTTTGTCTCCTAACTGCTCCACCAGAAGGTGGGACTGTGGCTTTGAAAAAGGGGAAAACAGTATTTAACTTGGGAACTACGCAGTGTTTAGTAAAAATTCTAAGAGATGCTCCAAAATAATGTTTGCTCTTCTAAGTAGATTAGGTCCAATTCTCAGCAACTTGGCAAGCAAGCAGAGACACTCCCACCAAAAAAATCAAAAGGTTTTATTTATTTTTTTATTTTGTACTGTTGATTTCAGATATGTCTTTTATTATGTGACTGGGCGCCGCCATTTTGTGAAACATAGTGTTTTTGGGTGCTACCCCCCAGTGACTTTACAGCACTAGTATCTCACTTTGGGGCTGGGGACACAGAATGCAGTCTATAAGTCAGAATTCCGATCGTAGACTTGCATTGAATGGGAGGGTAATGTAACTATTACATCACAAGGGGGAGGAGTTATGATCCTGTTTGATCAGGTTAATCACCTCGCTTTGTGTTGAAAGGCAGGTAAAAAAAAAAAAAAAAGTTGTACTTAAATAATAAATAAAACAATAAAATAAAAAGTTTAATTTATCCTTTTATATGCCATTAATTAAATCATATAAAAAACAGTGGCATATGATTTATATATGCATTTGTTTTAAATGACCGGGTTATCTAGTAACATCTTATTTAAGTGGTAGTGTCCCTTTATGCCAATAAGGGCTTTGGGAGATCTGCAAAGTTCTATCTATAAATTTGGCGGGTGACACCTAGACACAAAATCATGAATGTAAGGCCCATATCCGCCTTGAACAGGAGCTTGATTTCCATAAATGCATACAGATAACCCTTTTTTCCATTATACTGTAGTGTGATGTGTGTTGAAGCATTATGACGGAAGCCCAGAGAGGCCATGTATTTTTAATACTTTTCTGACTTGTTATCTCGAGAAAACAAGTCAAAAAAATACAGGCTGAGTATCCCTTATTCAAAATGCTTGGGACCAGAAGTATTTTAGATAACAGATCATTTTCACAAATAATATATATTCAAAATAAGTCAATTTTTTCTATGATGTAGCTGTGCTATGAGGCATCATTGGGAACCTGCCGTTGGTGCCTCAGGACTGCACACGTGCCAATATATTACCCATTATGGGCATGGGGTAATCTGAGTAGGCATGGAAAGGCTATATCGCAGCTTTAGGGGGCTGGACACTGAATAAGCTGTTGTGCGCTTGCATTCTGACAGGTGTGTGTGGAATTTGCAACTTGTGTCAAAATCCTAAAAAAATGTCTGCATTACAGATCATTTTGCAGATACTCAACCTGTATTAAAAATACATGGCCTCTCTGGGCTTCCATAACTTATAGAAGTTGAACACGTTTTTATTTCCAGGTGTCTAGCACCTGCTCAATTTGTTCAATACTCCAATAACAGCAAACATTTAAAACTGCTGCCAGCAATGGGATTTCATGCTGATCTTCATCTCTAGTAAATACCAGGGAAACCATGGGGTTAAAAAGGGAGACTTGATTCAAAAGTACAGGGACCATCCCTGAGGAAACAGGTGTGAGTTATCACAGCAGCAGAACAATGAACAGAAGCACAATAGCCCAGTCCCACTGGTGTTATCGAAGAGTTATTGCCCTAAAACTAATACCATTTAGGGTGAAATGGGAGGCCTTCGGTTCAAAACAAAAAGGCAAAACTAGAACAATTCCCCAGTCAATATTATTCATACCTTGAAAAGGCAAATACAAAATGATTCATATTATGGATGCTCTATACTGCCATCTTGATCATTGGCTCTTTTAAAAGGCCTTTTGCCCCCCTTATTTTATATTATTACATTGTTATTTATCTAAGGTTTAAGCATATTCAATATATTATATTTGGAAGAAAAAAAAAAAAATACAAAACCTGGATGACAAAAGCGAAATGCAAATAACAGTAAAACAAAGGAAATAGGTTTGGAATGATAGGGGTTAAGATAACTGAATATTGGTTCATTATATATACATATTTAAATGTGAATATTAGTTCTATAATCTCTATCCGTGGGATGAAGCTATTCATAGCATGTACATATACTATTTCCAATTCCTGCTATTTATTATTTGCACTGTATGATGCACAGTGACTAGCTATCCCTGTCATGCAGGAATGTTTTGACTATCAATGTTCAATAGTTTCATAAGTCTCCATCATCTCAGAGTGAAACCAGGATCAACACAAAGAACTAACATGATATCTGACACACCCAGGGCTGCTGTAGGACAGTCAAGGACACGGGCAATCATTTTCGCTATGTGGCTCTGTAATTGTGTTCACATTTTTTACAAAATCTCATGGGGGAGGGGGTCCTATTTTTCTATTACAGAAACCCTTCGTCCAAACTTTTTACCCTTTTGTCTGTAGGACATTTGATGCCGCACTAACTTACAGCGTCCAAAAGCCTGTAGGACGACATAGAACGTCCAAACACTAACCGCTCATCACAACACCCCCTGATACATGCGCATTCCGCTTTAAGCCTCACTTTGAGTGGCTTCACTGTGACGTAGAAGATGTAGCTGATGCTCAAAGTGCGTGCCGGATACATTTTACTAAAGCACGACGTGAACCTCTGTGTTTGGGCACACCCCCATGACATCACACGTGACATTGCGTAGTCTCACGGCATTTCGCCAGGGACCCACAGGGTTGTCTCTGCCTGTATGTTCATTGGCTTACGATCACCCTATGATTGGGGCAAGGAGCACAAAAGGCGCCGTTTTGGTGCTTTTGGTCCTTGTTTACCAAAGCCCCATCCGGAATGAAGGGGTTAATCAGACACATATATTCTGACTGACTGAATAGGCTTCTGAATGATGGTGATACGGAGCTTCGTTCAGTAGAGGTTTAGACTTCTTTTGACTTCCAGTTGCCAGGTCCTGGAGATGGTTCTCTGGGACCTGGCAGAGCCGATCTATAATGCCAAACACACCTCCAGCCAGGGGGAGATGATCATCTCATCCCCAGTGATAGGCTGTATGGTGCATGATATACCCACTCGGATTTGTCAATAAAATATAAATTAAATCAAGATCAATGCTGCCGGTTTCTAAACCCATTAACTGTTAACATTTTTAAATGTTATTACCATTTATTTTGGAAAGTATAATATTCCTCTCATTACTGAAAAACTTCCACACATATATAGAAACCCCCATCTATACAAAACCTAGAACTATTGCCCTTGGGCATGGCAAAGTTTTGGGGCTATTCACTAAAACTGAACTAATAAGTGAACTGCAAAAATCGGGCATTAATGTCTGAGTTGGAAACGATGGGCAAATGTTTCCAACTTAACTATTAAAGCCTGACTTTTACAATTGTTGTGAGCACAGGTTTAGTGAATAGCCCCCAATGATGCATAGCAGGAAATACCCAACATACTCCTGAACAATGCATGGACTACCGGCTGATTCCACACAATACAGCACTAAAATGTGCACTTTGTGTAAGAAATTGCCATATCAAAATGGCATTAAAATGTAGCAACCACAAAATTACATGTACAAAACACTTCCTATATTAAACCAACAGTCTCACCTCTTTATAACGCTAAGCTGTACACTTAAATTGTGCATTAAAGCAATTGGAATAGTCTGAAAAAACTTTAGAGTCTACTCAATAAAGAAAGACTTACAAGGAATTGAGATGGAAATGTCAAACTTAAGGCCAAAGTAGCTGAGTTGGAAACATTCTCCCATTCAGCTGCATTGGAGAATTTATATAACTTGGCTACGTTGGTCTAAAGTTTGAAATTCCCATCTCAATTGTCTGCAATTCTCTCTTTATTGAATAGACCCTTCTGTTACAACAAACAATCATATTAACCTTCCGAGTGACTACTAGATCATCAGCAGGTATGTCAAGGTTAATATTTCTTTAAGTGGCAATCCAACTTAATATGTTTCAATTGATGAAGCTGCAATTTACAACACAATTGTTTATTAATTCCTCAATGTGGCTCCAGGATCCAAATATACATAAATCTAGGAGGAATAAAATCAGTTTTATATTACCCTAACCATTAAATAACATGGCTGGCTATGCAACACCCACACAGTTGCCAAAAACAATATTCTTAAACAGATTCTAAGCATTTTTATCTTAGTCCAGCCAGTCACTTAGAAGCATTAACCCCACAGGAAATAATATCTGGTACAATGTGCAGAGTTTCCAATCCTCCTTCTGAACTTGCTCTAAATCAACTACAGAACAAGAAACTCTTTAGATCAATGTTTTGATGCCCTATGTGCTAGAACATGTGCAAGGTAAAAGAGCCACATTTCGGGTTTTATTCTTTAATAAGATATTTTTATAGTGATCACTAACCTGCTCTCTTTCAGTAAGCCCGTCAACACCATGCAAGTTCCTCTAAAATGATTCAAGAGTCTCATTTCCTGTAAAAGTTGCAAATGACAGCAAACTTCCTCTTATTTGCACCTTATTTCTCAGCTTTACTGATCACAGAGCAGGATTTAACCCTGCAAGCTCTGGGCTATGTAAATACCACACCTAGGATCCTCAGTCAGAAATCACATTGATGGTTTATTTATAACTTTGTGAGGGTAAGGAAAGAATCCATTATGTCTTATAGCGATGATAACTCCTCTGTAAC
Organism: Pelodytes ibericus; assembly: GCA_036172795.1. Lineage (NCBI taxonomy): Eukaryota > Metazoa > Chordata > Amphibia > Anura > Pelodytidae > Pelodytes > Pelodytes ibericus. The sequence continues at coordinate 27,640,639 of CM069864.1, forward strand.
CCTCTCTGGATCAGAGGAGGGGATCAGTACATTATAAAGAATTCATACAGGTATAAAAAGTATATTAAAAAAAACTATTAAAATGTACATGTTCTAAATTGTAAGATTTGCATATCACTAGTAATCAGATGTTTAATTAAGGAGTCTTTCTCATGCCCGACGACGCCCCCCCGTTACTGTATTTGACACCTCCTCCTACATTATTTCTAAACGGTGGTTGTAGGGGATTTTCTACTTTAAATTCATGCTGAAGATATTATTATAATTTCCTGTATAAGTGTAAAGATATCTTGTTTCATCCATGACTATTAGCATCAGTTTTGTAGTGTGAGGTGTGTTACTGCAATATTTACGGAGCCCAAATGCAAACTAGAATACTCCCCATATATATCGCCCCACTTATGCAGTTTCCAAATGCCACCCTTGAAGTGTCATATTAGTACCCCTTTCCACAGTGCAATATTAGTATCACTTTCCACATTGTCAAGTTAGTATCCCTTTCCCCGGTGCCATATTAGTACCCCTTTCCACAGTGCCATATTAGTATCCCTTTCCACAGTGCCATATTAGTATCCCTTTCCACAGTGCCATATTAATATCCCTTTCCACAGTGCCATATTAATATCCCTTTCCACAGTGCCATATTAGTACCACTTTCCACAGTGCTATATTAGTACCCTATAGGATAAGATTGAATATAAATTTCAAGTACTCTCAGTTTTGTGCTAGCCAACTTGCTGCCACATCTATGGATGACATTTTCAACTTTAAGGGACAGTCTAGTCCCCAAACTCACTTTGGTGCAAGATGAAGATCACCGCTTGTATAGTGCACAGGCTTTTATCCCTGTGTGATTTTATGCAGGCATTCTGTATAAATCACATTTTTTATATTTGACTCAAGCCCTCCCCAGTGATTACTCTGCATGTTTACTGCAGGTGCAGCAGCACCTGATTCTATAAACACTGAGGATATAAAGTTTTGTTTCATTTAGTCACTTCCTGTCCTCCTCAAATTGAGTCTATTGTGTGGTCTATGAGTGACCTTGCTCTTGTACACAGTAGGATCTCTTAATAGTGCAACACATTGTCTGAGGACATCACTAGAGAGCCATGATATTCCATTCATTTTAAATGGCATTATTCTCATTGGTTCCTGAAGCACAAAAAAAAAAAAGGAAATGACTTTTACTCATGTAGTGTGGGCAGTTCTTGTTTCTTGCAAACAGCTGTAGTTTCACAATTTCTTCTAGCTGTAAGTATTTTTATATTTTAAGCAATGCAAAATGTAAGACATGCATTTTAAAGTACTTTGAAAGCACATTAATATGCATTATTATTTGGAAGATGCATTTTAGGCACCAGACAGTCCCTTTAACATGTGTGTTTCAAGGCACATTTTGGATTAAATTATACAGAATAGACATTCTGTCAGGGACATATCACCTATCATCAGGTTGACAAATATATGCAGACTTTAGGAGCCAAACAGACCAATTCAGATCCAGTCTATTTACTTCCAGGAGCCAGAGAAATGGTCCTTCCATAAGGTTCTGTATAAATCCAGGAATTGACAAGCGAATGGCAAACTAAAGGCCAAAGTAGCCGAGTTGGAGACATTTTCCAATTCAGCTACTTTGAACTTGTGTTTGAAATTCCCTTATCAATTCCCTCTGTTATAAACAATGCCCTTAGAAGCCAATCACAGAGGTGAACATGAACTCAAAATGCACATATGTGCAATGTAATAAACAACACATTGTTCAAACCTGTTATTCTTACATTCTCAAACATGCATAAACTATGAAGGGTGAGAAAGAAAATATAGGGTTACATTGATGCAAAGTGAGTAGCATTTCAACATCCAGACAACTTAGTGATTCTAGAAATCTCTTGAAATAGACATTGCATAAAATAACCTTAACTGCAATATATAGAGCTAATCAATAGAAATGCATCTTTTTTTTTTTTTTTGCCCGAAAAAAGCAAAGGGATGTTTTAGAGGCTACTGTTTGTTTTTGTATTTTTGGTCTTTTGAGAAATAAAAACTTCCACTTCCCCTTTATGAGCTTGTATTCATGTCCATTTATATGTTAAAGAGATATTCATTTGTAATACTTTAAATAATTCTTTGCTTATTATATAGTAAAATAAGGATTTAACTCTAAAATAAAAATGTGTCATATAAAACGGTTTCACTAATACTTACATTTTATCTTGGTCCAAAATTGTAGCTCCACTGGTGCCCCAACAAAATACCCCAACAATACCAATGTAGAAAAACAACCATCACCATCACTCCAGGCTACTGGCGTCTGCAAAATCCAGCTGGGAGAAGAAGCCCAAGTGCTTGATGAGAACATAATCCATGTAACCAAGAAAACCCATACACTTTGTTCATTCTTCGTGAAGCGGAGGTAAGGAACCATAGGTGGAAACGCATTCCGCGTTTCCAGCTGCTCAAAGTTATTAGTCATGATCATGGTTCCCTGATACTTATAGATCCCTGCTCCTGTTTACATTGTTTGTTTACATTTTCTTGTGGTGCCGAAGTATTGTTATGTCTTGTCTTGTTCTTGTATTTTTGTATTGATTGAACTTAATCATTCAAATGTGATGAATTTAACTGTAATCAGTCTAATAAGTGTGTTCTTTTCTATATGTTAAATGAAAAATAAAGAATAATGTTAAAAAGAAAAAAATACTAAAAAAAAAAAGATCACTGCTCCTACCAACGCTTAGGCTTCTTCATCCGACTGGATTTTGCATGTGGAACAAAAAAAAAATACTTATAAATCTTCACCGTGTTCTGTGATCCTTCTAGTACTACAGTGTCAACATCTTGTGTCTGTCTCACTGTACAATAATGCACTTGTAAACATAGAATAAAAAACCCTGAAGATGTGTGTATTACTCCATCTGAAGAAGTTGAATCACGAAACAAAATCCTAACATCAGTGAACATTGTTTTACAGTTTTATGCCTTATCCTACGACAGCCATGTAAGTGCAATACCACCAAGCTATTATGGTTTTACCCTATGATGTTTTGTGTCTTCACTCTTTTTGAGTGCTTGATGCATGCACCATTCATGGATCTCTACAGGATAAATAAACAGGCTCATAACGTATTATATGTTTAATAGTGTATTAATGTATATTCCCTATATCACTACTTATTTAAACTGTGACACTATGGGCCTTTAATCATCAAAAAGGGCATTGCATTGAACCGAGAAGGGAATTTCAACTTGAGGCCAAAGTAGCCAAGCTGGAAAAAAAAACTCCCATTCTGCTGTTCTTCAAACTTCTCAATCCCATCTGTTCTTTTTGTTCTCCCCTCCTTTATATAGTTCTATCCCTTCAGTTATCTGCAGCTGCTCAGGGGCAATACATTTCCCCTCTCTGATATGTTTTGCCACTTTTTTTTTTAAACTTAATTTTAGTGAAAAGAAACGAGACCAGCAATGGTTTTTACTTTGTTTGCAAGTTAAATATAACACCCAACTTCTGCTGCTACTGAGATATTAATCATCATATAAAATTGTTACACTGTATTTTGAAAAACCATCTAATGTTTGTTATTTGCTTGCATCTGTCTGTGGACAGAAAGAAAAATTTTAGCATTGGAAAATCAAGGGCAGCATTACACGATCCCAAAAAAGAAACATAAGAGGGGCTGCATAAATCCGGATTTCTTTCTGATTTTCTTAGTGTTTATTAGTGGGGGGGTTTTTCGCTTTTGTGCTCAAGGAGTCATTTGTTCCGGAGATGACTCACTACCAGAAAATAGTTTTGTTCCTATGATCACCATTTACATGTTTTATTGCATATGTAACTGATACTTTGTCCCTCTGAGGCCATGACATCACAACTTTCAATAAGTCTTGCTTATGGTCCATTATTAAAGGGACACTCCATGCATCAAACTAACTTTAATGCATCTCCAAGTGTTTATCCTGCACGTCGCATACCATTTTTTTCCCATACAAATGCATTCATAAAAGTTTGGGAATATCTTACAAAGTTTCCCGCTGAAGCCATTCATTGTAAACTAACCCAAATGCAAGTGTTCCAAGATGGTCAGTGTAAGCGGACTGTGTCCGCCAGCATGTGCAATAACAGTTTCAATTAGTAGATTCTTAGCTGCCTCATTGTTTTATTTTTTGAGAGCAGTGATTGGTGGAGTAGGAGAGTTGTGTGATTTGTTCGGTGATATCACTGACATCCCCATGCATTTCTATGGTAGCCCTCCGATTGGTTCCATATAGATGTTGGGGACTTCCTTTTTTTAATAATGAACCTTATGACTTTGTGGTGGGACGTCCAAACCTCAAAAGAAATTGGAACAAATAAATGCATATCTATTTTTTAAATGTCAGCTTTCCTTTGCATTTATTTATCCAGGTTTGTCTCAGTACCAAATATGGTACTGTGGTCTTGGATGACATATCAGAGAGCTAATACAGGGCTCGACAAACCCCAGTTCCAGGTCAACCAGGAAATTAGACCTGGTGCCCGGGTGCTGTTAGCCTCATGTGGCACCCTTGCCGCTGCCATCCATTTATTTTTTCAAGGGCAGCGCGCGGAGGGGGGGGGGGGGGGGGGTCTGCACAGACTGCAGGCTATGCCGCCTCTAGTGTCCGAGTGCTGGGTGTCACGTGACTCCCCGGCACTCAGCAAGAAGATAAATGAAGATCCGGCTGCAGCAGAAATGCCCCTCTCCCTTGCGATAAAATAAAGCAACAGAGAGGACACATTAACAAATTAATTTTATCTTTAAAAAAAATGCTGACTTGTGTGTGTGTGTAGTGTATATGAGGTGTCCATGTATGTGAGGTTTGTCTATGTGAGGTGAGTGTAAGAGGTGTGTGTGTGTATTTATGAGGTGTGTGTGTGTGTGTCTGTGTGAGGTGAGTGTAAGAGGTGTGTGTGTGTCAAGCCCTGCACTAATAGTAAGCAAACGTGCACACTGGATTTAGAGTCTTGTGACTGGCTTAGTTTGCTCAACAGACATGTTAGGACAAGAGTTGATGTTTTGAAAAATAATGCACAACAGAGTAGTTGCTACGGACAAAGCAGCTCCAGTGGATGTGAATGTAGCAGCACATAAATATTGGCTAATTGGTGTAGAACAAATATCAAGTTGTGACATAATCAATGAGTACTCTTGCATGCCAGCGTGCTCAGTTATTGCCATCTCAGGCATTGCTGAGGTGAGATAACATGGAGACTTACATCCCAAATGCATGTTTTCACAAGAAACCTACAATTAAGCCATTCGCGACATTGGGCATGCCAGGCATATTTCTAAAACTAAGGACCAAATTAAGAAACTATTTTAACAGTTTTTATTGTGTAAAAGATTTTTCAGTCAAAGTTAGAAAAAGTGTGTGTGTGGGGGGGATTCATATTTTATGATTTTTTTTGTAGTAAATTATATGATATGATGAAAAATAATGGTATCTAAAGAAAGCCCTTCTTATGCCTAGAAGAACAATACATAATTTGTTTGGATACAGTAAATGGTAATGAAGAAAATGACAGCTAAACACAAACACTGCAGAAATGAACAGCCCATGTCACCAAGACACAGCCACAAAGTAATGTCACTAAGGGATAATGTCAGACAGATGAAATGCTCCAGCTGATTAATACTGACTCTACGGCAGAAGTCCTTGGATTTGTTACTGTAAAAGAAAAGCTAAGGTTTTATACTTTGATCCATGATCATTTGAGGACAGTATTAAATCTTTCTTCTTTCCATTCTTTTTGCCATTCAACAGTCTGATTTGGGGAGATGCTCCCGGCTGAATACAGTTAAAGTTTCAATCTTTAGTCCAAAGTAGCAGAGTTGGAAAAATTCCCCCATTTAACTACTTTGGCCTATAGTTTGAAATTCTCATCTCATTCCCTGCAATTCTCTCGTAACCCCATTTAACCAAGAACTACATGGCAAGTTGTTACTTATGGAATTTTTTTTGGTTCTCATAAAACACCACGTAACTAAACAAGAACTGTGACTATGGATTGTGCTGACTATGGATTGTGCTGGCCTAGTACATAGGCATCCAGCTGTGGTCCTCCAGCTTCTGGTGAACTACAAAACCCATAATTCCCCAATTCCAATGTGTCAGCCCCCCAACTAAGGCTCCAACAAGCCCCCAAAACTCAAAAAAAACGCAGCTAATTTATGACATGAGGTGATTTAAATCCATCAAGCGGCAACGTTTCCACCTAAAGCGTCCCATTCTTTGGGTCAAAACGTTGACACTTAATGAATCAAATCATAAGTGGTGAGTTATTTTTTACTTCCCTTTTAAGCATTGCAGAGAACCATGGTACTTGTAGTACAGAAGAAGCTGGAGGGCCACTGTTGGACACTGTGTACTCAGGGTTGCCACCTGGACGGTATTTTACCAGCAGGCCGGTAAAAGAATTGGCTTGACCCCAATGTTAAGTCTATGGAGGTAGTACCAGGGCCGGCATTTTTTTTAAAGAGAAGGTGGCAACCCTATGTGTACTTGAAAAACCATTGATTATACTTTGTAACTATTGCAGACTATATATAAAGATTTTCCATGCATTTGCACATTGCAGGAACTATAAAACCATTTAGAACGGCAATTTAATTTATCCACAAAGCTATTTACGCATCCTGTCTCTTCTTGTTACAGACATAGTGCTGCTGAAAATAAAATGTTCAGTATATCAGATGATCTTAAAGTGCCCTCCGCCAATCCCCTCCATTATAATTATCCATTGCTTCAAAAAGGCAGTGGTAATGCAGGTTGAGTATCCCTTATCCAAAAATCCGTTATCCAAAATGTTCTGTTATCCAAATTTTGGGGGGGATTTTGACACAAGTTACAAATACCGCACAGACCTGTCAGATAGCAAAACTGTTTATTCAGCATCCAGCCACCTTAAGCTGTGATATAGCTTTTCTATGCATGCCCAGATTACCCCACATAAGCACATGTGCAGGCCTGACATGCCAAGGGCAGGTTCCCGACGATGCCTCACATCACAGTGATTTGCTCTTTACAGTATTTGCATTGATACTACTGTATTTCTTGAGTGCTGAGAGGCTTTAATATACAGTGGGGCAAAAAACTATTTAGTCAGCCACCAATCGTGTAAGTTCTCCCACTTAAAAAGATAAGAGAAGCCTGTAATTTTCATCATAGGTACACTTCAACTATGAGAGACAGAATGGGGGGAAAGAATCCAGGAAATCACATTGTAGGACTTTTAATTAATTAATTGGTAAATTCCTCGGTAAAATAAGTATTTGGTCACCTACAAACAAGCAAGATTTCTGGCTCTCACAGACCTGTAACTTCTTCTTTAAGAGGCTCCTCTGTCCTCCACTCGTTACCTGTATTAATGGCACCTGTTTGGACTTGTTATCAGTATAAAAGACACCTGTCCACAACCTCAAACAGTCACACTCCAAACTCCACTATGGCCAAGACCAAAGAGCTGTTGAAGGACACCAGAAACAAAATTGTAGACCTGCACCAGGCTGAAGACTGAATCTGCAATAGGCAAGCAGCTTGGTGTGAAGAAATCAACTGTGGGAGCAATTATTAGAAAATGGAAGACATACAAGACCACTGATAATCTCCCTCGATCTGGAGCTCCACGGAAGATCTCACCCCATGGGGTCAAAATGATCACAAGAATCCCAGAACCACACGGGGGGGGGGGGACATAGTGAATGACCTGCAGAGAGCTGGGACCAAAGTAACAAAGGCTACCATCAGTAACACACTACGCCGCCAGGGACTCAAATCCTGCAGTGCCAGAAGTGTCCCCCTGTTTAAGCCAGTACATGTCCTGGCACGTCTGAATTTTGCTAGAGAGCATTTGGATGATCCAGAAGAGGATTGGGAGAATGTCATATGGCCAGATGAAACCAAAGTAGAACTTTTTGGTAAAAACTCAACTCGTCGTGTTTGGTAGAGAAAGAATGCTGAGTTGCATCCAAAGAACACCATACCTAGTGTGAAGCATGGGGGTGGAAACATCATGTTTTGGGGCTGTTTTTCTGCAAAGGGACCAGGACGACTGATCCGTGTAAAGGAAAGAATGAATGGGGCCATGTATCGTGAGATTTTGAGTGAAAACCTCCTTCCATCAGCAAGGGCATTGAAGATGAAACGTGGATGGGTCTTTCAGCATGACAATGATCACAAACACACCGCCCGGGCAACGAAGGAGTGGCATTTCAAGGTCCTGCAGTGGCCTAGCCAGCCTCCAGATCTCAACCCCATAGAAAATCTTTGGAGGGAGTTGAAAGTCCATGTTTCCCAGCGACAGCCCCAAAACATCACTGCTCTAGAGGAGATCTTCATGGAGGAATGGGCCAAAATACCAACAACAGTGTGTGAAAACCTTGTGAAGACTTACAGAAAACGTTTGACCTCTGTCATTGCCAACAAAGGGTATATAACAAAGTATTGAGATAAACTTTTGTTATTGACCAAATACTTATTTTTCCACCATAATTTGCAAATAAATCAGACAATGTGATTTTCTGGATTTTTTTTTCTCATTTTGTCTCTCATAGTTGAAGTGTACCTATGATGAAAATTACAGGCCTCTCGCATCTTTTTAAGTGGGAGAACTTGCACAATGCATAGCATTTTGGATAAGGGATACTCAACCTGTGCCACAGAGTTGTATGTAACACAGTCACATGTGTTAGGAGCTAGTTAGTTAATCTACATTAAAAAAAACACACTAGAAGTTTAAGTTTGAATATGAGACCTTTTCATGCCAAAATAAACCTTAAATTTGAATAATTATTACAATCTCTGTGGAGTTATATATGTTCTATCCTTATGCATGAAATCCTAGATTTTTGACTGTTTTGTATAATTGGGCTTACAAAATGTATCAATAATAATTAATTATATTATATAGATAATAAGTGACAGGTTCAATATTCCGCTAACTTATTCATTAACATGCATAGATCATATTAAATATTTTTTATTCTCTACATTCACAGTATAAGCAGTGGGTTTTTTTTTTTTTTGTTTGTTTTGTTTTTTACCTGGGAAGCTCTATGGGATCCTGGGTATTCATGTCAAAAGAATAACTTTTAGGTTCAGTATTGGAAAAACCTTGGCTGTGACACAGGATGAAGAGTGCTTGCTATATGAATAATGCTATGGGCATAACAATCATGGTATCAAGGGTGGCAACTGGGCACACCGGCCTAGGAGGCACAGCGACTACTTGCCTGGCCGTACTATTTAAGCTATTATCTAAACAGAGAGTGTGGAGATCATCCAGTTGGATGATCTTTCACAATATCTCCCTGAATGCTGTGTCTCACTGATCCAAGACAAGAAGGCCACTGACAAGTGATGTGTTTGTGAGGTCATGGCAGGGGCCCGGTGGCAAGCTTCATGCCAGGGCCCAGTAGTTTCTAGCTACGTCCCTCAATAAGACCATCCTGATAAACTATAGCTGGTATGGACCATAATGCTCATGATGCTCAAAGATCACTCTTACATTTGTACATGTACTAAAGCAGCACATGCGCTAATAGAGCCAAACAGTGGCGCTATCACAGGGAACGTCTATGCTTAATAATAACTCCTAACAAAAGTTGGCAATGTTATGTGTATTCATACGTATTTCTGGGTTGCGCTGATGCCAAATGAACAACTCTACAAATACACGCTTAAAAAACGGTGGGAAAACTTCCGCCAAATCCACTTTCCCTGAGGCCTTGTCGCAGCTCCTGTAAAGTATCAGGATTTATAAAAAAAAAAGGTACAATTGCTGATGTCCAGTTTTACATCTCTTCCCGGCACTTTGCACAGTGGGAGTTTCATACATGACCCCTTATGACTCCATTGATACTCATTCAGCTTTCTGACTTTGCCGATGTTGTAGATTTCCAGTCCTAGGATGCTATGCAACCCAGCAGCTGGTAAATATCTAATATGTTAGCTTACTTAATTCTGTACAAATAACTACAGCAGTCTTCAATTTATTAAACTAGTAAGTGTTATTCTAGCTTTTCTTTCCCCCTAGCTCACCATAATAATACTGTATACCCTATTCCTGCGACTTCACTTGTCAGCTGTTTTAGTGTATATCCCTTTTGAGAAGAAATGTGTGTTTACATTGTTTCTTGTCTCGCTTTGGTGACATCGCCTTGTAACAAAGACCAATATGTAATTTTCCAATGATGCCACCAAGTGATGTCATCATAAGAAAAATATAGCACAGACATGTATATATATTTAAAACACTCTATGCATTTGCCTGTGCAATTCTGATAACACAGGGAGTGGATGATTTGTAAGATCTATATTCACACAGTAAACAATATTTTGGAGTCTCTTTTATATCCCACGAGAACCTGTACAATGGTGGAATACATTTAAAGCCAGGTCAATGCATATTAAAAATGTGTGTCTGAAAGAAGGATGTAAGGAGTTAATGTTATTTGAGGTATGGCGTGATAAATAATACATTATTCATGATATAATGTATAGCATTAGCATGCTGGTATACTCGAATGTAATATATTATTCAAGATATCAAGTATAGCATTTGCATGGTGGTATCATGGAATCTTATACATTATTCATGATGTCATGTATAGCATTAGCAAAGTGGTATACTTGAATGTTTCTTAAAGGAAAAGGATCACCTAAGTTTTTACTGTGCATATAGAGAATCAAAAATGATTGAAATACATTTGTGTTAGCATAATTGCACCCAACTGCCTAAATTAGGAGAAAAATGTGTTTTAAATGTCAGCGGAGTCTCCTGCTTATGACATAACCTATAGCTTGTAATTCAAATAGCATATCAACACTTTACAGACACATTTAAAACACATTTTCCTCCTAACGATGTATAGATCATTTTCCATAACTTTTTATTCTCTACAGTCCCAGTATAAGCAATGTTTAGCTGATACAGTCCCTTTAATACACAATATATCTACAACATTTTAATTTTCATTCTACCTGCAAAGCTCTGTGAGATCCTGTACATACATGTATTATTATTATTTAATGGAGGCAATTGTACAGCTTCATTAAGACAGATAGGCTCAAGATGAAAACAAAAGAAGCCAGCATCTCAGGTCACTTATCCAGCACGTGAGACTTCCTATTTAAAATGCTGATGATTACATTTCACATGAAACTCTGTAACAGGATAACAAATGAATGCAGACTCATCAGTTTATTCCTAAAATTCACACGGGGACCACTATGACACATACACAGCAGGCAAACCTAAACCACACACAATACTAATTTTTGGCTGCTGCAGAACCTCTTGGAGAAATGATCTCCCTTTTGCCTTAATTAACAAAACACTGAAGTTCCATCTTGACAAGAGGCGGCGCAGTAATTGATGTTTTTTTATAGCCACAAAAGGTGGATAATTGTTTTGTTTGAACCGTGGCTGTGCACACGGTGAAACTAGGTTACTGGCAGCTCGAGGAATGCACTAAAAAAGAGCAAAAATGAACACAGGAAATGGGAGAAGTGAGCAAACTTGCATAACACATTTACAAAGGAATCAGTATAACTTCTAATAATCCTGCCATCAGTAACAAGCATCCTACACGGCTTACATCTGACAACTGCAAATATAATTAGGGAGCTTTAGAGCTCATTACAGTACAGTAGTTTTAGTGCAAAGTTGTCAAAGTGGAGCAATCAGAAGCCACATTCCATTGGTTTCCATGGCGATTGCTCAACTTTCAGAACTTCGAAATACAAAATCTTATAAAGTTTCAACAAACAACAATTACAAAGCCAGCGTCAGGGGGAAGTATTGCTGAATAAGAAGCATTATAAGACGCTAATCCAGTGCTGGTTACAAGAAGTGCCAAATACCTGCAATTATTCTGAGGTTCTGCTAGATCTGTCTGTCTAATATGCACCGAATGCTGCTTAGGACCAGATGACATGGCAGTGACATAAAAAAAAAAAAAGCAGAATAAAAGCCAGGGAACTGACAGCCCTGCACTCTATCCATCAACATGCCAAAGCCACACCCATTCACCAGTGCAAATCCGGGACACAGCAAGTCCCTGACTTGTTGTCACTTACTGGTAGAGAGGGAGAGGTGCTGAGGGGAGACTTGTCCCAGATGTGGATCAGATCCCTGATTCTCCCAGGCACCGGCAGTTCCGCTTTGTTTTCCAAGCTCTTCCAGAGTTGTGCAAAAAAAAAAAAAAAAAATTCAGACTTCCCCTCAGTCCGGAAACCTTAAAGTGATGCAACAGTTCCCACATGTGGCTTTCAGCAGAGCTAGCTTGCTGCATCAGACCCACCATGTCATGACCACAAACGGGACGAGGGCATTGCAAATAATTACTTCATAAAACTTAAAGCGTACAGCTGACTATAAGGCACATGGGGACATGAACACTGTTTTGAAACTGATAGACTCCAGTGAATAATAAATAGGAGATTGTGTTAGGAGCAGACAGGATAGGTCAGTTGATTTTCTTCAGCATGCCTTTATGTGCCCAGGCAAACTACAATCAAAATACTTTACATTAGCTACAGAGTTCGAGCATTAAGGGTGTATTTTAATTGCCTCTTGTCATCTTTTCAAAAGATCACTTTATTCGTTTTTATGAATGTTTCTGCCAAAGGGTTAATTTCTCTTTGTATGTAGCCAGAATATTAACCCTGTCACCTCCACCAAGAATTCGTGTATAAACTGGACAATAAGGGTAACTTGGGCCCTTAGTTGAGGAAAAATTTACAAATACTGTACAAAACAGTACAACTTGCTCTTTTCCATTTTATCACAAAACACATTTAGCATCATAAACTCTTAAAGGTGTGGTAACTGACTGTTTCCCAGCTGACAAAGGCAATGGAAGTATTGCAAACAGAAGGGTAGTATGGACCGCCAGATGATCTGACAAAAAAAAAAAACGTAAAATAATCAAATATAAATCATTGTTGTAAAACAGACAATGTTAACCTCTGCTGTTTGTGCACAAGTACATCAACAGAAAAAAAAGTCAGAGAATTTCTTTTCCTTTTATTCCAGTTTTTATTGAGTGTAATATACATGATGTGCTCCATACATAAACATCCTGTTTTAGGTAATGTATTGTGGTAACTGTGTCTCTGGATTAAACTTAAAAAACAACTGTCACAAAAAAAAAACCGTTATGTTTATTTGAAAAATTGCATCACACATAGACATTTTAAAAATAACTGCTCTAATGAAAGACTATAAATAAAGCATTATATTAAGTATATAATACTGCTTGTACAACTGTATCAGGGGGCAGACATGTTTAGAATCTTGGGTGATATGAAGGAAGTTCTGAAAAAAAAAAAAAATATTCTGCCCCATGAGAGTTCTATACAAGCAGAGAGGGCTTGTATTGGGCTCATCAAAATCATTTATGGGCAAACTATTTGAAATTAATAGATACAGGGATTGATGTGAGTACATTTTGAGTCACAAGTGAATTCTTCTTTGTCTCTTTATGCCAATAACATGTACAATAACCTAAGTGGGTATGTCTGCTGTCATCTTGATCAGTACTCTGGGGAATTTCTTTTAAATGTTTTCTTTTTTTAACCTGGCTATTTGAGTAACTACATAGCAATGCAGAACAAATAAATAACACTTTCACCCCGGTGGAATTAAATCAGAACCTTATAATAGTGTAGCACACAGAGTATATTAAAATATATTTTATTATGGGGGGCGTGGCCGTCATCGGATGTAGCTGGACGCGAATTTCGAGAGCTCCTGCCAGGCGGCTCAAACACTCGACAAACGAAGAGTTTAAACCTGCAGCAAAATGGGGAAAAAGCAGAAGAGTATCCCCCTAACACCTTCCTGCACCGCAGGAAAGAAATCTGGAGGGTATCCGTCCCTTAAAGACTTCATATACCAATCGCAACCTCCCGTGGCGGGAAAATCCAAAATGGCGCCTGCCCCAACTCCTACTCACCTGGAAGATGCATCTTCGGATGACTCAGAAACACAGATGGAGGAAGACGCAGAAGAAACACAAGCGCCCCTCACACGAAGAGACTTACAATCTCTGTCCTCCCACCTCCTCACACAGATAAAAATAAACCAAACCGATCTAATGGTTCAGCTGAAACAGACCATAAAAGAAGAGCTAACGGAAGTCAAAACGGACCTTCAGGAGCAAGGTAACCGACTCCACAAAGCAGAGGAGGACATATTAAAGATAGGGGACACAATCTCGGCCTTGGAAGACCGCATACGGTCACAAGCCTCAACCACAGGCTCCCTCCTTACCCAGATTATGGACCTAGACAATAGGGGGCGAAGATGCAACCTAAGGGTCCGAGGTATCCCAGAGGGCACACCGGATGAAAACCCAACAGCACTGCTGCAAGAGGTGTTCCACACAATCCTAGGCCCTGAATACCATAAGGACATCGTGCTAGACAGGGCCCATAGAGCTCTGAGGCCCAAAGGCCCACCGACATCGAACCCCAGAGACCTGATCTGCTGTTTTCACTACTACACACAAAAAGAGGAAGTGCTCACTAAAGCCAGACGCTCCAAAGGCCTTGCATACCAGGGAAAACAATTTCTCATACTACCAGATGTGGGATGGCTAACACTACAGGCCCGAAAGGCCCTACAACCTCTGACCGAGATATTAAGAAAAGAAGGAATCCTATACAGCTGGGGATATCCATTAAGCTTGTCGGTGAGACGAAACGGGACCATATTCTCGATATCGAACCCCACAGACCTGGAAAGATTCTGCTCAGGACTGGGTATTGAGCAAGTACAGCTCCCGGACTGGCCAACACCAAATCAGATGGGCTCCCTTATGTCTGCCCTACACAACCAGCCATGGCTATCAAGACCACAACGCAAACGACGAAACGCAGCAGGCCCTCGAGTACCAAGGCCCGACACCCAAGCAGAAACACCCCAGCGAGCGCAAGACTGGTACACCACATAACACCAAGAATGAGGATGACTACTTCATTTTTTTTTATGTATACATCGAGAGCCATCGAAAAACTTACACTTCAATCAAAAGCCACACGACCCAAAACCATTAGGACTTAATATCAAAGGCTGAAGAAAAGACTTTCTATCTATCTCTTTTTTTTTTTTTTTTTTTTTTTCTCCTCTTCTCTTCACTTTACTGCAATCTATTTTATATATTATGTTCTCACTCCCTATAACCATATCTCACCACAACCCACTAGCTAACGACCAGCCCCCCCCCCCCCCACCTCATTAATTTTCCTCTTTCTCTTCTTTACTTCACTATTCTATTTAAGTTATTTGTCTGATAATATATGACCGCCTTTTCAATACTATTTTAATACTACTTTCATATTGAACCCAAGCCAGCCCCTAATTTGCGCATACTAACCATTTATGCTCACATTTAATTGTTTCTAGAACCGCCGGCAGGAGCAGACACTGATCTCTTGTTGATGTTCAATCAGAGAGAGACCAGGTCTTCTTTCACCCCCCGGAGTCTGCTGTTTTGTACACAGGTGCTGGGGTACCTTATGGCACTTTTAGGACCAGGGGTCCCCCACCCTTGCGTAATAGACTCCACACTGTTGTACAGTTGTATATGTATATGTTTTTATTGTTGCTGTTTTGTCACAGTTGATCTCAAACTGTTATATACCAATGATCCCATCCGTCAACCACCAACCATATGTTTACCAAACAATTATCCTAAAAACCACACAATTATGTGTAATTGTATTTTCACAACACCAAGCTCCCCACCTACCCAAACCAATGACCAACCCTAAACAATCTACCCCTATTACTATTCTGTCACTCAATGCCAAGGGATTGAACTTGCCCAATAAACGATCGAGGATGTTTGGAGAGCTTCGAGGTCTCAAAGCTAACATAGCTCTAATTCAGGAAACTCATTTTCAGAGAAACAAAGTACCAAAAATTTTCGATAAGCATTATAAAACAATGTACTTCTCTCACTCCCCATTCTCCAGATCTAAAGGCGTTGCCATCTTTATTTCTAAAAACACCCCCCTTGTCATAACAGATACCTGGAATGACAACGAAGGGAGAGCACTATTCATCAAGGGGACCTTGGGAAATGACCGTATCACTATAGGTACACTATATGCCCCAAATTCCAAACAGAGTCCATTCCTATGTCACATCATTGACAAATTCTCGTCTTTTTCAGAGGGCATCTCGATTCTAGGAGGCGATTTTAACATGACCTTGGATCCTCTCCTGGACTCTTCCACCGGGGCGGCTCACACACGATACTCTCTCATCAAAAAGGTAAAAAACACACTACATAAACACCAACATATAGACACGTGGCGTATACAGCACCCAACAGTGAAAGACTATACCTTTTACTCCGCCCCTCACAATAAATATTCTAGAATAGACTACATTACTATGTCCCACAGGCACCTCCATCTCCTCACTCATTCTGACATCGGGCACATAACATGGAGTGACCACGCTCACACACTGATTAAACTTTTAATTCCCTCCTTACCGACACGAGCCCCCAACTGGAAGATCAATGAGTCTCTACTGAAAAACAAGGCACATGTTGCAACTTTAACCAAGGTGCTTCAGAATTATTTTCAAGAAAATGCCTCAACAGAGGTACCCCAACCCACTATTTGGGAGGCACACAAAGCGGTTATCCGCGGACACCTCATAAGCATAGCCTCTTATGAGAAAAAATCAAAATCACAGGCTCTGACAGATCTTCTAGCCCAAATAGCCAACATAGAAAACAGACACAAACTATCCCTATCCCCATCTTCATACCAGACTCTGCTCACCCTCAGATCCAAATTAGCATCTATTTGTACAACAATGACCCAAAGAGCGCATCATATATTAAAAAGCAGAATCCACGAATTTGGAAACAAACCGGGACGCCCATTAGCCAAAGCCCTCCGCACCAAACTGTCTACCACTTTTATACCAAATATTAAGACACCATCTAAAGAAATGGCGACAGAGACCTCTCTTATAGCATCCACCTTCCGAACATACTACAAACAACTATACAATCTGCACGAACCCACACACCACGACGCACATCAACCCACGACTGACCTCCTAACCTATCTTGAAAAAAACTTCCCTACCCACTTGACAACAGAAACGATTCAGGCATTGGAAGTTCCAATCACTGAACTTGAAGTGGGCACAGCGCTAAAATCCTCACCCACTGGCAAAAGCCCTGGACCTGACGGTCTAACTTTACCATATTACAAAACATTTGCACCCACACTGATCCCACAATTCGTGACTGTATTCAACTCCCTATCCACATCTGGGTTCCTCCCAACACAAGCCCAAGAAGCACACATTACTATAATCCCAAAACCCGGTAGAGATCACACGGAATGCACAAACTACAGACCCATTTCCCTTCTTAACAACGACACAAAACTTTTTGCCAAAATATTAGCTAATAGGTTAAGAGACGTGTTACCAGACTGTGTCCATCAAGATCAGGTGGGGTTTGTCCCTGGAAGAGAAGCCAGAGATAACACCACAAAACTAATCAACCTAATTCACTACGCCCACACATACCCCACACCAACCTTACTTTTATCAATCGACGCTGAAAAAGCATTCGACAGGGTGAATTGGACATTCCTACAAACGGTGCTCACCAAATTGGGACTGGGCCCATCCATGCTTCGATGGATTCAAACTCTATACCATCGCCCACAAGCTCGTATTAGAGTTAACGGTACCCTATCCGATCCATTCACCCTGTCGAATGGCACACGACAGGGATGCCCCCTCTCCCCCCTACTGTTTGTATTGTCTATGGAACCCTTCCTAAATGCCATTAGACAAAATCAACAAATACAGGGTCTACAAATAGGCCCAAGACAATATAAAGTAGCTGCATTTGCAGATGATATAATATTTTTTGTCACCAACCCCCTAGAGTCACTGCCACATATCATGCACGAAATGAACATGTACTCTTCTCACTCGAACTTCAAAGCTAATTTAAACAAATCAGAAATACTAAATCTTACTACCCCCCCAAACATGGTAACCACTATACAGACTACGTACCCATTTCCCTGGGCACGTGACACTATCAAATACCTGGGGCTCACCATATCCAAAAACGTCACAGACTTATATACACTTAACTACACTACGCTAACACGACGTATTAAAGCAGACATGGAATGTTGGTCTAAGAGAAATCTCTCGTGGTTTGGTCGCGCAGGGGCCATCAAGATGAATATCCTCCCCAGATTATTGTATCTCCTACAAACACTCCCCATACTGATCCCAAAACAATTTTTCACTGAAATCAAAAGAGATATAACTAAATTTATATGGCAAAATAAAACTCCCCGAATAGGATATCCCTATCTCACTAGACCCAAACACCTGGGAGGTATGGCTCTACCAGACATAGAAGTATACCATAAAGCTACCCATCTTGCCCGCATAGTAGAATGGACGGGCCCTGCTAAAAAACACTGGGTCTCTCTAGAACAAAGAAACATAATGGTCCCCATACCCTCAGCGAGCTGGATCTCGCACACTCAGAATATTACCATCTCCACTCAACACCCGACAACCCCACCCACACTTAGACAATGGGCAAATACCCGCAAACTAGATGGCCTCGTAAACTCCCCATCACCACTCACATCACTTATATACAACAATGATTTCCAACCTGGCTATTCTCCAGAAGCACTGAAACCTATGTTTCACGCTGACATACTCTACCCTAGATTAGGACATGTCATGAAAGACAATGCTATCAAACCAATCACAGCCTTCTATGCCGATAATATTCCTACACCTGCCCAGTGCTTCACCTATGAACAACTCAAACACTACACCTCGAAAATCTTAAAAAACAAACAATATCCACCTACTCTGACAGCCTATGAAGCCCTCTGCGCAACACCACAGGTACCCAAAAGACTCATATCCACCATATACAACTTACTAAAACAACTTCAACCACCTACGAAACCATATTACATAAGGCAATGGGAAACAGATTGTGACTGCACGCTCACAGATAAACAATGGACAAAAATGTCCATTCTTACACACAAATGCTCTATATCAGCCCATGCTCAAGAAAATTCATATAAACTTCTAACTAGATGGTATAGAGTGCCCGCCACTCTCAAGCGACTATTTCCCACTCATACTGATATATGTTGGAGATGCCGATCCTCCAGGGGGACATTTCTTCACATATGGTGGACATGCCCTCTTCTTACTCCACTATGGAAAGTTGTCATAGAAACTATTAAATCAATATCAGACCCGAACTTTGCAGGCACCCCGCTGGCATCACTCCTACACCACACGCCAGAACCAATAGGCACATATAAGAGGTCACTCACACCGATACTACTCAATGCCATGAAAATACTTATCCCAAGACTGTGGAAACAGACGAGAGCACCCACATATGGGGAGTGGGCCGCCCTGGTGGAAGACTTCAGGAGCTCCGAGGAAATCATCCACACATCTAAAGGTGAGGGCTTGAAAGCCACATACAAATGGCTCCCCTGGATGGACCATTTAGAATCACCCAAATGTGCAGAAATTTTGAAGCACATAATCATCTAAACGAAAGAGCCATAACCTATATATGACAACATGCGGTCACTTCCCACAGGCCCTACTGGTAGTGTTTTTCCCTGGGAGACACTGGTGGGATAGCTCCCCAGTGAAACCGATCACTATAGCTCCTACAAAACATATGGTATATATGCAAATGCAAAATAAACGACAAACATATGCAGGAAAGATGTTATTTCCTCATAAAACTAGAATTTCTATTATGGAAAATGTTATTATAAGACGTTGGTACTATTGTGTATAAATGCTGTAATTTATATGTTCTAGTGTTTTTTTTTTTTTTTTTTCTTGTTTTTGATTATTGTCATCCAATCCTTTTCACATGTGTATTTAATGTATATTTAAGTTATTTTGGTAACCATCCAGTTTTTAGGAGAATGAAAACCTCACCCTGGAAAAACCCCCCCTTCTTTTTTTTTTTTTTTTTTTTTTTTTCTTCTCTTCCCTTCCAACCACGCCACCCTCCTGAAATTTGTCCCCCCCTTATCTATATGTTTATGGACATATACACCTCTCTCTCTTTTCACATCTCTCTCTCTCCCCCCCCCCCCCTTCACCCCCCAAGACTCATATCTTATTCAAATACAATAAACAAAAAAGCGGAAATGAGTGTCACACCCCATACCCCTATTACTATACTGTAATATGGAAACACATGCACTACGAAACTGAATTGGGCAACAACCCCTCACAACCCCCCCCCCTCCCCCTTCTCATATTAACAATGTGAAAATTATTTTGTATTATTATATTGTATTTTGTATTCTGTTTTGTAAGGTGATTGTACTGACACAGGACATTCGACCTCCACCACTTGAATTTTACGTGAATTTTATGTTTATTCTATGTACATACCTCAAGTAATGCCACGACTCATTTTATTTCTGTATTTTTTTATTTGACATACCATGCGATCTTGGATGAAAAAAAAAATCAATAAATAAATATTATATAAAAAAAAATATATATTTTATTATATAGATTTACTCATTGATGATATGCCTTTGTCTTTTTTTGTTAGGACCAAATAATGTTCTCAATCTTTGGAATGTCCTCTCAAGATGTTCCAGGAAGTACAGACATTTTGTCCTCTTTAATGATTGGTTGGGGTTGTGGATCACATGCTTGCTCCAACAACTATATGTCTTTCTCTTGAGATCTTCAAATATAAACCCAGTACTGAGCTAAATAATTTTGAGCTTCACAGACAATAATAGCCCAATTCTGATCATCGAAAAACTTTACTAAATCGTCTAATGTGGAGTTGGTACTAGTGATGACCCAACTAATAAGGGAAGGAAATGAGTGGTCCCAGCCAGTGGAAGGAATTTAGTGGTCACTACTATTGATCCCGCATGCCTTGAGAATGTGAAACAAGGACAGCATAATTCAATTGTGTGGCTTGATGGCCAACACATCCATTCAAATCAAACACATAAACAAAGCTTATGTTACGATGGTGGAATGAAGAGAACGAGAACATTGGACCCACCTATGGGACAGATAGGGAGTACCTTTTATATGGTGAGAATTGGGTACTGGGACTTGGTCCACATTTGGTTCAAATGCGACAAGTCATATGACAATAAAGCATGTTAAATGCTGCAATAAACCGGGTTCAGGGAGGCTTTCTAGTAAGTTTTCATTCCTTATTGATTGATTTTATATATATATATATATATATATATATATATAAAATCATATATATATAAAAAATCATCACCTGTTTTCGTCCTTCGCTTCTGAAAGACAAAAACATTCTAAACAATATTTTGAGAATTAGCTCCGAAAATTACGTTGTTTTTTTTTATTTTTATGTTTCTGTTACACATTCAGTGTACACAATTCATTCAGTAGCTCTTTACATGATGGGGTAAAAAAAAAAAAAAAACATTTAGTCCTATATGTTATGTTGTATACTATATTAATGTGCAATAACAACAACAGGAAATATATTTTATATAAAAAATGCACAAAAATGTATTAATAAATCAGTTAGGAATTAAACATCTGGTAAAATACATTGCTAATCATTTCATAAAAATATAAATTTCTGAGAGCAGAACATTTTTAAGCATATGACACTGTTGTTTTCAATATTTGATATGAGTGTATACATTACTTCACCTAAAGGGTTTCAGTGCATCTCCTGAAGCCCACATCTATGGATACGTCTTTTCCTTAAATACTCGTGTAGCTTTTTGTGGTGAGTTTGCACCCTGCACATTTAATAATGCTATTGTAAGATTTTGGTATGTGTCACTACCAAACAACACCCCAGTGTGTGTTCAACAACATCTCCTGAGTACAGGGATATCACCCAGCATGGCTTTTTATAAAAGCCCTTGAGTCACACAATTTTATTACATTTTACTTAATGTATTTAAAATTAAATTAAAAACTTACATTATACAGATCTGTCTCTCTCCCTCACTAAAACTACTACATGGGTCAGATCAATATTTACAAATATTGATCTGACCAGGCGAATTATGATGCTCATCTGAGCAATCACCAATCCGCCTTTGCCTTTGATCGGCTTTTACTGATCGCTATACATACGGCCAGACAGATTTAAAAAAAAAATGTTTGTGTTACATATCATCCCCTAGCAGGTATTATTAACCACTAGCAGGTGTGACAAAAAAATATAAAAAAATGCAGATAGCAAAAAATGTGGCCAGATCACTGCTGAAGCAGCCAGATCACTGCTTATGCAGGGTTAAACAGCTGATTTTTGGTTTTCGGGGTCAGGAAGGAGGTTTTTTTACCTGTTACTCAGGTTTTTTATTGCCTTCCTCTGGATTATTTGACTTTGTTTGGTCCTTAAGAATTAAATAAAAGAGTATAAGTTATACATCCCCGATCCAGTGTTAAACAGACGATCGCTGCTTTTCAGGGTCAGGAAGGAATTTTGTAATTGTTACTCAGGTTTTTTTTTCTTTGCCTTCCTCTGGATCATTTGGCTTGGTCTTTAGACAAAATGCTTTGTGAGTTTCCTCTGCACGAGGAACGCAGCAACCATAGACGTACGTTTCACGTCTATCATAGGCCTTGTCGGTGTCCTTTTGCTGCATCAGAGCTGCCATTTTGAGAAACTTCCCCACAGCCTTTTAACTGAGCAACTTAAAGACAACAGGAAACCAGACAGCAGAAAAAGGAAGTGGTTTTACAACTTCGACAATTAAAATTAGAACATTACACTTTACATGTCAGTACATTTTCTGGCAACACATCTTCAAGCAGTGTGATCTGTAAATAGTAAGGTTCACTGACAAGCTCTTGACACCACTGATTAACACTGTTTACCTAATGAAGTGCACATATATTTAATAAGATGTTATGGCTGTGTGATTAGTACTGAACATATTCTGTTTATACAACATCCAGGTTCATCTGCCAGGGATGGCAAATCTGCCAGATTTGGCAACAACACCTATTGCACTCTGACATCACAGCTATCCCTAAATCGAAACAACTCCAAATCCACCTGTTATCATCTGCACCATATCCTTTTCAAACCAAAAAATAGCACTGTGAATGCACATTTATTATTATACACAATAACATGGCACATGGGTCCTGCAGCGAGGATTATCTGTTCCTAATGTAGAATATCGAGAAGCATCACATAGACGAGTAACTGATAGTGGTGCACAGTCAATGTTTTATAAGGCCAGACGTTTCTAACAGGCAGCACCAATTAAATGGAAAGGATTGAGTGAGCATCATATAATAAAGGTTAGCCAATAATAGTGCATTAGTAGAATTGTTATTAAATGTAAACACAAATTAAAAATGAGCATAGTGTAATCACCGTGACCTTATTTGCAAAAAATGACTACCTAATGTACTTCATTTGCATTCAAGGTCAGGATGCCGACCCCATGTGTAGTGTAATCACTACGTAATATAAAACCTACTGTTGTTGCTGGAAATATAGTGAGCTTGATGCAGAGTTTAAAATAGTTGGATTATAATCAGCGGTAACGCTACCAAAAACAGGACACCTACTAGTTAACAAAATAAGTATACTGGAAGACAGGGGTCAATTAACATCACAGTGGACCATGCCCCATTTGAAACAGCAAACAAAAAAAGCTGCCTAAACAGTGGTACCCTTTAAATAAAGGTGATCACCAAAAAGAGAGCAAAGATGTCTTTACAATTATAACAATTAAAACTCTGCATAGTAGCAGTAAATCTGATGCAGAGTTTGTTTTATGCTCCACTGATTTGCCTGGGTAACTGCACCTCAAGGATTAGATAGTGGCAGGGGACTGCGGTACATGTCTAAGAAAAATTCAAAAACATGTTTCTCCCAGATCAGAATATAAAATGTGAAAAACATTATTTATGACGGAGACTGAAAGAAGTAACAATAGTGGGTACTTCACTAAATAAATGGTGGCAGGATAGTAGGAGGAGGACCCATACAGGGGTTTTTGGAAAGGTTTGATACCTGCTGCTCCATGTAATTCTCAGAACATGTTTATTTTAGGAATGTGCCATTGTTCAAAACATGATTCATATGTTTTTAGAACAATTCTGTTTTGCTTGAATACACTGTAATCCTTCTCATTTATGATGATATTCCAAAATCTTTTACTGTGCAGGGTTGAGTTATAATCAGTAGATGAACAACCAAATTTAGATACAACCTGTAATCTGTGTTATTATGTTGCCATATTTGTTCTTCAAACTGTTTATAAATTTGACTATTCACAAACTCTAGATCTCTAATTCCTAAATTGTAGTATGAACTTGGGTTACATTAGTATGTTACGTGACGTTAGTATGTTACATTAGTATGTTATGTTACATTAGTATGTTACATTACGTTATTATGTTACATTACGTTAGTATTTTACGTTTCGTTACACATGCAAAGTTGGTATGTTACTGTAACTGTAACTGGACGTAGTAGACCCTCTGCCCGATGTAGGAAATCAGCTCCTTAGCCCCCGATTAAAGCTCAGCATTCACCCAGCAAATCTTTCCTGAACCTTGCTCTTTGTACCCAAATAGCAGACAGGAGACTACTAGCAGTTAGGTACAGCAAGAATGAACAACTCTTTTATTTGTGTAACAACATAGACTTATAAAAAGACATAAACATGACATCACAGACATTTAACATGACATCACAGGCATTAGTATACAATGGGGGGGGGGGGGGGGGCTGTGGAACTAAGCATAGTTCTCCAACTAAATGGGGCTAGGAATACATTAGATTTTCAGACTACAAACCAAATAGGAATTAACATAGAGTGAGTAGACACAGAGTAAGACACATAATGTACACAACATAATCAGTTTACCAGTTAATACAGTTAATACAGAACAATGGATGTTGGAGTAAACTATCAATTATTGTCACTGACACATTATAATCCTTCAGAGTGGTCTACTCACAGAATTAAACATTACACATAAACCAATATAATAACAGACTATAACTAACTAACAATATTAATGTATAGAGTTATGGCACATAATCCAGGGCCCATAATCTACAGGGAGGTGTTTGGCCCTCAGGCCCCTCCAAGAACCCCAGTCAGGCAGGCTATCAGAATTCACTTTGTTACAGTTACGTTACGTTTCATATGAAAAGCTCACAGAGGTTTACATGGAATCAAAGGGCAGAGACCTGTCCTCCTTGTAGTTGCATACTTATTTTACTTCTTGCATGACACTTTTTTAAAGCAGCGATTGTCAAAAGTGTGCATCGGAATTGCATGACTAGGCCGTCTCCACTCCCAGTTTCACAGAGTTCCCCGCTTCCCCATTGGCTGTTGGGCAGACTAGTCTGTGTTTCCTCACCAATGAAGCCCGGCCTCCACCCAGCTGCAGAATATAAAATGTCTATCCACAGTGATAACAGTTATTCCTCTATAACATTGATTCACAACTGCGTGAGAAAAACAAACACCTGCCACCTAAAGTACGAGTATGCTTTAATATCACACAGGGCGAATCAATGTGCCTCTCAGCACTCATGAAATACAGTAGCAACTAATGTGTGCTTGCATCCTGACAGGTGTGTGTGGAATTTGCAACTTTTGGGGGGTATAATGGATCATTTTGGATAATGGATTTCTGGATAAGGGATACTCAACCTATCAACTGCACAGCGGATAAATACAGCGGATAAAGGATAACTGTTGGGAAAAAAATGAAGTTATGTGTTGTTGAAAGATTGCAACAAGAGTGGGCATTTTAACTAGAAATGTTTTAATTACAGAATACAAAGTACCCTTTAGTGTCTTTTTTGAGTGTATAGCTCTATTGGGGGTAGACATGTTGTTTAGAATCATGGGGTCATCTATAACAAGATGTCTGCCACCCTCCTTGTGCTATTTAGAAGGGTTCAATAAGGTACTTTATTTGTATTCTTTCATTAATGGAATTCGAGTTAAAAAAGTTACACTTGAAACAATATAACTTAATTTTTTTGTTGACAGTTCTTTAAACTCTAATACAAGCTAAACATTTTTTCTTGGACTGGTGGAGCAAGTTGCATTAAGAAATTTATATTTTTGCATGCACATATATACATATTATTACATAACTGAGCATGCAATCAAATAGCATTCACCCATCTATAGATCAGTGTTAGATCTGCACAGAATTCTGCATGCTCATTAATCCCCCATTATTTTAAAAGCATAGGTGACAGTGATACTTAATATGATTCTACTCTAGCCCTTTAAGAACAACTACTATAAACTGTTTAAAATTTAGATATAAAAAAGAACTCCAGATTTTTTTTTCAATCATGACTTTATCTTTCATAAAACTGATCCCCTCCCTCCAAAAACTGTTTACTATTTTCCTATTTGTGTGTTATGCAACCCATTATGACTCATATAATGTTTTATAACTGCTTGCTAGCTTTATCTCTATGTGAAATTGAAGGCCTGTGTCGAACTTCCCTTTCTCTCAATGCCGGCAGAGTTCAAAAGCTGTAAAAGAGTCAATTTTCGGTTCATGCAAGAATAAAAAAATAAGTCAGATACCAGCAAACAGGTGACACAGGAAATGCAGTCGCACCACATATTCTGTATAGCAAATCTAGCCTATGAGATAGCTCCTGGTTAATGCACCAGATTACCTATTATCTTCATGGTTATCGGTTCAGATCCCCCCTTTATTCAATATACATATATAATTCAAATATTTAACCCCTTCGTGACGCATGGTGCCTGCGTCCCAAACGACACAAGCACCAAAACGTCACGATTTGTTCCTGGCCACCGATCACAAGGTGATTGGTAGCCAGGAACACTATGGCAGAGACCAGATCAGGGTCTTAATAGACCCTGTGGGTCCCTGCCCAAAAATCGCGAGACCTCTGGACCTAACGTGTGACGTCACGGAGGTGTGCACGAACCCGGAAGTTCGGGCACGGCGCGATTTAGAGAAATGTACCTGGTGCTCGTTTTGAGCACGGGCTAAATTTCCTCTGTCAGACTGAGGCCACTCAAAATGGCCGCATCTGACAGGAGGGATCCCGCTGCAAGTGCCTGCAGTGGGATCCGAGATCAGCTCATCGAGGGGAGCCGCGATGAGCTGTTTAACACAGGACGTACTATGCCGTCCTAACAACTTTTAGGCACTTAAAATCAGGACGGCATAGTACGTCCTAACGTCACAAAGGGGTTAAAGTAACAGAACATTTTAAATCTAATGTTTCTTAATATGTCAAAAAAATAAATAAACCTGGCCAGGAAAAGCATAAACAATATTATTGCTTAAACATGCAATACATTACATATAATTAGTAAGTATTTTTGAAGTTGCTTAGTCTCAGCATTTTGTTATAGTGTTGTCATTTTTAATTTAAGGATCACCCAAAATAATGCCTACAAAATCCGGACGTATTTGGTCCGAAACCTCCCCAGCTGGCTCCGATGTGCCTGCGAATATGTCCGCTATTCTGTCATCAGAGGAGATTCCACAACAATTTCTCCCAACACCAAAAACACCTGAAATGCACCAAAATGAAGTGGTAGCCTTAGTCCTGCCCATAGACTTCTATGAAGATGACTTTGACATGTCTATTTTCAGGAGGACCCCGGCTATTAAGAATATAGCTGAATTTATCCCACAGAAGTCAGTGGGAGGACATTGGATAAAGTCGAAATAGCCGAATTCCTCCCGAAATGGCTCAAAGTTTAATGAAATAAAAATCATCATGTTTCATGAATTAAATACATACAAATAAAGTAAAGGAACATAAAATAATGTTAAATACTGTTCATTAAAATATCAAAATGTTTGTCTTAATGTACATATAATGTTGTAATATCAATATAATATAATTGTATATGGAATAAACAAAGTCTCATAAATAAATCAGAGCACTTAAAGGTAGGTAGGCAATGTAATAGAGCAGCAGGAAATGCTAGCAGAATGCTTGGTTGCATAGGGAGAGGTATAAGCAGTAGAAAGAGGGAAGTGCTCATGCCACTGTACAGAGAACTGGTGAGACCTCACTTGGAGTATTGTACGCAGTACTGGAGACCGTATCTCCAGAAGGATATTGATACCTTGGAGAGAGTTCAGAAAAGGGCTACTAAACTGGTTCATGGGTTGAAGGATAAAACTTACCAGGAAAGGTTAAAGCATCTTAACATGTATAGCTTGGAGGAAAGACATAACAGGGGGGATATGATAGAAACATTTAAACACATGAAGGGAATCAACACAGTAAAGGAAGAGAGTATATTTAAAAGAAGAAAAACTACCACAACTAGAGGACATAGTCTAAAATTAGAGGGGCAATGATTTAAAAGTAATATCAGGAAGTATTACTTTACTGAGATGGTAGTGGATGTATGGAATAGGCTTCCAGCAGAAGTGGTAGAGGTAAACACAATCAAGGATTTTAAGCATGCGTGGGATAGGCACAAGGCTATCCTAGCTATAAGACCGGGAACTGGGGACTAATAAAAGTATTAAGAAAAATTGGGCAGACTAGATGGACCGAATGGTTCTTATCTGCCGACACATTCTATGTTTCTAAATGTATAGAACAATGAGAGTTCAGTAGGGAGTTACCCTGGGGCTAGATGAATGAAAAGAAACATAAAAACATAGGTCTGAAGTCTCTAGATATAACTTAACTTTTAATAATTATAATAGTTAAAATACAAATAATACAATCAGTGATAATGTTACTAAAACATGAAGAAAAGTGTATAAACTGTTTAAAAGCAATTGTACACGAACACCTATATTAATATGAAGCTGAATTACCAATTAAGAATTATGGGTTAATGTGTGACAGTCAGTTCCACTACGAGAAAGTACATATATTGGCAACTTTATACATGATTTCGACAGAATTGTTCTCAGTAGACTTTTAAATAAGTCTTAATTAAATAATTGTGATATGTAGTGTTCTTGGTTTTTTAGTTAATTTCAAATCAGAGCTGGCATTTTGGATTCACATATTAAATAAGTGTGATTTTGATCTCCATGACGTATCTGGGTAAGTTCACTTGAGTAGGTCAGAGTGGTTGGGGAGCATTTTGCCCCTTCTTTTTGCTACAACAAAACAAATCGCTAGTTGAGAGGTATGCTTACAACACAACAGAGGTGTAACTAGAATCCACCTGGCCCCAGTGAAAAAATTGCCCTGGGGCCCCCTGACTCCACCATGCAACTCCACCCCAGAAATGCCACTTACATGCCTCCCAAAGGTTCCGCTTTGTGCCTGGCCTTGTCTTATATCTAGGATAGCCTTATACCTATGCCATGCATGCTTAAACTCTTTCACTGTATTAACCTCTACCACATCTGCTGGAAGACTATTCCATGCATCCACTACCTTCTCTGTAAAGTAATACTTTCATTAGTCCCTGACCGTATCTTATATCTAGGGTAGCCTTATACCTATGCCATGCATGCTTTTTATACCTATGCCATGCATGCTTAAACTCCTTTACTGTATTAACCTCTACCACATCTGCTGGAAGACTATTCCATGCATCCACTACCCTCTCAGTAAAGTAATATTAGTCCCTGACCTTATCTTATATCTAGGGTAGCTTTATGCCTATCCCATGCATGCTTAAACTCATTCATATATTAACCTTTCACCCACCACTCTCTCAGTAAATATTACTTTTCTGACCACAAAAGAACATTAAAATATTTCCATCTTTTTTTCAAAATCTTGAGGTGGACCCCAAATATATGTATATAACTAGTGTCACGAAATGGATTTGAAGATCCACTATGACAGGGGTTCTTGGAGGGGCCTGGCAGCCAGAAAACTCCCTGTGGACTATGGACCCTGTCTGTCAATATATTAGTTGGAGGGTACACACTTTGAGGGCGCCAATGGACCCCTGTTTTCAACTGGACTTCAAATACAGGCTCATTCAGGATGTGAGCCAAGATGTGTACTCTAGAATTCAAGCCTTTGTCCCATTCACTGTGTTTTCCCCAGGTTAAGATTGTATCCTATACTGTAAACCCCTGTAATTATGTCACCTTACCCATTGTCTTCATGTAAGTAATTCAGTGTCCTGTTGTACAGTGATGTCCTTCAATTAGCAAGTTACTTTCATTGAGTGCACTCTGTATGTATCTGTACTTGTCACCTTTGTATCCTGAAAGGTGTGAGGCAGGATTTCCCCATTGTATGTCCTTCTGTTAAACTGATTTTATTGTGTTCATTATGTGTCTTACTGTGTGTATTGTAATTAGGTTTACTCATGGTAATTCCTATCTGGTTGGCAGCCTGGAAGTATAATGTATTACTAGCCAGAGTTAGTTGGAGAACTATGCTTAGTTCCATCCCCTCATTGCATACTAATGTCTTTGATGTCATATTTATGTGTATATAAGTCTGTGCTGTTGCACAAATAGAGAGAGTTGTTCATTCTTGCTGTACCTAACTGCTAGATGTCCTGTCTATTTGGGTACAAAGATCAAGGGTCCAGGAAAGACTTGCTGGGTGAATGCTAAGCTGTAATCGGGGGCTAAGGAGGTGATTTCCCACAACGGACAGAGGGTCTACTACATCCTCTAGACCAGGGGTCCTCAAACTACGGCCCGCGGGCCACATGCGGCCCGCCGAGGACATTTATGTGGCCCGCGGGGGGTGCTGCCGGCACCCACCCCGTTTACTTTTTTTTTTCTTTCTGGCAGCCGCAAAGGATGCGGCTGCAGGAAGAAAAAAAAAAAAAAAAAATCACCGCGACCGGATGTGACGTTACGTCACATCCGGATCCGGTAACTGTTTCCCTCCTCCACAGGAGGACACCGCGCGAGACGTCCGGGGACACAGCAGCTGGAGGTAAGTGATGGGGAAGCGGGGGAGGAGGGAGGGATAACGAGCATCTGACTGGCATAATATTCCTGGGCTCTGACTGGCATAATATTCCTGGGCATCTGAATGGCAAAATATTCCTGGGCTTCTGAATGGCATAATATTACTGGGCATCTGACTGGCATCATATTCCTGGGCATCTGACTGGCATCATATTCCTGGGCATCTGACTGGCATCATATTCCTGGGCATCTGACTGGCATATTATTCCTGGGCATCTGACTTGCATAATATTCCTGGGCATCTGACTGGCATAATATTCCTGGACATCTGAATGGCATAATATTCCTGGGCATCTGACTGGCATCATATTCCTGGGCATCTGACTGGCATCATATTCCTGGGCATCTGACTGGCATCATATTCCTGGGCATCTGACTGGCATCATATTCCTGGGCATCTGACTGGCATATTATTCCTGGGCATCTGACTGGCATATTATTCCTGGGCATCTGACTGGCATAATATTCCTGGGCATCTGACTGGCATAATATTCCTGGGCATCTGAATGGCATCATATTCCTGGGCATCTGAATGGCATCATATTCCTGGGCATCTGAATGGTATAATATTCCTGGGCATCTGACTGGCATAATATTCCTGGGCATCTGAATGGCATAATATTCCTGGGCATCTGAATGGCATAATATTCTTGGGCATCTGAATGGCATAATATTCTTGGGCATCTGAATGGCATCATATTCCTGGGCATCTGAATGGCATAATATTCCTGGGCATCTGAATGGCATAATATTCCTGGGCATCTGAATGGCATAATATTCTTGGGCATCTGAATGGCATATTATTCCTGGGCATCTGAATGGCATAATATTCCTGGGCATCTGACTGGCATAATATTCCTGGGCATCTGACTGGCATCATATTCCTGGGCATCTGACTGGCATCATATTCCTGGGCATCTGACTGGCATCATATTCCTGGGCATCTGACTGGCATCATATTCCTGGGCATCTGACTGGCATATTATTCCTGGGCATCTGACTGGCATATTATTCCTGGGCATCTGACTGGCATAATATTCCTGGGCATCTGACTGGCATAATATTCCTGGGCATCTGAATGGCATCATATTCCTGGGCATCTGAATGGCATCATATTCCTGGGCATCTGAATGGTATAATATTCCTGGGCATCTGACTGGCATAATATTCCTGGGCATCTGAATGGCATAATATTCCTGGGCATCTGAATGGCATAATATTCTTGGGCATCTGAATGGCATAATATTCTTGGGCATCTGAATGGCATCATATTCCTGGGCATCTGAATGGCATAATATTCCTGGGCATCTGAATGGCATAATATTCCTGGGCATCTGAATGGCATAATATTCTTGGGCATCTGAATGGCATATTATTCCTGGGCATCTGAATGGCATAATATTCCTGGGCATCTGACTGGCATAATATTCCTGGGCATCTGAATGGCATAATATTCTTGGGCATCTGAATGGCATCATATTCCTGGGCATCTGAATGGCATAATATTCCTGGGCATCTGACTGGCATAATATTCCTGGGCATCTGAATGGCATCATATTCCTGGGCATCTGAATGGCATCATATTCCTGGGCATCTGAATGGCATAATATTCCTGGCCATCTGACTGGCATCATATTCCTGGGCATCTGAATGGCATCATATTCCTGGGCATCTGAATGGCATCATATTCCTGGGCATCTGAATGGCATAATATTCCTGGGCATCTGAATGGCATAATATTCCTGGCCTTCTGACTGGCATCATATTCCGGTGCATCTGAATGGCATAATATTCCTGGGCATCTGAATGGCATAATATTCCTGGCCATCTGACTGGCATCATATTCCTGGCCATCTGACTGGCATAATATTCCTGGGCATCTGACTGGCATATTATTCCTGGCCATCTGACTGGCATAATATTCCTGGGCATCTGACTGGCATAATATTCCTGGGCATCTGACTGGCATATTATTCCTGGGCATCTGAATGGCATCATATTCCTGGGCATCTGACTGGCATCATATTCCTGGGCATCTGACTGGCATCATATTCCTGGGCATCTGAATGGCATCATATTCCTGGGCATCTGACTGGCATCATATTCCTGGGCATCTGAATGGCATCATATTCCTGGGCATCTGACTGGCATCATATTCATGGGCATCTGACTGGCATCATATTCCTGGGCATCTGACTGGCATCATATTCCTGGGCATCTGACTGGCATAATATTCCTGGGCATCTGACTGGCATATTATTCCTGGGCATCTGAATGGCATAATATTCCTGGGCATCTGAATGGCATAATATTCCTGGCCATCTGACTGGCATCATATTCCTGGGCATCTGACTGGCATATTATTACTGGACTCTGACTGGCATAATATTCCTGGGCATCTGAATGGCATAATATTCCTGGCCATCTGACTGGCATCATATTCCTGGGCATCTGACTGGCATCATATTCCTGGGCATCTGACTGGCATAATATTCCTGGGCATCTGATTGGCACACTATTCCCATTGAAATACTGGTAAGTTTGTTGATTTAACTTTACTTTAAATATTGTATTTGTTCTCGTTTTGTTCAAAATAAGATATATGCAGTGTGCATAGGAATTTCTTCATAGTTTTTATTTTTACTATAGTCCGGCCCTTCAACGGTCTGAGGGACAGTGAACTGGCCCCCTGTTTAAAAAGTTTGAGGACCCCTGCTCTAGACGGTCCGTTACAACTAGCATCTATACTTATATGAACTTTTTAATATTATATTCAACTATTTTCATATGTAATGAAAACGTTATTGAAAAATTGTTAATTTCTTATTTTTATTACGTTTCTCTGCACCCACATTGCACCTAAAAGTCTTAACACAGCACTATACAGTACCCACAGCACTTAGCTTGTACTCATATTGCACCCACACGATTTGGCATGCCACAGTCTAAATTTGCCCACCATAACATACCACAGTGTCACTTTGTCCCACTGAACTGCCCCTGCAGAACATGCCACAGTGTCACTTTCACTCATAGTACATGATATTTTGCCCCACAGAACATGCCACAGGATCACTTTGGCCACAGCCAATTTTCCCATTAATATGCCAGAGCCAATTTTCCTGCCCATTCATATGCTACAGCCAGATTGCCAGTATGCCACTGCCAATTTTCCCATTAATATGCCACTATTAACCTGCCCATTAATATGCCACAGCCAGATTGCCAATATGCCACTATCATGCTGCCAGTTATTTTGCCCATTTTCTAGTGTTATTGTTCCCATAATTTGCCAGTCATATTTTGCCCATTTGCCTGTGTTATTTTGCCAATCTGTCAGTTATTTGCCCATTTGCCTGTGTTTTTTTGCCCATTTGCCAGTGTTATTTTGCACATTTGCCTGTTCTTTTGCCTATTTGCCAGTGTTATTTTACCAATTTACCAGTTATTTTGCCAATTTGCCAGGGTTATTTTGCCAATTTGCCAGTGTTATTTTTTTACCATTTGCCAGTGTTATTTTTACCATTTGCCATTTATTTGCCCTTTTGACAGTGTTTTTTTGCCCATTTGCCATTTACTTGCCCATTTGCCAGTGTTATTTGCCCATTTGCCATTTATTTGCCCATTTGCCAGTGTTATTTTGCCCATTTGCCATTTATTTCCCAGTGTTATTTGCCCATTTTCCAGTGTTGTTTTGTTAATTTGCTATTTATTTGCCCGTTTGCCCATGTAATTTGCCCATATCGCCCCCCCCCCCCCCCCCCAACTTACCTGTATGCTGCTTGGCCGTCTCCACAGAAATGTTCCCTGGAAGTGACGTTTCCGATGGCTGTGACGAAAAGCCGGGTCCGCATCCAATGGATGAGGCTCTCCCGGCTGCTGCCCGATAGTGACTGTCTCCGTGTGAGACAGTCACACGGGCAGTGGGGGCCCACGGGGCAGCTGCCTTGGGCCCCAAGAATGAATGGGGCAGCTGTCTGGTTTGGCCGCACTGTTTTTGTTTTACTTTTTTTTTTTTTTGGTGCAGGGGTCGACAGGGCAGCCGGGCCCCTCGAGTGACGGTTCCCGGTCGCAGCTGCAACCCCTGCAAAAAAAATATTTTACATAGTGTAGTGTTTAAAGTGCTTATTTTGTTTCACATTGCTAAAGATATCTCAGAATTATTCCGTTAAAATAACAGTTAAACCTGATTATTTTAAAAGCTGCATTGAGGATATCATACCTTCCAACATTTCAAATGGCCAGAGAGGGACACGCGTTTTGGGAGAGTGGCTAAAGGTATGCCTGTGAACTGGACATTACTGGGAAGATTTAACTCATTATTCGGCCAAATGTATGTTATTTGTCAAGTCACTTAGAACAGGAATAACATGTATAATGTCTAAAATTAAATCTTTAAACACATTTACTGCAGTTTAAACTCACATTACAGTTAGTTTTATCTGAGATACACTCATATATGCACCAAACCTTCTGGGTTCATAGAAAAGAGGAACACTGCATAAGGAGGGAGGGGTTTAGTTTGAAGGCTGGTAACTTTATTGACTCCAGCGCATGTTCAGTCCTCAAGGTCACAGGTTCAAATCCTGACAGGGTCAACTCAGCCCTTTTTCCTTCGAAGGTCGATAAATGAGTGCCATAAACTGGGTAATAATAAGTTATAACATCTATTCTGCATCTGCTGTTTTTGGATATTTTGAAGAGTGTGTCCCACTGGCAGAATGGTTCTACATAAATACTGTTATTATAAAATGGGGGCAATTAGTAGGCGTGGGATAAAAGATTTTGAATCATGCTCATTTATGCCAGGGTACTTATCTAGCATTTCTTAAAACAATTCTGTCAGCACCTGAACATGTCTTCCGTGCTATCAGCAGGGATGGGGCTCAATGCTGTTCAATTCATTGGGAAAGTATTCATGCAATCCCATGCTCACTGCTCTGTTACTGGGA
Organism: Pelodytes ibericus; assembly: GCA_036172795.1. Taxonomy (NCBI): domain Eukaryota; kingdom Metazoa; phylum Chordata; class Amphibia; order Anura; family Pelodytidae; genus Pelodytes; species Pelodytes ibericus. Next base: position 27,676,576 of record CM069864.1, read on the forward strand.
TCATCCACTGAGCACATAAGACAAATGATGAATCAGGAAGATACATTTAGCAGTATGTCCCTATAAACAACTATATCGAGGCAAGAGAGGGCGAGCATCATATAGTTTGCCACATTTTCTTCCTATACATTCCGACCATGCTATTGGGGCAATCCTAGCTACATGTAGATCTGAAAGAATGGACAGTGAGACAGATTATCATGTGCTTCACATTCCCTGACCCTGGATAAAAGGTGTTGGTAGTATAATTTATTAAAATACCTAATTCTTGTACCATAACAATGTCAGCGGGGGAATTGTCAGAAAAATCCAAACCACATTCTTTCATAAGTTCCCATTTTTTTTCAACTACACACCAATAAGTTGTTTTTGGGACTTTTAGTTCAGGGGAGATAATCATTAAATAAATATATAAAACTATTAAAAGTTGGTTTCACATTTAATCCAATCTTTATCAGTAACAATATATTCATGATCAATTTCATCAACGAAACACTTTCAAGTAATTTGAATATTTATTGTATATGTATCTTAGGAATGAATTATTTCTATATACCTTAAGACTAAGGAATTTTAATTAATTTGAAAATATTAAAATATTGCCTATGATTAATAGAGAACGCACTGCCATAACTAAAAATAAATTTATTGTTTAACTAATTTATCCATAATTTTTCTACTACACGTTGTTTAAGATATATAATTGATGAAGTTGTAGGCACAAAATAACTTATGTTTAATTGAAAGACTTTATCAAGTGTAGACAGAGGAGTGTTGGCAACATTTGATCCGGGGGGGGGGGGGGGGGGGGGCAAAAACAATTCAGTTTCCCTTGGTGCGACTTCCTCAGCCCACCCGTTATCATCTGAGATAGACAAAAATAGACAGATCTACTGACAGATAAGGTACAGAAATAGACAGGCAGACAACTGTATAGACAGACAAGGCACAGAGACAGACAGATAGATCAGAAGTTGGGCACGATGCATTCTTACTAAGGTCTCCACTGACCTTTTATCACCCTTCTCTATCTCAGATCCAGAAATCCAAATGGAAGAGAGCGACCATGAAGGTAGAAACAGTGAGGGACTGTCCTTTCACATAGATGCTTGCCTAGTGGTGTAGCCCTAGCTCATTAAGTCATGTTGGAAATTGCCCCTCTGCCCCCCTTGCCAGCCCTCCCCTGAGTACAAGTGTTTTAAATATAAATGCTTTAATAAAATAATGCAAATAACGTAACTTATTAAGCTCTTTTTGATCCATATAGTTCTCATGTTTGGAATCTTGGGACACATGTTACATAGTTGCAAACATCGGCCATGTTTCCAGGGACACATATTTGTTCCCCATGCTGCAGAAAGAGCATGCAAAGTGCAGCCCAGCAGTATGTAGGATGCATATATGCACAGACAGAATCCAATGAATTAATCATGGCAGGTACTATGAGATCTACACCCTGATTAATTAATTGGATTGTGTCTGTGAGTATATCCATCCTACATTTGATTCTATTTGAAACATCTACTCTTCCAATCAAACATTTAATCTACCGCTTACAAGGAAGCACATGATTACAACTACACCTTAAATTGTGAGAGCTGCATCATGCCATCTGCTCCCCAAACACCCGCAGCCTGATACAAACATAATACCATTAAATATTTGCATCCTGCCTGCATACAGCTATAAACTGACCGATAAAACATGTAATCATCATGTATCAGTGGAATTTCTTCATCTTTAAATCCATGTCCCCTTTAAATACATTTTTATTTACAATTTGAATAAAAGATACAGAAATGAAAGATACAGAAGATTAAGAGTTTAGGTATTTAACACAGCTGTTAAAGGGACAGTTTTAGATGAGGCTCTGGAGAGTTACCGCTTGTTTGAAACATTGGCAGCTATGACATCGCATTAGTGTTGTTTATGGTAAGACATGACAATATAATCCAGAGCCTTGGTTGTCTTAGCTTTTCACTCCATAAAGCATAGAGGAAATGTAAAAATGACATTAAAAAAACATTGGTTTGGGGAATTTATCCATTGATATTAATCTGGAGCATGGTTTGGGACTGCCTCCTCCACTAATATTTTTCTGGAGGATTGCCTGGCTATAAATGAGTCATGTTTCGCATGCGATTATTCCTGTATATTATGAGATGTAGACAATGCTGTTTGCAGCATGGAAAATTCCACAGAAGAAAAAGAACATAATAATCCCTCCAAAGAGCTCCTAATTAGGATTCTAGCCATTACAGGTTATGTAGAAAGTGACTCCAGAGAAGCTAATTGCTATGTTGTACAATTAAATGTTTTTCTAAGCATACATTAAACTGGTTAATGTCATCCACCAATGTTGACCCACCAGGTTAATGGAGCATCATATACCTGGGGGAGGGGGGGGGGGGGGGGTCAACGTGTTAAAAGACATATTGGGGGTCATGTACTAAACAAGTGCAGTGGGGGAAAAAAGTAGGTAGAACATGAGTAAGCAGCAATTTGCCAATATTTGTAACATTTTGTGCATTTGTTTTCTCTGATTTGCTCCCTTTCCATTTTTTTATGTGGTGTACATTTTTCCGTTTACGTTAATATATTGCAATTATATTTGTGCATGCTAAATAATTTTGCGTATATTTTGTGAAAAATAATTCTTATTCTGCGAGTGAAAATTACACCAGTTTTTCGCCAGTGCTAATAGAAAAGGTAGAAAAAATGTTCGCAAACGCACCTGTTTTTATTCGCAAATGCCTGTTTTTATTCAAAATTTGCTCGTATTTACTATGTGAGTGTTAAATGTTTAGTACATTGCAAAAGGAGCAAAGCAAAAAAATGGTTTTGCACATAGAGTATATTTGCGTTTTTTTTTAATACTCAGAACCTTAATACTCAGAACCTTACATCTCATCCCTGATTCTATTTATATACACTGGACATGCTATGGCAGAAATATATCCACAGTAAGGTCACAACTTACAGTATAAAAAATGCAAGACAAAAAAAAATGATCATTCAGTACTGGCAAAGTCTGATAAATTTGTGTTTTAAACATAGGAGGGACAATCCTCACCCAGGTAAAATTTATTCTTGCATATTTAGCTCGATGAGCCGCCCACCAAATACAGCTAATGTTCCAATGATGCAAACAGTCATGAAGACTGCAAGGAGGATGTGATCTAACACCATTGCAACAAATTTCCATTCTTCGGAGGCCTGTAGAAATAGGAGAGACAATCAATACATTTTTAATTGTTTTTCTGGGTTAAAAGTGTTTGGTAACATTTAGGACTAGAGACTAGAGTTGAGCGGCCCCCTGGATGTTCGGGTTCGGCAGGTTCGGACAAACTTCGAAAAAATGTCCGGGTCCGTGCTCGAACTTGACCCCGAACCCGAACCCAATTGAAGTCAAAGGGGACACGAACTTTTGGCCACTAAAATGCCTCTAAAAAAGTCCTGGAAAGGGCTAGATGGCTGCATGAAGTAAAATGTGGGTAAGAGTGTCCCCATTCATACAAATAGGTCAATTGACCTATTCGTATGAATGGGGACTCTATTTCGGTTTATAGAATAGCAATAGCATTGCATGTATTCCATAAACCGAAAGTCTATAAACCGAATGTCTTTCTGTTGATAGACTTTCGGTTTATGGAATACATGTAATGCTATTGGCTTTCTATAAACCGAAATAGAGTCCACATTCATACGAATAGGTCAATTAACCTATTTTTATGAATGGGGACTATATTTTGGTTTATAGAATAGCAATAGCATTACATTTATTACATAAAACGAAAGTCTATAAACCGAATCTCTATGAATGGGGACTCTATTTCGGTTTATAGAAAGCCCATAGCATTACATACAATGTAATCGCCGAACCCCGAACTCCAACCCAAACATACAGTGAAATGTCTGTGTTCGGGTCCGGGGTCCAAAAACCGCAATGTTCGGTACGAACCCGAACAGTGCGGTTCGGGTTCGCTCAACACTACTAGAGACAAAAACAAATGAATATAAAATTAAAGTCGACCTCCAAATTCAAATTTTTGTGAGTAGACCCAAATAAGTAGGATGGTTTAGATTAATTGTCATAAATGTACCTTATTTGATTCCTGGTCTGACCGCATTGTCTCTGCTATGTATTTGATTCCTTCTATTGCACTCTTCACATCTGGGTTCCTCAGGACTGGAGACTGGTAAACCACCGCTGCAGGTCCAAGTTTCCCCGAAATTTCCGATATATCAATATCTTCTGAAAAAGGGCTCTTGCTTTGCTTCTCTTGAGACGGCCGTTTCATTGTTGAGAAGAACATAATGTTTGGAATGGTATCAATAAAAATCTGAATCAAAAAAGGATGGACAGTTATTGGCTTTCCAATAGTAAAGTAATATCTGGCAAAAGTAACGTTAATTATCTGAGTGTACAGTTTCTTATTATTAGTACTTTCATGACTGACTTTACTGGTATTTAAAAAAATAAGGTTGCAGATAATTTAATGCAATTTACATATACATATTTCTTTATAAAGTGCCATTTACCAAGAAGGAAAGCCTAGTGCAGGCTGAGTATCCCTTAACTGAAAAATTTGTTACATGAAATGATCTGAAGTCCAAACATTTCGGATAATTTCAGAGAGCTAGCGATACTCAACCTTCACCTGACAAATAACTAAAAAAAATACAAGTTGGCCTCTTTCTAGCATGGGGAGATAGATCCCCATTGTCCTCCCTCCCCCATGAGAAATTAAGTTTCAAAAGAAGCACAGAGAGCTGCATTGTCTTGATCCATAGTCGGCTTCATTGGTTGTGCCTGGGTTGGGGGTCTGTAGCGTGACTCAGGAAATCTCTTATTTTTAGGAGGATGAAGCAACCCTGCTGGTAACAGAAAAACGATCCCAGGCGATCCAGAGTAAGCTGAGAAGCCCAACAAGGTGACTGGAGGTGCTGACCTTTCATTCTTTGCCTCTCAGTGCCATCTACCTTCTTTTGAGTGCTGCTATCCATGTAAGTGATCCCTTATCCGAAATTGTCCGCTATTTCGTATAAGAGAGACTCAACCTACGGCAATATTCAACTGAGGCCTGCTTGAATAACTTGTGGACAAATAGGAATCTGAAAGCCATTACTCACCTTCCTCACCCAGTGCGGCATGGTGTGAGTACTTGGGGATCGGTGATGGGTGTTGATAACAATGACTGTAATAATAATTGAGGCAATGACAAACACCATGGTAAATAACATGTATTTTCCAATCAATGGCACCGCGCTCGAGGTGGAAGGAATCAATTCAACAATGACCAGAAGAAACACAGTCAAAGACAGCAGTACGGAAATACTGAGAGTCATTTTCTCTCCTAGAAATGAGAAAAGGAGACACCAAATAAGTACAGTAATGAGCAAGCTCCATAATTAATGAGAATATACTGTGTATATATTATATATACTTCCTGAGTTGTGTTTCAAAGCTGTTGTATACAGCAGATGCATACTCTAAGGAATCAATGTATAAAGTTGAATTATGAAGCAAAAATGTGGTTCTGTGTTGAGCTCATTTGCATACGCCTACCCAGAATCCCTTTGCAGTAGTGAGAGCACTGTTAAAGTGAGATTTCTGTGGTAACAGCAAGTCTGATGGCTTGACTGGTGTGTATATTTATGTTTAGCATTGTATTAACTATCAACATATATATATATAGGGATATACTGTATTTATGTATATAAAAACTATACATGTAAAGCCAATAACATGGCAGATTTACCTGAATCAGTGGGCAGATAAAATACTAGTCCAGTTAGAAAAGAGAAAAGCAGACAGGGAATGATGACATTGACAATGAAATAAAGGGGCAGACGTTGCAAAACAAAGTGATAGGTGATGTCCAGGTACGGTTTATCAGGACAACAGGTATAATAAACCCAGTGCTTCCAGCAGCGATAGTCTTTCATTAACCATTCTCCACTTTCCATGAAGTTGCTGAGGTCTGGACGGTTACTCTCCTGATTTTTAACAACGAAAAAAGGATATCATGAATTGTATTTTTGTTTATCAAAACACAAAATTAGTTAAAGGAAGCATGCATGATTGCATAATTATAATAATTAAATTATATACCATATATTCCTATTTGCAAAAGATCTGTGATAGATGAGCTTTAACACATACTTTTCTATTGCAACGCCTTAGTCTATACTTGCCAACTCCCCGCCCTCCATTTCTGAGTAGTGAGATGGCAGAGCTACAGATAGGTGGGGATACACGTGACCCTGGGTGATTGAGCTCCAGCTCCCTGGAATAGATGCCAGGTGTTTGTATGTCAATGTTCCTCATTTAGGCTGTATATGTCCCTTAGACCTACACAGTTTAAACGCAATGCTGCCTCTGCCTAGGGTTGCCACCTTTTCCTTAAAAAAAATATCGGCCATGCTATGGCCTCCATAGATTTATAGTGGCCTTAATCCAGAGTGCAAAGCTCTGGGTATAGACAGTTTTAATTCCAAGACAGACCAACATTTGTCCCAACAGAACCCCAAAATACGGCACTGTCTGCAATGTACAGACTGTCTCTGTAAGGATAGTCAAAATAAGTGAATTAATGTACCATTCCAGAATGGAAAAAGAATAAACAAATGGATGGATGTTAAAGGGACACTATAACACTTACTCTCTCCTGCATATCTTCTTCTGTAGCTTAAAATGGGCATCCCCATCTCTTAGGAGTCAGCCACAGGGTTCCCATGAAGATGCCCAATGAGATTAGCAAAATGTGCTTAATGTCATGTGATGAGAGGCTGTGTGGCAGAATTAAGTGGGGTCTATGCTGTTTTCGGGAACACACAAGTCCCTGCTTGGTATCACTAATTTAGGAAGTGTATTTTACTTTAGTTAAACAACCTCTTGAGATGTTTCTGTTTTCCAGCAGTTTTCCTGCCCTTGGCAATAATGATCAAACTGATTCCTTACCGGATTTATAACTACCAATGTGCCGTCATATGTCCAGGTGCCCAGCTTCATGCTGCAGTTCTGCTGGTCGAATGGGAAGTGGGTGACTATAATTTCACAGTAGCTTTTGAAAATGGCGGGAGGGGACCATATGATTTTCCCTGTGTAATCCAGAAGAACTTTAGTTTCCTTGGTAATTGCAAATTCACCATCTGCGCTGTAAGAGAATAATAAAAGGCTTACCAGTGCAATAGCAAACATAGAATAATACATTTCCATACCAAATTAATCAAGAATCTTCTTTTTTGTTGCATTATATATATTTTTTTATATATTTCATAATTGACTACCACTCATATTAAGAATGTGGGCAGCTGCTTTGTAGTTTGCCAGGATCTCATGCGCACACTTACATGCATTATATTTTCTTAAATGTGCCCCCCCTCCCACTTTTTTCGGCAAATTTTGCTTTCTGGTGTTTTCCTCTTTCTGCACATTATTTATGGATCGAATTGTCATCTGGCAGGTGCTTTGACGCAAACTAATCTTTGGTTTTGACTATTTATTCTCTATTTTTGTTTAATTTCATTATCTTGACTAGCTTCTTTTACTTCATACTGCATATCCAGATGCTCTGCCTTCCTCTAACCTTGGTTTGTTTTTGGATTGTTACTTGCCACCACCATCTCACAACCTTCACTGCGTCACAGTCACACACGTTCTGACATAGGCCTGATGCCTGTGGACTCAATTAACATTGACTATGGAAACAGATTAAACCAAACGAAGGATAAAGGTTCCACTTCAGCTTAATAAATGTCTAGCAAAGTGCCTGTTTTTGGTGGATGTTGTGAATTTTCTTTAATAGGATTTATGCAGGTAAAGATAAAAAAGGAAAATCCCAATCTTACTTGTTGTAGAGAACAAAATCTGGTCGCCAAATATCACTGGATGGAATGCGAATTTTCTGTATTCCACCGTAGTCTGCTGGGTTCCATCGTAAGCTAACATCTACCCATTGCTAAACAACAACAGAGTGGTGTAATTGTTAAAAAACATACGGTAACTCTTAGTTAACAACTTGATGTACACAGAAGGAAGAATGACTCTCTCTGCAGTGGATTCAGTGCTCACCTTTGAAAAAAGTGATGGCATTAGTCATTACTGTGGAATTAGCCTCTCCCCTCAGACCTCCAGTGTTCCAAATGCTTGGAAAGCAGGGAGGCATGAACACAGCCACTGCTGCTTCTTGTTCTAACAAATAGCTACTGCTTTTCTGCATAACTTCTCTTGCTCTTTACCTAATACAGCATTTATTTGATGATATTTTTGGACACTGTATTCAGTTTATTGCTTAGCTCAACTACATTACTAAAAAAATACATGTTAAAGAAATTGTTCTACACAAGTGTCTGCTCTTCCTTTCAAGAAATGTATCCATAGCTGCCATTTACTGATCATAACAATAGATGCAGAAACATCTCTACAGCTTGCTGACACACTCATAAATATAAGTAAATGATTAAATATTGATTACATAAATCGAATACTGAGTTTATTTAATGGCAAGATGTACCAATTAATGCAACTTTCCAAATTAATTTTGATTTCTAATCTATCAGACTTTATTAAAACACCACTGATGATGTGTCAAGGTTTCTCACTTGTTTTAAACATATAGTCCTTTCCTTCTCTGTGTCTGGGTTGCTTACCTAAAACAGTCACTACGGTAACTCACCTGGTTGCTCTCAGCCAGTCCCTTTCCTACTCAGTCCAGGATATTTAAGAAGCACGTCTCATTGCCTCCTTCTGCTTGGTTGTCTCTGTCTACCCAGTGCATTTACTGTGATTTGGTTTATTCCTGTGTTTTTCCTGGTTCTGCTGACTTTTGGCTTTGCCCCTGACTTTGCTGATCTCTGTATTCCTGATACCGGCTCGCCTGATTACCTTATTTGGATTCCGACCACGGCTTGTCTTCTGGATTTAGTTTTTGTATCACTATCCCTATATTTTGATATGTTATTAATAAAGGTGTTTTGCATCATATTTTCTGTCTCTGTCTGGTTATTGGTCCTTAACATGATGCTACCTATACCTTAGTACATGTTGATGTTTACACTGTTCAGAGATGATAAGATATACAAACACATACACACCTGTTTCAGTCGGACATTGGTTGATACAATTTGATTTACTTCATCCTTAAAACCCAAAAGAACAACAAATATGTTATTTATCAGGTAATATATGATAGGCTACACACATTGAGACATACATAGGGATCATACCACATTAATGAGTTGGATAAGTTGAAGGCCAACTGTTACCACCACTTTATCACTGAAAGTTTCAACAGGACGGACTACTTTGTTGTAGTTTTTGAACAGGTGTGAGACAAGTCGTAATTCATCTTCAGAACAGAGCACTGTGCTGGCTGTAGAAGACAAACAAGATACTTTAGCTATAGCTCTGGTTATTTGGTTCTATTGTTAGGTCTAGCTATACAAAGTGGCAAAAAGAAGTTGCTGACAGTGAAGGAAAATTACCTACACGCCCTACCCAACCTAATTACCAGATAATGTAGAGATTTGGAGTTATCTAAATATGCTATTGTACTTGATTTGAAGTATTACTTTCTATTTAAATGCAGACCATAATAATAAACACAAAGGCACACCATCAACAAACGTTTAAAATGGAAACATAAAAATAATTAATACATAATTGTTGCAGAATTTCAAACAAATGCTTAGATTAAGAGATTCCCCCTGCCCCCCCATGTATGACATCACCTTTGTGGCATGTTATGTAAATGGCACATTTTCCTGTAAATTAGTTGATTTGTATGTGAAGTTACAAATTAGGGGAGACCCAGACTTTAAACATTTCACGACAGTAGGACATTCTATGCAGTCCTAAATTACAGTACTCACATGTCGGTAAGACAGCATCGAACGTCCATTAAAATAAAAATAAAAGTTTATTGGTTTATAAACATAAAATATAAAAAGAGATGACACAAAGGAATACATTTTCAGTGTGTAGTTTGTATGACTGCCGTTAACAAGGCAAAGTGTATTTCATCATAAGGAATAGGAGGATAAGTTGAGTTAGGGTGTGCAATATACATTTGTACAGGCAAAATATAACGTTTATAACATCATAAAAACATTGAAAATACAACATATAGAACCATAATAACTGCAGTAACAGGTGCAATCCAGATTAGTAGAAGGAGAGAGAGAGAAAAAAATATTTCTTTTGGTTTTGATGGAGGGGGTGACACATATTTCATGTTAAAAATGTAATCATAATTAAGTATAGTAATGACTATTTTTATATTAAGTCTATGGGAGGGGCAGAAATTGAGGCTAAGAATGGGTCTGAATCAAGGATGGATGTCCAAGGGTACCATTTGCTAAAGTTGGCCATCCCATTGAGAGGTAAATATGAGGTCCTCCATTTTTCAGCTTTGCTCCAGAGGCAATCGATTTCGCACATGTCTGGGCAAGGGTTGGCTTCCAAGGTTTAGGCATTAACATTTTTGTGGCATTAAGCAAGGGGGGGGGGGGGGGGTGTAAGGGAGCATTTGTATTTGCCTAGTGGTCGCACACTGTGATGTAGGATGGCTGTTAGAGAGTCTGTTTGAAAAGTGGGGTCGTCCACAGCTTTGATAGTACAGCTTTGATGAGATCCCAGAATGGCTGGAGCACTGTGCAGATCCACTAAACATATATATAGTCTCTTTTTCTACTTACAGCCTTGTTTGCCCCTGGGGTGGGGGCTCAAAATGCAAAAATAAAGAAATTAAAGAAGAAAGTTGCCCCTTTAATAAAAATAAAACTCGTAATGTGGTGATGGGGGGGTACGTAATGGGGTGATGTAATGGGGTAATGGAGGCGTTTAATGTGGGTGATGGGGGCATGTAATGTGATGATGGGGGCATTTAATGGTGGTGATGCAGGTATGTGATGGGGTCATGTAATGGGGGGATGTGGGTTATAGGGCATGTCGTGGGTGTGCAGTGTGAGTAGACAGGTGTCCGAATTTTGTCTGCCTAGGGCAGCACAAAACCAAGATACACCACTGCTTACAGCACCAACAGAGATCCAATACCATTGGAAATTGTTTGTACAAGATGCGGGGACCTTATACCATCTGGTCATTCATTTGTATGTGTTTTCTTGTGCAAGAACAAAGGGTGTATATTTCTGGGCCAGTAAGGGCATTTTCAGAATGTCCTTATTTTAACAGCTCATGGCAAGCCCCATCTCCCTTAATGGTGAGATTTGCTTCGGGTGCTGGTGCAGGGATTTGGACAGGGGCACACAGGGAGCACACAGGGTCTGTTAAGACCATGAACAGGTCTCTGTTACTGTGCCCTGGCTCCCGATCACAAAAATGTTGTTTTGGAGCTTCTGTCCTTGGTGACGAAAAATTCACATCTCAGTTCCCTGTAATTCTCTCTTTAGTAAATAGCCCCTAAAGTGTTGTGGAGCATAGAGTGTTAAACTATACAGCCATGGATAATGACATAGTTCTAAGGTTTGTGAAACACAGCTATGTTACAACTGTGGCTGTCAATCAGCTGTTCTCTCTCTCTTGTCTAAAGAATAAAAAGATATATTCAAGGACAATATGAACGCTGACAAGGTAACTCAAATGAAAACAATACATTAATCAACATAGAACAAAAAACCTGTTTACCTTTTTAATGGTTCGTTCATTTGTAATTATTTAAACTATTTGCAGGTAATATATTAGTCTGTCAATAATTAAGTCTTTTATTGTACAATACAGACCAGTTTATTTCAATGTAATCGTTTAGAACACAGACATCACAGCAAAGGTTTAACTCTTCAAATACCAAGAAGGTCAATAACATGGAAAAAGCAACAGGTAAAGGTTTGGAAATATATTATGCCTTGGTGTGCCATTTATATAACATTATTTATTTTGGGGGATATTTTAATAGATAAATCAATAACATACATAACAGAAATCTGGCAAACTATAACACCAGATAAATGTTCTACATCATGTATTCCATTTTTATTTATTAGTTTTTGTGACTTTTTTAATTGTTAACATATAACAGTTTTAATATTTAATAGTTTTGAAAGTAAATAACATGGTTTCTGGTATATGCAATAAAATCCACCACTATTAAAGGTGTAAGGTTTTTCTTAAAACCGTTACATTATTAAAATCACATACGAATAGTTTATTTTCAATTTACTGTTTGTTAAAATAATTCTAACTATATAAATTTAACTAAACCATTCGAAAGTCACCGGACATATCAGTGAAAGAAGAAATGTTGTTGTTTATGGTAAAGCTAAAAAAAACAATTATAATATTATATTAATAAATATGAAAAATACCTGATATAAACAGGAAAAGAAGATGTGTAATGATAAAATCCATTTCCTTCCGTTTCTCTAGACTGTGTTCTTTGGTTTTTGGAATGGGTACATTTCAGATGGCTGAAGATCTCCTTGTGTTGCTGAGTTTGTAGCTTCCTGTTCCATTGAGAGAAGTGATACTAGGGAGCTATTATTGTACGCCACCTGTTTTACAAGACAGCTGGGTGTCTGCGAGTTATGGGGATATATGCAACAAGGAATTTTTCACATAGTTTTTGGATTTGTGTTAGTACCGCTTTAAAATGTTATCACCATTGGTGAAATCCTCCAATATCTCACTAGTGTCCTCTAGTTTGTCCACGTAGCCCAACAATAAAACTATCTCTATTTTGTGCTGTATGGTATTGTAACCAACTGTATAGATCAAGAGGAAAAAGAAGTGTTTTGAGATTATTAATGCCAAGCACCTTGACACCATGATGAGGCCTGATATGTAAATTAGCTTCTGCATTTGGAATCATGAATTTGAATTACTTAATCATAAGTATACATTTAATAACAAGCGATTCCCTTGTGACTGACAGAGTCATGTACTTTATTTATATCAGGCTATTGATTTACAGATTTTGATATTGGAGGAACATTTATAAATTGTGGCATACCTTACTTATCTTTTAACTTTCCAATAACCTCTTCTCAGGTGATTTACAACTAACCAGTTTTGTAACCATTAATGGGGGGTTTGGTTGAAAGCTGTAACGCAATGCTGTTTTTTTTACTTTGCCACCAATGTTTCTCATCCTGTACTGTAGACATTAGACCTCCACTATCTCCAGGGATTTGTTTGCCAGTGTGCGGCAAACAAGTGAGTGAGTGGCAGAGTGTAAGTGTTAGTGAGTGACTGAGAGTGTATGTGTGTGAGTGAGTGGCAGAATGCAATGGCATATTAATGGGCAAATTGACTGTTGCATATTAATGGCAAAATAATACTGGAATATTAATGGGAAAATAATACTGGCATATTAATGGACAAATTGGCTGTGGCATATTAATGGCAAAATAATACTGGTATATTAATGGACAAACTAACACTTGCAAATTAATGGCAAAATGGCACTGGCATTTTAAGTGGCAAATTTGCTCTGGCATATTAATGGCAAAATAATACTGGCAAAGTAATGGACAAACTAACACTAGCATATTAATGGAAAAATAAAATTGGCATATTAATGGGCAAATTGGTTGTGGTAAAGTAATGGGCAAATTAGATGTGGCATATTAATGGCAAAATAGTATTGGCATATTAATGGGCACATTGACTGTGGCATATTAATGGGCAAATTGGCTGTGGCATATTAATTGTCAAACTGGCTATGGCATATTAATGGGCAAACTGTGGCATATTAATGGGCAAACTGTGGCATATTTTAATAGGCAAACTGACTGTGACATATGTTAATGACAAAGTGACTGTGGCATGTTAATTGGTACTTGACAGTTGATTTTTTTAATGGCAAAGTGATGCTGTGGCATGTTCTGAGGGGCAAAATAACATGTACTATGGGGGAAAGTGACTTGTTCTGCAGAGGCAGTTCTGTGGGACAAAGTGACACTGTGGTATGTTCTGTGGGGCAAATTAGGTGCAATGTGGGTGCAGAAAAAAAGAATAAAAACATGAAATGCAATTTTTCGAAAACTTTTTTATTACATATACAAACAGTTGAATGTGATATGAAAATAGTTGCATATAATATTAAAAGGTTTACATTTACATACAGTTTTTTTTTACAATGCGACTTTAGAAAAATTGGGTCGAGGGGGGCCCACTGCTAAAGATTTTGCCCAGGGCCCACTGTGGCCTTAAAGCGCCCCTGAGCACCACAATGTCAGTGCAGCCGCCATGCTGTGTAAGATAAGCACGGCAGCCTCACTTGACATGCAGGGTGGAGCACTGCAGCTTCCCTCACGTGCTTGCAGCCAGAGAGCAGAGCAACAGACGGACCAGACCAGAACCAGGCCAGCTGAATGGCATGCTGAAATGCCAGTAGAACAGGGTATGACCACTCTCTCTCACCCCCCACTGTCTCTGTGTGTGTGTCTCTGTCCCTCTCTCTCCTCCCCCACACTGTTTGTGTCTCTTTCTCTCTCCCCACTATACTGGCTGTTGTCACTCACCTCTACCTTCCCCCTCCACTTCTGTCTAGCGCCGTGTTTGTCGGTGAGGTGTTGCGGAGAGTAACAGCTCTGTGTGTGTTAAATCCACAGAGCACAGACAGTGCTGCTCGCGCTCCCTGTGCACATGGATGATTTAGAGCATCGTATTTCTGATGCTCTGAATCATCAGTGTGCGTGGAGCGCGAGCAGCACTGTCAGTGCTCTGTGGGCATTTAACACACACAGAGCTGATACTGCCTGCAACTCCTCACCGACAAACACGACGCTGCTTTACAAGGTGAGGGCGGACCTTCACATTGCACCCGGTGCGGTCTGCCCCCACCTTTCCCTTCCCCGCTGCAAGTGGCCAGTTCTCAGATGGGCCACCCTCTCCTCTCTGCAGGCGCCCCTGGAACAAAATGCACCCTAGGCCGGCGCCTTCCACGCCTAAAGAGCCAGGGCTGGTTTTTATTCCCAGTCCAGCCCTGTCTTGGAGAGGGCCTGTTCATATAACAAGCAGTTCGGCTCAATGATTCATCCTCAAGATAACAAAAGAAAGAATTCTACAGCTACAACTGGGGAACTGATTGGCTGATTATTAAGTGCAACAGTAAGTGTATAGCTATCAAGATTTAAACTTGGGCAGGTGGGAAAAGGGAAAGGGATAAAATATGACTAAGGAGAAGAGACTGAATGGAAATATAGGGCAGAACGGCCACATTGTATGGTCAAAAATGCTAAAGTTTAAGTTACAGACTTATCAGAAAAAGTGTCAAACCTCAAAATGTAAGGGCCTTCTTGTCTTGCATCCTTGCTTTTACGATACTCTAAACTCTGTGTTTAGGCCTCACCACCTATTGTCTCTCAGTCCTCTGGCTTTTGGCTACCTGCTCCTTTGATTTTCCTTGGAGCCTGTGGCTGTCGTATGTAGAAACCAATTTGCCAAGATCCACATTAAGATTCTCACTAGGTCCTATTCTGGCAGCGTATGTTCTACGGCTTCACTATTGGTAAGTCCATGGATAGCCAACAGTCTGTATCAATGTGTCATACCTTGCATATGCTCTTGGATGACAACTTTTTAATAGTAAAGTTCCTTTTTTGTAGGTTCCTATAGAAGACGTGCCTGAAGTGCAACACAAAGGAGGTTTGAACTCTTCATCAGACCTATAAGATCCCTTTATTAGAGGAGACAGAGTTGGCAGTAAGGTCTAAATGATTGACACTTAATTGAAAATCCATGGAGATTTATTGTTGTGTTAAAGTTGTTCATCTTTAGTATATTACATTGTTACACCTTTCTGTATTTACCTACTCACTGTGGACTGTATAGTGTATTGATGATAAACCATTGCTCCTATCTTAGTTAGTACCTGCATTTCTTCCTTAGCTGATGTCTGCCACTCTTATTTGGACATTTGAAAGGCTGTCGACCAGTGACACCCACCACCCACTTTAAGGAGCCTCACATCCCAGTTACATGCGCTATGTATTTTGTGTAGAATCACTCATGCTCCCTCTGATTTCAGACACTGGTCAAAACGGCTCTAACATTCTTTATCAGCTACTCCAACTGGCACAACTCCCAAATCGATAGATTACAACACCATACATTACTGCAGCAGTACACATGGGTCCAAGTTGCCAATAAGTGAGAAGGTATGTAATGTATTACTGAGGAGCTAAAAGACCATTGTGCATAGGCAAATGAGATTAACAATGATCATCTTTTTGCCTATGCATACCCAGAATCCCTTGCGGTTGTGTGCACAATGCAAGTTTAAGATTTTCTGTGGGGAAAGCAGGTCTTCTGGATTGTATGGTGTGTGTAGACTTGTGTTTAATAATGCCTCTGCCCTTAGTTTTAAGTGGAGGGATTGTTCCATCAACTTTAACCCCACCTAAACTGTGTTGTGTGTGATAATTCAGCATCAGTAGATTCCCCTTTCTCCATGAGTCCAAGCAGGTCATATATACAGACTAACTGTTGAGCAAGGTTCTAAAATGGGTTGTTTTATTGTGTGGATATTACCCTTATGTCCATCTTTGAGTTGGTCAGGAAGGAATCAGGGGAATACAATTATGTATTTATTTTAAATGAAATATTACAGCTGGTTTAAAAATAATAGTTTATCAGCTACACTGTGCACATGCCAACATCAGTCAAAGAATGATCGGTTCCTATCTATTTTGTATGAGAAGTATTTTAGCAGGAATCTGACTTTCTGATGTCACATTAGCGCATGGTCTGGATTTTGTTATTGCAGAAAATGCAGCTTATTAAATGAGGTGCTATCACCCTTCCAAACATATCTTTAACTTTGGTCAGAAGGTTCTTTGGGTTTGAGTGTCAGGTCAGCAAACACTCTAGTTGGTGTTACTGTTACAATAACTAACATTGCAGAGTACAGAGTAGAAGAAGTGATGGTGTTCATCCCTGCATGTGTAACTCGATGAGACGACCAGCGAACACGCCCATCGTTCCAATCACACACACTATCATGAAGACTGCAAGAAGGATGTGATCTAACACCATCGCAGCAAACCTCCATTCTTCTGAAGCCTGGAGAAATCACACAGAAGGTACGTTAGAATATTTCATAAGGTTAATTTTTACCTTACTGGTGCTTAGAACATGCTCTTTGAAAATGGGCATAAACCTGCGCCAGGGCTAAATAGAGTAAGAAAAAGGGAGAGCTACTAAAAACACCAAAAGAGCAGCTAGCTCGTTTCACAAGATAAATAACATAAATGGATAAGTGCTAGCTCTTGATGTAAAGTAGAACTTCACACCAAGTGTGGGTATAATACAATTTTAATTATATATATATATATATATCTTTTATATATTATTAAAATTATATATATATATATCTATATATATGTATAACATCTAATACATAATAAAAACCAATGGCTATAATAATATGCTCATTCAATACTGATTTGTAGCTGCTGATTGACGATTACCTGAGGGTCTACTCAATAAAGAGAGAATTGCAGGTAATTGAGACAGGAGTTTCAAACTTAAGGCTAAAGTAGCTGAGATTTTTTCCAACTCGACTACATTGGCCTAAAGTTAGAAATTCTACATCAAGCCCAAACTTTACTTGACCCATATTAGGCTAATAATATACAGAATATAAAATCATGACTTGTGTCCTGCTGTGGATGTCCGCTTAGTACCTTATTTGATTCCTGGTCTGAATTCATGGTCTCTGCAATGTATTTCACTCCATCTATTGCACTCTTCACATCCGAGCTCTTTAGTATTGGTGACTGGCTAGTCACTGCCGCTGTTCCTAGTTTTCCTGAGATGTCTGATATGTCAATATCTTCTGTAAAGATTTTCTTCCCTTGTTTTTGTTGTGAAGGTCGTTTCATTGTAGAGAAGAACATAATGCTTGGGATTTTGTCAATAAAAACCTAAATAAAGTAAAGTGACTTATTTTCAGGGAATGTTTAATATGAATGGTTGGTTCCATATCACCATCCATCCTCCATACATCCCTTCCTGCTCCCATACATCCCTCCATCTGTCCCTCCATCCATCCATCTGTCCCTCCATCCATCCATCCCTCCATCTTTCCATACATTCATCCCTCCCTTCCTAGCTCCATCTCTCCATTCATCCCTTCCTCCCTCCCTCCCTCCCTCCATATCTCTCTCCTTCTCCTCTTCTTCCATCCTTATCACATCTATGTCTTAACATTTTAAATGATATCACTAGTTTTGTCAATATTGGCAAAGCATGGATGTATCCTTTCCAAGTTAAGCCATCTTTGTTAGATTTGCAGTCTCCGTTGTCTAGCATCGGTATATTTGTTTACTTAGCTCAGAAAGTTGCAAATAATATCGGCAAATCAAAAATGTACATCACAGGATGTATAGTATATATTTTTTTGCATATTCAAGTAATTATATACAAATGGCTACTGATACTATAACATTTCTAATTTCAGACCATTTTAAATGCTCTACTGGCAGTGTTATATTTCTGCCTAGGTAAACTAGGCCTAGACCTTGAGCAGTAGACTGGAGGAGGAAGTCAGCAAACTGAAGTGGGCAAGAGCAAAGCTATCGCTACCATAATTGGTGGTTTGTCCTCCCTCACTAGGAGGGTGTTATTATTGCATGGGAGCTTTAGTATAAGGATGGAATATAAGGCCCCATCCTTTATGTGTGTCCTATTGAAGTTTATAACAATGCAATGTGTGTGTGTGTGTGTGTGTCAGATTACCTCCATGTAAGAGATATAATGACTTCCCAATTTTTCATTCACTAAAAAATGTCTGGATGACACAAATGTTATTCTACTGATTTAGAATGACTAAATAGTAACTCACCTTCCTCACCCACTCAGGCATGATGTGGGTACTAGGCGAGCGGTGATGGGTGTTGATAACAATGACGGTGATTACAATTGACGCAATGACAAACATCATGGTAAACAACATGTATTTCCCAATCAACGGCACCGCACTCGAGGTGGAAGGGATCAGTTCGACAATGACCAGAAGAAACACAGTCAAGGACAGCAGTACGGACACACTGAGAGTCATCTTCTCTCCTAGAGTTTAGAAGAAGAAAAACGCAGTTCACAATGGAGAATAATAATAATAAAAGTATTTAACCAGGAAGGGTCCATGGAAATATTCTCTCTATTTGAAGTATGTTCTGCGGATCTTATTATTGCCCAGAATCAGGTCTAAACATCTGTTGGTCTATCATTTGATCTATACGTGTAGGATGAATGACATCCACTGTATGCACATACAGCAGGCACCACTTCCACATTGGCCTATATTACCCCAGGGACAGTTAGCGCTGTGACTTTATACCAATAATTTAACTTTTCATATTTCTATTCAGTTTATCATTTTGCGACTCCCGTGAAGACAATCATACCTGAATCGGTGGGCAGATAAAATACTAATCCGGTTAGGAAGGAGAAAAGCAGACAGGGAATGATGACATTGACAATGAAATAAAGGGGCAGACGTTGCAGGAGGAAGTGGTAGGTGATGTCCAGGTACGGTTTGTCGGGACAGCAATCGTAATAAACCCAGTGCTTCCAGCAGCGATAGTCCTTCATTAACCATTCCCCACTCTCCATGAAGCTGCTCAGATCTGGACGGTCACTCTCCTACGGATGTCATTAAGAAACAGCTTTTCAATCCCCACCACGGGTCATTTACAAGACTAACAATGTTTTCTTATGGGGGTTTTTTTGTGTTGCTTTTCTCTTGTCGGCATTCTGTGCCTTATATTGAACCAACATACATAATGTCAATATAATCATATTCTTCAATCATTTGGGTGGAACCCACACTTCCCTAGCATGCGCTATGGGTATTGTATCCCAAGTTACTTGAATTCATAATCATGTTCCCACTATACGTTATTATGTGAATGCTGTGTATCATATATTATTTCCATGTTTAGTGGTGTTTGTGCTTTACCTTTTGCTTCTTTAATAGAAGCCAACTAATTATTTGCATATCTAGTGGACATCATTTTCAAAGCTTCTTACCGGATTTATAACTACCAACGCCCCATCATAGGTCCAAGTCCCTAGCTTCATGCTGCAGTTCTGCTGGTCAAATGGAAAATGAGTGACGATCATTTCACAGTAGCTTTTGAAAATGGCCGGCGGTGTCCATACAATTTTTCCAGTGTAGTCCAGAAGGGCTTTTGTTTCTGGCTCAATAGCAAAGTCACCGTTTCCACTGCAATAAAACAACAACACTAAAAACACGGTAGTAACTAACTCTTTAATTTCCTAAGGTATTAGTATTAAGTTTGTTCACTCAGCAAGTTACATTATAGAACAAAGCATTCTCCATTGCAATGATTGACTATGTAGCAGCCAACGCGTTTTTCGCACGTTACTCTTTCCGCAGGTCTTAGAGTGGCACAACTGCTGATAAATCCATCATCGCCTATATTTTCAAGCCAACCAAATATTTAAATGTGGCCTCCAGAGATCTTTGTTTCCATGTACTGGAGGAAAGAGTAAAGTATGCATTGCATCAGGCATGGGCTGACGTACATCAATGAGCAGAGAGGAATGCGGTCTGGGTGAGCATGGACAGGGTTGGGAGGGATGGAGGCAAGGGGTCCCAAAATAGCTAAATTCTTGTGTTTTTACGATTGGGCAATTCCAGGCTGGCATTCTTGCTTGGGTTTTCAGTGATACAACAATTACTTGTTGACTCGTCTTAACGTAAACAGGACAATCAAGCGTTTAACTAGTAAACAAATTAAAAATGTATTACTTGTTGTAGAGAACTAAATCTGGGCGCCAGACGTCACTCGAAGGAATGCGAACCTTCTTTATTCCTCCATACTCTTCTGGATTCCATTTTAGGTTAACATCAATCCATTGCTAAACAAAAACAATAGTAAACGAACATCAGAGAAAGACCAAAGAATGTATAGACTATTTTCCATCATTCTATTCATTCACAATATGTAGATGATAGAACCCATTTAAATAATATTTCAATAACATATATCTGTTGTAATATGTATGTTTTATATATATTTATTTTACTATTTATTTAATCTTCTTTTGTGTGCTTTTTCTCATGTGTATTATTGTTGTACCTATGTTATATGTCAACATATAATTACTATATGCATATATTTCTGGCTCTGCACAGTTTGGTTGTGACTTATTTATACAACAGCATTACTCCCAACTTTGCACCCCGGGCAAAAGGGGACACCGGGGGCAGAGTCTGGGAGGAGTCTGGGAGGCGGCAGGGAGTCAAGGGAGGGGGGTGTCAGTGCTACATGTGCGGTAACACTGTCACCCACTTTAGGACCGTGAAAATTGGGACAGAGGTAGAGCGTGGTGGGACAGCGGGACATAGCTCCCAAATCGGGACTATCTGGGAGGGACTGTCCCTCCCAGACAGTTGGGAGGTATGCAACAGAGCTGCATTGAACCATAACTGATTCAGATCAGAGTCCATAAGATAGGAGGGAAAGCCATCAGTGGCAGGTGTCATCACATAATTCTTTTAATGATAGATCCCAAAAAAATGCACTGGAATACATCAGACATACATAAAGTCAAACCAATTTGTTGTAAGGAGCCGGGTACAAGGATGGAAAGTAAAAAATAGAAATATCACTAATTGGAACACCTGTTTTCAAGTAGAGATATCCCTAGCATCATACTTTTTAGAATCTATTTAGTGTTGGAGGTTCTCCATCCAGTTATGCACTTTCTCTAATACAAGGGTCGACTCAGATAGCTCCAGTTTTCATGATCAAAACCTTCCTGTGCATCAGTGGCATATTGGTACCCGAAATTCTAGCTACTCAGGTAGCTCCAGTGTACCTCTGAATGCTTCTGAAATTCAGAAATCATAACCCTAGGTACATACACATGTACACCACCTCATCAATCTAGCAGACTACCTCTGGAATGCAATCTATGTACATACTACCGTACATCCATGTACACAGACAACTGTCCATGTACTTGCATGCTATAGTGATAGGAATGTGTAACCCCTCATGGGTTAAATCACATAATTATAATGCAATGAGCTCAGCATGGGATTGTGGTATGTAACTGCTAAATGAGTCTGTAAATAACTATGGTAACTGTAGAGACAAAGTTAGATTGTTATAAGGTTTTCATTAGTATTAGATCAGTGTCATAGTTCAGGATTCAGAGGATCATGTATGGGAACTGTAAGTGAATGTGATGCCTACTTTCTGTATTGCAATGTAATCACCATCTTACTCTTTTCCTGCAGATACATCTGCGGAGATGACAAGCATCTCTCCCATGGAAATGTTGTTAGGGCATAGATGTAGACATGTCCATGTGAAAAAAGCACTTTAAAATATTTTGTAGTACCGTATTTGCTCGATTATAAGACGACCCTGATTATAAGACGAGCCCCAAACTTTGTAAATTACTTTAGGAAAAAAACTAAAAGCCTGAATATAAGACTACCCTATAGGAAAAAAAGTTTAACTTGTATATATGTAAACTGCTTTTTAATATTTAATAAAAAATTGATATTATACAAATGCATTTCTTGTTTTTATTTCCTTTTATGTGCCAATGTGGCCTCTCTCCCCATCCCCCAGCTGTCTCTCTCCCTCCCCCCAAAACTTCTCTTCCCCCTCCCCTTGTCTATATTCCCCCTCCCCTTGTCTCTCTCTATCGCCCCCTCCACTTTTCTCTCTTCCTCCTCCCTCCCTCCCCTTGTGTGTGTCTCCCCCCTCCCTCCACTTGTCTGTGTGTGTCTCCCCCTCCCTCCCCTTGTCTGTGTGGGTCTCCCCCCCCTCCCTCCCCCTGTCTGTGTGTGTCTCCCCCCCTCCCCCTCACCTGTCTCACTCTCCCTGGTGTCTAGTGGGGGCTGGTCCGTCATAATAGACGGAAGTTTCGGGCAGCATGGAGGATGTCTGCACGTATCCCCCAGCTGCTCAATTCTCCTGGTGGCTAGCGGGGCAGCTGGGGGATGTCTGCGCGATGAGCGAAGTCCTCCCCTGCTGCCGCCCTGCATGACCGCCGGGACTTTTATGATGAAGCCAGAAGGACCCGGTTTCATCATAGAAGTCCCGGCGGTTGTGCCGGGCGGCAGCAGGGGAGGTCTGTGCTCATCGTGCAGACATTCGCCTGCTGTTAGAGAGGGGGATCCAGGTCCCCTGCAGCTTATAAGACGACCTCGATTATAAGACGAGGGGTATTTTTCAGAGCATTTGCTCTGAAAAAAAACCTCATCTTATATTAGAGCAAATACGGTGTACTTTAGAGGGCCTTCAATTTATATTTTGCTAAAAACTGGAGAAATAAAGTTGCTAAATTCCACCTATGTTACCCAAATGTTCGTGGGAGATTGACACATATTGGCTAACCAAAAAACTATAGTTTTCATGACAAAAATATCAAGATCCAAATGCCTCCGATGCTTCAATGTTCGAACCAACCAAATAGGCATTTTGGATCAGAATTTAGGGATATTTAATAGCTACATTTCAGAGATATGTGAAATTCGGCTAAAGTCCCATTTTGTGAGCAATCAGTGTATATTGGGTCCACCCTACTGTTTGGTGTCTGTTCACCCTCTTTTAAAAAATTTAATCCTCCGAGAAATTCCAAAGCTGCAAACCTGTTTCAGACGGACATTCGTAATTACAATCTGATTCACTTCATCCTTAAAAACAGAAGAGAACAGTTAGAGCCAGATCATTTATATTACATGCTTGAAATCTATATATTAGTGTTCTATTTGATTCTATTCATACCACATTAATGAGTTGAATAAGCTGCAGTCCCACGGTTACCACCACCTTATCTTTAAATTTCTGGACTGGACGGACAACTTTGTTGTAGTTTTTAAATAAGTCATTAATCAACCGTGATTCATCTTCAGAGGAGAAGACTGCTCCAGCTGAGGAGGAGAAAAGGTAACAGTTATCACTATGTTTCAAAATGATTTGTTCACTTTGTTTGTTGTTGGCTACGTTGTAACACATTTTTAAATGGACGTGGAATGAACATTAGAGGGGCTACTCTGGTAGCGCAAATTTTCTCAAAGTAAATTGAAGCTGAGAGTTCGGGACCCCATCAGATCACCTCGGTGATGTGCATGGCCCTTAAATTCGGGCCACTCAGTGATCACTGATGTGATCCCAAATTTGCATGAACATCTGGAGCTCAGATGACTGAAAAGGTAGTCTCAGCAGACAAGTCTTGGAGGACTTCGACTTATTGCGGAAATAACCAATGTCCTCCCAAATTGGGGCGATTTTATGAAAAATAAATGTTATTAAAAATGTAAAATAAAGTAGAAAAAAGTTACATATAAATACAATTAAGTAAATTTAAATTACATTCTATTAAACAAAAGTATAAAAATCATTATACCATAACCATTATATAACAATAGTTTAATAATTTTTTATTAATATTTTTTATTTATGTAGAATAGTTCTTATTTTATTCTCCACTTCTTTTACATTCAAATCATCAGTTTGTAACTGGGAGTTTAAAATGCCAAAATTCAGCTGTTTTTTTTCATAGGCTTCCCCATGCCAAGTTCACCAAACCGAACATGGCCAAACATCAGCCAGAAATCAGCAGAAATTGCCCATTTCGGGTCAAAATCAGCCATATTGAATAGATTTTTCCACAATTCGACTAGAATTCCCAGTCTGGTCACTTTATGGCAAGGTCGGGGATTAATGAGTAGACCCTTAGATGCCTCCTTACTAGTGTTGAGCGAATCCGAACCGCACTGTTTGGGTTCGTACTGAACATTACGGTTTTTGGACCCCGGACCCGAACACGGACATTCCACTGTATGTTCGTGTTGGAGTTCGGCGATTACATTGTATGTAATGCTATTGGCTTTCTATAAACCGAAATAGAGTCCCCATTCATAAGAATTTCTTATGAATGGGGACTCTATTTCGGTTTATAGAATAGCAATAGCATTACATGTATTCTATAAACCGAAAGTCTATAAACCGAATGTCTTTCGGTTTATAGACTTGTGGCTTATGGAATACATGTAATGCTATTGCTATTCTATAAACCGATTTGACCTATTCTTATGAATGGGGACTCTATTTCGGTTTCTATTAACCGAAATAGAGTCCCCATTCATACAAATAGGTCAATTGACCTATTCGTATGAATGGGGACACTCACCCACATTTTACTTCATTTTGCAGCCCTCTAGCCCTTTCCAGGACTTTTTTAGAACCATTTTAGTGGCCAAAAGTTCGTGTCCCCATTGACTTCAATGGGGTTCGGGGTCAAGTTCGAGCCCGAACCCGGACTTTTTTCTGAAGTTTGGCAGAACCCGCCGAACCCGAACATCCAGGTGTCCGCTCAACTCTACTCCTTACACACTCTCTTAAAAACCTACCTTAATATGCAAAATGTGCGGCATAAGGGGAGAATAAAACACGACTCTCCTATCTATATGGGTAGGTGACCATATGGTATAATTCATAGGAAAAAATGAATATTAGCATTAGCTAATATATAGACTGCATTTTACTGATAACAGCCATGAAGTATTAATTTTAGAAGTTTCCTTTAATAAAATGGTTGTATGATATCCCTAGTTTTAATACATTTCCCATTTGAGACAGATGTCTCAGGCTCCTACCGTTTGTTCCTGGAACTATTTATGTAGAGGGCTATAGTAAATCTATATAACATCCCATATTGTTCATTATTGTTCGATAACACTAAAAACATTAAAAAAAAAGTATAACTGCAGTGGCATGTGCAGGGTTTCCAAACACAGATTGATATTGAGGTGGATGGGGAAGATGGTAATGAAGGTACGCTAGGGTGGGGAAGCAGTAAGTACTTTTTTCCCTGCAGTGGTAATATTTAAAAGGGTCAACTCAATAAAGAGAGAATTGCAAAGAATTGAGATGTTACTATTAGAACATGGTCTCTTTAAATGAGTGATAGAGCAGATGCAATCCATAAATACACTGACTAAACTGTTTCCTGTGAAGATATTTGTGCACCAGCCAAAGCTTTAATTCCAGGATGTATCGGCTTCTCAGGAGGCTTTACATAGCTCCCTTCTGACACCACTTGTAGTCACTCTGCTTAGTAATTAACGGGGGATCAGGCGATCTGTGTAATGTGTTTGTTACTCTGTCTATATACAAAGTATATAGACAGAGTATATAGGTCCTGCTACAAGGTCATTATTTCTACCTGGGAACCCCTCATATCTAAACATATTAGTGATATTTGGCCCACTTCAGAAGACCACTGAAAGGACTTCTTCTCCGTCACATGTAGATGCAATGATAGATGCTCAATGTATAGTAATATATGGTTGTTCATGCTGTGGGATCATGTATAATATGTTGCTGTCAATCTAGTGACAATGGAGAAAATTCTAAGTATATGTGAGCTGTGTTGTTACCTTCAAATGATTTGGCAACCCTGCATGTTACGTCTCAGACATTTTGTTACACTAATATAACACTATTTCAGGCATTGTATAGACCCCTGATAACCTAAAAAGTGGAGTAGTATTATTATGCCACCTGTTAAAAAAAAATTAAGCGTACACACTAATTAGTACACCCTGCAATGGAGGTGTACCACACCCGTTAAAAAATGGTATTGAAAGATTGTTCGGTGTGATAATAAAAATCAATACATACATTATTCAGAGCAATACGTGTCTTCATTACATCTATAGTCTACAGCTAAAAATATATACTGTGCAGTGCCTATCACCTGTCCCTGCCAGTCATTCTCTGCCCCCTCTCCTTCAACAGTACTTCAAACACAACATATAAGCTGTGATTAATCAGGTAAACATTGCAAATATCAGGCAGTAATAGCCGAGATGGAAAGAGATTTTTTTCAGTTTGGCTAGTATTGCCTGAGTTTTGCAGATCCCTTCTCAGTTCACCACAGTTCCCTGGCTAGTGAATTTGTCCTTGGCTTATAGTATGGGCTTAGAGATTTATATATATATATATATTTCTATGTACATTTATTATTCCTCATAATGTAAAATACATTGTATGTTTTTTTGGGAGAAGACAGACAAAGAATGTACTTCTGAGCACCCATCCCAAAATTCAAATATATCATATATCTAAATAATGAAGCATTATTAAGGTAACCAGGCTTGTGACAATAAACAGTAAATGACTTGTATTAACTGGATTATACTTTAGGAAAAGGCATTAATAAAATGATATGACCAAGCTGCTATGGTGAAAATCATAGTTTTTCTTACTAACAAGGATATGAAACATTAAAATGACTCAAAATATACCTGAGATTAGGAGGAAAATCAGACGTGAAATGGCAAAGTCCATTACCTTGCCGTCCTCTCGACTGTCTGCCTCACTGGCTTCCAGTTTGGAATGATGACATCTCAGCCGGATTAAACTTCTCCAGCAGTTGCCCTTTCACCCAGTGGGATGAGGTTAGAGTCTATTGTTGCCTCCACCTGTTCGGTTTGACAGCTGAGCTTTACACAAATGACAATTCGTATATATGTTTTTTTGGATTAAAGGGGTTTTGATAAGTTTTATCTGTGCCCAAAAGTACACTAACAATATTAAATTGTAAGTTTCACTGTATCTCACATAATAGACGTGTGCAAAACTAAAATTTTCGTTTAGTTTTCGTCCATTCGGACGAAAATGTTATTTATTTCGTCTAAAACAAATTTAGTTCATTACTGCATTCGTTTCAGACGAAATTCGCTCATTATTTTCCTTTTTTTGTATTCGTTCGTACGAATCAATTGACCTACAAATTCCATAAACCGAAGGTCTTGTACAGTAAACTGTGTCATTCTGAATAAAATATCAGGTGAGAAAACGCAACTTAAAATTCAAAGACAAACAGAATCTGAAGGAGAATCTTATTGCAAAGAAAGAATGCATGTTTATTAATAAACAATACTAATCTTTGCAACACATTACAATTAACAGGAAGCACATTAGATGGAAAGGATGACAGTAACACGGCAGCTTCTGTAAGCTCGATGCTGGAACTCCATCCAGTACAGAGCCCATAACCTCCCTAGTCAAAGGCTGCAAAGTCTCCACACTGCTTGGGACTGACCTCTGGAAAATAGCCCCCTCCTCCGATGCAGTACTGGAAAAATAACAGAAATCTTATTGGTTGCAGGTGAACATCACTGAGCAAAAATATATAAAATTAAGAAAAGCAGATATGTAACTAGCCACGTATTGGTCAGATTTCCATTAGAGGTGTGTAGGTTTCCCAGATCTGACATTTGTTTCCTGAACATGTTTTACATGGTGCCCAGCAGTATGTATATTCCATAGGGGTCCACAAGTAAAATCATTTAGTTAATTAAAGTAGTTCCTGTGGTGGGATCCACGGGCGTCCGCAGGAAGGGGTAAGGGGGGTGAGGACACGGAGCAGTAATAAGGTAGGTACTGGGAAAGGTGGGGAGGAGGGGGGAATCCTGGCATACTGAGTGACAAAATCCTGGCATATTGAGGGGTTAAATCCTGGCATATTGAAGAGTTAAATCATGGCATATTGAGGGGTTAAATCCTGGCATATTGAGTGGAAAAATTCTGGCATATTCAGTGGCAAAATACTAGCATACTGAGTGGCAAAATACTGACATTTTGAATAGCAAAATACTGG
The DNA here is from genome assembly GCA_036172795.1 of Pelodytes ibericus. Lineage (NCBI taxonomy): Eukaryota > Metazoa > Chordata > Amphibia > Anura > Pelodytidae > Pelodytes > Pelodytes ibericus. Next base: position 27,705,200 of record CM069864.1, read on the forward strand.
CATATTGAGTGGCTAAATCATACTGGCATATTGATTGGCTAAATAATACTGGCATATTATTGGGCAAATTGGCTGTGGCTTATTAATGGCAAAAAAATACTGGCATATTATTGGGAAAATTGGCTGTGACTTAATAAAATAACACTGGAATATTAATGACAAAATAATACTGGCATACTTATGGGTAAGTATCTGTGTTTGTGTGATTGTGTGTATGTGCTGGTGTCTGGCTCCTAGATTTTTTAGCTGGCTCCTAAAGTCAGTTAACTTTGTCAAGCCCTGATTTAATGGACAAACGGTTGCATATTTTAATGGCAAAGTGACTATTGGATATTTTAATGGCAGAGTGACTGTGGCATGTTAATTGACACCTGACAGTGCTTATTTTAATTGGCAAAGTGATGCTGTGGTATCACCGTTTATCAACCGTTTGCATGCTGCACTGATAATGACTAAGCTCCTCCACTTCATGAAATTGTCAAAAAGAGGCGCGGCGCAGCATGGACGATGGTAAAAGTATGCCCCCCCCCCTGAAAAAATTCTGCGGATGCCCATGGGGGGGATCCCACATTGATTCCCCCTGAACACACATGCATACTACATTTTTGCAGGGTAGCATGTAAAATTTATATGGATCCAGGAGAATGGTCAACCTCTTAACTCTACAGATTCGGCTAATACTCAGGATTCCAGTATATCCATTTGGCTGACTAACAACAAACTCAATGGTTATCTCTCCTATCCCATATATATATACTCATGAAAAGCAATTACAGATAGAATGTCTGTACAGAGCCATGATCAACACGTAATCCATAAACCTCTTTAACATTTATTCTTAGACCCCCCCCCAGTGTCCACATATGGAATTACAAAATACATTACATGCTCTAGTAGACAAAAATGAAATGTTCTTAAAAGGTAATTAAATGTTTGAAACAATTGCTTCTTTGATGGAAGTAAGGGTCAAAATACATGTCCTGTTTCTCCCAAGTAAATGCAACATGTATCATAAGAGATACACGGGGGTTTACTCTCTATTGGGTCTCAGCATGAGCCCACCCAATCACAGCTGAGACTCATAATCTGCTTGTCTGATCAGTGTCTTTTTCTGTTTTTTTCTGGGGATCTCTTTCAGCTAGTACACACCCTCCTTTTTATATGGGATCTGCAGAGGGGAACTAGTTAAAGTGCCCTCTGCTGATCCCATTTTAAAATGAGTGTCTCTCTCTCCACGTTAGCAGAGAGAGCCAGTCGCTGACCGGACCAGATTGCCTGCTTCCCATGGAGGCATGGCCGCTGCCGGTCAGAGGATAGGCTGATATGTACTGTCAAAAGTACACCCCAGTTTAATCTCATACTAGGGGTAATTACTTTACTTGTACTTCTATATTAGTAGCACAAGTGAAAAATAAAGTTCACTTGTCCTTTAAATCGTGAGCCTCTCTATACTCAAATGTTGGTAACACAGCGATGATATCAGGCTTCACCTATTCCTATACACCTGCTCCATACTTACATGCTCTGTGTTGCAACCAGTTACTTTAATACCAGCGCAAAGGGCAAGAGCTGCTTTTTCATTATTAAAGACTCGAAACTGGACAAAGCCGGGAACAAACTCATCTGTGGAGGAAGATACAGAACTGTAGTTTTATTTTTTTCCATTTATTTTTATTATATCATTGTATCAAGAAAGAAACATACAACACAAAATGTAATAAAGACATGTCCCACAAACCATTAGTTTTAGTCTAAGCATTGTAGGTAATACATAAAAAAAAACAAGAAATAACAAGAAAACAAAGAGCACGAGGGTCACTACTTAGCCTCAGCTTTAGTCCATCAAAAATCCGGATTGGACCATAACTAGGTCCCACCTGCTGATCCCATGCAAAAACTAGGGTCTCTCTCTGCGCTAGCAGTGAGAGACTGTCGCATTCAGCAGACAGAGCAGGGCGAGACTCCACTCTGATTGGCTGTGGGCGGCCTGACAACCAGGTACTGCTGTGTCTCGAATGTGAAACACAGCAGATATTAAACCCGCGTATATCTATTAAGATACATGTCGGGTTTACTTTCAAAGTGAAGCAAGGGTTAAACAAGGTGGAATGTCCCTTTAAAATCTTACTTCTGGCATTTGGTGAGTGGTATTTGAGAGTTTTTTCTGGGTTTCCAAAGTCATAAACAACTGGCTCAGCCGGTCCATTATTTGTACGGCATTCTCCAACGTTATATTTTACTGGGTATTTCTGAAAGAGATATACAATGATTAGTTGTGTGTTTTAAATTATATTCTATTCATGGCAAAACTGTGAACATCTTTTTTAGAATAAAGTTAATTTATCTGAATTCATTGTAAAGCAGATATCCCTAACAGTGCTGTGTCATAAACATAGCTGTACCTTGTCATAGGTATAAACATTTTATTAAAAACAAACAGGGCTATTCACTTAAAGGGAACTGCAAAAAAACAAACCATACTAGCCGAGGTGTATAAATCTCCAACTTGGCTATGTTTCCAAGACAGCTATTAAAGGACAATGGTAGGTAAAAATAAAATTAGGCGTCTCTCTCTCCAGCATCCATTTTGAGAATTTTACCCAACATTCTCCAAAATCATCCAGCAAGACTCACTTTACATCTGTGGCCAGAGCCGGCCTGATGATGTCATAAGGTACACCCCTGCTCTCTTAATGGGCCCTGTGTATCCCTAGTGGGCAGGACTAGGACAGGCTGTGTACAACTTATCTGACTTCCAACACAAAGAGATGAGACTGGCATGCTCAAACAGGATCATAACTCCGCCTACTTGTAATGTAATAGTTACATTACCCTCCCATTTAATGTAAGTCTATGATCAGAATTCTGACGTATAGACTGCATTCTGTGTCCCCAGCCCCAAAGTGAGATGCTAGTGCTCTAAAGTCACTGGGGGATCGCACCGAAAGACACTATATTTCACAAAATGGCTGAACCCAGTCACACTTGTTTAGTAAAATATTTCAATATTAAAAAAAAAAAGACATATCTGAAATCAACAATGCAAAATAAACCCTTTTAATTTTTTGGTTGGAGTGTCCCTTTAACTTGTGCAGTTGTGCTAACAGCATATAGAAATACTTTATTACACATTCACAGTATAAACAATGTAAGTTGACAGAATCCCTAATATGTTTAATAAATCTCATTAGGTTTTGGCTTGTCCTGCTTCCTTATTACCTTATACAGATGGAAGAGGTTCCCCCCATTGGTAGACAGAAGCCATTCTGTGTTCGATATCGTAAAAGAGCAGACTTTTTCCAAAGAGGCAGTGGAGTCTTATTGGGCACGTGCCATATACCTAAATCATGGGCAGTCATATCATAATAGCCAGGATTCTGAAAACAAACAGCCAAATCACATGAAGTGCAGTGAAAATCATTATATTTACTCATTTACACATATGTTGCAAAGTAAGGCACCTCATCCAATGACCAGATGTTATTATGTGCAGTTAATGCAGGTAATGTCAGTGCAGTTAATAAGCTAAGCAGCATCTACAAAAAGAGGCAAGAGCAAAATGAACGTAAAAGGTGGAGTTTTGCAGAGGAACATTAGTTCTATGTCAAATTATAGAATGTTACGTTTATACGGTTTAAAATCAATAGACGAACTGTAGAAAATTTGTCAGATGCCAAATCATCTTTTGATGTCATCTCCTGTTGAACGCAGAATAAGACCAACATTTTAAGTCTAATGTCGCATTACCAAATAGAAGCTGAACACTGAGAAGCAAGCTGCTTCAGCCTATATACTGCTGCTCACGTTTCCATCATGATCAGAGTTATACCTTGAATGTTGATTAAAGAACTTTTTGTCCTATTTGAAAGTTTCTAAACTCAACTAATTTCTACGGACAATTTTAGGGTTGATTATAAGCCTTTTAATTAATATTGCTCCACACTTTAAAGGAGCCTCACTTGTGAGTACTCTTTTTTATGTATTTCTTATACTTGGCTCAGACTATATTACACTATTTCTGGGTTTATCCCTTCCAGTGAGGATATATTTTTGTGGGACACTCTTCAGTATTTCAGTATATACACTGTAGATTTGTAAGTAAGTGTGGTCGCTTTGCAGGTTTGGGTTAGCATTCTTGCTACAGGTTAACCTTGGTCTGTTTACATATTTGAGGTGACAGATTCACGTTAAATTACCACTTTCTGTATTTCTTAGTTTCTACCCATATTGGATTTATTGCTATGTGTAAACCTGTCCAGGAAGAAATGAATTGTAGCCTAAAATCAAAATGTATTACCGTATTTGCTCGAATATAAGATGACCCTGATTATAAGACGACCCTGATTATAAGACGACCCCCCAAACTTTGGATATTCCTTTAGGAAAAAAACTAAAAGCCTGAATATAAGACTACCCTATAGGAAAAAAGTATTTTTTTTTTTTAATTCAACTATATTGTATATATTCACATGTAAATAGCTTTTTAATATTTAATAAAAAAAATATGATATTAAACAAATGGATTTCTTGTTTTTAATTCCTTTTATGTGCTAATGCTGCCTCCCCCCCCCCCCCCCAGCATTGTCGCTCTCTCTCTCTCCCCCCGTGTTATCGGTCTCTCCGTCCCCCCAAACTTTTCTCTCTCTCTCCACCTCCCTCCCTCCTTTTCTCTCTCTCTCCCCCCATCCACCTCGTCTCTTCCCCCTCCCCTTGGCTCTCTCTCTCTCTCTCCCTCCTTGTCTCTGTCTCCTCCCCCTTGTCTCTGTTTCTACCCCCTCCCCTTGTCTCTGTCTCTTCCAACCCCTCCCCTTGTCTCTGTCTCTTCCAACCCCTCCACTTGTCTCTGTCTCCCCCCCCTCCCCTTGTCTCTGTCTCCCCCCCCTCCCCTTGTCTCTGTCTCTGTCTCTCCCCACCTCCTCTTGTCTCTGTCTCCCCCCACCTCCCCTTGTCTCTGTCTCCCCCCTCCCCTTGTCTCTGTCTCCCCCCTCCCCTTGTCCCTGTCTATCCCCTACCCCTCCCCTCCCCTTGTCCCTGTCTATGATAAAGCTGGAAGGACCCAGCTTTATCATAGAAGTCCCGGCGGTCGTGCCGGGTGGCAGCAGAGGATGTCTGCGCACATCGTGCAGACATCCACCGGCTGTTAGCGAGGGGGATCCAGGTCCCCTGCAGCTATGAGGGGGACCTGGATCTCAGTCTTATAGTCTGACCTCGATTTGAGGTGAGATTATAAGAAGACCTTGAATATATGACGAGGGGTCTTTTTCGCAGCATTTGCTCTGAAAAAAACCTTGTCTTATATTCGAGCAAATACGGTAATTAAAAAAGCAGGTAATGGAGAATGTCCAGACATAGCATAGAAAAACATTGCAGGTAGTAGCATAGCACTGATGGAGAGAGCTTTACACTAAAATGTGAGATGAGATGAATATTTCATGTTCCTGACTTAACAATAAATGACAGAGGGCCAAACCTGGTGAGATCTGCCTGCAAGAAGAGTTAACCCTGCAGAGTACAACTTCAAAGAATTATCTTTGCATACTGCTTGCCGATTGATCTCTTCTAGCAGGATTCAACAAAATGTGCCCTTTATAAGGCATAGTTAAAGAAAATGCTCATCTCCCCTCATCTCACCCGCACCTGACTGTTTGTGAATAGCTCCCACTGATAATAGGTCCCAGTGATATGTGAATATTTGATACCTTGTAGTCATCACTGGTTGCTCCATCTGGTAACCCAAATGTGGAATTGTTTGCCCAGTTGCCATCTCCCTCTGGATTATTTTCTTTGTTTCCCTGCTGGCTGGACCAGCGATCTCCAACAGTGCATTTACCATTCATGTCATTCTCATGGATACTAGCCACCAGTGTCCAGCCTCCTCCATTGGTGGTCATGTCACAGAATGTCTGGTAGGACACTCCATCAGCAGTTGTCAGAGAATAAATTCCATCTGGCATCGAGAAAATATATTTAACCTTTGAAGACTCACGTCATATATATATAAATATTGGTGGAGTAAACTATCTGTAAGTCACAAGCAATCATCAGTAGAATGTGTCCGCAGATGGGAACCATTTGTATATCTCCCGCTATCCTGAAGACCTGATTTTAATTCTATGCTGTGCAGATCACTGTGCATGTGCAGTAACACTGACACTCCCAAGGCATGCCCCCTGCCATCCACGTTGCCATGGGATATGTAGGAAGATCTGCATTATGAATGCCCGGCATAGTCATAAAAATAAGTAACTGGCGCATGAGGTGCAGTGTCCCATGTCTAACTAGTGCCATTATTTGGAGTTATCTGTGTGTGCGCCATGTTAATACATGACACCCCCAGTGTTGCCGTAAAATCTAATCATATGAAATAAATGAATGTAAGGAAATACATGTAATTTGCATATGGTGCCACAAGATCCAAACTCATCCAACAGAGTGCACGATGACAAATAAATGACAAAAATCAGGATAAAATGGCTGTGTTGACATTTTGGACAGGTTGGAGAATTTTTCCAACTCAGATACTGTTGCCTGAATTTTGCAGTTCCCTTGTCAATTAACCACACTTAACTGTTTAGTTCACAGTTCCATAATTTTCTCTTTGTCTGGACCAGTGATTCTCAATTAGTACTCTGCGGGACCCTGGCCCTTCAGAGCGCCGGGGGTCATGTGACATCCAACGCTCAGATGCTACAGAGGATCGGGGAGTGCACAACAAAAGCGGATGCTGGGGGTTATTCCTGAGTCCAATGTGGGGGCTGGGGCTAATCCTGAGTGCAAATCTGGGAGCTGGGGCAAGGCATTAATGCAAATCTGGGGGCTGGGGCAAATCCTGAGTGCAAATCTGGGGGCTGGGGCAAGACCTGTGAGAGCCGTCTGGGTGCAGAGGAAAGATATAAAAACAAGGAATGCGGTTTCTCAAAATCAATTTTGAGGAGGTTTTTTTTTTTGTTTTTGTTTTTACTTATTATGACTTCAATATAAATTATTTTATTTAAATATATTTAAATTAAAAAAAATCTAAATATATGCATTTGTATAAATACATATACATTATATATATATATATATATATCTATGTTACACTATATAAACCAGTTACACTTAATCCAATCTTTCAATAAAACGTAAGTAATTTTTTTGCTCCAGTTGTCCTTTAATAGATACAGAGTATAAAAACGGTTGTAGGGTTGTAGTTAAAAGTCAAATGTAGGGTTAAACTGCTGACCTTTAGCATTCGAATCAGACTGAAGGATTTCCTTGCAGCTCCTATAACTGTGGATTTGACTGCGGTCTGTGAAAGGGAAGGAGGGATGATTGAAGTCGCTTGCTTTGTCATCTTTCCAACAGGCCAGTAAATTCAGGATGATTTGCTTCTTCTCATGAAGGGATAGATTATCTGAGGAAACATTTACATGGATGATGTTACCATATGGGTTCTTGTTTTTCTACTGAATCCCATCATCTCAAACATCTTTCCATGTATATGGATATATAACCACCCAAGGGTGCTTTGCCTCAGTACAATACAGTGGAGAACTGACAATGAATGTCAAAAATCAGACATGGATTGCTGGAAAGATAAAGATTTCCAGAAATGTTGGCCTTATTTTTGAAATTGTCAGTTCACTGTATAGAGAAAAGATCTCCTAAATATATTTTGATATAAGCAGAATTCAAATATTTTTACTTGAAAACTTTGCTTCTCCAAAATGCCATTATAATGGGACCTTTGAGTGAATGTTTAGTTGATTTGTACAATATGATAAGCTTTTCCTTACACTGACCGCCCCACATGGAAAGTTTTTTACAGCTGTTATGCAAGCTATATTTCATTTCATTATCATGTTTATCCCTACTAAGTCTTTCCTCTACACAATTGACCCTGGGCTGTCCTCTAATAACACCTCTCAATTTCTAGGAAAAAGCTCTGAAAGTAGATCAGTCACCCTGGAAACCAAAGGGATGTTCCTGCTAATTGGTCCATTTGTAGATCTTTGCCTGTATATTGTTAATTGTACATATCACCCATTTTGTCTTGTCTGAGGCATTGCAACAATGGTTGAATGATAGATCTCTGAATAAGTAAAAAAAAAAAAAGATATTTGTAACCACTTGATTCTATTTTTAGTTTTTTTTCTTAAAACATGTCTTATTGTGTCTAATTTCCAATCACTCACCGCACTCAGCAGCTATCCCTCCTGTAATGATCAGCATGAGATTCAGCAGGAGGAGAGCGAATATCATCATCTTGCACACCGCAGAGATGGCAGTCCTAGATTGAAAATTAATCACGATAGTTAAAAAACTAGTTTGCATGGAAGTAATGCCAAACAGGATGTTTATTCTTTAAGGTTTGTATATGACATGAAGGCTTAAAGTACACATAGGGTAAGACTAGGTTTTAGAATCTTTAGAGTGGTTAAAGGACAACTGTCAGCAAAACAAACTTATGTTTAAGTGTAGATATTTTAAATAAAAATGCTTTAATGGAAGGATACAAATAAAGGACTGTCAGAGACAAGTGGAATTATGAAAGATTAGATGCCACTAAAGATGGCCAATAACCATTCATAAAAACAGTATCTCCCAAGTTTGTTTTACAAGGCGATAATATGACATACACTTAAACCACTATATATGAAATAATGCACATGGTAACAAAATATGAACATTAATTAACACACACTAATATAGAAATAACACACACAAATAATAATAATACATTGATTGAGTCCAATACACCAATAAACAACAACCTATTGCTAACCAGTACAAACAAAGCAATTACAGGCCTGAGAACTCTATAGGTTGTAAAACAAAGACAGTGGCTGAGTAAACAAACAGACAACACACACACAATCTATCAATGGCAACTTTACTGTTAGATCTTCAAGACTTGATCCCTCTGCTCTCAACTAGCCGAATTTTATCCCAATTTTCCATCTCCATAACACACCCATTGAAGGTGTCAGATTTATTTGTTTTTATCTGGTTGGTTCTCTGAAAATACTCCTCTATTAATATGTGATTAGGTTATAATAATATTAATCAAAAGGTGGCGCTCTTAGCTCCAGTTCTGACCATGATTAAATCACAAATTTCCTAATCATCATACAATTTATTATATATAATTTATTATATATGTGCCCTCTAAGATTTTAGTGTATAGGGAGAATTCCCTAAATGTGATAAAAACCCAGAAGGCATTTTATCTATTCCTGCCTATGGGCATTTGAATATAAATATTTGATTAGAAATAAAATGAATATAAACCCTCCTAACTTACTCTATGACATATCATGTAATATCTAATCACTTCGGATCCGAAGCAGCCTCTAAGAGGGCTTTCAGCCCCCCCTCGACCCCCCCGCGCGCATACGATCACCGCGAATGTGATCGTATGCGCGTTAACACACATAGGCAGTGAAAGCTGATCACTGCCTATGTGTGTTAAAGTGTTGCAATGATGCCTCGATGGAGGCATCATGCAACACATTCTGTGCCCTCCTGGACACCGCGATCACCCGGTGATCGCGGGTGTGTGCTGTTTCGGAGGAGCATGCTCCTCCGATACAGCGTGCCCAGAGGAGAGCGACGGAAGAGAGAAAAAAAATAATCTCTTCCGTCGCTCTGAAACCGCTACTTGACTGCCCCTACAGGCAGTTAGACGGTATTACAGTTAAAAAATAGAAAATTAAATAAATAAATAAATGGAGAAAGCTAACCCTTGATCTACTGAACCTAGATCTAGGGTTAGGGTCACAAATAGGGTCATAATTAGGGTTAAACGGGGGTTCGGAAGATTACAAGGGTTAGATTAAGGGGTGGGGGTCAATTTAGGGTTAGATTCAATTTGGAGTTGGGGTAAATTTAGGGTTCGGGTTAAAAAAATCACTGTAGAAGAAAATGGTTAGAAAACACAAAAAAAACACTAATATTGTTTATTGCCCTATTACGTGAAATAAAACATAGAAAAACAAGGAAACATTGATATTACTAAACTCAGGACAAATAGTTGAAATATATAGATGGGGTCTTTTTTACCATTTGTAATTGTGTAAAAAAAAAAATCAGGTCAAAGTTGGAAAAAGTGTTTTTTTGGCATATTTTCATCATATTTTATATTTTTTTTAATAGTAAATGATATCATATGATGAAAATAATAGTATCAAATGAAAGCCCTATCCGTCCTTTAAAAAATTATATATAATTTGTCTGGGTGGACTGAACACAAATAAAGAAATTCACAGTTCAGTAAACGTATGACAAAAATAATGGAATTCTAGTCTTCAAGGCACGTCAAATGCAACATAGCACTCGGTCACTAAGGGGTTAAAGACCATACATATCAGTGTAAAATGGTATAACAAACACTACTAATGTATTTGTTTTAGTATTTCAGCATATAATGAGTAAAAACACAAATGATAAATCAAATATTCTAACTTATATATATTAGAATTAGGCTGTTATTTCCTATCTGCAACTGCAGTTTTGAGTATAGGGAGTCACAGCTAACTATGTCTAATGGCTTTGAATTTGAGTTACCATACAAGTCCGCAGAAATAATAAGTTAAAACATAAAATTAAAAGACTGTATTTACCAAGGTGTAATCAAAAGTTTCTGGAGCTGTTCCCTCTGGAATAATGTTGGATACAGATCAGTATGGCCTTTTTGCATCAAGAATCTTCCCCAGCTTAGATCTTCAAGACTTGATCCCTCTGCTCTCAACTAGCCGAATTTTATCCCAATTTTCCATCTCCATACCACACCCATTGAAGGTGTCAGATTTATTTGTTTTTATCTGGTTGGTTCTCTGAAAACACTCCTCTATTAATATGTGATTAGGTTATAATAATATTAATCAAAAGGTGGCGCTCTTAGCTCCAGTTCTGACCATGATTAAATCACAAATTTCCTAATCATCATACAATTTATTATATATAATTTATTATATATGTGCCCTCTAAGATTTTAGTGTATAGGGAGAATTCCCTAAATGTGATAAAAACCCAGAAGGCATTTTATCTATTCCTGACTATGGGCATTTGAATATAAATATTTGATTAGAAATAAAATGAATATAAACCCTCCTAACTTACTCTATGACATATCATGTAATATCTAATCACTTCTACTACGCCACATGCACAAAAGACATTGTTCTATGGTTATATTTGGTTACAATATTCATGATAAGTTATGAAGAGAGACTTAAAAAATTGCATTTATATACGTTAGAAAAAAGGCAGAGGGGATATGATAACATTATATAAATATGTGCAGGGCCAATATAAAGAGATCTCCAGTGACCTGTTCATTAACAGAAATGTACAAAGAACAAGAGGTCACCCCCTGAAACTGGAAGAGCAAAGAGTTCATAGACAGCAAAGGAAGGGATTCTTTACAGTAAGGACAATAAAATTATGGAACTCACTGCCAAGAGAGGTAGTGCTATCAACCACAATAGATGCATTTAAAAATGGTCTGGATGTTTTTTTTTTTTTTTTTTAGAAAAGTAGAACATACAGGGCTATTAATAATAGAATAAGCATGAATAATAAGCTTATTGATCCAAGGAGAAATCTGATTTCCCCTTGGAGTCAAGAAGGAGTTTTTCCCCACTGGGAGGCAAAATTCTAAATAGCTTCCTGAGGGGTTTTTGCCTTCTTTTGGATCAAAAGCTGGAATGATAGGTAGAAGGGTTGAACTTGATGGACTTGTGTCTTTTTTCAACCTAAATTACTATGTTACTATATTACTATGATCAAGGCATAGGAACGGTAATAAAGTAAATAGATTTAATTCAAAGTGTTTATCTTATCAATAAAATACAGAATATCTGTCTATGCATTTATACAACCATACATGTACCAATACATCTGCCCTTACATATGAATATAAAAAAACATATGTATACATATCTATGTATGTGTAATTTCGGATATTAATAACCATAAAAATATGAATACGGGTTATTAATTATGAATCATTAAAAATATGAAAACTTGATGATTCATATATATGGGTCCGACCAAAAATACCCATGTAAAGAATTTGTTATGTATATAGAGAGTTTGGATGACGTTTTTACAAAAGTAAATACAATGCAACAATTATTAATAAAATAATAATTAATTTATTCAATATAAAATAAAGATCAAACAATAAGCAAAATATCGTAACAACAAAATACAATATCAATAGATGTTTATCATAATTCACATGTATGACATAACAGAGGTGAATAAAAACATGAATGATGCATCTCTATAGGTGTATTAACATTATGTTTCCACAAGATGGCCATGCATTTTATTTAGATAAAACCACACCTACATTGATAATGATTAGTAGTTAAAATGATTAATGATAGTACACCATAATTACCGTATTTATCGGCGTATAACACGCGCCGGCGTATAACACGCACCTCATTTTAAGAAGGAAATTTTAGGAAAAAATAAATAAATTTCAAATAAAGAACTTTGAAGCCCAATATGCCATTTTAATATGCCAGGATATTGCTCCCAATATGCCATTTAATATGCAGGATATTGCCCCCAATATGCCATTTCATATGCAGGATATTGCCCCCAATATGCCATTTTAATTTGCCAGATATTGCCCCCAATATGCCATTTTAATATGCCAGGATATTGCCCCCAATATGCCATTTAATATGCCAGGATATTTCCCCCAATATGCCAGGATATTGCCCCCAATATGCCAGGATATTGCCCCCAATATGCCATTTTAATATGCCAGATATTGCCCCCAATATGCCATTTAATATGCCATGATATTGCCCCCAATTTGCCAGGATATTGCCCCTTAGTATGCTCGTTACGCCACCCTTTTTAAAAAAAAAAACACACTTTATTGACCGCGCGGCTGGAAGGAAGCTCACAACGCTTCCCTCACAGCCACGCAGCTTCAGAGCACCGGGGGACAGAGCAGGAACGAAATAAGTTTTAGATTTTTTTTTTTTCGGTGTATAACACGCACACACCATTTCCCCCCTATTTTCAGGGAGAAAAAGTGCGTGTTATACGCCGATAAATACGGTACCTACAAATTACCAGCATAATATCTGTTTAGTTAAGGTAATATTACTAAATCATATAACTACCCAAGGTGGCTATTTCTTAATCTTTCCGGTAAATGACAATGTATGTCAAATCGAGGTCAGATTATAAGACTGGAATCCAGGTCCCCTGCAGAGCTGCAGGGATCCCCCTCGCTAACAGCCAGAGGATGTCTGCACGATATGCGCAGACATCCTCCGCAGCTGCCAGGCACTTCCGCCGGGACTTTTATGATGAAGCCGGAAGGACCTGGCTTCATCATAGAAGTCCTGGCAGTCGTGCCGGGCGGCAGCAGAGGATGTCTGCTCGCATCGCGCAGACATCCTCCGGCTGTTAGCGAGGGGGATCCCTGCAGCTCTGCGGGGGACCTGGATTCCAGTCTTATAATCTGACCTCGATTTGGCCCCTGAAAAAAACTTTGTCTTATATTCGAGCAAATACGGTATGTCAAGCAATCCAGGGGTTAACTCATCTGACACTGACTATATGTGTCTGGATTTTGTTACAGGTCACTGATCACATTAGGTGCCCCCCTTGATAGTTTAATAGATTTTTTTTTCCAGTAATGGGCCCTGAAAGTTTTGATGGCGGCCCTGGTGGCCTTGCTCATACTTATTGTTTCCAGCATAGATATGGGATTCTATTATGTGTACATGTGTTTATAATAGAAAAACCTATTGGTTTAGGATAAAGTGATTATACCATTTGGCTTGGAAGGTCTTGTGCAGTAAACTGTGTCATTCTGAATAAAATATCAGGTGAGAAAACGCTACTTTAAAATTCAAAGACAACAAACAGAATTTGAAAGAGAATCTTATTGCAAAGAAAGAATGCATGTTTATTAATAAACAATACTAATCTTTGCAACACATTACAATTAACAGGAAGCACATTAGATGGAAAGGATGATAGGTTCAGCTTCCATTGTAATAATATGTAGACTATTCAAGAAGCCATCAGCGGTAAAACAGTAACACGGCAGCTTCTGTAAGCTCGATGCTGGAACTCCATCCAGTACAGAGCCCATAACCTCCCCAGTCAAAGGCTGCAAAGTCTCCACACTGCTTGGGACTGGCCTCTGGAAAATAGCCCCCTCCTCCGATGCAGTACTGGAAAAATAACAGAAATCTGATAAGTTGCAGGTGAACATCAATGAGCAAAAATATATAAAAGTAAGAAAAGCAGATATGTAACTAGCCACATATTGGTCAGATTTCCATTAGAGGTGTGTAGGTTTCCCAGATCTGACATTTGTTTCCTGAACATGTTTTACATGGTGCCCAGCAGTATGTATATTCCATATGCGTCCATAAGTGATATCCTTTAGTTAATTAAAGTAGTTCCTGTGGTGGGATCCCACATTGATTCCTCCTGAACACACTTGCATACTACATTTTGCATGGAAGCATGTATAAATGATATGGATCCAGGAAAATGGTCAAGCTCGAAACTCTACAGATTCTGCCAGTACTCGGGATTCCAGTATATCCATTTTGCTGACTAACAACAAATTCAATGGAAGATAATCTCTCCAGTCCAATATATATAAATACACATTAAAAGCAGGTACAAATGGCTCTGTACAGACATTCTATGATCAACACGTAACCCATTAACCTCTTTAATATTTATTCTTAGAACCCCCCAGTGTCCATATATGTTACAAAATACATTAAACTGAATTTGAGCATTGCTACATTGTTTCACGCACTAGTAGACACAAATGAAATGTTCTTAAAAGGATAATTAATTGTTTTTTTTAACAATTGCTTCTTTGATGAACTTAAGGGTTCAAATACATGTCCTGTTTCTTCCAAGTAAATGCAACATGTATCATAATAGATACACAGGGGTTTACTCTCTGCTGGGTCTCAGCATGCGCCCACCCAATTACAGCTGGGGCTCACTTTGCTTGTCTGATCAGAATTGTTTTCTGCTTTTTCTGGGGATCTCTCTCAGCTAGTGCACACCCTCGTTTTTATATGGGATCTGCAGAGAGGAACTAGTTAAAGTGCCCTCTTCCCATGGAGGCATGGCCGCTGCCAGTCAGAGGATAGGCTGGTATGTACTGTCAAAAGTACACACAAGTTTAATTTCATACTAGGGGTAATTACTTTTTTACTTGTACTTCTATATTAGTAGCACAAGTGAAAAATAAAGTTCACTTGTCCTTTAAATCGTGAGCCTCTCTATACTCAAATGTTGGTAACACAGCGATGATATCAGGCTTCACCTATTCCTATACACCTGCTCCATACTTACATGCTCTGTGTTGCAACCAGTTACTTTAATACCAGCGCAAAGGGCAAGAGCTGCTTTTTCATTATTAAACACTCGAAACTGGACAAAGCCGGGAACAAACTCATCTGTGGAGGAAGATACAGCACTGTAGTTTTATTTATTTTTTTCCCCATTTATTTTTATTATATCATTGTATCAAGAAAGAAACATACAACACAAAATGCAATGCAATGCATGCAAGACATGTCCCACAAACCATTAGTTTTATTCTAAGCATTGTAGGTAATACATAAAAAAAACAACAAGAAATAACAAGAAAACAAAAGAGCACGAGGGTCACTACTTGGCCTCAGCTTTAGTCCATCAAAAAATCTGGATTGGACCAGGAACTAGCTCACCCCCGCTGATCCCATGCAGTGAGTGACCATCGCATTCAGCAAATAGAGCAGGGCAAGATCCTGCTCTGATTGGCTGTGGGAGGCCTGACAACAGGCTGTGTTTCGCATATGAGACAGAAGAAATAGTAAACCCTGTGTATCTATTAAGATACACGTCGGGTTTACTTTCAAAGTGCGGGACATGTTTTGTTTAAACAAGCTGGAATGTCCTTTTAAAATCTTACTTCTGGCATTTGGTGAGTGGTATTTGAGAGTTTTTTCTAGGTTTCCAAAGTCATAAACAACTGGCTCAGCCGGTCCATTATTTGTACGGCATTCTCCAACTTTATATTTTACTGGGTATTTCTGAAAGAGATATACAATGATTAGTTGTGTATTTTAAATTATATTCTATTCATGGCAAAACTGTGAACATCTTTTTTAGAATAAAGTTAATTCTTCTGAATTCATTGTAAAGCACATATAAAAAATAAATATGTATAAATATATATAGAAATATTCCTAACTGTGCTGTGTCGTAAACATAGCAGTACCTTGTGATAGGTATAAAAATGTTATTAAAACCAAACAGGGCTATTCACTTAAAGGGAACTGCAAAAAACAAACCATATTAGCCGAGTTGCATAAATTCTCCAACTTGGCTATGTTTCCAAGACAGCTATTAAAGGACAGTGGTAGGTAAAAATAAAATTAGGTGTCTCTCCAGCATCCATTTTGAGAATTTTACCCATGATGCAACATTCTCCAAAATCTTCCAGCAAGACTCACTTTACATCTGTGGCCAGAGCCTGCCTGATGAAGGTACTCCCCTGCTCTCTTAATGTCCCCTGTGTATCACTAGTAGGCAGGACTGGGACAGGCTGTGTACAACTTTTTTTTTAATCTGCCTTCCAACACAAAGAGATGAGATTGACCTGCTCAAACAGGATCATAACTCCGCCCCCTTGTGATGTAATAGTTACATTACCCTCCCATTCAATGTAAGTCTGTGATCAGAATTATGACTTATAGACTGCATTCTGTGTCCCCAGCCCCAAAGTGAGATACTAGTGCTGTAAAGTCTCTGGGGGATGGCACCCAAAAACACTATATTTCACAAAATGGCTGTTCCTAGTCACACTTGTTTAGTAAAATATTTCATAAAATAAACTCACATAACAAAAAAAAAAAAGACATATCTGAAATCAACAATGCAAATAAAAAAATAATCCATTTTCATTTTTTGGTGAGAGTGTCCCTTTAACTTTTGCAGTTGTGCTAACAGCATATAGAAATACTTTATTACACATTCACAGTATAAACAATGTAAGTTGACAGAATCCCTAATATGTTTAATAAATATCATTAGGTTTTGGATTGTCCTGCTTCCTTATTACCTTATACAGATGGAAGAGGTTCCCCCCATTGGTAGACAGGAAGCCATTCTGTGTTCGATATCGTAAAAGAGCAGAATTTTTCCAAAGAGGCAGTGGAGTCTTATTGGGCACGTGCCATATACCTAAATCATGGGCAGGCATATCATAATAGCCAGGATTCTGAAAACAAACAGCCAAATCACATGAAGTGCAGTGAAAATCATTATATTTACTCATTTACACATATGTTGCAAAGTAAGGCACCTCATCCAATGACCAGATGTTATTATGTGCAGTTAATGCAGGTAATGTCAGTGCAGTTAATGTAGTTAATAAGCTAAGCAGCATCTACAAAAAGAGGCAAGAGCAAAATGAACGTAAAAGGTGGAGTTTTGCAGAGGAACATTAGTTCTATGTCAAATTATAGAATGTTACGTTTATACGGTTTAAAATCAATAGACGAACTGTAGAAAATTTGTCAGATGCCAAATCATCTTTTGATGTCATCTCCTGTTGAACGCAGAATAAGACCAACATTTTAAGTCTAATGTCGCATTACCAAATAGAAGCTGAACACTGAGAAGCAAGCTGCTTCAGCCTATATACTGCTGCTCACGTTTCCATCATGATCAGAGTTATACCTTGAATGTTGATTAAAGAACTTTTTGTCCTATTTGAAAGTTTCTAAACTCAACTCATTTCTACGGACAATTTTAGGGTTTATTATAAGCCTTTTAATTAATATTGCTTCACACTTTAAAGGAGCCTCGCTTGTGAGTACTCTTTTTTATGTATTTCTTATACTTGGCTCAGACTATATTACACTATTTCTGGTTTTATCCCTTCCAGTGAGGATATATTTTTGTGGGACACTCTTCAGTATTTCAGTATATACACTGTAGATTTGTAAGTAAGTGTGGTCGCTTTGCAGGTTTGGGTTAGCATTCTTGCTCAGGTTAACCTTGGTCTGTTTACATATTTGAGGTGCCAGATTCACGTTAAATTACCACTTTCTGTATTTCTTAGTTTCTACCCATATTGGATTTATTGCTATGTGTAAACCTGTCCAGGAAGAAATGAATTGTAGCCTAAAATCAAAATGTATTACCGTATTTGCTCGAATATAAGATGACCCTGATTATAAGACGACCCTGATTATAAGACGACCCCCCAAACTTTGGATATTCCTTTAGGAAAAAAACTAAAAGCCTGAATATAAGACTACCCTATAGGAAAAAAGTCTCTTCCCCCTCCCCTTGGCTCTCTCTCTCTCCCTCCTTGTCTCTTTCTCCTCCCCCTTGTCTCTGTTTCTACCCCCTCCCCTTGTCTCTGTCTCTTCCAACCCCTCCCCTTGTCTCTGTCTCTTCCAACCCCTCCACTTGTCTCTGTCTCCCACCCCTCCCCTTGTCTCTGTCTCTCCCCCCTCCCCTTGTCTCTGTCTCTCCCCCTCCCCTTGTCTCTGTCTCTCCCCCCTCCCCTTGTCTCTGTTTCCCCCCTCCCCTTGTCTCTGTCTCCCCCCCTCCCCTTGTCTCTGTCTCTCCCCACCTCCTCTTGTCTCTGTCTCCCCCCACCTCCCCTTGTCTCTGCCTCTCTCCCCCCCTCCCCTTGTCTCTGTCTCTCTCCCCCCCACCCCATGTCTCTGTCACTCTCCCCCCCTACCCTTGTCTCTGTCTCCCCCCCTCCCCTTGTCTCTGTCTCCCCCCCCTCCCCTTGTCTCTGTCTCTCCCCACCTCCTCTTGTCTCTGTCTCTCCCCACCTCCTCTTGTCTCTGTCTCCCCCCACCTCCCCTTGTCTCTGTCTCCCCCCACCTCCCCTTGTCTCTGTCTCCCCCCACCTCTGTCTCCCCCCTCCCCTTGTCCCTGTCTATCCCCTCCCCCTCCCCTCCCCTTGTCCCTGTCTATGATGAAGCTGGAAGGACCCGGCTTCATCATAGAAGTCCCGGCGGTCGTGCCGGGTGGCAGCTGAGGATGTCTGCGCACATCGTGCAGACATCCACCGGCTGTTCATCAGCTGAGTTCAGGGCCGGACTGGCCCACCGGGATACCGGGAAAAATCCCGGTGGGCCGCCTGCCCCGGGGCCGCCACTTTAAGAGTTCGGCTGCTGCAGCATCCGGCGGCAGCAGACGAATTTCTTAAAGCGGCGACGGCCGCCGAATTGCTTAAAGTGGCGGTGGGCCACTTTAAGCAATTCGGCGGCCGTCGCCGCTTTAAGAAATTCGGCGGCCGTCGCCGCTTTAAGAAATTCGCCTGCTGCCGCCGGATGCTGCAGCAGCAGTTCCGGCGGCGGGATGGGGAGCAGAGAACGCAAGGTGAGTGAGACATAAAGGGCAGGGGGTGAAAGACACTACAGGGGGGGAAGGGGGGGGTGAAAGACACTACAGGGGGGGAAGGGGGGGTGAAATACACTACAGGGGGAGAGGGAAGGGTGGGGTGAAAGACACTACAGGGGGGGAAGGGGGGGTGAAAGACACTACAGGGGGAGGGGGAAGGGTGGGGTGAAAGACACTACAGGGGGGGAAGGGGGGGTGAAAGACACTACAGGGGGAGGTGGAAGGGGGGGTGAAAGACTGTACAGGGGAAGAGGAGGGTGTGAAAGACTACAGGGGGAAAGGGGGGAAAGACACTAAGGGGAAAGGTGGGAAGAGAGACGCCACAGAATGGACAGAGAGAGAGAGAGATGCCACAGAAAGGACACACAGAGAGCGAGACGCCACAGCGAGCGAGACGCCACAGAGAGCGATACGCCACAGAGAGCGAGACGCCACAGAGAGCGAGACGCCACAGAGAGCGAGATACGCCACAGAGAGCGAGATACGCCACAGAGAGAGAGAGAGACGCCACAGAGAGAGAGAGAGACGCCACAGAGAGAGAGAGAGACGCCACAGAGAGAGAGAGAGACACCACAGAGAGAGAGAGACGCCACAGAGAGAGAGAGAGACGCCACAGAGAGAGAGAGAGACGCCACAGAGAGAGAGAGACGCCACAGAGAGAGAGAGAGAGACGCCACAGAGAGAGAGAGACGCCACAGAGAGAGAGAGAGACGCCACAGAGAGAGAGAGAGAGACGCCACAGAGAGAGAGAGATGCCACAGAGAGAGAGAGAGATGCCACAGAGAGACAGAGAGATGCCACAGAGAGAGAGAGAGAGAGATGCCACAGAGAGAGAGAGAGATGCCACAGAGAGAGAGAAAGAGACGCCACAGAGAGAGAGAAAGAGACGCCACAGAGAGAGAGAGAGACGCCACAGAGAGGGAGAGAGACGCCACAGAAAGGACAGAGAGAGAGAGAAAGGACACAGAGAGAGAGAGACGCCACAGAAAAGACAGAGAGAGACGCCACAGAAAAGACAGAGAGAGACGCCACAGAAAAGACAGAGAGAGACGCCACAGAAAGACAGAGAGAGAGAGACGCCACAGAAAAGACAGAGAGAGAGACGCCACAAAAAAAAAAGACAGAGAGAGAGAGACGCCACAGAAAAGACAGAGAGAGAGACGCCACAGAAAGGACAGAGAGAGACAGGCTACAGATATGCGAGAGACAGGCTACAGGATATGTCTCACACACTGCCCTGATATATACCTCTGCACAGGGCAATTCATATAACTCTGTGTACATACTGGAGGTATATATATTGCCCTAGACAGGCTTATATATCAGTCTTATCTATAAATAATACACTGTTCAGATGTGCTTTTTAAAATGCATGATTTTCCCTTCTATGAATAAAAAAATTATATTATGCTATGGGCTGGTTTAAAAATCTTATGCGATGGGGCTGGTATATAAATTTTTTCCAGGGCTGGTTTTTGTTCCCAGTCCGGCCCTGGCTGAGTTGCTATAAAATTGCAGATCTCTTTATTACTGAGAGTTGCAGTATTCATTACAATTACATTTCACAAAAACACGATCTACATTAGGGTGAATCCTAGGAGTAGCCAAAAGGTACTTTGGGTTTAAGCATGCGTGACACAGGAAAAAGGACAACTGTAGGCAATTAAATACCTTAAGTTTAATTGAAAGATTGCATTAAATAGAAATGTTTTAATAAGAGAATGCATTGATATTTATACACCGAATCGTCTTTGTGCTGTATATCTCTATCATGGCTGACATGATGTTTAGAATCTGACCCAAGATTGTAAAAACATGTCTGCTCCATGTTATTTGTAGCAAATATGGCTGAATAGAGAACTTTATTTGGATTCTTTCATTAAACGATTTCTGTATAAACCAGTTACACTTAATCCAGTCTTTCAATAAAACTTAAGTCATTTTTTTGCTCCAGTTGTCCTTTAATAGATACAGAGTATAAAAACGATTGCAGGGTTGTAGTTAAAAATCAAATGTAGGGTTAAACTGCTGACCTTTAGCATTCGAATCAGATTGAAGGATTTCCTTGCAGCTCCTATAACTGTGGATTTGACTGCGGTCTGTGAAAGGGAAGGAGGGATGATTGAAGTCGCTTGCTTTGTCATCTTTCCAACAGGCCTGTAAATTCAGGATGATTTGCTTCTTCTCATGAAGGGATAGATTATCAGAGGAAACATTTACATGGATGATGTTACCATATGGGTTCTTGTTTTTCTACTGAATCCCATCATCTCAAACATCTTTCCATGTATATGGATATATAACCACCCAAGGGTGCTTTGCCTCAGTACATTACAGTGGAGAACTGACAATGAATGTCAAAAATCAGACATGGATTGCTGGAAAGATAAAGATTTCCAGAAATGTTGGCCTTATTTTTGAAATTGTCAGTTCACCGTATAGAGAAAAGATCTCCTAAATATATTTTGATATAAGCAGAACTCAAATATTTTTACTTGGAAACTTTGCTTCTCCAAAATGCCATTATAATGGGACCTTTGAGTGAATGTTTAGTTTATTTGTACAATATGATAAGCTTTTCCTTATACTGACCGCCCCACATGAAAAGCTTTTTACAGCTGCTATGCAAGCTATATTTCATTTCATTATCATGTTTATCCCTACTAAGTCTTTCCTCTACATAATTGACCCTGGACTGTCCACTAATAACACCTCTCAATTTCTAGGAAAAAGCTCTGAAAGTAGATCAGTCACCCTGGAAACCAAAGCGATGTTCCTGCTAATTGGTCCATTTGTAGATCTTTGCCTGTATATTGTTAATTGTACATATCACCCATTTTGTCTTGTCTGAGGCATTGCAACAATGGTTGAATGATAGATATCTGAATAAGTAAAAAAAAAAAAGATATTTGTAACCATTTGATTCTATTTTTAGTTTTTTTCTTAAAACATGTCTTATTGTGTCTAATTTCCAATCACTCACCGCACTCAGCAGCTATCCCTCCTGTAATGATCAGCATGAGATTCAGCAGGATGAGAGCGAATATCAGCATCTTGCACACCGCATAGATGGCAGTCCTAGATTGAAAATTAATCACGATAGTTAAAAAACTAGTTTGCATGGAAGTAATGCCAAACAGGATGTTTATTCTTTAAGGTTTGTATATGACATGAAGGCTTAAAGTACACATAGGGTAAGACTAGGTTTTAGAATCTTTAGAGTGGTTAAAGGACAACTGTCAGCAAAACAAACTGTTATGTTTAAGTGTAGATATTTTAAATAAAAATGCTTTAATGGAAGGATACAAATAAAGGACTGTCAGAGACAAGTGGAATTATGAAAGATTAGATGCCACTAAAGATGGCCAATAACCATTCATAAAAACAGTATCTCACAAAGTTTGTTTTACAAGGCTATAATATGACATACACTTAAACCACTATATATGAAATAATGCACATGGTAACAAAATATGAACATTTATTAACACACACTAATATAGAAATAACACACACAAATAATAATAATACATTGATTGAGTCCAATACACCAATAAACAACAACCTATTGCTAACCAGTACAAACAAAGCAATTACAGGCCTGAGAACTCTATAGGTTGTAAAACAAAGACAGTGGCTGAGTAAACAAACAGACCACACACACACACACAATCTATCAATGGCAACTTTACTGTGAGCAATGTAGTGAATTCTATCCTCACAATCCTAGTGTATCAGAGTAACCAGCACTAATGCAGAACCAGAATCTACTAAAACCCAATATTACACAAATTAATCTAACTTTAATTAACCCCTTAACGCATATGGACGTATATATACGTCCTGAAAAGCATGGTCCTTGAGGACCATGAGGACGTATATATACGTCCTCCGTTTTCATGTAGTGTTGCGCTCCTCAGCGCAACACTACATGTCTGTAGCTACTCTCAGAGGCTGCTTCGGATCGGTGATCGCGGGTGTGTGCTGTTTCGGAGGAGCATGCTCCTCCGATACAGCGTGCCCAGAGGAGAGCGACGGAAGAGAGAAAAAAAATAATCTCTTCCGTCGCTCTGAAACCGCTACTTGACTGCCCCTACAGGCAGTTAGACGGTATTACAGTTAAAAAATAGAAAATTAAATAAATAAATAAATGGAGAAAGCTAACCCTTGATCTACTGAACCTAGATCTAGGGTTAGGGTCACAAATAGGGTCATAATTAGGGTTAAACGGGGGTTCGGAAGATTACAAGGGTTAGATTAAGGGGTGGGGGTCAATTTAGGGTTAGATTCAATTTGGAGTTGGGGTAAATTTAGGGTTCGGGTTAAAAAAATCACTGTAGAAGAAAATGGTTAGAAAACACAAAAAAAACACTAATATTGTTTATTGCCCTATTACGTGAAATAAAACATAGAAAAACAAGGAAACATTGATATTACTAAACTCAGGACAAATAGTTGAAATATATAGATGGGGTCTTTTTTACCATTTGTAATTGTGTAAAAAAAAAAATCAGGTCAAAGTTGGAAAAAGTGTTTTTTTGGCATATTTTCATCATATTTTATATTTTTTTTAATAGTAAATGATATCATATGATGAAAATAATAGTATCAAATGAAAGCCCTATCCGTCCTTTAAAAAATTATATATAATTTGTCTGGGTGGACTGAACACAAATAAAGAAATTCACAGTTCAGTAAACGTATGACAAAAATAATGGAATTCTAGTCTTCAAGGCACGTCAAATGCAACATAGCACTCGGTCACTAAGGGGTTAAAGACCATACATATCAGTGTAAAATGGTATAACAAACACTACTAATGTATTTGTTTTAGTATTTCAGCATATAATGAGTAAAAACACAAATGATAAATCAAATATTCTAACTTATATATATTAGAATTAGGCTGTTATTTCCTATCTGCAACTGCAGTTTTGAGTATAGGGAGTCACAGCTAACTATGTCTAATGGCTTTGAATTTGAGTTACCATACAAGTCCGCAGAAATAATAAGTTAAAACATAAAATTAAAAGACTGTATTTACCAAGGTGTAATCAAAAGTTTCTGGAGCTGTTCCCTCTGGAATAATGTTGGATACAGATCAGTATGGCCTTTTTGCATCAAGAATCTTCCCCAGCTTAGATCTTCAAGACTTGATCCCTCTGCTCTCAACTAGCCGAATTTTATCCCAATTTTCCATCTCCATACCACACCCATTGAAGGTGTCAGATTTATTTGTTTTTATCTGGTTGGTTCTCTGAAAACACTCCTCTATTAATATGTGATTAGGTTATAATAATATTAATCAAAAGGTGGCGCTCTTAGCTCCAGTTCTGACCATGATTAAATCACACATTTCCTAATCATCATACAATTTATTATATATAATTTATTATATATGTGCCCTCTAAGATTTTAGTGTATAGGGAGAATTCCCTAAATGTGATAAAAACCCAGAAGGCATTTTATCTATTCCTGACTATGGGCATTTGAATATAAATATTTGATTAGAAATAAAATGAATATAAACCCTCCTAACTTACTCTATGACATATCATGTAATATCTAATCACTTCTACTACGCCACATGCACAAAAGACATTGTTCTATGGTTATATTTGGTTACAATATTCATGATAAGTTATGAAGAGAGACTTAAAAAATTGCATTTATATACGTTAGAAAAAAGGCAGAGGGGATATGATAACATTATATAAATATGTGCAGGGCCAATATAAAGAGATCTCCAGTGACCTGTTCATTAACAGAAATGTACAAAGAACAAGAGGTCACCCCCTGAGACTGGAAGAGCAAAGAGTTCATAGACAGCAAGGAAGGGATTCTTTACAGTAAGGACAATAAAATTATGGAACTCACTGCCAAGAGAGGTAGTGCTATCAACCACAATAGATGCATTTAAAAATGGTCTGGATGTTTGTTTTTTTTTTTTTTTTAGAAAAGTAGAACATACAGGGCTATTAATAATAGAATAAGCATGAATTATAAGCTTATTGATCCAAGGAGAAATCTGATTTCCCCTTGGAGTCAAGAAGGAGTTTTTCCCCACTGGGAGGCAAAATTCTAAATAGCTTCCTGAGGGGTTTTTGCCTTCTTTTGGATCAAAAGCTGGAATGATAGGTAGAAGGGTTGAACTTGATGGACTTGTGTCTTTTTTCAACCTAAATTACTATGTTACTATATTACTATGATCAAGGCATAGGAACGGTAAGTGTTTATCTTATCAATAAAATACAGAATATCTGTCTATGCATTTATACAACCATACATGTACCAATACATCTGCCCTTACATATGAATATAAAAAAATATATGTATACATATCTATGTATGTGTAATTTCGGATATTAATAACCATAAAAATATGAATACGGGTTATTAATTATGAATCATTAAAAATATGAAAACTTGATGATTCATATATATGGGTCCGACCAAAAATACCCATGTAAAGAATTTGTTATGTATATAGAGAGTTTGGATGACGTTTTTACAAAAGTAAATACAATGCAACAATTATTAATAAAATAATAATTAATTTATTCAATATAAAATAAAGATCAAACAATAAGCAAAATATCGTAACAACAAAATACAATATCAATAGATGTTTATCATAATTCACATGTATGACATAACAGAGGTGAATAAAAACATGAATGATGCATCTCTATAGGTGTATTAACATTATGTTTCCACAAGATGGCCATGCATTTTATTTAGATAAAACCACACCTACATTGATAATGATTAGTAGTTAAAATGATTAATGATAGTACACCATAATTACCGTATTTATCGGCGTATAACACGCGCCGGCGTATAACACGCACCTCATTTTAAGAAGGAAATTTTAGGAAAAAATAAATAAATTTCAAATAAAGAACTTTGAAGCCCAATATGCCATTTTAATATGCCAGGATATTGCTCCCAATATGCCATTTAATATGCAGGATATTGCCCCCAATATGCCATTTCATATGCAGGATATTGCCCCCAATATGCCATTTAATATGCCAGGATATTGCCCCCAATATGCCAGGATATTTCCCCCAATATGCCAGGATATTGCCCCCAATATGCCAGGATATTGCCCCCAATATGCCATTTTAATATGCCAGATATTGCCCCCAATATGCCATTTAATATGCCATGATATTGCCCCCAATATGCCAGGATATTGCCCCTTAGTATGCTCGTTACGCCACCCTTTTTAAAAAACAAAAAAACACACTTTATTGACCGCGCGGCTGGAAGGAAGCTCACAACGCTTCCCTCACAGCCACGCAGCTTCAGAGCACCGGGGGACAGAGCAGGAACGAAATAAGTTTTAGATTTTTTTTTTTTCGGCGTATAACACGCACACACCATTTCCCCCCTATTTTCAGGGAGAAAAAGTGCGTGTTATACGCCGATAAATACGGTACCTACAAATTACCAGCATAATATCTGTTTAGTTAAGGTAATATTACTAAATCATATAACTACCCAAGGTGGCTATTTCTTAATCTTTCCGGTAAATGACAATGTATGTGAAATCGAGGTCAGATTATAAGACTGGAATCCAGGTCCCCCGCAGAGCTGCAGGGATCCCCCTCGCTAACAGCCGGAGGATGTCTGCACGATATGCGCAGACATCCTCCGCAGCTGCCAGGCACTTCCGCCGGGACTTTTATGATGAAGCCGGAAGGACCTGGCTTCATCATAGAAGTCCTGGCAGTCGTGCCGGGCGGCAGCAGAGGATGTCTGCTCGCATCGCGCAGACATCCTCCGGCTGTTAGCGAGGGGGATCCCTGCAGCTCTGCGGGGGACCTGGATTCCAGTCTTATAATCTGACCTCGATTTGGCCCCTGAAAAAAACTTTGTCTTATATTCGAGCAAATACGGTATGTCAAGCAATCCAGGGGTTAACTCATCTGACACTGACTATATGTGTCTGGATTTTGTTACAGGTCACTGGTCTTTTTTTTTTTAAATCATAATTTTTTATTTTTGTGTAAAAATAACATCACATCACAGGAAATCATATAATTTACAGAAGACAAAAATATACAACTAATAAACAGAAAAAAGACATAAAATCAGACTAAACAAATTCACAGGTACATAAGCATCGTGCATGTTTTTTTTGTTTTTTTTAAACTCGATTGTTAATAAACAATTCGAGTTTGGTGTTTCACAGATCGTCGGATCAGGTTGAATTCAGGACTCGTTTATCTTACCCGTAGTGGGGGGTGGGTACGCTAAATCGTGAGCCTGAAGTGTTTATCAAAAATCACGCACATTATCAGAGTTTTTTCAAAACAATTATAAATCAGGGACGTTCCAGAATATTCATACAGTATGTACATAGGTGTAGAGTGGTGGACAATAGGATTCTTTAGTCACAATGGACCCAGGTCTTCCTTGTTTTAGGTTCTTTCTGAACTCGTGTTATGGTTTCATAAATTTAGTAAATCGGGGAGGGGGGCTGTCCTATTGCTAGGGGAAGCGTCTGGCCATAGATTCCATATTTTGTGGAAGGAAGGTAAGGTGTCATGAAGTTTAGCTGTAATGCGTTCCATGTTTTTAATGAACCATATCTTCTGGATGACCTGAGTCCTTGTGGGGGGAATAGCCTTCCATTGTTTAGCAATACACATCCTGCCCGCAGCGCATATACGAAATAGTAATTTGAATTGGGACCTGGGGACCTCTCCCTCTAGTGGCGGGTGATTCAGTAGGGCAGTGAGGGGGGTCAGTGTATAAGAAATACTGAGGATGGAGCATGTCAGACGTTCAATATATGACCACAATGTGGATATCAGGGGACATGACCACCACATATGTAGGTACGTCCCTCTGGTTCCACATCCCCGAAAACATAGGTCCGTTGTGTTAGGAATTACCTTGGCTAGGGATACTGGTGTTTGGTACCATCTGCTCAGGGTCTTAAAAGCGTTTTCCTTAATTAAGATGCAAGTGGTTAAAGAGTGAGAGTTAAGGAATATTGTCGACCATTGGTCCGAGGTGATCTCGTGCCCTATGTCTATTTCCCATTGTGACTTGTATTTGGGCTCCGGGCTGTTCTCTAGTGAGTCTAGTAGACCGTAAATCCTGGAAATAGCCCCTGATAGAGAAATGTTATTCATACATTTCCTTTCATAAGCTGTAGGTTCGGGTGGAAGATGGCGTTTTAGGAAAGTGCGAATGAAATTGGTTATCTGATAATGGTGGAATCTTTCCCTGTCGGGTATATTGTATTTATCTTTCAGGTAAGCAAACGTACAGGGTTTGTCATTTATTATTAATTGGCCTATTCTTGTGAGTTTATTGGCAAACCACCAGGAAAATTCCGTATAGGTAGTTTGGGAGCAGCTGCGAAATTTGGGGTTCCCTATCGTGGGTGTTAAATAAGAAAAGGGATGGATCAGCCCCTCGGAGATTCCGCTCTTCCTACTTAAATGGTGTGAGTGTTGGACTGTAACTGGGAGCTGACGTAGTAAGGGTGGAGGTATGGTGATCCAGGGAATACTGTGTAGGAGAAATGGTTCAGATTCAGTTTTCTCAATGTCCACCCATCGGAATTTGCCCTTGGGTGCCATCCATTGTAAAATCTTTGATAACTTCTTCTTTAGTCGCAAAGTAGTGCATTCTCAGCACGATGTCTCTGGGTTGTTCCCCTGGTCCTGGGCGAGGTCTGAGGGCCCTGTGGACTCTGTCCATCTGGAGCCGTTCGGCTTCCAAGTGGGGTAGGATATTATGGAAGTATTCTGTGAGGAATTCGCGGGGATCTTCCACCGACTCGGGGATGTTCTTGATGCGGAGATTGTTGCGGCGGGACCTATTGTCTAGGTCTTCTTGGGCCGTCTTTAATTGGTTAACTTCTTCCCTGAGTTGAGCTACTTCAGCTTCAATGGCAGTCACGGTGCCAGTGGTCTCTTCGTGCATGCGTTCGAGTGTGTCTGTGCGGTTTCCTATTGCGGTGACCTCGTGGGATAGCTCGTTTAGTCCCGTTCTCAGGTCTCTCTGGAGGTCCGCTTTCAGATCTTGCAGCATGATGGAGATTTGCTGTGTAAAGTGATGGAAATCCGCTTTCGTGCATGGAGAGCCATCTTGTGAGCTTGTCGCTTCGTCCAGCATGTCGGGTGATGTTTCCCGCTCTTCGTCTGGCGTCTGAGGTGTCGCAGGCCTATTTTGCGGGAAGAAGCTTTGGAAGCCTTGCGAGGCTCTGTTGTTGGGCTTTTTATGTTTCCCTGGCTTGTTAGCTGGCGTTTTGGTTGGCATATTCTCGGTTGCGAGGGCTTCTGTAAGCTTTTTTATCGGTGTTGGTGGTGGTGCGCGACGGAGCTCACTCAGAATGCGGCCATCTCGTTTGCGCGCCAGACACGCCCCCGGCCCTGAAATTTTTGATGGTGGCCCTGGTGGCCATGCTCATACTTATTGTTTCCAGCATAGATATGGGATTCTATTATGTGTACATGTGTTTATAATAGAAAAACCTATTGGTTTAGGATAAAGTGATTATACCATTTGGCTTGGAAGGTCTTGTGCAGTAAACTGTGTCATTCTGAATAAAATATCAGGTGAGAAAACGCTACTTTAAAATTCAAAGACAACAAACAGAATTTGAAAGAGAATCTTATTGCAAAGAAAGAATGCATGTTTATTAATAAACAATACTAATCTTTGCAACACATTACAATTAACAGGAAGCACATTAGATGGAAAGGATGATAGGTTCAGCTTCCATTGTAATAATATGTAGACTATTCAAGAAGCCATCAGCGGTAAAACAGTAACACGGCAGCTTCTGTAAGCTCGATGCTGGAACTCCATCCAGTACAGAGCCCATAACCTCCCCAGTCAAAGGCTGCAAAGTCTCCACACTGCTTGGGACTGGCCTCTGGAAAATAGCCCCCTCCTCCGATGCAGTACTGGAAAAATAACAGAAATCTGATAAGTTGCAGGTGAACATCAATGAGCAAAAATATATAAAAGTAAGAAAAGCAGATATGTAACTAGCCACATATTGGTCAGATTTCCATTAGAGGTGTGTAGGTTTCCCAGATCTGACATTTGTTTCCTGAACATGTTTTACATGGTGCCCAGCAGTATGTATATTCCATATGCGTCCATAAGTGATATCCTTTAGTTAATTAAAGTAGTTCCTGTGGTGGGATCCCACATTGATTCCTCCTGAACACACTTGCATACTACATTTTGCATGGAAGCATGTATAAATGATATGGATCCAGGAAAATGGTCAAGCTCGAAACTCTACAGATTCTGCCAGTACTCGGGATTCCAGTATATCCATTTTGCTGACTAACAACAAATTCAATGGAAGATAATCTCTCCAGTCCAATATATATATAAATACACATTAAAAGCAGGTACAAATGGCTCTGTACAGACATTCTATGATCAACACGTAACCCATTAACCTCTTTAATATTTATTCTTAGAACCCCCCAGTGTCCATATATGTTACAAAATACATTAAACTGAATTTGAGCATTGCTACATTGTTTCACGCACTAGTAGACACAAATGAAATGTTCTTAAAAGGATAATTAATTGTTTTTTTTTAACAATTGCTTCTTTGATGAACTTAAGGGTTCAAATACATGTCCTGTTTCTTCCAAGTAAATGCAACATGTATCATAATAGATACACAGGGGTTTACTCTCTGCTGGGTCTCAGCATGCGCCCACCCAATTACAGCTGGGGCTCACTTTGCTTGTCTGATCAGAATTGTTTTCTGCTTTTTCTGGGGATCTCTCTCAGCTAGTGCACACCCTCGTTTTTATATGGGATCTGCAGAGAGGAACTAGTTAAAGTGCCCTCTTCCCATGGAGGCATGGCCGCTGCCAGTCAGAGGATAGGCTGGTATGTACTGTCAAAAGTACACACAAGTTTAATTTCATACTAGGGGTAATTACTTTTTTACTTGTACTTCTATATTAGTAGCACAAGTGAAAAATAAAGTTCACTTGTCCTTTAAATCGTGAGCCTCTCTATACTCAAATGTTGGTAACACAGCGATGATATCAGGCTTCACCTATTCCTATACACCTGCTCCATACTTACATGCTCTGTGTTGCAACCAGTTACTTTAATACCAGCGCAAAGGGCAAGAGCTGCTTTTTCATTATTAAACACTCGAAACTGGACAAAGCCGGGAACAAACTCATCTGTGGAGGAAGATACAGCACTGTAGTTTTATTTATTTTTTTCCCCATTTATTTTTATTATATCATTGTATCAAGAAAGAAACATACAACACAAAATGCAATGCAATGCATGCAAGACATGTCCCACAAACCATTAGTTTTAGTCTAAGCATTGTAGGTAATACATAAAAAAAACAACAAGAAATAACAAGAAAACAAAAGAGCACGAGGGTCACTACTTGGCCTCAGCTTTAGTCCATCAAAAAATCTGGATTGGACCAGGAACTAGCTCACCCCCGCTGATCCCATGCAGTGAGTGACCATCGCATTCAGCAAATAGAGCAGGGCAAGATCCTGCTCTGATTGGCTGTGGGAGGCCTGACAACAGGCTGTGTTTCGCATATGAGACAGAAGAAATAGTAAACCCTGTGTATCTATTAAGATACACGTCGGGTTTACTTTCAAAGTGCGGGACATGTTTTGTTTAAACAAGCTGGAATGTCCTTTTAAAATCTTACTTCTGGCATTTGGTGAGTGGTATTTGAGAGTTTTTTCTAGGTTTCCAAAGTCATAAACAACTGGCTCAGCCGGTCCATTATTTGTACGGCATTCTCCAACTTTATATTTTACTGGGTATTTCTGAAAGAGATATACAATGATTAGTTGTGTATTTTAAATTATATTCTATTCATGGCAAAACTGTGAACATCTTTTTTAGAATAAAGTTAATTCTTCTGAATTCATTGTAAAGCACATATAAAAAATAAATATGTATAAATATATATAGAAATATTCCTAACTGTGCTGTGTCGTAAACATAGCAGTACCTTGTGATAGGTATAAAAATGTTATTAAAACCAAACAGGGCTATTCACTTAAAGGGAACTGCAAAAAACAAACCATATTAGCCGAGTTGCATAAATTCTCCAACTTGGCTATGTTTCCAAGACAGCTATTAAAGGACAGTGGTAGGTAAAAATAAAATTAGGTGTCTCTCCAGCATCCATTTTGAGAATTTTACCCATGATGCAACATTCTCCAAAATCTTCCAGCAAGACTCACTTTACATCTGTGGCCAGAGCCTGCCTGATGAAGGTACTCCCCTGCTCTCTTAATGTCCCCTGTGTATCACTAGTAGGCAGGACTGGGACAGGCTGTGTACAACTTTTTTTTTAATCTGCCTTCCAACACAAAGAGATGAGATTGACCTGCTCAAACAGGATCATAACTCCGCCCCCTTGTGATGTAATAGTTACATTACCCTCCCATTCAATGTAAGTCTGTGATCAGAATTATGACTTATAGACTGCATTCTGTGTCCCCAGCCCCAAAGTGAGATACTAGTGCTGTAAAGTCTCTGGGGGATGGCACCCAAAAACACTATATTTCACAAAATGGCTGTTCCTAGTCACACTTGTTTAGTAAAATATTTCATAAAATAAACTCACATAACAAAAAAAAAAAAAGACATATCTGAAATCAACAATGCAAATAAAAAAATAATCCATTTTCATTTTTTGGTGAGAGTGTCCCTTTAACTTGTGCTAACAGCATATAGAAATACTTTATTACACATTCACAGTATAAACAATGTAAGTTGACATAATCCCTAATATGTTTAATAAATATCATTAGGTTTTGGCTTGTCCTGCTTCCTTATTACCTTATACAGATGGAAGAGGTTCCCCCCATTGGTAGACAGGAAGCCATTCTGTGTTCGATATCGTAAAAGAGCAGACTTTTTCCAAAGAGGCAGTGGAGTCTTATTGGGCACGTGCCATATACCTAAATCATTGGCAGTCATATCATAATAGCCAGGATTCTGAAAACAAACAGCCAAATCACATGAAGTGCAGTGAAAATCATTATATTTACTCATTTACACATATGTTGCAAAGTAAGGCACCTCATCCAATGACCAGATGTTATTATGTGCAGTTAATGCAGGTAATGTCAGTGCAGTTAATAAGCTAAGCAGCATCTACAAAAAGAGGCAAGATCAGAATGAACGTAAAAGGTGGAGTTTTGCAGAGGAACATTAGTTCTATGTCAAATTATAGAATGTTACGTTTATACGGTTTAAAATCAATAGACAAACTGTATAAAATGTGTCAGATGCCAAATCATCTTTTGATGTCATCTCTTGCTACATTCTTGCTACATGTTAACCTTGGTCTATTTACATTTTTGAGGTGCCAGATCCACGTTAAATTACCACTTTCTGTATTTTTTAGTTTCTACCCATATTGGATTTATTGCTATGTGCAAACCTGTGCAGGTATAAATGAATGGTAGCCTAAAATCAAAATGTATTAATTAAAAAAAAAGCAGGTAATGGAGAATGTCCAGATAGAAGCACATTGCCAGTAGCATAGCACTCACAGAGAGCTATTCACTAAAATGTGAGTTGAGATAAATATTTCCTGTTCCTGACTTAACTATAAATTATATAGATAGTTCACTGTCAAGAATATATGGGATACTGAACAATAGAGGAGATGAATTACCATTTTTTGTAAAAGTATGGGAGAGAGATCTGAATCTCACACTTACAAAGAAGGAATGGCAAAAGTGTTTTATGATGGTACAGAAATGCTCAGTGTCAAGTAGTCACCAAGAAGTGACTTTTAAAGTTCTCAGAAGGTGGTATAGGGTACCAACCATACCAGCTTATGAATAAGCGTGTGTTCACGCGAAACGTGTAAGGCATATTGCTGTACCCCATGTCTTGTCTCTGTTTTTGTGGATTTTATATGGAGTTTTAATCGGGTCCCATGGGACCCTTTTCTGTGAGTATGAAAAATATCTAGAGATGAGTCGGTGGGAGAGGAGAGGCTCATAGGAATACATTCAGATAGGATGAATCGATATATAGAAGTAGAGGACTGGACCAGATGAGGGAGGGAGTGGGGTAGGTGAGAATGGGGGTAGGTGACAATGCAGACAGATAGGATGGATGAATGGATGTATGAGGAAGAATAAGAGGAAAGGGGATAAAGGCAATAAATAGTGGAACCCGAAAAGTAAGGGAATAGGAATCAATAGGGTTAGTAGACAATAAAGGGGAAGAGAAAGAAGGCTACATAGGTCGTACAACGAGAAGGACTATGGGATAAAATGTATATATATATATATCCCCTAGGTAATAAACTGTCTACATGAAATATAAAGGGATGCCAATTGAATATGCATGTATGTATCTAGGTGATGTTTAACTTTGGTTTTAATAACGTATTAATAACCTAATGGATGTTTGGGTAAGTTGTAATGTCAAAAGATGACAAATAATGTAATTTTTTGCATTGTTTCTAATAAATAAATAAAAACTATAAATTATAGAGGGCCAAACCTGGTGAGATCTGCCTGCAAGAAGAGTTAACCCTGCAGAGTACAACTTCAAAGAATTATCTTTGCATACTGCTTGTCGATTGATCTCTTCTAGCAGGATTCAACAAAATGTGCCCTTTACAAGGCATAAAATGCTCATCTCACCCGCACCTGACTGTTTGTGAATAGCTCCCACTGATAATAGGTCCCAGTGATATGTGAATATTTGATACCTTGTAGTCATCACAGGTTGCTCCATCTGGTAACCCAAATGTGGCATAGTTTGCCCAGTTGCCATCTCCCTCTGGATTATTTTCTTTGTTTCCCTGCTGGCTGGACCAGCGATCTCCAACAGTGCATTTACCATTCATGTCATTCTCATGGATACTAGCCACCAGTGTCCAGCCTCCTCCATTGGTGGTCATGTCACAGAATGTCTGGTAGGACACTCCATCAGCAGTTGTCAGAGAATAAATTCCATCTGGCATCGAGAAAATATATTTAACCTTTGAAAACTCACGCCATAGATATAAATATTGGTGGAGTAAACTATCTGTAAGTCACAAGCAATCATCAGTAGAATGTGTCCGCAGATGGGAACCATTTGTATATCTCCCGCTATCCTGAAGACCTGATTGTAATTCTATGCTGTGCAGATCACTGTGCATGTGCAGTAACACTGACACTCCCAAGGCATGCCCCCTGCCATCCACGTTGCCATGGGATATGTAGGAAGATCTGCATTATGAATCCTGACAGTGGTCGGTGCAGCCGGAACAGTCATAAAAATAAGTAACTGGCGCATGAGGTGCAGTGTCCCATGTCCTACTAGTGCCATTATTTGGAGTTATCTGTGTGTGCGCCATGTGAATACATGACCCACCTAGTGTTGCCGTAAAATCTAATCATATGAAATAAATGAATGTAATGAAATACATGTAATTTGCATTTGGTGCCACAAGGTGGTGTTATAAACTGGAAAGATCTAACATCAATCTAAAAACACATCCACAAGACAGTGCACGATGGTGAAATGACAAATACATGACAAAAATCAGGATACAATGGCTGTGTTGTCATAGTGGACAGGTTGGAGAATTTTTCCAACTCAGATACTGACTTTTGCAGTTCCCTTGTCAATTAATCACAATTAACTGTTTAGTTCACATTTCCATAATTTTGTCTGTACCAGTAATTCTCAATCAGTGCTCTGTGGAACCCTGGCACGTCAGAGCGCTGGGGATCACGTGACATCCAATGCTCAGACGCTATAGAGGAGCTATAGAGTTCACAAAAAAATCGGATTCTGGGGTGATTCCTGAGTCCAATGTGGGGGCTGGGACAAGTCCTGAGTTAAAATCTGGGGGCTGTGGCTAATCCTGAGTGCAAATCTGGGGGCTGGGGCAAGTCCTGAGTCCAGAGTGGGTGTGGCAAATCTGGAGGCTGGGGCATATCCTGAGTGCAAATCTGGGGGCTGGGGCAAGTCCTGAGTCCAGTGTGGGTGTGGCAAATCTGGAGGCTGGGGCATATCCTGAGTGCAAATCTGGGGGCTGGGGCAAGACCTGAATGCAAATCTGGGTGCTGGGGCAAGACCAGAATGCAAATCTGGGGCTGGGGCAATTACTGTGAGAGCCATCTGGGTGAAGAGGAAAGAAATAAAAACAAGGAATGCATTTTCTCAAAAACTTTTTTGAGGAGGTGAGGGGTGGCTGTTTTTTGTTTTTTTTTACTCATTAAAACTTCATTTTAATTTTTTTTATTTAAATGTATAATAAATAAAATAATCTAAATTATATATATATATATATATACACACATACACATATATATATATATATAGAAAGAAAAAATTACTGTTTTCATTTGTTAACGTGGAAATAAAATGAGGTGTTCCACGGTTTGGTGAAACACTGGTCTATACATTTGTTTGCATTTCCACAAGCACAATGTTTTGATTGGTTTTATGTGTCGCTTTACATTCTCCTGAACAGATTTCTAAATGATCAGCACAGGATATTATGTAAGAAAGCAAAACATTTCTGGTGAAAGTAATGTTATCAAAAAATATACCACTTTCACACTGGGACACACGCCCTGGAAGTGACATCAGCTGAGTTGCTATAAAATTGCAGACAATTAAATACCTTATGTTTAATTGAAAGATTGCATTAAATGGAGATGTTTTAAATAGAAATGTTTTAATAAGAGAATGCATTGATATTTATACACTGAATCGTCTTTGTGCTGTATATCTCTATCATGTCTGACATGATGTTTAGAATCTGACCCAAGATTCTAACAACATGTCTGCTCCCTGTTATTTGGAGCAAATATGGCTGAATAGAGAACTTTATTTGGATTCTTTCATTAAACGATTTCTATATAAACCAGTTACACTTAATCCAATCTTTCAATAAAACTTAAGTCATTTTTTTGCTCCAGTTGTCCTTTAATAGATACAGAGTATAAAAACGGTTGCAGGGTTCAGGTTAAAAGTCAAATGTAGGGTTAAACTGCTGACCTTTAGTATTCGAATCAGATTGAAGGATTTCCTTGCAGCTCCTATAACTGTGGATTTGACTGCGGTCTGTGAAAGGGAAGGAGGGATGATTGAAGTCGCTTGCTTTGTCATCTTTCCAACAGGCCAGTACATTCAGGATGTTCTGCTTCTTCTCATGTAGGGATAGATTATCTGAGGAAACATTTACATGGATGATGTTACAATATGGGTTGTTGTTTTTCTACTGAATCCCAACATCTTTCCATGTATATGGATATAACATAGTTGCCAACATCGGCCATGTTTCCAGGGACTCATATTTGTTCCACATGCTGCAGACAGAGCATGCAAAGTGCAGCCTGGCAGTATGTAGGATGCAAATACGCACAGACACAATCCAATTAATTAATCATGGTAGGTCCAATGAGATCTCCACCCTGATTAGTTAATTGGATTGTGTCCATCCTGCATGCTGTCGGGCTGCACTTTGCATGGTCTTTCTGCAGCATGTGGAATAAATATGTGTCCCTGGAAACATGGCCAATGTTGATAAACATGGCAACTATGATATAACCACCCTAGGGCGCTTTGCCTCAGTACAATACAGTGGAGAACTGACAATGAAATTACAAAAATCAGACATGAAATCTGAGCTGGAAAGATAAAGATTTCCAACATTTTTGGCCTTATTTTTTGCAACCCCCCTGTCAGTTCATCAATTTTGTCTTGTATGAGGCATTACAACAATGGTTGAATGATAGATTTCTGAATAAGTAAAAAAAAAGATATTTGAAACCACTTGATTATAGATTTTTTTTTTTCTTCAAACTTGTCATATTGTGTCTAATTTCCAATCACTCACCGCACTCAGCAGCTATCCCTCCTGTAATGATCAGCATGAGATTCAGCAGGATGAGAGCGAATATCATCATCTTGCACACCGCAGAGATGGCAGTCCTAGATTGAAAATTAATCACGATAGTTAAAAAACTAGTTTGCATGGAAGTAATGCCAAACAGGATGTTTATTCTTTAAGGTTTGTATATGACATGAAGGCTTAAAGTACACATAGGGTAAGACTAGGTTATAATTAAAAGGTGAATTTTTAAAGTGGTTAAAGGCCAACTGTCAGCAAAACAAACTGTTATGTTTAAGTGTAGACATTTTAAATAAAAATGCTTTAATGGGAGGACACAAAAAAACGACCTTTCTGAACCATCTATGCTAGTGTAGCGCTATCAGGTGGCGGACATATTGTTTAGAATCTTGGGTCAGGTGGACCAGATCTTTCTTCATCTGACCTAAGATGTCAGTCCGCTGACAGAGCTATACGAACAAAGAGGTCTCAGCGAGGCACATTTGTGTATTCCTTCATTAAAGCATTTCTGTTTAAAGCATCTACACTTGATCTAATCTTTTCAATTAAACATAACCTATATTTGTTAAAGGACAACTAAACTGTCTTATAACCCTTGCTTCTTTGAAGGAAGTAAGGGTTAAAAAAAAATGTCCTGGTAGTCCGGAGTAAACCCAACGTGTATCTTAATAGATACACGCGGGTTTACTCTCTGCTGTGTCTCACCTCTGAGACACAGCAGTTCCTGGTTGTCGTGCACTTGTAGTGTCAGCATGCGCACAGCCAATCAGAGTGGGATCTCCATCTGCGTAATATGGGGGTCCTAGTTAAGGTCACCCCTGCTGATCCTGTGCAAATACAAAAGAGAGAGCCAGTCACCGAGCAGAAGGCTGCCTGCATCCTATGGAAGCATGGCAGCTGCCAGTCAGAGGATAAACTGGCGTGTACTATCAAAGTACATGCCACTTTATCCTCGCATTAGGAACAACTAACCTTTCACTTGTGCTTCTATATTTGAAGCACAAGTGAAAAGTAACGTTCAGTGTCCCTTTAGCATTTGTACCTTCAACTGCGATCAGGAAATAACTCACCAGACCATAGTATCGTCTCTTTCAAAAGTGCAGAAGATATCTAGATTCTCTAGTAAAGTATCTCCTTATATAGAGATTGGTGTCCATAAATTGCCCACCCACGTTCATATGTGGACATCGTATTTGGGCTGAACAGGAGGTTAGGAAATACTGTACCAATTATTGCATCAACTTAAAAAAAGCTGAGAGTTGCGATTTAGGAACAATTTGTTTTTTTTTGTGCGTTTTTTTTTTATCTTTTTCATTGCGGATTTCCAGCCCGTTTCCTTGTATTTGAAACTGGGCCGCAAACAGGAAGAGAATGCAACCAACTCAAGTCACAGGTCAGTGATCTACTCTAAGACGTCACTCTTAATCTAATTACCAAATAAGTCATTCGTGTGCTACATGAGTGAAAAGTGCAGTTCTGTTAATATGGTCAGTAGTTTATCTATATACCTTCTGCGTTGGAACACAAATAATTGTTATGGTTTCGTAATATTTTTTTTAACAATAATTTGGAAACTGCTATGTGAATTAGAACTTCCAAGGACAAAGAACTTCCCTTTGTCTTTGACAGAACAAAGGGAACAAAAAAAATACCAACTATACATATAAGACAAACACATCTGAAACCCTAAGATATCAATCAGAGGAAAAATGAGGTGAGAACTTAGACGATTTGATTATAATGGCAGTCACTGATGGCCTGGGGAGTAGTTGGAAGGTGCAGAGAGGTAACTGCATGGAACCAGATTTTGGAGGCATATGATTGATTTAAGTCTTTTGTTTTTTTCTTATGTGACTGCATTTAATAAAATATGTAATTAAACAGGTGTGACTGGGCGCCGCCATTTTGTGAAATAGTGTTTTGGGGTGCCACCCCTAGTGACTTTACAGCACAAATTTATTATTCTGATCATAGACTTGCATTGAATGGCAATCATCATGCAGGCTTTGGCAACAGTTGTAAAGTGAGGCTGGCTGGGAGATTTTGGATGCTGTTGCATCATGGTAAATATTCACAAAATGGAGCCAGGAGATAAACACCTAATTTTATTTTTACTTTTATATGAAAATAATTCAATCATATATAAAAAAGGTGACACCTGGAAGGGTGGAGCTATCTTATTCTGACCTCCATAACCCCATAAATAGCCTAAACGCGTACCTACCAGTGCTCAGTTGTTCTGGTGGGTGCCTATGTAAATGTTGTTTCCCAGTTACTGTCTCGCTATGATATTATTCTTGTTGTTCTACTGGTTTTGACATTGCTTGTCCTTTGACCACTGTTATGTTAGCTACCTGGCTTTTGACATTTGCAGTCTATGAACCCTTCTGCCTGCCTAGTGACCTTGGCTCATCTCCCATTCAGTAATGTTGTCCCTGACTTCTGACCAACTTTACCTGCTTTCATCTCATAGAAACATAGAATGTGTCGGCAGATAAGAACCATTCGGTCCATCTAGTCTGCCCAATTTTTTTGGAGTACTTTTATTAGTCCCCTGTTCCCGGTCTTATAGCTAGGATAGCCTTGTGCCTATCC
The DNA here is from genome assembly GCA_036172795.1 of Pelodytes ibericus. Classification (NCBI taxonomy): domain Eukaryota; kingdom Metazoa; phylum Chordata; class Amphibia; order Anura; family Pelodytidae; genus Pelodytes; species Pelodytes ibericus. The sequence goes on from CM069864.1 coordinate 27,746,085, forward strand.
CACGCATGCTTAAAATCCTTGACTGTGTTTACCTCTACCACTTCTGCTGGCAGGCTATTCCATACATCCACTACCCTCTCAGTAAAGTAATACTTCCTGATATTACTTTTAAATCGTTGCCCCTCTAATTTAGAGGGGCAACATTTAGTACATCTCTACCCATCTACAGACTGTTACTCATTTCAGTCTCCAAGGGTCAGTGGTGTCCTGCAAGTGGTGCCTCACTGTCCACACACAAAAACCAGCAGATGCTTTACACAAACTAGCTAATCAGAGCAAAGGCGACTTCCATAGGGTGATGCCCCAGTGGGGTGTGGAAAAGTCCTGTGTGCCAACTCTGGCCCCCCTCACACCTTTTTTTAGACATATTTTACTTTCAGCTTGTAGTAGGAGTGGTGGCACACGGGAAAACCGTCTGTGCCATGACACTGACACAGACTGCTCTGCCTCTTCGCGTTGCACTACTGATGAGCTAAGTGCTGGGTGTCAAGTGACATCCCGGCATTCAGTGGAAAAGGTAGAATCGGCAGCCACACTATGCTGGACCAAATTCTGAGTGCAAATTTCCACGCTGGAGCAAGTCCTGTGTGCAAATCTTGCAGCTGGGGCAAGTCCTGAGTGTAAATCTGGCTAATGGGGTATGTCCTGAGTGCAAAGCTGGCTACTGGGACAAGACCTGGGTGCACATCTCGCAGCTGGGACAAATACTGAGTGCAAATCTGACCGGTGGGGTAAGTCCTGAGTGAAAATCTGGCTGCTGGGGTATGTCCTGAAGGCAAATCCTGCTACTGGGGTAAGTGCTAAGTGCAAATCCTGCTGATGGGGTATGTCCTGAGAGCAAATTTGGCCACTGGGGTAAGACCTGAGTGCAAATCTGGGTGCTGGGACAAGTCTTGGGTGCTGGGGTAAATTATGGGTATTGGGGTAAATTATGGGTGCAGTGAGTGAAATCTGGTCTTCTATATATATATATTTTTGTCCAAGTGACCTGGTCTGGTAGACATTGGAATTGGGTAAAGGTGCCCAATTTATTTGTCCCAGTTTATTTGTATATTATTTATGTAGTGTGGCTTACAGGGGAGCCTATAATAATGTTTTTTTTTTAAAGTGGAGTCTATGTGTATATAACTAATACATCTACACTCATATTCAGTATTTGTCCCCAAACATTAAAGGGACTGTCTGGTGCCCAAAATGAATCTTCTAAATGTTAATGCATATTAATGTGCTTTCAAATGACTTGCATTGCTTAAAATATGAAAATCTTACATTTAGATGAATTTGTGAAATTACAGAAGTTTGCAAGAAACCAGGACAGCCCACACTAGCTAAAAGTTAGTTTCCTCATTTTTTTTTTGCTGCAGGAACCAACGAGAATAATGTCATTCAAATGAATGGAATATCCTATTTCTCTAGTGATGTCATTAGACAAGGTGTTGCACTGTTATGAGATCCTACGAGAGCAAGGTTACTTAGGTTCCACACAATGCATTACATTCCACCAGCAGAGCTGCGGAGGAAGTGAGTAAATGAAACAAAACTGATACATACTCAGTGCCTACACACAGTGTGGCAGTACCTATATGATAGGATGCAGGGGAGGGCTTGAGTAGAATATTAAAAATGTGATTTATGCAGAATGCCTGCATCGAATAACACTGGGAAAAAAAGCCTTTGCACTGTTTATCCAGTAGTCTTCTACTTGCACCAAAGTAAGTTTAGGGACGAGACTGTCTCTTTAATGGAAAATAAGAAAGCCTTGTACCATGGTTGATTAGTATGGGTATATGTATACATACTTGTACTGTTGTGTAGGTGAATATCAGTTTTGCACGAAACAGACATTGAAAGACATAGTATATCTCAACGTACAATTGCCCCCCCCCCCCCCAAGAATAGCCAAGAAAAAAGCCACCCCTTTAAAAAACAAAAACAAACCGTGCTTGCCAGGAAGATCCCCCCTCACCGTCGCTCTGCCTGCAAGCGGGCTGCACAGGGAGCCGAACAGGCAGCACAGAGAAACCTCCATGCTGCCTGTTCGGCTCCCCGTGTAGTGTGACAGGGAAGTGCTGACAGGTCACGTGAACGGTGCTCTGACGTCAGACGCGTGCCATTCACGTGCCCTCTCTGCACAACTGCCGGGGAGCCGAACAGGCAGGCATGGAGGACACCTTGCTGGCTGCCACTAGCCACCAGGGAAACAGGTAAGTCCTGAAAATTGTCTGGGGCTTATTAATGGCAAACAATACTGGCATTTTATCGGGCAAATTGGCTGGGGAATTAAATGGCAAATAATACTGGCATTTAATTGGGCAAATTGGCAGGGGCATATTAAATGGCAAATAATACTGGCATTTTATTGGGCAAATTGACTGGGCATATTAAATGGCAAATAATACTGGCACATTATTGAGCAAATTGGCTGGGGCATATTAAATGGCAAATACTGCCATATTATTGGGAAAATTGGTTGGGGCATATTAATGGCAAAATAATACTGGCATAATATTGGAAAAGACAGACAGACATGAAAGAGAGGAAAAGACAGACGGACATGTGCCCCTCCCGAGATCAGCCTCTGGATCCGCCCCTGGCCTGACCTTGTTCTAATGTATTCTGATCTCCTATTTCCTACTTTATATATGTGGAACACTAAATTACACCTTGAGTCTGCATGCAGTGGAGTATCAGGGAGGGTTCAATTGTGAATAGGCCATACCCTCTCTCTAATTGAATTCGCCCTCACATGAGTTAGACACATAACTTCAATGACGTGCCTTACAATTCATTTATTTAAAATATTTATTCTTTCATAATGCATAGTTTTTTCCTCTATATCAAATACATGATTTTGATGAAAGATGGATATTTGGTTTTAGATATTCATTAGTATCTGATACCTCACCATTCCTTTGGAACTTGTTCGAACAAAGAATGACAGTTTCTTTTCCCCCACATATGTTGAAGGTGGTAATCACGTCATGGTCGCTTGATACTTCTTGCCACTGTCTGGTCAAACAGATTTAAAATATCTAGCACCTTCATTATTTACTGTGCAACATGAGGATGCAAAGGGGAAGAGAGCCTGTCTTGAACCATGCAGGGATAGAAACACTTGGCTCCAAGAAGCACAAACATACCACTTTAAAGGGGCAGTTTCTCTTATTGGAACTTAGTGTCTGAAAAAAATATATTTAGATAAGTAGTGCATCCAGTAAAGTCAAGAAAAAGAAACATATGTAATAATCTTTTTTTTTCCTCAATGGATCCGATCTAAAAACTGCCATTAAAGCATATTTCAGCATCAGTCCTGCCTATTTCTCTAAGCACCTCCTTATTGGATGTCACTGAGTTTAGAGGCCCCGATGTATAAACAGGTAAGGATTAGAAGAAAGAGATAATGTGGTCCGAGAAACTGTAGTTATCTGCTTCTCTGTGAAGAGTTTTGGAGCTCAAAAGATTCTGAAAGCTGTCCAGGAAATAGTGTGGTTTTGAGAGCGATATAAGTGTGAATATATGAGTGCTAATGAATAATCCTCAGGATTTCCGATACTGCACTATATTGTTTTATTTTTTTTTCTACATCATATGACCATACAGGCAAAGTGTTTGTACAAGGACATCAGTGTGCGTGGTAAGGTTTGTGATGGTCCATAGAACAAATTGTCCACCACAGACCCCAGTAAATGTCCACCATGAGCATAGAATGTGTCGGCATGGTATGCTGATATAGCGGTTACAGAAAAAAAGTGTTAATTTAATGTATCTTCAGTTTCCCAAACACGGATCTAGGCTCCTCAGCCTGTTTGACCCTAATGACAGCAGAATTAACATGATGTCTATAAGGGAGGTTACTGCACAGGCTGGTTCTCAGACATATACGCATTTATTGCATGTGCCATAGACAATGATTTACCGTAAGAGCATTTGCCGAGAGAATGCTGGATCCACGGGTAGATCCTGATGAGGAATAAGAGGACATGATCAGCAAACAAAATACATGCACAAAGTAATTGTTGGGTATGCACACACCTGCCAAATTTCACAAAGAGTTCACCAATTTTTGTTAGGTTACAAAAGAGGCAACTGAGAGCTAATATTTTAATTTACCAAGTGCTCATAACATTGACAGGAATAGTCCTACAGATGGTTACCCCTAGTTTTATAATAATAAAAAAAAACTTAAATAGAATACCGCAACAAACTAATAACATTTCAAAAGATGAGAATTTAGGGACCATGTTTGGCTTCATAAACCCTGGTAATTGGTTTAAAGCAAGGGCGGGGAACCTGTAGCCCTCCAACTGCTGATGAACTAAATCTCCCATAATGCTCTTTAAACTTAGAGGCTGGCAAAGGAGTATAAGAAATGTAGCCCTGCAACATCTGGATGGCCGCAGGTTCCCCACCCCTGGTTTAAAGGAATAGAAGGTTGGTTTTGGTGGCAGTCTACACCCGATAGGGCCAACACAAGCGTTAAGCAAGAAATAATATCAAAGCTAAACCGTTAGTGGGTCTTCCTTTTCTGGTTTTCGGTTTTCTTCATCTAACAAAGACTATGTCTGACGATATTATATTATGATTTTTTTTTTTTATAGATACTTTTATTACTTGTAAATCAAAATGATAAAAACACTATTTACTGATAGTCATGTGAATATTATCATATTCATGAACACAGCATGATGTATATACATCTTGGATGATGTCATTTTGTTGTACTCCCCATACCAGATTGTTTGTGCTACATGTGATCACCCGGATATTACGGCAATTAGGCGCATATCTTATACCAAGGATTATTTTGTGTAATTTCAGAATTCTTTATCAAGTACCCTTTACACCCAACTATCACACAATATCAGGAATGCACCACAATTGTTGACATACGAAATGGTACATTTTAATTGAAATAGTGTTTTTTTTAATATATATTTTTTCTTCCGTAAGTCACATGACTGACCTGTATTAAACTTGATTTAAATGAATATAATGAATTCTGACACGGACACATCTGGAGGTTCTAATACCTGAAGAGAATCTCTAATTTAAGCACAAATTTGCCATCTGGTTATTTTACTCCTTTGGGAAAATGATTATTTTACACATATGGACTTCGCTGCACAATTGAGCTATTTACAATAAATTTAGAAATACTTGCATGTATTATTGCAAGACTGCATAAACTAAATAAATACAATATTTGTATATAATGCAAAATGAAGTTACCTAGAGAGCAATTATACCCTGAAAATAACTGCTATGTTTCTAAAAAAACAAAACAAAAATACATAGGGTTAATTAAAACGGAGTGAACAACAAGGGGGAATTCTCATAGACAGAAAATGATCATATCAGGCATACATGGATGGGTTATAGAGCGAGGGCCACAGTTTGAAAACAAAGCAATGGTAAAATGCGTTGATACCAATATGTCATCTGACCTCTTCAGATTTTATACATTGTGGAAAGAAGAAAATGTATCGACAGGTGACATGACCCAGTGCTCTGACGTCAGACACACCCTAGGGTCACATGACCCATCGACACTCACCCTTCAAACCGCGCAGGGAGCCCAACAGGTAGCATGGTATATTGTCTAGATACCAGGGAGTGAACAGCACTGCCCTGGAGGCATTTAATATGTGGGTGGTGGGCATGTAATTGGGTGTGTGATGGGGCATTTAATGGGTGTGCAATGTGGGTGTTGGAGCATGTCGTGGGGTGATGGGGCATGTAATGGTTGGGTGATGGGGCATGTAATGGGTGTGCAATGTGGGTGATGGGGCATGTCCTGCATGTGCAATGTGGGTTATGGGGCATGGAATGGGTGTGCAATGTGGGTGCCGAAATTTAGTGCCTAGGGCAGCATAAAACCAAGATGGTTTGCTATGGATTTCTGGAAAGAGCCTTGCTGTGGGCGAGTAAAGGTTGCAGAGCACTGCTCTATGGGGGCTATTCACTAAAATGTGAGGTGCAAATAAGTTTAGGTGAAACTAACATTTCATCTCACCAGTTTAGGTACAACGTTTACCCTGCAAAGCAAACTCACCAGGTTTGTCCCTGCACAATATATATCTTATTTGGGGAGATGATAGTCATCTCACCTTTTAATGAATAGCCCATCTATAATGCCCCATACCACTTTTGTATGATGTCAATGGAACCAGCTATCATTGAAAACATAGTGGAAACCCACCTAATATACAGGGAATATATTTGCTCGGGAAGGAGGTATTATCATGAATAAGGACCTGATTTTCTAAGATGTGATTAATAATATCCTTAAAATTACACTGTTACAGTGTTACTTCCAAAGGCCCCCAATCGACATTAGCAGGATTTTCTTTTCAGGGTACTTACAAACCAGGATTAAGAGCAAAAGTCTAATGTGGCTAAAGCTTCCTCGAATCGTTCATACCTGAAATCAAGGTGTCAACTTGGGTTTTATCCAATTAAGATCCTGAGCTGAGTGGCCATTTGAGGCAATGGAAATGCCATTCAGAACAACTTGAAGATGACAAGTTGGGGGCTGCTTGCTGCCCCAATAGTTCTCTGACTTGTAGCATTAATAATTAAGTGTTTGTGTTTAGTCCAGATCTTGTCAAGTATTTGTAGACCTTAGGATCCAAACCGATCAATTTAGGAGCCACCCAAGTAACCAGGAAATGGTACTTCCATGGAGTTCTATATAAAACAAATAATGTGTGCCAGCAATAGGGAAGTCTAGAAGCCATGGTTCCTTTGCTCGTGGCTTAGTCTCATTAAAAAAAAATTAAGAAAATGTGGACTAGACGAGACTATATATAAATAAAAACCTTATTCTTTATTATAACTGAAAAATAAAACAGTTGGTGACTATACCAAATAGACTTACATCACAATAAATGTGTAGTAGGTACTAGAGGGGCAAAGATTTAAAAGTAATATCAGGAAGTATTACCTTACTGAGAGGGTAGTGGATGTATGGAATAGCCTTCCAGCGGAAGTGGTAGAGGTAAAGACAGTCAAGGATTTTAAGCATGTGTGGCATAGGCACAAGGCTATCCTAGCTATAAGATAGGGAACTGGGGACTAATAAAAGTATTTAGAACATTGGGCAGACTAGATATACTGAATAGTTCTCATCTGCAGACACATTCTATGTTTCTAGTAAGTGATAATGTGAACCTAAAGCCAATTCTAAAGAGTTATTTTGAAAAATGATTCCATTGCAAATTCATTCAAGTTATGAAACATGTACATATTTATTTATACATTATCAAGATCTTGTAGGAATAATATTCTTTTTCATCCTTTCAAAATGTCAAATTGGAGCATATTCAGAATTAACACTGAGAATCAAATAAAACAGACTGCATGTTTTTTTTCTCTAAAACCTAGATTTAATAAATTAATATGTGCATGCCAACTCAATAATACAAACAAAAACAAACAATACAATAAAAGAAACATAATGCTGCAGATCTTACTGCAACCACCACACAACAAAGCATCTGTAAAACATTTTAAAAAATGCATGTCATTTGTCTCAAACAAATTTAGCAAATAATATGAAAACTGTGCAATAATAGAACCAAACTCGTCAAAGCAAATAACAAAAAAAAAAAGAAAAGAAAAAAAAAAGCAAATGTCAAAAAACAGAGCAACTGCTTCATAAGCTCAGCTTATTATAATCCAATTATGGTGAACAGAAATGAAACAAAAATCACAATATTTTTTACACCAGGGAAAAACATGCTAAAATACAATCACGACCCGTTTAGAAATGAAAAGGCTTTGCACTAGATTTTTTTTTTTTTAAGGAAATCTCTGACAAAAACAGAGACACTCATGCAATAGATTGAACTTTCCTTACACTGTAAACACAGAGCAGCAATTGCATCATAGACTAGTTAGTATTACTGCTTTAACAATAGAGTTTGATTGCCACAATTGAAACGATAAAAAATTCCTTCATTCTTTTTTCTTCCTCTTCAGTCTCCTCAAAGAGCACTATGATATCAAGGGCAGCTGAAGAGGTTCCACAGACGCAAAGCAATCCTTCATACGTGGACCCAACGCCGACCTTTGCCTTCTTTCTTAAAACAAAATGTCCTCGTTTTTAATGAGCATCTCCACCACTAGTCTCTGGTAACGGATGTCATTTAGTGCTGCCATGGCATCTAGCTCTGGTGCCCGCATGAGAGTTGGACCAAAGACAATGCCAAGGTTCTCGGCATTCATTAAGTTGTCCTTTTCGTGAAGAGTTACCCTGCAAGGAATATAACATTATATCATTACTCATTTTGTTCAACTGAATTAATAGTTATCCATAGGGCTTTTGAGTCAAATCAGAGAAAACCATGCAAAAAAGCCTGACTCATACTGGCATTAACCCATCTACATGTCTCATTGCGTATAGCTTAGACACAGGGCATCTTCCTGCCTGGAAGGTTTTTAGTTATCTGGTACACTCTGGTCCTGATATTGGACACGTTCATGGTAATACATACTGTCACATTGCGTTGGGATTACATTTTTGTGCACTTGAGTATAATTAGCAATCTTTATGTTTAAAAAACACAGGCCCCAAGCTACTTTGGAAGTACAGAAAGAATAATCTGAAACTAGCTGTAAGCATTTGGATATTATATAATTTATGACAATAGCAATTATAGTTAAGTTGTGAGAAATATAATAGCTTGTTATAACTGCCATTCTTATGTTATGCATATGTAGGACGTGTTCTTTGCTAGTCGACAGTGCTAATAGATGAAGGTCATGTATAGACACCATCTTCTTTTTGTATGGGACTAGCCACTGAGGGACAGTACTGAGTCTTTTCAATTCAGGTTATTGACATAAAGACAGTCATAAAGATTAAACAAAAACATAGAATATTATGCAGAGTTATAATACTAAATTACACAAAAGGATCCGAGTATGCACAGATAATGCTGAGAAAATGGGGAATTTAAGGAAACAGAAAATATACAAATTTGGGGACTATTCATTAAACAGTGAACTGTGGTGAATGGACTATACAGTTCCAAAATTATGGCAAAATAGCTCGGGTACACTTTTACAAACTCACTAATTTTACTATATCATTGACACTTCGTTGCCAATTTATCACATTCCACTCTTTAGTGAATAGACCACATATTTGTAAAAATAAAAATTCCACATGATCCTTACAATATGCTACGAGGGCTCACCGTGTTCCAGCCCACAGCCCAGTGAACTGGAAATCACAAAACCATGTACTGTATTTAAATTGGAAATTGTATTTCTAAGTGATTGTTACTGCAATTTTGGAAGGTCCTGAAACAAAGGATTTCCTTTCCTTCTCAAATTTCTAATAAAATAATTCACTCACATGATGCCCATCTGGATTACCAATGCTATTTAAATATGGCAGAAAGGGTAAATTCGGTTAGGTCAACACTTTCACTGTTCTATCATGATTAAGAATCAAATCTTTTGTTTGGCGTTCTTAGCTGAAACTCCCATCTCTCTCAGTAAGTGTAACAATACATTGTGTACTACTTATTAACACGCTGCCAACACAGGAGATGCCTGGCACATCCTGCATTTAAATAAGCTTCCAAACTCATCAGTGATCAATTCCATTCAGTGGGTGTTGCTGAAATGCCTCTATGTGGAGGCATTGCAGCAACACCAAAATCAGGTGCTGGGACACTGTGTGATCACTCTAAGGAGCAATGCCATTTGTTATATTTATAGGCCATTACTGGATTGGCAGTTTCAGGCAATTTAACCCCTTTAATTACTATCCATTACATACACAGTCTTTCACTCACACATACACAGTCAGACAGAGTAAGCACAGTTTTATTTTCTTACCTAGTGCAGCCTGCTGCACAGTACACTGAGCTCTTTGTAAAGGAGGGATTGAGCCAATCAGCAGAGGCTTCTGAACTCTCAGACAATTATGAGAGATCAGACCTCCTTCTCTCAGAGCTATTAACCCCTTGGCGACACAGGACGGACTAGGTCCGTCCTGTGTGCCGAGGCGTTAGTGACACAGGACGGACCTAGTCCGTCCTGTGTCAAAACGAGCACTGAAAGCGGAGTTTTTCCGCTTTCAGTGCTCTAAGGGCATTGTAACGATGCTTCCGTATGGAAGCATCGTACAATGCTAAAAAAAATGCCCGTCGGCATTTCGATCGCTCCGGAGAGCGATCGAAATGCCGGTTTTAAAGGCACAGTGCCTTTAAAACGCGGGCATTTAAAAAATGAGCATAGGAAGCGAATCTTTCGCTTCCTATGCTCAGAAAGTGTTTCTGATTGCCTCGCAAGTCGAGGCAATCAGAAACACAAAAAAAAAATGCACGATCTTGGTCACTAAGTGACCAAGATGGCGCTGCCCTTCTAAGGGCAAGAGCACAGGAGGCAGGAAGTACCTGCTTCCTGTGCTCTCTGGCTGTCACACGATTGCCTCTTCACAGAGGCAATCAGTGACTGCCAGGCACACTGACAGGCAGTGGGGATGCTCTCCTGAACATCCCCACTGACTGGTCAGATCAATATTAACTCTATATTGATCTGACCAGTTATGATCTGTCTCCCTCTCCTCACATTTTTTTTAGTGAGGGAGAGAGACAGATCAAAGTTCTAAAAGTAAGTAAAAGTTAAAAAAAAACAATAAATACACAACACACAAATAATAAAACAATAAAAAAAAATTTATTAAAGCAATTCCCTGCGTTTAACCCCTTCCCTGCCACTGATCTTGCATAAGCAGTGATCGTGCACATCAGCGCATTTATTTTTGCCGTTTGTGCATTTTTTAGGGGTTAATTTTTTTGTACTGTAATTTATTACAGTACTAAAAAGGCTATTCTAAGAGTTATTAACCCCTTATTTGCCGTCGATCACTGCTTACGCAATGATATTGACGCCAAAGCAATTTTTATCTGTCTGCATATTTTTTTTTTTTTTTTTACACATACCCGCTAGGGGATTACATGTAAAGTAAAAATATTTGAGTTTTTTTTTTTTAAGCTGCCTGAGCGCATAGCGATCAGTAACAGCGAATTAGTGGCAAAGGCGGTTTGGTGATTTCTCAATTAAGCTCACCATTCGCCCTGGTCAGATCAAAATTAATCGGATCAATATTCACAAATATTGATCTGCCTCCCTCTCCTCACTTACATTTTTGTGACGGAAAGAGACAGATCAGTATTAGTGATATAAAATAACATTTTATAAAATTAGCAGGTTTTATGAAAGTCTTTCACTGTGTATTAACCCCTTCCCTGCCATTCATCACTGTGTAAGCAGTAATCCTGCACAGCAACAGTATGTTTTGCTGTCTGCACTGTTTTATGGATTAATTTATTTGTACTGTAATGTATTACAGTACTAGATAGGCTCTTCTAAGAGCTATTAACCCCTTCTTTGCTCGAGATCACTGCTTACGCACTGATTCTGAGGCCGCGGACTCAGGGTTCGATTTTGACCCTATTCAGCTTTCTGATACATCATCTAGCGATGTATCGGTGGCTGCTGAGCCCTTGCCACAAGTAGTGATGGGGGTCTACCGATAAAAAAATATATGGTTTGGTGGGGGTAAATTACATTGGCTGGCTTCAAAGATATATCCCATAAAGGACACGGACGCAGGTTGACTACATGTCAAAATTCCAAGTTGGAATTTTGAGATGCGCATCTCACAAATGTTGCCTTCTAGCCAAAAACAAACCAACAAACCTATGCATGGGTGCTATCCCTGTACTCGGGAGATGTTGCTGAACACATATTGGGTTGTTGTTTGGCAGTGACATATACCAGAATCTGTGAATTCATGCCTGAAGTACAATGCATGTGGGAAAAAAAACTCCCAAAAAAGTACTACCACAAACTTTTACAAAGGCTGGTGGTAGAATTAGTACCTATACAGTATTAAAATACCACCATTTGAAATACCTTAGGATGTCTATTTTCCAAAAATATATGGTTTGATGGGGTAAAATTCATTGGACGGCTTCAAAAATGTTCCAAATGGAACATGGGCGCAGGCTGACTACATGTCAAAATTCCAGGTTGGAATTGCGCACCCCCTAAATGTGGAATTTTAGACCCAATACAAACCAACAAACCTATGCATGGGGGGTATCCCTGTACTCAGGAGATGTTGCTGAACACATATTGAGGTGTTGGTTGGCAGTGGCAAATACCAGAATCTGAAAATTCCTGCCTGAACTACAATGTGTGTGGGGAAAAAATGCCATCCCATCCCTTTGACATAGGTTGGTGGTAGAATTAGCACTTGGAAAGTGTTAAACTACCACAATTTTAAATACCCTAGGATGTCTAGTTTTCCAAAATATATGGTTTTATGGGGTAAAATACTTTGACAGGCTTCAAAAGTGTCCCAAATGGAACATGGGCGCAGGCTGACTACATGTCAAAATTCCAAGTTGGAAATGCACCCCCCCCTAAACGTGGCCTTTTAGCCCCCAAATAATCTAACTAACCTACACATGGGTGGTATCCCTGTACTCAGGAGATGTTGCTAAACACATATTAAGGTGTTGTTTGGCACTGACACATAATAGGATCTGTGAATTCATGCCCGATGTACAATGAATGTGAAAAACAAATTACTATCCATAACATTGACATAGGCTGGTGGTAGAATTAGTGCATGAAAAGTGTTAAAATACTACCATTTGAAATACCCTAGGGTGTCTAGTTTTCAAAAATATATGGTTTTGTGGGGTAGAATACACTTTTTGGCTTCAAAAATGTCCCAAATGGGACATGGGCGCAGGTTTTCTGCACGTCAGAATTCCAAGTTGGAAAACCAAAAAGCGCACCTCTCAAATGTGGCCTTTTAACCCCCAAATAACCTAACCAACCTATACATGGGTGGTATCCCTGTACTCAGGAGATGTTGCTGAACACATATTGAGGTGTTGTTTGGCACTGACATATAACAGGATCTGTGAATTCATGCCCAAAGTACTATGTATGTGAAAAAAAATTACTATCCATAACATTGACATAGGCTGGTAGTATAATTAGTGCATGGAAAGTGTTAAAATACTACCATTTGAAATACCCTAGGGTGTCTAGTTTTCAAAAATATATGGTTTTGTGGGATAGAATACACTTTTTGGCTTCAAAAATGTCCCAAATGGGACATGGGCGCAGGTTTTCTGCACGTCAGAATTCCAAGTTGGAAAACCAAAAAGCGCACCTCTCAAATGTGGCCTTTTAACCCCCAAATAACCTAACCAACCTATACATGGGTGGTATCCCTGTACTCAGGAGATGTTGCTGAACACATATTGAGGTGTTGTTTGGCACTGACATATAACAGGATCTGTGAATTCATGCCCAAAGTTCAATGTATGTGAAAAAAAATTACTACCCAAAACATTGACATAGGCTGGTAGTATAATTAGTGCATGGAAAGTGTTAAAATACTACCATTTGAAATACCCTAGGGTGTCTAGTTTAAAAAAATATATGGTTTTGTGGGGTAGAATACACTTTCTGGCTTCAAAAATGTCCCAAATGGGACATGGGCACAAGTTTTCTGCATGTCAGAATTCCAAGTTGGAAAACCAAAAGGCGCACCCCCTAAATGTGGCCTTTTAGCCCCAAAACAAACCAACAAACCTATGCATGGGTGGTATCCCTGTACTCAGGAGATGTTGCTGAACACATATTGAGGTGTTATTTGGAAATACCCCTTCACATTTTAAGGTAATGTTTACCTAAATTGCAATATATGTGAAAAATTAAAAAAAAAGATTTTTTTGCTGCAAACTTTGGCATAGATTGGTGGTAAAATGGCTACATGAAATGTGTCAAAATACCCCAAGTTAAATGCCCTGAGTTGTCTAGTTTTCAAAAATATGTACATGTTGGAGGTCATTCATGGATTTAGTACAGAAATCAGTGTTACAATGTCACTATCGCTAATTTTGAAAGAAGGGATTTTAAAATAGCTTTGCACCACTTATAGTTCTGGCCCTGTAACATGAATAAAAAAGCACAAAAACATAAAAACATGGGCTATTTCTGAACTCAGGACATATATTAGAAACTTTTTAGCAGTGTTTTTTTGTTGTCTCTTGTACATGAGTATACGATTTTTCAAATAAAAGTCATAAAAAAATAATTTTTTCAATTTTTTTGCCATATTTTATTATTTTTTTTACATCAAATTATATGCTATTATCAAAATAATGGTATCAAAAGAAAGCCCTTCTTATGACAATAAAAACGATATATAGTTTGTGCGGGTACCCTAAATGAGACAGAAATAAATTACAGCAAAACACAAACTGCTCAGAAATGTTAAAACAGCCCATGTCACCAAGCGTCGGACAAGCCAAAAAAGTCATGTCACTAAGGGGTTAATCCAGCACTTTGTATTGTCCCGGATTGAGGCTGGCCGGGACCAGGGACATAAAGTCCTATTGCAGGACTGTCCCAGGCATTCTGGGACATGTGGTCACCTTATTCACAAAGGAATTAAAGCAACTGGGAGTTTTTTTAATTTTAAATATGAATCCATAATTTAGTGTAAAAAATACGTTAAAATTCTTGAAGTAGTTTTTTTTATACTACAAGCATTCCAGGACTTCTATCATTGTGGGCAAGGGATTAATAGACTGATGAACAATGCAAGACTGACACAAACCCCTTATTTAATCAGTATCCGTCATGGAACATAATAAGGATACAGCCATAAGCTCTTGCACCAAACAGGAAGTCAAATGAACCCAGTCTACCCAGCTAACTGTGATTTAAACCCTCTGCTGAAAATGTAAGGAAATGTGACCATCCCACACTAAAAATGGACTGAATGGTGAGCTTATTAAGGACCGCCCGAATCACCCATCACTGGCATTTATTTAAAGAAATACCCAACCTGATTTGAATCATAATGAAGTTTTGAACCATGCATCCGTTTAGGTCAGTGTATTAAAGGAATTATCAAACCTTGACATGAACCCTAGGCTGTCTAACATGCTTTTAATGTGTGGCCGTGCACACGCAGTGTCAGTAACATGACACATGATTAATCATCTATCTTACAAAATAAGCTCTTTTTGAGGAACAAACTAACCTTTTGTTCACCACTGTTTTAGCATCAGTGCTAGCTGAATTTGATGCAATGTGTCTCTTCCCTGGCTTAATTAATTAAAGCATGCTTATTTGGGGTGAGATGACCAGGTTACACATATTCAGCATTGCAAGCTGCTTATTGGAACGTAGACCAAAACACAAGAACCTACCAAGTTCTGTTTTTCCTATTGTACAGTACTACAGTGTATGATGGCAGCATGTTCATTGGATGCTTTTAGAGCAATGTACCTTTTCAGATGGCCCATGAGATATCGTAGTGTTTCACAGTGTGCAGGAGGGAGCAACTTTAATGCTTCATGAAGGATTTCTAGCTGTGCGTCAGGATCCAAAGCCTCTGCAAGAGAATTCAAAGCACTGTCAATGACACTAAGATGGAATACAGTACATAAGCATCACCTGAAATGTCCATTTTCTCCAATATTTCACAGATAAAATCTTAAAAACCATTATTTGAAAAAATAAAATAAAAAAAAAAGCTGACCGATTCAATTAAACATAATAAAGCTTACGAGGAAGTCTCCCTGAGAGTGCAAGTTAAAGATTAAATTGTCCTGGTAGAAGCAATGCTTAACTCCTGTAGGGGATTGGGTATTATGTGAGTAGCAGTAGCGGGGATTGGTCTTTGCTCTGATACCAACATTTTAGTGAAGACTGGTGACTGATCTACATATGTGAGCCCTCTATATCTTTCTCATTTAGAATAAACCAACACCTACTAACAGTAGATATTAGGTGTTAGCCGAATAATAGCTCCTGTTTTAAACAGTCACTATCAGTGTTATATATATCGCCGTCTCAAAGTTTGCATGTACTTACTGGCAGAATCTAAGAATTTGGGATAAGCATCATAGGTGATGAGTGGAATTGGCAGTTCTCTGAAGTATAGTTTCAACGCTCCGGTTATAATGTTGATATCTTCGTATACATTCACCGAAATATCAGCCTTTTCACCGTCTACAACAAATAAGGTAATTAAGTAGGGTACATTTCGATACATATTATCCAACACAGAACAGGTCCCATTCTCGGTGGTTTATGTGAATTAATGGTAAGAGATAAAGAAGACAAACATAAAATGCTACATGTGGAAGCGGATAATGGAAGAGCCTTATCAAGAAGTAAGAGGTCAAAGATTATTCAGCACTGTCCTCTCTTTCCGGATTTGGAGACTCCTAAAACATTTGTTTGGGATGAGTGGGCAACAAGTAAAAAGCAGAAATCTGGGACAAGAGCAGTCAGCCAGGGGTCTCCACAGAGACTGCTCCATTTGTCCACCTTTGCCCCAGAATGAATCTTTATAAAAAACCTCCATGCACTTTTTGCAAATATATTCAAAATAATTAAATCTACATTATCTATCCTGCCTAAACGAAACTTCTAACTGGTGTAAAATGCTAAAAGGAATTTATAATCATTTATATTACCTCTGTCAAAGGACATTTTGGCATCTTCAATCAGATCAGTAAAACCTGATATTCTGTATAATCCTTCTGATTGGACACCTGTAAAAAGAAATACAGTTTAATTATTCAAAACAATTACACATACAATAATGAATCTGCTTGCCATTTTATATTTAGCACCAAGAGAAATGACCACTTAGATTAGCATATTCCCTGGTCCTTTCTATTATTCTTGCATCAAACCCCAAAACAAATGATCAGTTAAAGGGACATGTCATCTAAACACTGACAATTTTTTTTTTATCTAGGCAAAGTGTTAGCCAAAGTGCAAAAACATTCATAGATTAATAGAAAAATAAGTCACAAGGTTATGACATCACCTTGCAGCCTGATATGCAAGTGAACTATGTTCAATGGGAAATGTGCAATTTGCATATCAAGCCATAAAGTCATATGTTATATTGTCCACATTCACAGTACAATCAATGTACATAAAAAAAACCAAAAACATATTCTAACCCTCCCATTAGGCCATTCTGTCAGACCATTCCTGCACTTTCACCTTCCACTATTTAATCCTTCAAGCCCCCATCCAAGTCGCTCAACACCCTGCTCTACTGGAGAACATTTAGTTTTCTTTAATATAAATACAATCTTACCTCTAGACTCGATTTCTCGTATACACATGTCTACCACCATTGGTCTTTTGGAGTTGTGTGCTTTTACCAATGTGGTGAGGTCACAACTGTACACTTTCTTGACATGTTTCAAATCGGGCTTACAGTCATTAGGAACCATCTTTGAGCACTGCTTGTGTACGTTCAAGCCACAGTCTGAAAGGAAAAACAAAAAACAATAAAATCGAAAATGTCAAAAGGTATAAACTGCTCAACACAAATGTACAATAACATAGCAAAACATATTAAATCATTTTGTGGCAGGGATTTAATATGTGTAACATTAACAAGTTATACACAAAGTGGATTTATAAGAAGCTAAATATCAAGAAATATAGAAGGTTGTAGGATTGCACAGCATATTCAGCTAACAGGTTGCTCCGATAGACACTGATCAGCCATAACATTATGACCACCGACAGGTGGCAAGCCAGCAGAGTGATTCTTTGGGCAATATTCTGAGAACAGGACTTGGGTACTCATGAGGATGTTTTTACTACTGTGGATTTTATTATTGTGAAACTATCTGTGGACATTAAATTGTTAACCTCGAACTGGGCAGATTTATACCTATCTTCACACCGTCGGATAGATTGATCCAGCAAAAGTGGGGGCAAGTATGCTATACTGAGTGCTGATTCCACGCTCCTAGGTCATTATGAGCTGTGAGTGCAAAAATACAATCATATACCTCGTTCTCTCTTTCAGACCAACTTTCAGTACTTATTGCACTGGGTTTTGGTCATTTTTTTTTTTAGGTTTTTACAGCTCGAGATGACTGGCTACGTATCATTTTATTCAATATCACATACGATATTCACCTGGTTATTTCACACTGTTATATATATTTTCACTAAAAGTCATCACCTATTATAGGTTCGGTGCGTCACCGTAAGGGCATTTTATGTTTTTCTATATAAGTGTCAATGCACTGTGCAGTGAAGTATTCCTTTTTTTGCACTTACATGTTTTTCGCAACTATTTATATACTGCGTATTGCATATATGAAAATGTGTATTTACAGGAAAATGATCTGAAGTTTTAAGAATCTGATTACGTGGTCAAGCAAACTTGGTGTGACCTAGAGCAGGTGTGTCAAACTGCAGACCTCCAGAGATGGACCACATCTTCCATTAACCTGAGGATGTGACAGGGTAGTATGGTAGATCTAGTCCAGGAACAGCCAGAGGGCTGCAGTTTGACAGTCCCGACCTATGTGCACTTAACAGGCATGTACTTCAGGATTTTTGGGTGTATTCTGCTGCAGTTAATGTAGTAGAAATGCTTGTTAAACTGTCACACGGTACCTGCCACGGAGGTGAAGCCTAAGGGTTTTCAGAAGATAGTACATCATTATAGACACTTAACATTTCAAACAAAGCGGAACAGAATGTCTGCAAAAGGCATCTACTTCCATGACAAGCATGATGAGGAAGCTTCAGATTTGTTATCTGGTACACTTAAACTGTCAAAAAGATAAGGCTAGTGATTTCATCTTTCAGTTAAAACTAAGGTTTTCCATTAAACAAGTGGACGTGTCTTTTAATAGATTTTTGGAATTATTTTTTGACTTTGCAAAATGCAAGTTAGAGCCGAAGCAGCTTTTGTACACTCGTTACTGGGTCCAAAGCAGATTTAAAGGTACCATAACGAACTATGGAGGTTAACGCAACCTCACTGATGGCAAAACCTTGGCACTCCATCTGCCATGATGCCATTCAGTAGAGCCAAGCATAAGAGATGTTGCATGAATAGGCCAAAAACGTTTAAAAAAAATAAGTTATAAACATCTAAAGAAATATTAAATTAATCCAACTTTTTTTTTTTAGCTTTTACAAAGTCTAGGATTCATCTCATTCAAATAAAGGTAATTTAATAAAAAAATAAAAATACATTTCCTAATCGCCATGGCGACCGGGATTTGGTACTATGCAGTGATTTATAGTATGCTCACTTGTCAGCTATGCACCTGTCTGGCCAGACTCATATATCCTTGGAGTGTGCTAAAATGGTACCTGTAGTTATCCTAGATTTTGTATTTTATCTTTTTGTAACAAGATAACCCTTATTGACTTGGAGCAGACAACTCTCCAGGTGGAGATAAAAGCACACACACACTCAGGATAGCAGCAGATGGCACTAGTACACATTCCTAAGAATTGACCCTGCTGTCAGACATGAGCACTCTTGGGGCCACCCACAGTTATCTGCTGAAAAGGCTACACAGATCTGAAACTAAAATAACACTTTAAAACAATTATTCTAATGTAGTTTAATTTTTAAAAATAGTCACTTCATATATAGATTATAAGCCATCATATAGACGGCATGAGCAGGGAGGGATGAAAATAGTATACCGATAAGCCATTTTAGCCATTGTTTTTATAGTTAAGAGTTTTAGAGGGTATGTCCTGGGTGTGCAATGTGCGTGATGGGGCATGTCCTGGGTGTGCAATATGCGTGACAGGGCATGTACAGGGTGTGCAATATGTGTGACGGGACATGTACAGGGTGTGCAAAGTGCGTGATGGGGCATTTCCGGGGTGTGCCATGTGCATGATGGGGCATGTCCGGGGTGTGCCATGTGCATGATGGGGCATGTCCGGGGTGTGCCATGTGCATGATGGGGCATGTCCGGGGTGTGCAATGTGCGTGATGGGGCATGTCCGGGGTGTGCAATGGGGCATGTCCTCGGTGTGCAATGTGGGTGATGGGGCCTGTCCAGGGTGTGCCATGTGCATGATGGGGCATGTACGAGGAGTGCAATGTGCGTGACGGGGCATGTCCGGGGTGTGCAATGTGCGTGATGGGGCATGTCCGGGGTGTGCAATGTGCGTGATGGGGCATGTCCGGGGTGTGCAATGTGCGTGATGGGGGGACTTGCCAGGATTTAGTCGTGCCTATTTGAGGGCAATCCTGTAAAATGGTGCACTAAGGCCCCGAATTGCACTTTACAAAAGGGTCCCTTTGTGTCTTTACATTTTTCAATGGTCATTTTTTTTTTTTTATAGAATAAATGTTATTGTTAAACTTGAGTAGGTAGGTATGCGCATACAGGAAGTGGCCGTATTTACTCTGCACTCTCTCTCTCTGATGACAGACACCTGGATTACTCACTACAGTTCCACATTCCATTGGAAGCTGTGATTTTCCCAGACTCAGGACTCATATCATGTTTGGCTTCCAAAAGGTCAGTACAACAGTTACACTTGGCAGCTCTGTTACTTATTTCACACTTCAACAGACACAAGGGAAAATCTAATCATGAAAATATCATGCTGAATTAAAACAGTCTACTGCGTTTGCAGTGATAAAGAATAGGAAACTGGGTCAAAATCTGATATGACCATGATAGCTAAAACAAACATCTATACTTAATAAATCAAATATGTTTTAATATGTTTAGGGGTATGATCCTATCATGTGGTCCCCTATAGAGCAAGTATACTATTTAATAAAAGGACTCACAAACCAAATATTCCTACAATGTAAAATGCACAGAGATTATCTCAGCATTAGAGCTCTGGAATTACAATTAGATATTCTTTTTGCAAGCTAATAAATATGCCAAGTAGTACCAAAAATGGGGAAACACACACATTGTGTATGACTTATGCACAATGCTTGGAAATTGGTATGTAGTATGCGTTTGGTAATGTGGCACGTATACATACACATTTCGCTCTTGATGGTAAGCTCTACATGATGTGTCAGTCTGTCTATTTGAATTTCCCTTTAAGATCTGTAGTGAGTCCTTGACAAACCTGTTAATAGAATATGATTGGCTCAGTAGCAATAACTGGGGTAGTCTAAATTATGGGAAGTCGATGGGTAGGATCCTGCAGAGCTGCTGTGCTGGGATGGGCAGGCACTCAAAAATAAATAACATACATAGAAACATAGAATGTGTCGGCAGATAAGAACCATTCGGTCCATGCAGTCTGCCCAATTTTTTTGAATACTTTTAATAGTCCCCCGTTCCCGGTCTTATATCTAGGATAGCCTTGTGCCTATCCCACGCATGCTTAAAATCCTTGACTGTGTTTACCTCTACCACTTCTGCTGGAAGGCTATTCCATACATCCACTACCCTCTCAGTAAAGTAATACTTCCTGATATTACTTTTAAACCGTTGCCCCTCTAATTTAAGACTATGTCCTCTAGTTGTGGTAGTTTTTCTTTGTTTAAATATACTGTCTTCCTTTACTGTGTTGAGTGTTGGAATGGAAAGTTTCAATATTCAGCACTAGGTGGGCAGCTTGGCACATACATGCTATATGGAGGGGTTGCTTTGCAGCTAAATTCCGTGGGACAAGTTGCTACAAGTACAGCTGGACACCGGAGCTTTCAATACACAGTACACAAAGCTTAGCAGACTCAGAGTAACGATATCTTCACAATGCCCAGCTGCGACTGGATTTACACCAGTGACTACACAAAGTGATGACCATCAGATATTCTGTGTAAACAGATTCCACTCAGTTAAGCATTAACCTAAAAGCTTTCTAAGTGTTATTTCGTCTTGAGAAAGAAACACCCTTTCTACTCTCCATCTCCAATCTATTCACTTTGTTTAGAAACGGATATAATTAGGGCGAAACAAAGTGTTAATCCCAACACAGAGATCAATAGATTAAAAAAAAAAAACGCAAATTAGCAGATACTGAAAACTTTATTCTATATTAGATTATTGTATGTGGAGTTTTCAGGTCTTCCCAGCTCTCATCAGTATATCTTTCTGTAGGTTTACTTTTCTGCAGCTTATGATGGCACAAATTAATTGGATTGTTATATCATTCATGTGACTAATTCATAGAAAAACAAACAAGCACATTTTATACACAATTGTAACAATGCAAAGTTTGTGGACCCAGAACATTAGAGAAATCTCAATGTATCCTTCCTGGTAAAATACTTTATAAATAAATTCATAATATTTAAGTTGATTGCACAGATGATACTACACACTTCTCTGCATGTGATATAAACCCACCAACAATGGATTCAAAGCTGTTCTTTTAGAGCATGTCTGGATCATTGTCCATGGTTAACCAACTTAGAGCAAAAAAATAAGTTATGTGTAACTGAAAGATTGCATCAAATATAGGCATTTTCAATAGATCTATGATCATCACAATATATACTTAATAGAATACGCCTCTGTAATGTATTTATGCTCTATTTGTGATACTTTGATATAATAAAAATATGTTTTTAAAAATACAAAAACCAAGTACCTTATTGAGCTATCTGTGCATGTATAGTTATAATGGGTGGCTGACATTTTGTTCAGAATCTTGGCTCAGGTGAAGGACGATGTCCGCACCCTGATAGAGCTAAACAGGCACAGAGCTCTCAATAAGGTGCTGTAAGTGTATATAAATATTATTTTTGTTCATTAAATTATAGCATTACATGTACAATATATACATGTATTTGAAAGATAAGGATTTTGAAGGATAATTACCTGCGCATTTCACACCCTGAGCGATCAGTCCCCACATGAAGTTAGCACAGTATTCACACCAATGAGGACCCCTGAATGTGTGTACCTGTAAAACAAGACACACAATCATTATGTGGCACCCATCCTATGCTTATGAAACATATATGCAGTGATCTCCTAGGTATGTGTAAAGGTGTAATGAAAAAAAAATCAATGTATTGCTAGAAGAACAGGAAAAAAGAAAATGTGATTATACAGTATATATTCATAGCCATTGGCCTTGTGCGTCAACCATCAGCATATTTTTAATCTGTTCTCTGCCAGAGGGACTGGGACTGCATTGATATTCATTACTTTAGTAAAGCTGCAGGCTGTCAAAATTGTACAAGGTGACATTTGAAGAAAGCATTGGAAATTAAAGAAACAATGTATAGTTTGGGTGACCATCGAAACCATCATTGTATCTTCCTTCAGAATACAATATTTTTTTTAATTTGTTTAGTTTCTGATTTTTTTTTTTTAATTTATCAGATTATAAGAGAAATGCCTGTATGCCATGTGTTAAGAGTTAATAATTAATCCTGTTTGGGAGCCAATTAATAAGGTGTAGCCATCTTGTCTTGTTAAGCTAGGGGCATGCCTGACAGGGCCCTAATGACATCACAGACATAAATAGAGATGCTGCAAAACCGTATCCTTTTTCAAGTAGTTTTAGAACTGGGTCCAGCAAAACAAACTAAAAACATTTTAAAAATGAACTTTATTATGTTGTGTGTATAACATCACACAGTAAACCAGCCAACAAAGACAACATTACTGATTGAAGGGAAAGCTGATCAGTCTGCAGAGGTCACTCCCTTTAAATAAATACATTTAAAAAAATACAAAAATTATATTTTTACTTCAGGAATTACCCTGAGCGGCAAGCAATTACAGGCTTTAAACAGTGCTGCTGATGAAGCCAAGGCCATCTTCAAATAACATGAAAGGACCGATGTATAAATTATGCAATATAGTGGTAACTGAGTGATGATTCTGCCATTCATGTGCACAGCCCACATTTTTCTAATAATATGTCAGCCAAGCAAAGACCACATATTAGCTTGGAATTGGTTTATGATTATAGAGTGAACAATGTCAGGCCCCAACGAGAGCTTTATGCCTGCCGTGCTGATTGTCGTCTTATTAGATACCGATCATTCTGCGTAACAATCAAGAGGCTGATAAGAAAGCTAGCAAAGATGCTGTGGGTACCAATTTAGTGCAATGGTTTTTTGGCACACAAAGTATGCCTATGTAAGTCTTTTTTTAAAAAAAAAAAAATTCTTTTAATATACCACTATTAAATTATATTTTATATATATCAATTTAATTAGGAGGCCTGCACAATTCATATCATGCTGAAGAGTAGTGGTTGCTACTGTCCACTTTCTCAATAGACACTTGTTAGCTTTTAAGGGCACTGCATTAATCCCAGATAAAAAGCCAAGCTAAGGAAGCAGACCATCTGGCTTATCTACATAGAAAAGCATATGCTTATTTTGAATGGTCTGTCTAGTAATGTATTGACCCAGAAATCGCTATGGCAGATAATTACAAAGAGAGGTTGTAGGAGAGAGCTTGGCAATGTGTAATAAAAATGATTCATACATGACACGTCATTAAAAACCCTTATGGTCCATGAAGGTGTCCTTATCCAATAATGTTGAACAATGCACATTCTTTGCCTGCTGGTAAGTAATATTCAATCCTTTTCAACAGGTGTTCTATTAATATAAACAAGTCGATTGAAAATTAATTTGAAACCCCTTAATTTAAAAGTTACTTTACTACCATAAAAAAGCCTACATTCCAAGGACACTGGGATAGCAAAGAAATTATTAAAAAAAAAAAAAAAAAATTTAAATTTAAGCAAAGAAAAAAAAATGAGACTGTAGACTTTACAGGATTCCAATTGTGTATATTAATGCTATTATTAAAAAAAAAAAGTGCAACAGAGTTATGAGGAATTGAAATCCAAGGAATGAAATTTTGTTTCTATGGTGATTTTTGCTACATCTTACTTTTAAACAAGAATTTATATAAATAAATGATGAATTCACTATTAATTTCTATTAAGGCTTTATAACAAGCTATATAATGCTGGGAAATCTAAACTATTTTTACAGCCTAGATCTAAAAATCTGTAGCTGACTTTTATTTAGGCCCTGGTCCAAAGATGCACTTTACTATATTACATTACTTTTTTTTTTTTTTTTTTTTAAAGAGAAACATTATCACTTCTATAAAATAATACCTGGTTTGACATCTATTTTAAGATTTGTGTCAGATTATAGGCACAGTGCATCCAACAACCTTTCCATTTTGTGATGGCATAGTAGAATGGCCTTCCAACAGCACAGAGGGGAAATACAAAGTTCAATGGTGGACATAAACACTTCACTGCCTTTTTATTAGTACTCCAAAAACAACAAGAAAAAGAAAAGGGAGATTGACAGGTAAAATAAGGAAAAAGATCTTACCTTAAAATTATGAACTTTTTCATACTTTGGAATCTGTTCATTCTCCTTTAGCGTTGCTCTTCTAACGAGTGATGTCAACTGTGAATAAGCAAAGAGTTTCAGAGGTTGCCAGATTGTCGCAGCAGTCTTTCTAGAGGTCAGCTTCATCCCTAGCGCAGTTACCAACAGATCCTGCTGTTGGCTTTCATGCTTTCTGCTGTGAAAGGTGCATTTTTGAGTCTTAAGACCGGAGCTGGGCTCTCTTGATGGCATTTTAAATATAAAATAAAAGAAGATCGGCGGGTGTAATTTATGAATGACGCAAAGTATACACAAAACCAGATCCAAAAACCAATATGCCAGTCGTATGCCCTACCATCGAGTCACAGCAGCATCCAAAACCCCCCAAAGCTAAATAAATAAGAGATGATGCAGTTTTTGCAAGAAACGTGGTTTTCAAGGGTTTCTTATATGATCCAGAAAGAACATCTTATTACGAAAACAAAAATAGGTGCATTGTAAATTTAAAATGTCACAGATCCCACTTTGTTCCATTTAAAAAGTATGCAGTTAGTAAACTGGGAATGCTGATCCAAGAGATGCTCAGAGGCTCTGCTAAGACCCCAGCTTAGTGAGCAGGCAAGGAGGGAATGCACTGTTTTAGCTTGTTCACAATAAGAGGAAATCTAACCAATGGAATGGGAGCGAGAGCCCTTATGTATTCCTCAGCTATCTCCCTCCCCCGTTCTCCCCCACGCAAAGATCTGGAGAATGTTTAACCACTTATGGACTGCTGTGTTCTGTGCACGCATTACAAATAACAGGAACTGATAGGAGTGAAGTAGTTAAACAAGGAATAAAATACATAGAACTGGGAAGATAATGAGCAGTGAATGAGTAATGTTGTATTGGAAAAAGGCATTTTCCATCCAAGTGCATGAATCTCACTCTTTTCAACCACAATGCAAAGTGCTAATGAAAAGGTAAAATCCAAGCCTATAGATTAGTGGATTACTCATCTTGTAACAAATGATTCTATAGACATCTTGACCAGTCTGAATTTAATAAATACATTAAGGAATTATGTATGTTTGGGTTATTGGAAGCTGTGTAACAAGTACTAATGACATTAGATATTTGCAGCCAAGCTTACTGTGTCATGTATACTGTGTCCGGAGCAGTAAAAGTCCCCCTTGAATGTTTAGTAATGCCCAGGACTGCTAGAGTCATATAATGGGAGATTATATATCAGTTTGCAATTCCATTGAATAAAAGTTAAGATTTTTTTTTAAATGACCAAAATACATAGAAAATATGTATATGTCTTTGTTTACTCATGTTATGAAGAATATATTTAATTCATCTTCCTTTATTAACACACGCATATACCTGTATATAGGGGTGTACACATACACATCCACGCATATACATACACTTTTTTTCCTCTTAAGAACAAAAAAGGAAATGAAGCCACATCATTACCAGCAGGCGATTATAATAGCTGTTCAGGGAGCAGCGATCAGGGAATTGGATCATAACCAAATGTAGACGCAGTTTCCTTTTATGGAGATTACATATTTAAACGGTATAGATTGCTAACAAAGAATTAAATTTAAAGGGTCAAACAGAATAAAACTTGAGATACTACCATACTACCACCTAGCTAGTCTGGCTGTTGTGGTCTACAACTCCCATGATGCTTAGCATGATCAGAATCATTGTAACAAGCAGTTAAAGATGACCAAGTCACCTTAAAAACGTCACCACACAAAGCACTATTCAACCATAATCAAGCTCTATTCTGTTGTGCAAAGTTATGAAATGTCATTATTAAACATTTAAGAAATAACACAAAAGTCTAGTGTAAAATGTCAAAGAAAAGAATCCCATTGTCACTAGGGAGAGGCTGTCTGGCACACTTGTAATATTGTTATTATATATTTCACAGCACACACCTAACAGGCCCAAGCATCCTTTCTTGATGATTTAATCTTTCCCCATGCATTCTGCGGAGATGTATGAACTAACAACTTGTCCATCAATGATTTGCATATAAATAACCTTGGATGATCTAATAACACTTCCAATCCTTTTACAAAACCAGCAAAGCTTAGTGAGATTTGTCATCCAAATGTTAACATATCTCTGGAATAATCTTCCAGTGGACATAGCAAAGGTTTACAATATAAAGACTTTCAGGAATCCACTACCCTGAAGAACAATTGAATGAAACTGTACAAATTGGCAATGACATGCCTTCACAATCTTTGTTATAATGTTCCATATCCTGGGCGTCCAACTGCGGCCCTCCAGCTGCTGCAGAACTACAAACCCCATAATTCCCACCAGTTTTCTAGAATGACAGGGTATTATGGTAGCTGCAGTACAGTAACAACTGGAGGGCCGCAGTTGGGACGCCTAGGTTCTATAATGGTAGATAGGGTCTCACATATGGCTAGACAAATACTTTTTTATTAAATGTACTTTCTACAGTGTGGTGTGATTAAAAGGTTTAAATCATTTTAAATTACTTACAATGATTTCATGTAAATTAAAAAAAAAAAAAAAAAAAAATTAAACCCAAATCAAGTATCTGCCTCAATAATGAAGCCAAGGACTGATAAGTGAACAATAAAACAAAATCACTAATTACATGGTAGATAAATTCTCCCACTTGGCTCGTCATGCATTTTATTTTTTGAAGGGACTGTGTCACATAAAAACTGTTTTCACTGTGAACATAAAGAAAGAAAAAAAAAAGATTGAAACTGATCTTTATATTGTGTTCGTGAAATTGCAAGCAAGTGCCTGAATTAGGAGAAACCTATGTCTGTGGAGTCTCCAGATTATGACATCACCTGTGGCTGGGTATGCATATTAACTGCTTTTCAGTGCAAAATGTGTAATTTGCATATCAAGCCACAGGCGTCCACAGACACATTTAAAACACAGTTTTCTCCTAATGTTCAATAATTTTTTATTCTCTACATTCACAGTAAAAGCAATGTTTAGGTGATGCAGGCCCTTTAAAGACGGGACGATCGATTATCATTTATTGCAATATTCACATTTAAAAATATAATTTAGCATTTTTTTTTTTCTTTTTATTCACACAGATAATGCACAATAACATGAAAACCTGAGAAACAACAATCACCAGGGTTTTAGGATGGAATTCTACAACTGCACCTGACCGTGGACTGTGTTTGGAGAATCTCTTTTTAGATAGCAGTTGTATATTCAATGAGCATTGTGTATGCTAAGTGCATTACATCTGCTGCTATGTATTTAACTCTTACTATTTTGGTCACAATTAACACGGCTATCTAAACTATTGTATTGAAAAAAGAAGCCAGTCACTATTGATAAATACTTTAAAATAAAGCCATTGTTTTTTCAATTAAACAACATGTACATCTGAATAAGATGGAACTGTTGTCAAATATCTAATGCTAAAAAACAAACAAACAAAAAGCAAAAAAAAAACAAAAAACACAGGGCAGTCCAACATGCAGCCTGACAGCAGTGTGGCCTGACTGACTGATCTAATAAAGTTCTTATGATTCCTATACATGTGTGGTTTTATTTAAATAAAGTTGATTTAAACTGTTTGGGGACTGCTTTTATTATTGCTCACATTCCTCTATAGCTAACAGGCTATTATTCTACATTATTGTTGTAAATAAAAATAAATGATTGTGGCTCAATGCCCACATACATTTCTCATCCTGTGGCTCATTTCAGAAATAAACCCAACTTAGATGACCCTGCTCTAATGACTCACGTAATGAAATGGGTTGTTTTGGTGCTATTCGAAAGACTGTGAGTCCACTGTGCAGCAAGTCATGACATTGTTTAAGACTTCAGACAGCTAGCAGGTAGTGGGCTTACATCTTACAGAAACAGGGCTTGGTTTGGTTCCATGGACATGGTTAGTCACACTTCCTAACCTGAAGTGCTTTCTTAATTATCTTTGGGAAACAAGTTTGAGAAAACACAGACACAAAGAGAGTCATATTTGTTTTTCTCTCTCCTGAACTAGACTTCTTGTTTCCACTGGTTTTTCTTATATGTATTTTACCCGTCTTTATTACAAACCATTTCCCAGAAATAAATAAAAAGAAAATCCTTGTTTAGAAGCATTTTGATTACTGCCTTCCCATAAATTGAAATCTCATGGTACACAATCAACAAATATCCAAAATGGTTACCTTCCCTTACTAATGGACACAGGAGGAGAAACCTGAGCTCATACAGGGGTAAAAGTGAATAGGAAGTATTTAAAGGGCGATCTGCATTATATCTCTACTGACAATGGCATCAGACATGTATTACAAAGTGTGAGAATTAAAAACACGCACTCTAAAGCAACTATTGAGTGTTAAATTCACAATACTCATTATAGTCAATTAGGAAATACAATTGACACACATCCAGTAGGTTTTCACATTCCATGTATCTTGTATTTGTTAATCCAGAAGTAGTGGCTATTATACCTTTTACAGGCCGGCACAGTGTCCACACTTTCATGCCACTATAGAGTTCAGGGAAAATCAGTCCTAGTCTTTATCGATGTACATCAGTCAAATATAAATAAAATTTGATCGCACGTCCACTGTTTCATGAAAGATGAAATAAATTCCACGTATTACACAAGGGGGTGATGCATAAAGGTCAATTGTGGAGCAAAGTTCCAAAATGTGGTACAGTCACCATAGAAACCAACGCAATGTTCCTGCAGTTTAGATCACTTGTAGAACCCCCAGAAATGACCATTCAACACTGGGTCTAAATCCAGCCCTACCTCCACTGACATTTGATATACGGCACTGTTATCTTCATTATTATTCTAAAACAGATTCCTGCTACAATGATATTGAAGCAGCTCATGGTTAGGTTATAACACAATTCATGCACTGGTCAGTATAGATTCTTCCCCTTTAAAACTGTTAGCACATTTCTGTGTGGAGTTAACTGCATTTCAACCTTCTAGGATTCCTGATAATAAATATAGAGCAGGTTTGTTTCTGGGATATATTGCAGGTATTACATTTGTATGAGAAAATCCAAGCGACATCCATCCAACCTCATGATTTTAATGGGATCAGAGGAGGTGGTGAGAATGAATCCTGCCAAACCTCCCAGTATCTCAAAACACAGTTAGCACACTAGCTTCCAGGACACAAGTGCGTGTATATATATATATATATATATATATATATATATATATATATATATATATATATAAGGCAGGGCTTGACAAATTCAATTTGGTTTTAGGAGCCAGAAAGTGGCACATTCACACAACACACACAGAGAGACAGTCACACACACACGCACACACAAACAAACAAAGAGCAGCAGTTTTAAAATTTAATTTAAAAGTAGGGTAATTCTATCACTTACTCTCCCCTCCCTGCTGCTTTACCTCTTTTGCATGGGAGGGGGGATTTCTGCTGCAGCATGGTCCAAGATGAACGGTCCTAGACCCTCCATATGGTCAGTGGCAAGTTGCTCAGCTGGCTCTTCCACTGCTCACACTTGTGTTAGGCTAGCTGCTCAATCACCTTTTTTTGGCATTGGCATTTTACTTTCTGTTTTTAAGTTTATGTGTTGAAACATATGAAGATTCATAGGTTTAAACCCTCAACCAGTCCAGATGCCTCATTACAAAGGAACTATAAAATTACCAAAGCAGGAATAATGCAGATGACAAAAAACAACAACAAATACATGTACACTGTATTATTCAGCAGTGTAATAAAGTCTGCAGCTTGCATATGACCTAATATGTGCACCAGGAATGTAAGCTGGTTGCTTTTTATACCTAGTAGAAACAGGAAGCGGTAGTAGTAGAAACAGGAAGCGGTTTGATCCACAGCTCCCAAGTAACATTATGACACTACAAAATGACAGAAAAAGCAATAAAGAATCAACAGGAAGCTTAAGGAAAGCCCCACATGTTTGTACATGTAAATAGTAACCCAGGAGACGTTACTGTACATTTAAAACACCCAAGGTTCCCCCACGGATATCCTGATAATCATCATCAACAACGATTTCTCATTATTCTTCAACGGCACCAAATTTTGTGAACCGTATAAAAACACTGCCCATCAGTCAAAGAGAGAGACAAAAGTATCAATTAACCATTGACAGCTGTTAATTAGCGCTCTTTCAATCAATAGTTAGTGCAAGGATCCTCCACAATGTGAACATCCCTAAATGGATTTTAAATAGTATTAAAGAAGTGTGAAAATATCTATTAAAAGGTTAAAAAGCCTGTTTGTCACATGTGGATGTAGAATCAAAAAGAAATGCTGTACCATCCTTTTCTGGGATAATAAAGATCCACCCTGTAGCATTCAGTGTAAATCATATTAAGAGTGAGCTGCATCAATTCCATGAAAATACCACTCTCATGTCATTAATGTAATTAGATTGCTAGAACTTACTGATATGACATATCTACAGGACAACACCTATATAAGAACATGGCTTGTTATTAGAGAAATGGTGAATAATCAAACCCAGTGCAGATATTAATGGGGGCTATTCACTAAGTATCATATTCATCTCAGGGTGGTCGAGTTGGAAGGTCGAATTCGACTTATTTTTAAAATTAAATTTGACTTCCCAGCTCAACCACCTATTCACTAAAATAAATATGCCCTCCCTCTGCCCCCTCCAACCTCAACAAACTTCAGCTCTGACTCCCATCTCAAACGCCACCTTGATTGTATGCTAGAAAAACTGCTATTCACTAAAAAGTGAACGGAGTTCGGTTTGGGAGGAAAGTTGGACTTTAGTTCCAGTGGAACTCGCCACCAATTAGTTAAAATCATTATAGCAGCAGTTAAAAATCAACTGTGCGGTAAACACTGGACCATTTTGCATGCCGCCGGTGGCTGCTGAAATGGCTCACTAATGAATATTGAGGCCAGGGGCTGGACAAGGTGGACCTGCCTCCCCTTAATGCCTCCAATAGCCCTCCAGCTGCCACATCTCCCACAATACCCTGTTAGTTCAGAGGCTGGCAGTGTAGCATGGGACAGCTAGTTTTCTAACATTTGGACCACAGATTGACACCTATGTTTGAGACCAAGAGAATGTGGTATTAATTTTCGAAGTGACATTAAAAACAAATACGTCAGTATAAAGCTTGGAGGACCGAACAACAGCTCTGCCTAAAATGTGATATTTAAAGGGGTAGGAAATAAAAAGTAACAAGTCATATACTAAACACTGTCACGCAGGCTATGTATGACATGTATAAATGCAGTGCCAATGCAATCCCTATGGCTAAAAGGATTCATTACCGTTACGTGCATGTGTTTATGCTGATATTATCAGAAAAGCCACATTTCTACCCGGTATGCATCAAAATCAAAAGTTTTTTGTTTTGTTTTTTTAAGTAGACAATTTCTTTAACTTTTGGAAAAGCAAATGTTATAAATTAAAAAAAAAAGCCATGTATTAGGAAATATGGCACTTTAGACAGTGCCACCATCACATTTTGGGCCAAGCAACAATTTTGAGGGCTAAAGAAGGCATTATCCACTCCTCCCTCATAACATGTGTGGACATGTCATACTAAGCCCCCTTATGCTTTGTCTTCAGCCCACAGACCCCCTTCCCCCCCTCTGTATCGAGTCATCTCATCCACAGGCTCCATTATCCTGTATTATCTCCAATCTTCCTTCAAATCTACACATCCCTTACTTGTTAATATAGTTTCTCTATAAGGTGATAACATGCCACATTTCATGGCATTTGTCACAGTTTAGTGGTACTCTGTCACCTAAACATTGTATATATATTTAAAACATTTCTCTTCTAATTTAGGAATTTCCTTGCAATTCTGCAAACTCAATGTATACATATTTGATAACTTGTTATAATCTACATTCATTGTATATACAACATGTAGGTGACATAGTCCCTTTAACAGTGTTTGATATGTAGAAGAGAATTTTAAAAAAAGTTCCAGTTCTACGACCTGCACAAAAAATAACCAATGGCAACAAAAATATATAAATATAAAACCAGATTGAATTATTTTTAAATTACATTCAAGCAAAATATTCCATACACAAACTATGAGAACAATGTATCTTTCTAAATTTATCAAAAGTACAATCAAGAAATGTAAAACATTTCTCATCAGCCATGCTATTCATCTTTCCGATAGGGTCTTCCTGTTCGGTAACTTGTCTCAAGTTATTTCCCAGCAGGATTTGTCTGGAAAAACGACTTGGTTTGTATTCCAATGCTCTAAGCCAGGGCTTGACAAATATAATTTGATTTTAGGAGCCAGAATTTTTTTTTAGGAGCCAGACAATCACGCAAACATAAACACAATTCATAAACACACACGCCTACTTCACATATATACAAACACACCTACTTTACTTATACACATATATTCAAACCCCTCACACACACCTACTTTACATATACACATATATACAAACACCTCATACACACCTACTATACATATACACATATATACAAACACCTCACACACACCTACTATACATATACACATATATACAAACACCTCACACACACCTACTTTACATATACACATATATACAAACACCTCACACACACCTACTATACATATACACATATATACAAACACCTCACACACACCTACTTTACATATACACATATATACAAACACCTCACACACACCTACTTTACATATACCCATATATACAAACACCTCACACACACCTACTTTACATATACACATATATCCAAACACCTCACACACACCTACTTTACATACACACAAATATACAAACACACCCACCTCACACAGTCTTTTCTTGGGGGTTTCTTCTTGATGTGTCCCCCTCCCTGCTGCTTTACCTCACTGCAGGGAAGGGGGACATTCGTGCTACAGCTGATCTCCGTTGGTCGGCCTGCTGAGTGCCAGGATGTCACGTGACGACACCCGGCACTCAGACACGCGTTGCGCGAGGGGGCGGAGCTTGCAGTCTGTGCCATCCGCACAGACTTTACCCCCTCGCGCTCAGAAAGTTTTTTTTTTAAAATGTGATGGCAGCGGCAAGGGGACCATAAGGCTGACAGCACCCAGGCGCCAGGTCTAAATTCCTGGTCGCCATGGCGACCTGGCGCCTGGGGTTTGTCGAGCCCTGCTCTAAGCAACCTTTGCATGTAAGCAATGCACAACACAGGGGTGTATCAAGTAATCAAGTATAGAAGACGTCCAGTAAGTTTGCTTGTTTATAATGGGAACGCATGTTTTTTATATAGTCCTTCTGTGGCAAGATAAGGTACTCTAACAAATATTTCTTATGTTTACACTACAAATGGAGGAAAAATATGAAATCATAATAAAAATAATGACGAATATCTACATATATCAGGGGTGTCCAAGTTTGTTCTGCAGTGGGCCAATGTTAAGTCTACAGAGACAGTACCACGTCCGGTATTTTTTGGAAGAAAAGGTGGCAACCCTAAGCGGGACGGATCTTGGACATATATTGAGTTAGCAGGATTGCAAGGATACACACACAAATTAATAGAAATGTGTTTTACATGTGTCTGTGGTGCCATGTTTATGACATCTTGGGGTGGCTTGATCCAAATGAACTAGTTTCAATGAGAAGTTTGTAATTTGCATATCAGGTCATAAAGTGAGGTCATAAACAGGATATTCCACACATACATTTAAAACACTCTTAAGTCACACATTTCTGTGCACTTTTTCCAAACACAATAGATAATTTTCAACATTTTTACTATGTACACATACACAGTATAACCAATGTGTAGGTGACTGGGTTCCTTAAAGTGATAGCATTATATATTATATTGGTTTTGTTGAATTGCTTTGCTGTCTTCTCTAGTTCTCTCTGCTCAGGTGGAGATGAAAGTAAAATGATATTGATTAATCTCCATATAATGCATAATCAGAGTTATTTTTAGTAGTGGCAGGCCTGTTCATGCCAGGTATTCATGGCAATGGCAAATTACTAGTTAATTGTGAATTCAAAAACTCCAAAAGCCCTGTCTGGGATGAGAAGCCCTTTAAAGTGTTATACAATGCATACTACAGGGCAGCAACACAATTTGGCTGGATATTCATGGTATGAACACTCATTTTCTCTCTAACAGTGGAGGATATAACACTATTTCCTTTCACTTATCTTTCACCTATTTTCAAAGCTACGTGGAGATGAAAACAACATTTCTGAAATAATATTACGGAGTCTGAAGTGGGCAGTAAACCTACTCAGGTTCTGGAGACGTCTGGCTACTGTTCATCATTATTATTATTACAAATGATTAACAGCTCTCATTGTTTTCTAGGATATAATTTCCTCATCATCCCCAATGTAATTGTATTTTCTGCTTCCTAGAATTGTAACCAATTTGTGGGTTACACAACATATAAAAAATATTGTGAAAAAACAGAGCCCAACTGGAGTGCCCATACTGAAATATTCATATACACTATATGTATACAATATATACAAAGCGTGGTGTATTTGGGTTTTGTGCTGCCCTAGGCCTGACTAAACTCACGCACTCATCTTCCTTCATTTGCCCCCACCCCTTCCTGTTTTGGATACACCATCATTGTCCCCCAAAACCTTCCCAGTGTCATCGCTCCCCACCCCCTAACACCTTCCCAGAAGATTTCCATTGCTCTGTTTGGAAGCGGGTGTATATATATTTTACACACACAAATTTCAGGAATTGTCTTGGGAGTAACACACATACACTATATGGACAAAAGTATTGGG
Organism: Pelodytes ibericus; assembly: GCA_036172795.1. Classification (NCBI taxonomy): domain Eukaryota; kingdom Metazoa; phylum Chordata; class Amphibia; order Anura; family Pelodytidae; genus Pelodytes; species Pelodytes ibericus. The sequence goes on from CM069864.1 coordinate 27,782,007, forward strand.
ACATGCTTCTCAATTGCTGTATTCAGGTGTTTCAAATCAGACCCATTATATAAATAACATGTCCGCCCCCTGATAGAGCTATCCGGAGCAAGGAATGCTCACTCAGGTACTTTATTTGTAATTTTTTATTAACGCATTCCGAAAAAAAATGACTACACTTGATGCAATCTTTTGTAGAATTTGATTTTTTGCTGCCAGTTATAGGAAAACTTTTTTTTTTTTTTTTTATTCATTCCCATTTAATTTCTTGGGGAGTAGAATTTCCTTTGTAATTTGACATAGAATTTTCTACGTAAAAATAAGGGAAACCTGCAGATTGTTTTAATGTAAACGTAAGTAAATTTCACATACCGTATATACTCGAGTATAAGCCGAGTTTTTCAGCACAATTTTTGTGCTGAAAAATGCCCCCCTCGGCTTATACTTGAGTCAGTGGGGGGAAAAAAATAAATCTAAAACTTACCTCGTTCCTGCTCTGTCCCCCGGTGCTCTGAAGCTGCGTGGCTGTGAGGGAAGCGTGAGCTTCCCTCCAGCCGCGCGGTCAATAAAGTGTGTTTTTTTTTAAACAAACTTTATTGACCGCGCGGCTGGAGGGAAGCTCACAACGCTTCCCTCACAGCCACGCAGCTTCAGAGCACCGGGGGACAGAGCAGGAACGAGGTAAGTGCTGGGGTCTGGGGGAGGAGGGTGGCATAACGAGCATACTAAGGGGCAATATCCTGGCATATTGGGGGCAATATCCTGGCATATTGGGGGCAATATCCTGGCATATTGGGGGCAATATCCTGGCATATTGGGGGCAATATCCTGGCATATTAAATGGCATATTGGGGGCAATATTTACCAGTAGCTGCCTCATTTTCCATCCTAGGCTTATACTCGAGTCAATATTTTTTCCCAGTTCTTTGTGGTAAAATTAGGTGCCTCGGCTTATATTCGGGTCGGCTTATACTCGAGTATATACGGTACATTAAACACATGTGCAATATAAAATATATATCCTTTTCAGTGAGCCGTAAAAAGGAGAGAGCAGCCAAGAAGAGATCTGCAATGTGAAATGCCACGTCCAGATGATTTGTGGCACAAGTCCGTTTAGAATTTCCTCCACAGTAATGTATCCATAGGAGTAAATTCTACGCAACAGATCATGCAGAGGATAGCGGATTGTCCGATTTGATATCATTTACTTCCTGCTTTTATTGCAGTGAGGAATAAATGGCACAACCTCCCAGCCGACATGTTATAGCTTTAACACACAAATAGGAAATTCCATAACCAAAGATAGAAGGCAACCACAGGGAATACACATAATGTTGAAAAGCGAGATATAAATAGCATGGCCCACCCTCGTCAGGGGTGCTTGTGACAGGTTGGAGATTTTGCACAAAGGAAGTGTAAAATAAAAACACTTGATAATTTATTAAAGATTACGTTGTAAATATACATCATAAAGCAATAAAAGATGTGTAGCTTAGTTATTTTCAGCATTACTATCTTGCAGTGCTATCTGTTTTAGGGCCTAGTCTCCTTATGAATGTATAGGAGGCACTACTGAAATCCATTTGCTAGAGGTTATTTGATTAAAACCAATGCAATTCCTATAGAAGACATTTTGACCGTGTCTTTCCCTTGGTGACCAGGGCTGTTTTGACATTTTTGGGGTGTTTGTGTTTAGCTGTAATTTTTTTCTCTTTCACATACTGTACCCACACAAATGATATGTTGTTTTTATCATCATAAGAAGGGATTTCATTAGATACCGTTATGTTAATCATACCTTGTAATTTATTACAAAAAAAATCATAAAATATGATGAATAAAAAAACAAAATGCTTTTTCTAAATGACCTAAAAAATTATTTACACAAATACAATCATTTAAAAAGACCACGTCTAAATAGTTTCTTAATTTTTATCCCGAGTTCAGAAATATGCTTGTTTCCATGTTTTTTGCGAGTTCTAGGGCAAAAAACAAAAATGGTGTTTTTTTCCCTCCTACAGTGACCTTTTGACCCCAACCTGAATCCCAAATTGAACTCTTATGCTTACCCTTAATATATTCAAATTTTAATTTAATTGTAACTATATCCCTTATGCTAACCCTAATTTAATTGAAACTCTAACCCTAGATTTTAGCTAATTAAGTATTTTCTAGAGACAGTTCAGCAACAGCATCAGAGCGATGGAAGAGAATTTTGTTTCACTTCCGACGCTCTACCCACCAGAGGGCAGCAACTTTATTGGAGGAGCATGCTGCATCCGTGGTGCCAGAGATTAAAAATGTCAGTGCTGCCTAATGCCTCAACATCGAAGCACTAGAGCAGCACTGTCAGAGCGGTTTTTGCGATCAACCGCTCATTCCACTGCAGGACGTGCCAGGCACGTCCTTTGTCGCGAAGGTGTTAGCAGTGTGCAAATTGCCAGTGGTTTTCAAACAAGCATACCCTCACAACTTAAGTCCATGGGGTACTCTGTTTCGGTTTATGTGGGACGAACATGGCTTCCTCTCCTGGGACACCAATGGGGCATGTTGGTAGGTATCAACAAGTGGGACTAAGGTTCATTGGTTGATGAACAGAATGTGTAGATACTGGTGGCCACAGTGGTGAGGTACCAGTGCCATGCTCCAGGACCTGATAGTACTAGGGGGCAAGCAGCCCTAGCTAAACCCAAGTATACTTGGTTCCCTTATAGAATCATAGAAAATATTATCCACAAAAACACCATCATGGGAAACAAATCTAGAACAATCAGAGGGCCAAAGGTTAGTGGTCACTTACTTTTACATTCTCTTATATTTCCCATGATGCTAGCTGGATAAATACAGTATGGGGGAAACAAGCTATATGGGCCTTGAAACATTTCTGCTCCAGGGCCCAACAGCGTCTAGATTCATCACTGGGTGGACTCAATGGCACATAGATTTTTCAGGACTGGTCATGGTGGTTGCATGGAAATGCAGTATGGTAGCTGCATATTGATTTAAAAATAAATGATGACAGCATTCAGAGAATCCAATAATTCAAAGGGAGTGTTTTAAGCAGGGGGATACTCCATCAAGGCATCGAACCAACCTGACCATCCAGGAAAGCAAATAAGTGGTCTTCATTGCAAAATTGTAGATAAAAAGCAGAAAACTTTATTCCCAAATGTTAAAATCTGTGCAACGGCTGGAAATAAGTTACTGTAGACTACAAGTAAATGTTTTTAACATGAAAAGCATAAGGTTTTTTTGCTGATAGCTGATGATTTCTACTGTGTTACAATTTTGTATCAAACAGTAACATTTTTTCAACCGTTAGCACAGATGGACGATTTTAAAATTTGTGAATAAAGTTTGCTACATTTTATCAACCATTTCGGAGTGAAGACCGCTCATTTGTTTTCCTGGTGGCTGCATATAACCAAATTGGTGTTCACGTCCACATTCCTATATTAGAGTGGATGATAAGTGGATGCTCTCACACTGTGGGAGTTGTTTATGAAGTTTCAAGACATAGTTTGAAAAGTGGACCCCCGCTGAATGTTCAAAGTCAACCCCGGAACGGACCTTTTATATATGAAATCTGGCTAAGAATTAGTGGGTGAAAATTAAGTGGTTTCAACTATTATAACCAGTTAAACATTTTGTAATGTCACACTTAAGACTCAACTCCATTGGTTCTCTTTAAAGCATCCATAATAAATCATGTGTTAGACACTTATCAATTATTTAATTACCTTTTAAATTATTGTTTTATTTAGCACATATATTAAGTAAAGGAGAAACCAAGCACTAGTAGATTTGCAGTATGTGCTAGTGCAGTGAGCATTGTGTATAACCAAGTGACATGGCCCAATGTCGTTTAGTCAGGCAGAGAGGGAAGCCATTGTAAAACAAAAAGATACCCAAGGTAGTGGCTCCTCCTGCTCCTCTCCTGAAGGAAGCAAGGTTGGATAACAATAATAAGCCCTTTACTTAGCCATATTTGACCTAAAAGTATGCCATGGTGTAGCAGGCGGCATAATTATACAGATCTCACACCCACGTCTTGTTTTTTGTTTTTTTTTTAAATACAATTAAGGCCTGAAAAGTGTTTTTTGGCAGAGGTGTCAGTAGCGTAATAATATAGGAACATGCAACTAAATGGTTCTTTAACATAAACAGCACTTTTTTCTTACTTCCTGTCGCTTGTGTGCAGGAATCTTTTACATAACCCCCCGCAAAACCCAAATCCTGCACAGGAACAATAAAACAAACCAACACAGATGTGAATATGCTAATAGCAGTCCTTAGTATGCAATATCTGTACACATATATATATTACGGATGCAGTAAAAAATAAAAAAATGGGAACATTTCCTAACATTTAACATGAATGGATGTAGTAAATACCTTGTCCTTTTAACTACAAAAATGTAGAAAGCGGAGGAAAATGTGGAAGATCTTTGTGCAGAGCCAAATCTTATGATTTTGATGCTAGAAGCCATTTCATAAGAGAAATGAATAAAGCATTCATAAAAATCACATGCGTCGTGACGCTTATCAGTGATTTACGTAACACTCAGATTTTTCTGATGTCAATAACCCTGCGCCGTTGTTCACGGCCTGCTTCTTTGTTTTTCCAGGAGTCAGAACTTTAGCAAGAGTCTGATTCAGCGGAAATGATTTCCTGTTTAGACTGTCAGGGCTCATCCATATTTACATTACTCCAGTGATCATATGATGACTTTACACAACTCCCTTCCAGTCATTATGCTTTAATCCTGTTAAGCAGAATTTCTATCACTTATTTGGTCCCAGTCTACACCGCACGGCGCTCACAAATCTGTCAAACATATACCAAGATAAGTTTTATCTGTTCTAATGCTCCAAAGTCTGTGCTTTCAGAATAAAAAGCAGTGGCTGGACTTGCATTAGAATTAAATGTAAACCATTAAGAGGAAAATTTATATTTATAATTATGTGTCTCTTGTTTATGACATCACATTATGGCTTGTCTGAGAAAACCTCTTAATGGTTACAAAGCACTTTGTTCCTGGTGGAAGACAGGGTGGATTAAAATTGATTACTTGCTTTTTTTTTTTAAATTGGAATTTTTATTTAAATCAAATTTATTTTATTGAAATATTTACATTTTTGGTAAACTAATTCAGTTATTCCATGTTATCCAAGCTGAGATAACATGCACTTTTTCACAGTAAAAATGGTATAAAAAAAATAAAAATAAAAGTTCAGGAAAAGACCTTAATCCCATTTTATCTTCAAATCTATGTACAAACAAAGAACACATTACCTTCACATATTACCACTTCAGTTAATAAATATTGGCGTTTAAGCAAAAATATGTATGATATATAATGTTATTGATTTAGTTAAAACAATTTAAGTAGCTCTCCAAATGTGATTGATTAACCTATTAAAGTAAAATCAGTTCTGATATAGCTGATCTACTAATCTTACAGATTATTCTAAATATGAAATCTTCATCTGGTTACAAACAATAAAGAATATAATGACCAGCAAGAATGAGTCTTAACATTTAAAATTCATGCTTTAAAATCGAGTCTTATGGACTAGTGATTTAAATCCAATACACCCTGGAGGGATATGTTTTATATCCCAACACAAGTGTGTACAGCAGTGCTTAATCCTGGGGAGCCAGGGCCTCTAAAACCCCTGGAGCTCAATGAAATTACTCCATCCTTGGCTCCTAAAAATTACCAGGCTGGCTCCTGAATTGGTCTGTCTGGGTACTAAAAAGACAACAGAAATTTTCCAAGCCCTTTTAACATTTAGAAATGTATGGATCATCTAGGAGCCAATAATGGGCACATACATAGAGATCTATATTACAAATGACACCAAAATCACTCCCTAAACTTTATTCCAGGGATGTTAGGGGGCGTGACATTGAAAAGGGCATACCAATCCATGGCGCATGAGTAGTTATGTAGAGAGGTAAACTATTAACCAACCTGGCATGCACGGCTGGGTTGGCATTCAGCATGGTGGTTAATTATTCAGTGCATGCACAGACTTGCTTGGCCCTCTGGAATCAGTGAGAGAAGGGTCTCAGAGGGGACTTTGGGGGTGACTAATGGAGTTCACTGGAGGTCAGATAGCAACTACTGTATAGTGTGTTAGGACAGTCAGTAAAGCATTCTCTTCTAAATCCTCTCTCCAAAATGGCCGTGTTTTTCACTGAGTGAACCAACGTTTGCTCATTTGTTCTCAAAACTTCAGATATATAATATTTCACTAAGGTTCTTCAGAGGAAGGCAACCATGGGTACGTGCTGCCAATCTATGTCCTGCTCAGCTATGCAAATATTTTAATGAATTCATAGAAAACACCAGTCACACATCTATATCTCTTTCCTACTAATCCAATAACTCTGATTCTGGATAGTATAGCACTTCCCAAAATGATCATTCGCACTGACTGTTTGTTTAGTACTTATGGTGATCAGGCATGGCCACCCCAGCCGATGCCAGCCAAAGATTATTTTACCACAGCATTGTAACAGTTCTTCATTAACGTATTTGCTCGAATATAAGACGACCCCCCAAACTTTGGATATTCCTTTAGGAAAAAAACTAAAAGCCTGAAGACTACCCTATGGGAAAAAAAGTTTAACTTGTATATATTCACATGTAAATTTCTTGTTTTTATTTCCTTTTATGTGCCAATCCCCTGCCCCCAGACTTGCCCAATGCTGGCTCTACACCCCCCCCCCTCCCCCTGGTGGCAGCCTGCACATACGTGCAGACTTCCTCCATGCCGCCCAACACTTCCGTCACATGACCTACCGGCTTCCGTATTAGAAGTCCTGATGGAAGTGCCGGGCAGCAGCGGAGGATGTCTGCGCGCATGGCTGCTTGCGAGGGGAATCCAGGTCCCCTACACCTCTGCAGGGGACCTGGATCCCAGTCTTACAGTCAGACCTTGATTTGAACTCTGATTATAAGACGAACCTCAACTGTAAGACGAGGGGACTTTTTCAGAGCATTTGCTCTGAAAAAACCTCGTCTTATATTCAAGCAAATACAGTATTTACATGGCTGAGGAAATGAACATCAAATTTTAACACCGTTTATATCCTGAGAGGACTTAGGATACAAAAGAGCACATTAATATGGAACAAATGTGATGTAATAGGGTCTAAGAACATTACTAGGTCCCTGTAATTCTCTCAGCTCTTTTGGTTTTAAATTTCATATGCAAAGCATCTTCTTGAAAGTAACATTGGATGAATAAAGGGCCATCCATCTGGCACTGAGAGAGTTAAATATGGTTAGCCACTTCTCACATGGTAAACAGTAAGCCTAACATAAAGGGATTCCCGGAAGGCAGTGCTACACTGGTTATAATTCCATTTCCTGGAATCTGGCGTGCAAAGCCCAATCTTATCATTTTCTCATAAACAGGAAAATAGTTTAAGGCTACTGGTTTAAAAAAAAGATATGTGCTTTTACTCACAGGACTTGGCCCAGCAGCCACATTGCACTCACAGGACTTGGCCCAGCAGCCACATTGCACTCACAGGACTTGCCCCAGCAGCCACATTGCACTCACAGGACTTTCCCCAGCACCTACATTCCACTCACAGGACTTGCCCCAGCACCTACATTCCACTCACAGGACTTGCCCCAGCACCTATGTGTAGTCTGAGCGTCAGGAGCACAAGAGGCTGCTTGTCTCCTCTCCTCCCTGTGATCAAAGAAGGCTGGTGAGGGTAGATCTTTTGATATCCCCAGCCAGCGGCTCTAGCACCCCCAGGGTGTTGTGCCCTGTGAGATCACACAGGTCACATACACCTAAGGCCAGCGGCTCTTTAAAGGACAAACGTCTAGTTTGTATGCCGTATGGACTTTTAAAATAATCATCCAATACCTGCCCTATTTCAGCCTACAATTAAACATGGTTTATCCAGAAATATAAGAATCTTTTCAGTGAAGAGAATAAACAAGTTTATTAAAATTAAAAGTTTTGTTTCTCGGTTATGCTACTCTAAGGACAATTTAAAGTTAAATTGGCCAGTAATACTTAATACATGAGAAAATCATTTTGCAGAGAAAATATAATAGACCGAAATCTTGTTGACTAGATAGCTTTTGCTAATTATTTGTTAAAGCTGGTGATGGATAACCTTGGCACGGAGAAGTCTGGGATCTACAAATCCCATGATGAAATTACCAGAATGTTTTTACATTCTATTGATTAATGTAACAACAATTAGGTACATATTGAAAATATATAAGACTATAAGTGCATACAACACAAGCAGAAAATCTGCCTGACTACACAAAGAAAGCACCAAACAGATTGCACAATTATGTGGCACTTACCTATGTACCATAGTTTTTGTGGTCTTATCCCATCAAATTTGGGGTTTCCAAGCATGACTGCAGAATTGTGTTTATACTATGTATATGTCTGAAATACACCATTGTAGGTAATTTTGGCTACCATCTCACCATGTTCTGGAACCCATCCAGGGATGCTGGCAGGTATCATGTACTAATGTCAGAAGAATACTGATCTTGTTCATTACAATGGTTAAAAGGCATGCAATTGTTAATAATCCATTTCAGAAAAAAAGAAAAATATAACAAAACTGTAGTGAAAATAACAATTCTGTTCACCACATGTTCAAACGAGAGCCATTAGTATAAGAGATCAATGGATTTCATTGTTAGCGAGTATAAATTCTATCTATGGATCCAAAATAAGCACATATGTTTTTTTGTATCTGACCATAAACTTCTTGGGAGAAAGTCAATACAGCCCGATTAATGTCTTTTTGGAGATATATATATGTACACACACAAATTTGTTTGTGAAAATATTTTGTAGCACATATGTATGAAGTCATGCTTCATACTGATGCAGTCAAACGCCAATTGAAAGCAACTATATAAATATTTAGCGAAGATCCTTAAATCAAACAGCCAGCTGATGGTAAAAACATGTTTGCTTAACTCTAATTATCCTCATCCATTTAGGTTGCTGGATATTCAAATATATTGAAACTGTTGAATAGCTAATTATTTGCTAAGCATAACTAGATATAGCTGATCACTACAGATAAAGGTGGGTTCTAGTTGAATTAAAATAAAAGTAACAATACCACTGAAAGTTTCCCTGTTTAAAATGGACCTGGAATTCTGAAAAAAGCATGGACTCTGTACGAAGAATCAGGAAATTTCCCCCTTCAACTGGAGCCAGAAATCAGACAGGAAACAGCAAACACTGTGTGCTGATGCAGGTGGGGAAAAAACCACTGTATAAAATGGGATTTATGGTGTGACATATAAAAAGTAGGAGTGTATATGCAATGCCCTGACAATATCCCGAAAACGGTTAGTAATGGCATTGATCATTAGAAAGGGAAGTAAAATGGGTTGCCCTTCTAAGTATATAAGCAGTGCATTGCATAACACACCTATCCCCCTTTAGGATGTGATTGGCTAAATCCATTGGGCGGGCGAAACTCCGGGATCACATGACCACAGCACTGGAAGACTCGACAGCTACTAACAGAGTTTATATGTGTTCTAAAAACTCTGTTGTCATGTAAATAGGAGCTTTACTTGTTAGTGTTATTTATTTGTTTGTATATAGTATTAAAGGTGTACTGCAGATACTGCACTATTCACTTTCCACTTTTGGAACACAAGTATTCTTTTTTGGAAATACAGACCTGTAGAAACTCACAATAGATTTTAACCTCATGGGTTAGTATCAAGTTTATTTTTAGATAGATATTGTACACTTTCTAGAGTGCTGAATCGTTTATTCCATTGTTAGAAAAAAAATCTATACAGCACAAAATGTCACCTATGTATTGTATATAGCAAAATGTATAGCATCTGAGAAAAGCTATTCTTAAGATGAAAGTTGGTTATTCTATCAGTGGCCTTTGTCATGCACAAAAAAATACAACTAAGGCTGTAAAATAGGGTGCGCATTTGTATCTTGTAATCCCAGAAAACTAAACGGGCCTGAGAGAACTAGAAAGCAAGCTTTGGTCTAGTCTACATATCCGCTATTGAGTTTTCTAGCACAGAATATAGATTAAAGCGAATTACCTAGTTAACAGGTACAGAGTCTTTCACACAGTTCTCTTCTTTCACATTTAGTGCACCATTGAAGGGACTATCTAGTGCCCAAAATACATCTTCTAAATATTAATATGCTTCCAAAGTACCGTATATGCTCAAATATAAGATGACCCTCACAATGCGCAAACATCCACCAGCTGTTAGCGAGGTAATTTCAATTTTTTATTTTTTTTTGCTGCCTGAACCAATGAATGGAATTTCCTGTCTCTCTAGTGATGTCATCAGACAATGTGTTACACTGTTAAAAGATCCCACTGTGTACAAGAGCAAGTTTATCACAGTCCACACAATATATTCTATTCCAGGAGTACAGAAAGTGACTAAATGAAACAAAACTTCATACCCCCACTGTCTATATAATCCGTGCTGCAGCAACTGCAGTAAACGTGCAGCATAATCACTGGGGAAGGCTTGAGTAAAGTATTAAAAATGTGATTTATGCAGATTGTCTGCATCAAATCACACTGGAAAAAAGCCTGTGCACTATACAAGCAGTAATCTTCATCTTGCACTAAAATGAGCTTGGGGACTAGACTGTTCCTTTAAGGAAATAGTAGGGTTGGCAGCTTTTCTGCAAAACAGAATACCAGCCGTGCTTTTGTTTCTTTAGACTTAACATGTGCCTCAAGCCAATTTTGACCAGCCTGCTGTTAATAAAATAGCTGACTGGTAACACATTGTAAGTGGCATTGAACACAAATTGTATAAGGCAGTGAGCAATTGCAAGTTTGGACAGAAATACAAAATTCAGGAAAAGTAATAGAATTTCTAAAACCAAGTTCTTTATAAAAATAAGCATATATGTGTTACTAAACTGTATTTTATGGGGTGGGGGCTGTCCGAGATCTCCAATATATATTAACTTTTACAAAAGGACATTAATTAGCCAGACAGGAAATATACTCAAATAATAAACACTGCTTTATACTAAACAATCAAATTAATTCAAATGGAAAAAATACCTTGATCAATGTCAGGTAAAAATTTCTGAAGCAGCAGTTTATCATCTTAGATTTTACAAGCTGCCAGTTTTAGACAGGCTGCAGCTATTCAAGTGTAGAGAACTCATGTATTATCCTCCTTAATGAATAGAATAATTTATAGACTTGTAAACTTTCCTGTCACTGCAAGAAATCTGCAGATATTAAAAGCAGAAGAATGGTTATAACATAGCAACTAAGTAAGGTAAAACCACAAAAAAAAAAAAAAAAGATCTAGATTTCTAGATCTGGCCATCCGTCCATCCAAGGCATTATTGAGAACCTTTTGTACTGCGGTCTATTCATTTCTACTGGGAAGAAAGTGATCCTGGAGCAATCTACTGGTACAAAGTGTCTTCACCACTCTACTGCTTATGGTGAGGAAAGAGGGCCGTCCTAGGCAACAGGGTGTGAAAGCTACGTTAGGTGAACAAGTGCACACACGAGGTTGGTATAAATGTAATGAAGTGGGGTGGGACAAGGAGTGGGAAAGAGTTTGTGCCATTTTTCTCTCTCTCAGAAATCACTGAACCATAGAAATTAGCAGTCATGTCTGGAGCGAGTCTAGGGAATTTCATGGAACTAATGGTAATTTTGTGGATAGGTTGTGTAACAGACAGACATACAATGAAGTGTTAATGACATGGGTTTGTTATGCAAGTACGGATCAACAATTTGATCTTCTTATATTATGTAAAAAAAATTTTTTTTAAAAAGCTCGTTGAAGTATATGTGAAGATGAACTTTTAATAGAAGCAATGCACCATTTTACATCACATTACCATTTATTTATATAGCACCAACAAGAGAGCATAGAGTGACACTACATACTAAATTAGACAAACTAGAACAGACTGATACATGAGGTAGAGAGATCTGATTCACATTTCTTTTCAAAATGTCAGAGAATTCCAGGCTGCCATGTTGTAGACATACCGCTTCATAACCAGACAGCGCTGATTGATGACACGCCAATGACTGAGAGAGGCTGAACCAGACTGGTTCTCTCTCTGCTGCCACAAAGCAGTCACATTAAAAAGAAAAATAGTTTTTAGTACCTCTTTAAAAAAAACAAACTCTAAAAATGTTAGGGTGTTAGTAAGAAATTCAAGCCTGCGTAGGTTCCAATACTGCCCGACTCTTATTTGAAATGAAATATCTGTTCAGAAAATACAAATCAGAAGATAACTTACCCTTTTTTCTTCTGCAATGTCCTCTCCTGGAGAGTCCTTTTCTTCGTGTGCCTCTTTCAGGACTGGCATTTGCTTTTTGTGTGCTGGCTCTCTATTTAAAGTTGTGTAGCCTATATGTTCATAAATGGGGTTTATTGTCATTTTGGCAATGTACTCTGCCGCCTTTGTCTCAATGTAGAGAGTAATCAGGCCATCAGTCACCAGGTCATGAATGGACTCGAACCTCTTCTCTCCGACAAAGTGTTTCCCATCGTGGTAGAGCCTGAAATTCCTGGTCTGATTTCCAAATCTGCATCAAGAGAACTGGGTAGTTAGAATTGAAACATCTCTCATATTTTTTTTGAAATGGAGAGAAAATACAAGATGTAGTCTTTGCAAGACATGTGAGAATGTACTATATGGTAGAGAGGAGCAGCCTAGCAACTACTAGAGAAAGAGTAAATGAAAGGAATTACTTGTTCTTTCACTTAAGTCACTTCATTACATCTGTGGAAAAACTGAAAAATAACCAAGATTTCATTTGAGATTTTGATTTCCCATAGCTGTATCTTCTTTTTGACGCTGTACTGTAAGATGCTACATATTCTCACAATAAGCTCCTCTATCATGCTTAATCTTCACATAGATTTGAGTGCAAGACCTTGGCAGCCCAGACTTTCAGTAGGAAAAGGCTATTCAGGGTCTGGTTTTGCGACAGTGCCAACAATTACACTGAAAAATGTTTGCTGCCAGAGACTGAGGAATATCGGGCAGAATGGCACAAGGGCAAGTATTCTTTATTGCTGGCTATAGGCCAAATGCTAAGGCTTTAATGTCATACAAAAGACTCTCTGTGGAGGGGCTCGTTAAACGAAGACTTTCACAAGAAATGGGCAAAAATCCATCAAACTGTTGTAATTAATAGTCTTATTGTAGCCTCATCTTTCTGAATTACTGTGAACCGTCAGAAATGTTATCAGGACATGAGTTGTGGTCAGATGCTGGAGATGTACCACTTGACAGGCATACAGCCTTTTGAACAAAATACCAAAAAAAAAACTGAATAATACATAGTACACAGCCCTTTGTGTGTGTGTATATATATATATATATATATATATATATATATACATATACATATATATATATATATATATATATATACACACACATACACACACATGCGTGTGTGCGCGTGCCTGCGTGTATATATATATATATATATATATATATATATATATATATACACACATACACACACACACAAACACACACACATATATATATACACGCGTGTGTGTTTATATGTTATATATATGCTGTTTAATGAGCAAGATTATATATATATATATATATATATATATATATATATATATCTTGCTCATTATGTCTATAGCAGAGGCCTCATCTTATTCACTATGGCTCACAGGCAGCTGTGACATAAGATACACACAAGGAACAGGAATTCATACTCCATACAGAGTCTGAACAGTAATACAACATATAAATATACCTACATGGAATGGGAAACAAAACAGGTCAGTGAACATATGGATTCTCTAGAAAATAAACTTGGGCATTTGCAATATAAATTGTGGTTTGTCTATGAATAACACAGCTGCAATGTGCCTAAATACAAAATTGTAATTTCTTCAAAAAGAAAACAGGAAGAAAAGAAAACATGAGTTAAATAAATACTTCAGTCATATTTTAATAAACAGAAGTAGCAGGATAGTATTTTAGCCGAGGAATATCCACTGTTTTTTGTTTAAATGTAGATGTATGTATAGCTAAATATATCCTGATGCAGAATTCTGAAAGCTTGCTGCATCTGGCAGTGTGTAACCTGTACTTTGTACAGTTATTTAGCATGCAAATATTATAAGATATGATCGGGTTCGATGTTCTTGATTTACATAGATGACTTGGTGGCACAGATGAATTTACTAACACAACAAATATAAATTTATTGGTATTCATTCCCCCCCCCCCCCCCCTCCAGGGTCATTGCACATTTTGAGCACTAGGTCAGGAGTGTCCATGTTTTTTTTTCTGAAATGGGTGGCATAATCAGAAATGGATTTGTGTGTTGGGCCCAATTGATTTTGTAACAGTAATGGTGAAGAATAGCTTGTTAGTGACATAAAAATGTTTGCTTATATAACCTTAATACAAAAGCAGTTCAAAGGTTTTAATGAACTTTACTAAAATAAAAGTGTACATTTATGGAGATAATGAGAATATGGGCAGTTAAGTCAGGTGGGCCTTGCTGTCAAAATGGGGCGCATTTGGCTCACAGGCTGTACGTTGGACGCCCCTGGGCTAGATGAAACTAGTTGAAGAGAGCTGAAAAATAAGATGGCTTCTCCCAGATGCAAAGCCAGCCCCCCCACACACATACACACACACACTTTAGTTAAATAGTTCAAAATAAGATTACCTAATTATCTATTTTTTATTGGTTGATTTTATTTTCCCCTTAGTAGCTGGACTTCATACTCATCCCTTTCTTAAAATAGACCAGCCACTCTGAAATAGTATTAAATTAATCAAAAAAAATGTTTCTATGGTGTTTCTCAGTTTTTAATATCTTTTAATACATTTTGTGATGCTAAACAAGGCAAATGTATGTACTGTCAACTAATCAAGTCAGCTTTCCAGTATTATCAATACATGCATTACCAGGCCTAAGAACTGGGGTTACTATGTTACGGTTACCAAGAGAACTAGTAAATAAAGTACAAAAATAATGAAAATGTTCAAAAGGTTCTTGATTCAGTAGTTTTATATTTTTATATCTTTACACTTTGACACCAGACGTTATAATGTATACCATTTAATAAATAAAGCAGAGCCCTCTGAAGCACAGCATCAAGATATCCCACTAATTAATGCATGAAACACACATAATTAAGTAATTCAGCTTTGTACATTTCATTCTCTCAAATTCTTTTTTTCTTTTTTTGGGGGGTAAACAAGGAGAAAGCTCTCATTTAAAGCTAAAAACACGTAATAGGAAACCACGTATATTCTACAAATTCAGATTTAAACTAATACTTTCTTAAAACACAGATCTCACTTGTACTGGTTTTATGGTCTAATGTACTGTTAATTAGTCAAAGCAGGACACATAAGTGTATTTATATTATATTTCCTGCTTTGAATAATTAAACAGAGGATACGGTAATTGCCCACTCACCCCAAGACACCATATAGTATATATATATATATATATATATATATATATATATATAAGAATTTAGAAACACTTACTTCATTTTCTGTCCCCCAAGCGATATTGTTGTGCAATGTTCCTACCTTTGTTCTGCAGTAGCTGGGAGCCTCTCTACAGAAGGGTATTACACTGGGACGTCACACATACCTTTGGTTTGGAACTGCGGCATGCTTGAGCTAACTCAATTATCATAATGAACACAATCACAATTAACTTTAAATTAAACATGCTGCTGTTCCAGAACCAGCGTCATTCATGACCACTCCAGACTCATCATTACACAACAGTGCCCTGTTCTCAAGGGTTGTAATCTAGTCTGCATCTTTTAGACATAAATGTGTGTTTAACCCCTTAATGACTGATGGTGGTTTTTCCCTTAAGGACTCAAAAAACTCTGATTCTATGTTACGGACCATAGAATGATCAGGTCGCAGCAACACAGAAGCAGAGACCCCCATTAGGACTACCTCTGTCTGGCTCGTATGTCTCCCCTGCAATCTATCCAAAACATAACTGCCAGACTCATCTTTCCTTCTAGTCGGTCAGATTCGGCAGCTCCTCTCTGCAACGCCCTCCACTGGCTCCCCGTCTGCTCAAGGATAAAATGTAAAATTCTGTCTTTAACCTACAAAGGCACTCCACTCCTCTCCCCCTCCGTACATTCCCTTGTTAACCGATACCTCCCTGTACGACCTTTGCGCTCCTCAATGGGACTAAAACTCTCCTCCAACCTCATCACCACTTCTCACTCTCATCTCCAAGATTTCGCCCAAGCTGCCCCCTCTCTCTGGAACTCCCTTCGCAGAGCATCACATCATCTTGTCTTCCACCACATTATCATTACAACAAATACAATGTTAGTGTAAGCTCAAAGCTTGTGGCAGGCTGGTAAATAGTATGGCCATCGCACACAAGGATTCTCACACCTCCTACAATACAGACTAAAGGAAATGCATGCAAACTAAGGGAGAGACGGAAAATGTCTACTCACCTTAATGCTAATGTATATGTTCCTGGCTGACGCTGGCTCTCACGGATCAAGTAACTTCCCTCTGCCACGCTTAACAGCTGGTCAGTCTCTTCTCTGGATATCATACCATAAAATCTGCAAGTTAAAGAAATATCAAAAAAACGAGTCAATGACATTAGTTTATGATGTCATCTATGAATATACTACGGTATTTTACAAAAGTTAAAGATGCAGGTGAATGCATCACGAAGGTGAGGTTTGGCTCTCTTGAGACTTTGTGTAGTTGTGGCTAAAAGAATATACAGTTTTTACTATCCCTTATTAAAAAATCAGTTATCCCCAAAAATTGCAAGTTGCAAATTCCACACACACCTCTCAGAAGTGCACAACAGTTTATTCAGCGTCGAGTGCACTTATACTCTGATATAGCTTTTCCATGCATGCTCAGATTCTCCCACACAAGCACGCCCACAAAGGGTAACACAATGGCACGTGTGCAGGTCTGACGTGCCGGCAGCAGGTTCCCAACAATGCCTCAAATCATAGCAAAAGTGAGTTATTTGCTCTATACAGCATTTGCATTGATATTGCTGGTTTTCAGGAGTGTTGAAAGGCTTTAAAATATCTTATTGTTGAAAATGATCCATTATCTGGATTAATTATCAAAAATATTTCTGGTCCCAAACATTGTGGATAAGGGATACAAAAACTGTACTGCAGCCAATTGGCTGCAATGCATGTATGGCTTTCTCGGAGTCAAGCAGTGCTTAAGCGCACCAGTAACGTCATATTTCAAAAAGTACATTTTACTTTATGGTACTTAAGAAAGAAATCAGGCATCACATAAAGAAGGCATACTCTGCAAAGTATTGACCTATTACAATAAATAACAAAACATATTTAGAATGTATCGACAGATAAGAACCATTCAGCCGATCTAATCTGACATTAGTCCCTGGTCTTATCTTATATCTAGGATAGCCCTATACATATCCAATGCATGCTTACACTCCTTCACTGTATTAACCTCTACCACTACTGCTGAAAGGCTGATTGCATCCACTACCCTCTCAGTAAAGTAATACTTCCTGATATTACTTTTAAACCTTTGCCACTCTAATTTAAGGACTATGTGCTCTAGTTGTGGTAGTTCTTCTTCTTTTAAATATATTCTCCTCCTTTACTGTGTTGATATGTGTTTTAAAAGATTTCTATCATATCTCCTCTAAAAAGTACTGCTCTAGTAGAGACTATATAAAACCAGGTTCCTGAATGACTCATAATTTTCTGATAACTGGAGGGGTCTTCGTTCTATATCTAAAAATGAGCAGTATAACAATATAATATAATGGTACGTGGGTGGCATACTATAGCAGATGGCCACTTTAATGTTAAAATTATAGATGTAATGCAAGTTTAGATTGAACGGAAAAGCTCTGCTAAACATATGCTCTTCACGCATTTCTTTTCCATTTCCACATAGGTCTTATTTCAAACAAATGAATAATTATAAATACAGTGTTTACCTAAAGTTGCATTATTAATAAGAGATCATAAACATTTTATTACTTTGCATCTGGATATTTGCTTTGCAAAGCAATCTGTCACATGTCAGTAATCATTTAAATTTTGATATATTTAAAGGGACCCTGCCATCTGCACATTGACTTCCCTTGGCTGAGAAAAGCAATTTATAAAAGAGACCAGAATGTCTTTTTTCTCACAAGTATAATCATTTTTAATAATTCAAATTTCAAATTAATAAATGTAAAATAATACATTTCCTCCCTTCTCAACTTTTCTGCACCATCCAATCAAAATGTGCAGCATTGCATGCAAATTATTTAAAGGAACATCCTCACCACACCGCACAGATTAGAAGAAAGCCCCTTGTGCAGTGAGCGTGTACCCGGTCTATCACCAAAGATCACTATTGCAACCTGCACACCTATCCAGACAACCAATGTATGATCAGGACCGTAACAAGTCCCTTTAACAAATGCTACTCACTCTCTTCCATAATACTTTGGCCTGTTTTCCACCTAAAAGTAAAAAACAAAATTAAAGAACGGTTATTGGGAGTTGCAGAACTAATAATCAATACATTATAGATCACTTGGTTACTAACGATTACTCTTTAATGACAAATCAAGGCCCTGGAAATACACACGTTCTGCACTACACTGCACATGAATAGGACTATTGACACAGGTAGGTGGCACATTTGTTAATTTGTACAACAGCCTGCACTCATCCATGGGAAGTATCAAACCTACTGTTGACATGTTACAAGGAAAATCAATGATCAAAAGACTATTGTAATAAGACAATTTGTTTAACAAAAGATTCACCTTGTAGAGTCCCCTTTGATGTAAGAAGCTCTAACCGGCAGCAGCCGTGATGTAGGGAGCAGACATCTGACCCAGGATGCGAAACAATATGTCTGACCCCCTGATCGAGCAAAACGAGCAAAGAGGGCACTTTAATTTGTATTCTTTTATTAAATCATTTCTATTTAAAATGTCTACACTTGATTCTATGTTTTGCTACAGTTGTCATTTGAAGAGGTCTCATGCCGGCAAACAAATTGCGCAAGCAGCAACAATGCCCCAAAAAACCCTGAAAAAAATATCTGTTTTTTCACTCATTGAAACATCTGTGGTTGGTGTGTTTGTATACTACGTGGCTTTGTGGACACAAATGTTTATGTGGATTTTAGTAAATTAATCAATAAATGTACAGCTGTATTTAGAACATGTTGTTGTGATGCTAGGTATTGTTTTTACTATGCCTACACAAAATACATGCAAGAACAACTTTGATAAGTGATTAAGGCAACATGCTTGCGGAGCAGAAATTATTATATTTTTTAATTTAAACATTCAACAAACTGGGTTCTAAACTGGTTATCAAGCGTATACCTATGGCATTTGATAGCTTAAAATTCAACATTACTATAGTAATATTATACATTATTTAAGGGACACTCCTACCAAAAAATTAAAAAGTTTTTATTTTTTTTATTTTGTAATGTTGATTTCAGATATGTCTTTTGTTTTTGTTATGTGACTGTGTTTATTAAAATATGTAACTAAACAAATGTGACTGGGCGCCGCCATTTTGTGAAATATAGTGTTTTTGGGTGCCACCCCCTAGTGAATTTATAGCACTAGTATCTCACTTTGGGGCTGGGGACACAGAATGCAGTCTATACGTCAGAATTCTGATCATAGACTTGCATTGAATGGGACGGTAATGTAACTATTACATCAGAAGGGGTGGAGTTATGACCCCGTTTGATCAGGTTAAATTCCTCACTTTGTCTTGGACGGCAGATAAAAAAAAAAAAAAAGTTGTACACACCCACCTAGTCCTGCCCACTATGATACATAGGAGCCAGTAAGAGAGCAGGGGAGTATCTTAGGACATCTTCATGCAGGCTTTGGAAACAGTTGTAAAGTGAGACTGGCTGGTAGATTTTGGATGATATTGCATCATGGGAAATATCTTTAGAAGGCATGTATCTGCCTAGATTCTTAAGCAATATCAAGAGAAATTGAAAACGCGAGCTCCAAAAGGAATGAACAAAAACATGGCTGCAGGGAACACACTGTCAATGCCAAGCATTTAGCAGTAAATAGCAAAAAAAACAACCATGGTAGGCAGATCCTGTGAGAACCACGCAATCACAATGGATGTTACATGTTGTTAGGCTTAGAGCGCCAAGGGATTTCTTTCACCGGTGGACAACAGCACTTGCCTCCGTTATCCACCACTGATTTGACTGATTTGGAGAAAATTACCGTACGTTATCCTACTTAATACTCTGATCTGGGTGAAAAAAGAGCCAAGAAATGTCTGTTTCCATTTTGTTTTTATCCATTTTTAGATTTTATTAAACAATGCTAGGCTAGGAAAGTTCCATTTTCCTTTAATGTATTTGAGATTTGGATACATTTGCACGGAGGTCTTTTTGTATCAAGCTGAGAAGAGAAACAGTTTTTGGAAACCACACAAGCAGTTTTATATCTGCTGATTGTTCTTGATCAATACCTTAGCTCTGGATTACAATAAGAGCATCTACATGTGATTGTAAAGTTATCTGCTTTATACTTTAATGGTGTTTTGCAGTTTTACACTATTTGCACTTTTCCCAATTTTCCATGTTTCGTGAAGTATACCACTATTGGAATTGATATCCATCAAAATATAACCAGCTTTGTTTTGTATGTATTATATGTGTACAGTGCGGAGACTGTTTTTTAAAAATATGTATATTCTGAAGAGGTTTGGACTTACCCAATATTGAAGTCCTTGAATGGTAAAAAACCTACCTCTTCCCCTGTCCCACTGAGAAACCTGACCCCTGCAGTGGACCCTCCTCCACCGGGCCAAATTGAATAGAGGCCCAGATGTCTCAGGTACAACGCCCTCCTCCTTCTAGGTACATCTTATAAAGATGGCTAATGTTGGAACGGTTTGCGGCTCCAGTTATAACATTTCGCTCCACTTTAAGCCCAATCACAAGCCATCCTTCTCCCTTGTGACTGTACCACATTTAGTTTAAATGGCAGGACATGTAACATGCTGTCGCCTATATATTTCTCCAGTAACCTTGCAGGAATGCACAGATCGATTCGACTATACCCACAACATTTCCATGCCATATTTAACCTCCAAGAGCAGCTACTTTCTTTGGATCAACGTGTCTGAAGCCAATACAACGTTTTATTGTTATGGGCTCGGTGCCACCAGGTACATTACCCCCAGGACGACCCAACCCAAACCGAGGATGAAATCCGGCCACCTCGCCCAACTAACGGCCCCTTTTTTGTGCAGCATCCTTTTGATGCTGGTGGTCTGAACCACCAGAGTTTTAGTCCCTGCTCTTTATTTACCTCCCCCTCTCACTTTTTTTCGGATTGTATTTCCACCTCTCCTTCTCTTTGAAGCACGTGTACTAACAATTGTACGCGTAACTGCATTTAATTGTTGCTGTTTGTATTATGTTGATTTAGTGGATTGTAACTTGACATACATAATAAAAAAAACAAAACAATATAAAGTGATATTAAAAAAAAAAAAATTGTTTATGTGACTGAATTCGGATTTCTCAGTTGCAAGAATGACTACAAATATTTCTTGATCTCTTATGTGAAATTCCCATTTCAGTTCTGTGTTCCTTCAGTGCCAGCCTTACCGAATAGCTGTCTGCATCACTAAGCAACTGAACTGACAGATGCTTCAAGTAAAAGGTCTTAAAAAAAGAAAAAAAAAATCTGTGCTTGAAATTTTGCCAAAGGGGAAATATTGCAGCAGCTTTACTGAACCAAAGGGGACTTTTCAGAGTGGATTTTTTTCACATCAGGTAAATGCAACGGGATCATTTTTTAGAACGTAAACCCATTATAGCTGATAACGCTATATGGTACAAAAATCATTGTAAATGTTGTTTATAAAAAAAAACTAACAATATTTATTCTATATTTTAAATAGTGCAAAGTTATTTTGTAGAAAAGTTACAATAGTTATATCTTTCACAATTAAAACATGGATATATACGGTTTATGTTGATTTTTTGGGGGTTTTCAAGGTGACATTCCCATTTTATTGTCCCTTATGTAACACCTATAAGAAATAAAAATATATATATATATATATATATATATATATATTTTTTTTTTTACCCATGAAGGATTGTCTCTGTTTATTCTGTCCTGGGCTATAATTGTTTCTAATGGGTTCATTCATATCGACAACCCCATAAGCTTTGTAGAATTGGCCCGGATCTTGACTTTAGTGGGAGTGGAGTTCCCATCCACGTGAACCCTACTTTATTTACTGTGTAAGGTGTATTTTTAGGTCTGCTACCATCAAAGGTCTTGCTTCGTTGTACCTCCTGAGATAACACCTGCTTAAAATAACATACATTTTACCATACATGCCATTTTATAGATAAGGTCCCCTCTGCTGCTCTAGCGGGGGTAACCCGTTGCGGACCAGTCCTGGCTGCATGCATGGCATCTATTGGTCAAAGAATAAACTGGCATGTACATAGCACTTTATCATTACACTAGGGACTACTTTAAAAGCACACAAAAAGGTGAAATGGAAGCACAATTTCATATGTGCCCTCCACTGGTACGGCTTCCTGCGTATAAATTAAAATGTTATGTATAAACACAGATTTACAAATATCTGGAATGGTACATAGCCCTCCCCCATCTACCAGGCAACACAGATATAAAGGACTGAAGAATAAAGAGGTTGACGGCTCACCTCACATGTGCAGGTAATCCTACGAGGGTGGGGAGCTTCTTGTTGCAATTGATACACTAAAAACATGAAAACAACACATATTACAGAGTCACATAATCAAGTTTCCAGGTCCCCAGGATTTGTTCTGCATTATGTTCAGGGACAGGCAAGGTATATGTACAAGAACACCAATGTCCGTAGTAAGATTTTTGAAGTTCCATTGATCATTGTTAAATGATCACAAAATCCCTCTAAATGTTCACTACAAACAATGTTGGAGCCTATACTGAATATAATCCAAAAACTAACTCAATATACAATGGTCAAAAATGACTTGCAATCTATTTGTTTTCGTTATATTGTTACCCAGTGCAATATCAAGTCAAGAATTTCAGGAATGTACCCGACACAAAGGTACTTATTAGTTCCAGTGACATTATTGGTTGTTTTACTAGAAGTTATCGACAAAGGAATAATAGCCTATTGATTGTAATACAATATTTCCTTAGACAAGCTCTCTACCTCAATTTAATTATTAGTTATTAACAAAAGGAATATTTACCTATTAATAGTAACAAGGTAGTTCCTTACTCATCCCTACTCTGTCTCAATCAATGCACAAAAGGACTTAATTAGAACTTAAAGATCTGTAGGTCTAATAAGATTGAGCAAGGTCAGGGAAAATATATTAATAAATCGGCCTAATGAGTTATGTCTGAGTATTACGCACAGGGCTTGACAAATATTTTTAGGATCCAACCAGACAAAATCAGGAGCCAGTGAAATGGTAATTCCATAACTTCTATGTAAAAAAAAATGGAAGTTGGATGCCAACAGTAGAGATTTTAGGAGCTAGCTCCCTGGATTTGTCAAGCCCTGTCTTATTTACTTATCTTTTTTAAAGTGACGATGATAGCAGGGTTGACAAACAACGTCAAATTAATAATAATTAAAAAGAAATGAGAGGGAATGTATTCTTATGTGGTTTTACCAAACCACTTAGGTGAACTGAGTGGAAAAAATGTAGGAGGTAAGAGAAAACAAATAAACAAAACATGATCGTATGATTGCTTTTACTCTTGAAATGGAAAAACGCAAGAATGACTGGAACATCAATCAAAAACAAATCTTTATTTTTTTTTACCTATGGAACAAGCACACAAGATAAACCAATGATTCTGTATGTGCTGACAAATCGATTTTTACAGTTTGCATTAAAACACTGTTTACTTACAGTATGATTTCCACACAGGAGGTCTGTATTCATCATTATCTGAAAGATATAAGGAATGACAAGGAAATAAGAGAAGCCAGGTAAACAAGGCTACAAAGACACTATCAGCACATTTCCAAATGGATGAAATGTTTAAACAATGGAAGGGGGTTGTATGCAGAGCCGCTTCAAAGGCATGTGTGGGCCTTGGACAATACTTTAAAATAGTGGACCCCTTCTCAACTTAATCCCATCCATAGTAACAAAAAAATAATATAGCATTATTCAAATGTACCTTAGAATATTGTAAATCTAAAACCAGCCCTTCTCATATCTCCACCCCCCCCCCCCCCCCCCCATTTTGCTGTACATGGAACACTGAGCAGTTGAACTCTTCATCCTACCTAGCCCAATGCTTGACTAGCAGAAAGGAAATATTGGTGCCCCCTATTTAAAGCCTTTCTTTCCACTCTGAAATAAACTGGACTGTGTGTCCCCCTTTCATGGAGGGCCCCGGGCAAACGCCCACAATGAACGTTTTATAAGACTTGGTTGTATGTGAATATGTGGTACTGGTTATGTTCACAAAATCTTTTTTCCCCAAGAATGTGTATATACCCTGCCAAGTTATCTTTTTCGAAGAACAGATTTGGATATTATGTTGCAAAGCTCAAAATGGCTAGCTGCAATTCCGCACTTATACTTTGAGTCAAACCACTATACGCGGTATAGCCCCGGTTGATGACCACTTTCCTGCTAGTATATTCTTCCAAAAAATCCATAAACAGAGTGCCAATGCCACTGCACATGTGCATCCTAAATGCCATTAAGCTGTGCATGTGAAGCTAGATGGTGCTACACGCCACATGTGTGGCATATGCTTCTTCGAGGCCCCGCCCACCACTGTCCAAATTCCCAAGACACAACAGTTGGGAGGTTTACCCAAGTAAACATATAGATAACAATCCTATAATAAAAATGGCAGCTGTTGGCATACAGGTGAAAACTGTTACCATAGATTGCTCCTACAATGATACATTTACTAATGATATTTGTAGAACTCTGTATTAATTACCTATAGAAAAAAAAACTTTGTGCCTAGTAAACCACATTTGGATTCTAGAGTCAAATAATTATTCTCACTTCTAGTCAGCAAGCTGCAATTTTTACATGTTGGACCATTGTACCTAATTTAACTAAACTCTAATAATCTGTGGTTCCTAGGATGGTGCATTGATTTAGGAAAGAATTCATTCTATATAACAAACATATTTCCCGATTAATCAATTTGCTATGGCAGAGAGTAGTACCGCGTGGCATGATCAGTATAAATGGATCAATATTAATTAAAGTAGTAAAGCTTGTATGTGAAGCACAGCTTAGAGTGATTATTAAACATTCTTCTACTGAGCCACACAAATAGAAAAGTGAGCAAACCTTGGCAGAGTAGCAGACGGACACCCGGATGGTTTGCACGCTTTCAACAATGAAAATATCCATACGAAAACAAAATCTTTATTTCAACATGGACATTGTGGGTGGTGCGAGAGAGCAGGGTTTAGGGTGACCAGTTTATTCAGGGACATCTATGAATGCTGGTCTCTCTCCAGTTAGCTAATGTCATTAATAATCAGAACTCGTCTATTTGCAAAAGACCAACCTGAATGTTCTGGGAGGATAGTGAAAAAGGAAACCAGTCTTCTAAAAGGAACCCTGCTGCTAGTCTGCAATCTGACATTTCTTAAAATGATAGCAGTCGCTAGAGAGGGGGAGGGGGAGGGGGAGGGACCAGGTCTTTTGGACAACCACTGTCATTTTTTTTTGCCCCTTTCTATAACTGCCTCCCTTCAGTTAGACACTGTAGGGACCCCTAAGCAACCTGTGACAGAACCCTCCCTCACTGGGGTTCTTGGAAAGAAGTAATGACCCGCCTCCTCCCAATAGACTATGGACCCTGTGTGTGATAGTATGGGGGTACACACTTTGGGGCCCACCATCGGCGCCCTGTCTTCAGTACAGCTGGACTTCTAACACATAGTGCCCAGGACTAGTTCACTCAAGATATCAGCTAAGCCATTGTGTTCCCTAGGTTGAGATTGTCTCCTGTCCTTCACACTCCAGTCTCTCAGGAGGTGTTATGGAATGTTATTATGTTACTGTTGAAATATGTTAAACATCCAGTTCCTGGTTAATATGTGTTAAATGTATTTGTGTCATTATATAAAATCCCCCATTGTCTTGATGTAAGTTATTCATTGTCCTTTTGTATCTGAGTGTACGGAGTGAGAGGGTTCCGTATCGTCACACAACCGTTTAATTTGCCTTCATACTAGCACCAGCACTGGATCTGACCTAAGACAGTGTTATATACAGAATAAAGTAGTCACACTACTAAGGCACTTTATATGTATTCTTTTTTTTTTTTTTTTTTTAGATGTCTACTTTATGCAATGTTCCAGGCAAATACAAGATAATATTTTTGCCTACAGTTGTCTTAGTCAAAAGGCATGTTCCACAAACCAGGGACAAAAGTTTCTGGACAGTTGAGTCAAAAATAGATTTTTTTTGGCTCAATGACATTTGGAATAAGAGAGACCTTGACAACAGAATAATATTACAAACCTATGAAAGGTCAATTGGTGTTTTAGTACAGAAACATTTGAATGAAGCAATTCCACTGATTATACAGCGCCATCTGGTGGAGTTACAATGAATAGTGTACATGTAAGTCATTTTGTGTTTTAACCTGAATCACATATGGTTAATTTGTCCTGATAAGAACAAAATACCATTAATTTCAAATTCTCCTTTCTGAAACACATCAGTAAGTGTGGGTCACAATATTACCAATATTATACCAATACTGTTAATCAGCAAGTCTATCCCTTATTAAGAGGTACATTATACCAATAGTTTATATTCTTCTGCTAGGCCTGGAATAAGGCCAGCGACAAAAATGAAAGACCAGCACTCGGTTGTAAAGTGATGAATTTTTAATCACACATGGCAACGTTTCAATCCTTGCAGATCTTTCTCAAGCCTGAGAGGCTTGAGAAAGATCTGCAAGGATTGAAACGTTGCCTTATGTGTGATTAAAAATTCATCAGAGAGCTGGTCTTTCATTTTTGTTGCTATTTGAAGATTTGGGAGACATCTTAAAGTCCGTGCATCAGGACTTTATATCTTGTGCGGATCTGGGACTATTTTCTATTTGGAATAAGGCCAGGACAGTTGAAGTTGGCCGGCAGCTCTTGCTGGACAGCTTGAGGTCTGGTTGTGACAGAAGTAGCAGATTGCTAACAACTGGAGGGACAAGCTTGACAACACCTAGCCAAAGACATTTCCAAGAAGCCAAGAGCAGACATGACAATGCAAGTGATTCCATGACATCATACTGGCCAGCTCAGTCTAAGAAATCCTACACTTATTTTATTCTTGCTTACACAAGGGAGCCTGTTTGATCATGTCCTTCCTCATCTTTTGTTTATATATCTATCTATCTATCTATCTATCTATCTATGGTCTTTATGCTTCCAAATACTTTCATTACACAGAGGTGCGGAATATCATGTCATGTTATAAAATTATAATAGTATAGAATTGGGTCGATTCTATAAGGGGGGGGGGGGGGGGGGAGTCTACAAAAATTAAAATCTCTTCCAGCTTTCAGAGAGAAAAAAAAAAGTTATATTGATCTGTAGAACACAAAAAAAAAAAAAAGAAGCAAAATACAGCTTTTATTGGTGCCTAAATCTTTTTAGTTTGATTAGGTTTTCTGTGTCTATATCTTAAAATATTTTAACATTTTATTTTAAAAAAAAAAAAGAGTAATATTTAATTCAATCATAATACAACTTCGATTCCAATTATCAGTTCCTGTCTCTGGTGTCACCAGCCATTACTAGCAGTGATTGTCCAAATACATGGGTTCTATAACTTTTAAATACATATTTGTCTCAATAAGCCGTTGCGCATAAATTGCATCATTGACCCATTATGTGTCCCTGACAATTAGACTTCCCTATTTGATTCAGGTAACACTGCATCAATAAAGCCATCCTTTGAAAATGATCATGAAATGAATCAGAGACTGAATCCAGTACTTGTTTATATCTCTGCTCTGGACAAAAAAAAAAAGGCCCCACAGCTGTCTTGCACCAAGACCAACAAGGCCCGCTTTAGTGTTCATGCACTCATTGATCCTCCGTCCCACTGAAAGGAAATCTAAACCAATAGGAAAAATATTTTAATCAATATGTTGTCTTAGTCCGATTCCCTTTTAATTCTAAATCACCTTCTTTAAATGTTATTTTACTTTCTTGTTAAGGCTAAGGAACTGAATTAGGAGTTTCTAAAAGTCATAAATTACAGAGATGACAATTCTGGAGATTCTTCTCGTCTCATATCCAGGATCCTCTTGTTCTCCTGGTAAACACAGGCATTTCACCATACAGGAAGCACATCCCTAACACTGTGCACACTTCCTGTTCGAAGGGAAGAGAATGCCAGTGCGTATATAGCTGGAACACTAAATATGAAACTACAGTATTTAGCATATTTAAAGTATACATAAAAAGTAGATAACTAGAACTTTAAAAAAACATTTTTTTTAGAAACATTTGAAAAGCTCCTGGACTAAAAAAAAAAAAGTGGTCTAAACAGCAAGTCTATTCCACCAGTTTTCATGGTGATTGGCCCACTACATATATAGGTTATTCCTAAAATGTCAATTCTGGGATAAAGGTCTAAAACTGGAGCGGTCACCATGGAAACCAAGGAAATGTTCATAATGAATACACCACTTTTAGAATGTTGAGTTTTTTAAGGAACATTCTATTTGTGCATGTCTGACATCAAGCATCCTGTACACAGGCACAGTTCTGCCAGTCTTCATATTGATCGGTCAATGGCAAACACCTTAACCAATGAAGACATGCAATTAGAAGTCATTGGGGGGCATGTATACACCCGGCGCACACGCAGATTGTGACAAATACTGGCGCAATCAGCGTGTGTGCCAATGCTTAAACCAGACTCCCGACAAATGTCTGCTGAAATGCGTAGCTTTAGGTTTTGCCGGCGAAGCGTGTGTATAAAACATCATGCGATGAAAAAAGTTGTGGGAACAAATAGAGTTTGTCAAATGTCCTTTTCCTGCGCTGCAAAGTGTCAGGAATTTTTTTTTTTTATATAACACTCCCAACACTTTGCAGAGTTTTTATACATAACCCCCAATATTTTGGGACATATTTCAGATAGACTGGTATGCAATGTGATGATTACATTATCCATGTATAGTTCCGTCTCCGCTTCTAATAGCTTCCTACTGACTGCTGCTTTAACTGAAACGCAGTTCACAAGTTATCGGCTTCCTATAATGTATGTGTTGGACACAATCACACGTTTAACCATCTCACTGTTTTATAAATTCCAGATTGTGGAATAAAATCTTATTGGCCTGCGCTCTAATTGTCCTATGAAATACAATCTGGGTCTTTGTAATGGGAAATGACTCACCAGTATATGGAACATGCATCAAATAAAATTACACAGGAAGAGCAGACATCTTAAACTTCAATATCCAATGACCAAAAAAAATACAAAAATAAATGCATTTCCATTCTGTGCCATTCTCAAAAGATATATTTAAAGAGAAAGGGTTAGGAAAGAAGTGAAGCTTTATAAAGCCAATTTCCAGAGATAAATATTGAATATTGTAGTTTCTCGCAGATTGCACTCCAACAAAACCAGTTGACTATTACTTATGATTAAGCGTGTGTTCACGCGAAACGCGTCAAGTTTTTTCCCCTCCGTCTACTGCTGTTATATCTATCACCATTTTTTGCCATTAAAATCATCACGGATTTATCACCAAAGATCCTGAGTGCGGATTCTTCCTTCTTTTTCTATTTCAATTTGTTGACTATTACAGGGACTTGATAAATGCAAATACTGTAACATGCAGTGCAACCATGGATAGTTTGATACATCACATGCATATTGTGACTGTCAGTGTGGAAAAGCTTATTCATTTTTTAGATTCATCTTTTATCCATGTATCTGATAGCTATAAAAAAAAAAATACTGATTTACACAGGACTGTCATTACTGCACATCGCCCTAATAATACAAACTGCTTCTATAGCTGCCCAGCACTGAAAACCTAAAAGGTTGTCACCAGCTCTTTTTCTCAAGTTTCCCAGAATTCAATTCTTGAGCCAGGATTCTGAGCAAGACAATGGGCATTAACCTCAGAAGAACTCACTCTGACCCAAGCTAGAGGCCAGCAGCCTTTCATCTCTATCTTAATTCTCCCTAGTTTTCAATCCAACATAATGCTGAAAAAAGCACCAAAAGACCAGCTTTGACATGGAGTGCGGTAAACTATGAATAGGCCCAAGGATGGATCTTTTAAGAAGGTTGTCAAGTGTACAACAGCCTGCGGGGCACCATCCTTTTTCCGGGACTTGACAAATACGTGTAGACTTTAGGAGCCAGACAGTCCAATTGAGAAACCAGCTAACATTTTTAGGAGTCAGGGAAATGGTACTTCCATAATGTGAAATAATAAACAACGTTGTTTGTCAAGAGAATTATTGTTAAATGAGACCAATAACTTACAGGCATTAGTAAGACTTGTTCCATAATGCATACAGGAGGAAAAAAACACAATGATTTATTTCAGGGCATATTTATGGTAAAGACAATGGGTCATAAATAAGACGTATCTATGCTTTAGGCAATGATATGGAGATCTTTGACATTTTCTAGGAATCAATGATTATAATGGACACAAGATTTTTATTTCATCTTATGTACACGGGTATCGTGCCATTATTCATGGGATCCTGGATTATCACTATATATCCATGAATTATGAATAATGTAAATATTTGCATTTAAAGAATTTAACTTTGTATAAGAAATAAGTACAAATCAAACTACAATGAATAACTAAAGCAGATCGAACCTAATGCGAGACGTGAAATCCAGGAAGGATTCCGATTTAGACAGCCAGATTAGATTTCCTCTGGTTTACGCTCTGGGTGTTTGTTACATTTCAGCTGCCTCAGCATTTTCCTTCCTGTGAATTGAATGCTGCCTCAAACTTTCACTCACCCTTTTCTCCAGTTGAATGGTCACAAGGCAAAAGAGGAAATATTAAAGGAGGTAGAATTTTTTTTCTTCTCAAAAACAAAAAGGTTGCAGTTTCTAAAAATACACATTTCATCCCAGCATAAAGATGTTGAAACGCGGGGAAAATTCCGATTCATGTGATCAAATTGTGAGACCTGCATAAACCAGAGAGCGACAAAACCCGGGCGCCAGGGCATCATGGGAAATGAGACGTGACACCTGAGTATTGCCTCTGTGTGGTTATTGTTGGTGGTATCCACGGGGGAGCATGGATCTGTACTTACACTAGCACAGATCCAATGCACAGTTCCTTGTGGTGTTTTGATGCAAAATGCCAGGATATGACATCACACCCGGCGCTCTACAACACTGAATCAAGAGGAGCCCTGCAAGTACAGACACATGCGCTCCTGCGCTACACTGGATGGCAGGGAAGCTGAAGCTCCACACTCTCCCCCCCTGAAAGGCAGCAGGTTCTTGTAGTGGACTAGAGTCCTATTGACTCTAGTCAGAAGGCTGTGAAGACATCATAGGAATAGTAGTTCACAAAAATTACCTAGAGAAATTTCTGCCATTATTAAAGTTGGCTCTGAGCTTGTCATCACTGTTGTTGCTTGTGGGGTACTTTTTCTATGCGTGTGTTATTGGTATGTCTGGCAGGTACTGTGTATGTGTCTGATGTGCCCTTTATATGTGTGATGGTGCTCTTTGTGGTAAGTTTCACACTGCAATGTTGTCTGGATTGTCAAGGATTTTAAGCATGCGTGGGATAGGCACAAGGCTACCCTAGATATAAGATAGGGAACTGGGGACTAATAAAAGTATTCAGAAAATTGGGCAGACTACATAGACCGAATGGTTCTTATCTGCCGACATATTCTATGTTTCTATGTCTGGCACTTAACTTTTTGAGTTGGCTCCTAGATGTGAACTAAAGTTTGCCAAGCCCTGGCATATACATAATATCAGTATATTATGTAAATACATCCTGTGATGCTGTTTACATTTTTCTAAGTAAAACAGCTTTCCATGAGGCAATGGTCACCCGTGGCTTGGCCTGCGCCCCGTCTTCTCACTGCAATTGGCATGCAGGTCCCAGCAGGCACAGATGCACTGCTCCAGCATGTGAGAGTAGGACGCCCATTGTGCATTTACATATCCTTCCGTCTATGCACAGAAGGATCTTTTTGTAACAGAAGGAATGTATATAACCTCTGGGGTCTTCCTCCGTAATCTGCTGGAAGTGTGGCTCTCACATCTACACACAGACATGTTGCCTGTGAAGGTGTTTTTGTGCCCTCACTAGTGTTTTGTTGCCTATATATTGATTTATTGTTGCCAACCCTTGGACCTATGTTTATTTCTGCTTGCCCCATGACGATCTGCCTGTCCCTTTTGGTACATCGCTTTTGCACCATCTAGTATTTTTTAATAGCGACCCACGCCAGGCCCTTCTCGTGGATTCGGCTGGTTCCTTGGACCCTACGATTACAATATCAAGCCCTGTATTATACATATACACAAGAGCTACAATATAACTATGGTGAAAAAAATACACCCACAAATGCACAGCTGAAGAAATCCCAGGAGAGGTGCGTGGGTCAGGCACACAGCCCACTGCTCAACGTTCAATCCTAGAAAGTACTAGATAAGGATTGATTACCGACTGCAGTCTAGTGTAACCGATGTGCACTAGGCATAATATAATCTACATGTAGGAGAGTCCCGTCATAGCACGGGGCTCGGGACCCACAAACTAACATCGTGATCTAAGTCCAGAGGATCTCACTGAACTGTAGAAAACTTTAGTGAGATCTGATGCCCGAATGGCTCCGTGGGAGCCATCAGAGCACTGCGTCAGAATTCATAGCATTTTAGTGAGGTTTACTTGTATCTGCTGAGGTTTGTCACCAAACAAAGACTAGATTGAATTATCTGCCTGATAATGCTATCAAAATGTTTGTTGACGACAGGTCTACTGCAATTGAGATGTCCAAGAATACACACACATTTCTGGCATCAAATACATATACTCTAGCTTAACTTTTCATAATATATTAATATAAAAGCACAAAGAAAAAAAAAAAACACCCAAAAGTGATCCAGATTACTGAGAAACAGCCACGTGTTTGTCCAGTTTGTGTTTATAATATATCAACCCAACTCTTGTCCATTCCTTTATGTTTGGTCAAACAGATAATTACAATAAAAGCATGTTAAGTCTGCTTTATTCAGGTTGAGTATCTCGTATCCATTATCCGAAATGACCCAAAAAACCTGAAAATTTTTTTTGGATGAGTCCATTAAGATAAGGAATACTCACCTTTTTTGGAGTCCCGTTTTAAAACGATGTTGTTCCTGACGGGGTGTCGTAGGTTTAAAGTAAGCGCTCATGGCAAATGTAGTTCCTGCAGCGCTGCTAGGAGAGGGAGGGACGATTGTGCTCGGAGCAGCTCAGTTTGGCAGCTACAGTTCAATAAATGTTCTATATTACCTATATCCAATCACATTCGGCTGGTGCTGCCGAAATGATGCGTTAACCATTATCTGAAATGCTGCTGGTCCCAAGCATTTCGAATAAAGGATCCTCAACTTGTACTTGAATATATTAAAACATACACACCATGGATTATTTTCTTCATGTTTAGCCATGTTTGGCTATGTTACTTAGTTTGTGAACATTTGAATATTTTGTCATTATTTGTTTTGTTAATATATTTGCTTCCTTGAATAAGTTTTATTACTTCATATACAGAGAATGTTATTTTTCGGTTTTACTTTATTGTAGCTAAAAGGGAAGAAATTAGCAATGAACATGGTAATAAAATTTAAGTGGTCATAATCCACAAAATTACATAAGCGTTTCATAAAATACTTAATCATGGGATGGAAAAAAAGCTGCACAGAAAGCTGAACCAGAGAATAAATAACCGCATACCACTAAGTGCATAATTAAATATTCTGATGATCTGACACATTTTTGACACCTACTTGTCTGCTTGAAGCAGGATAGGCCTCTTAGTTTAGACAAGTGCTATAAATCTACATAGAAGTGTAAGTTAGTACATTGAACATAAAATTAATTAAGCAACTGGAGTGCTGCTAATTTGACCAGCAGGACAGATACCAAATTCATAAATGTGGAGCCATAGAGGCGAACATGTAAACAATTTTCCAAATTCTACATTCCTCTCTCTTCTTCATATCCTATTGTGTTCCCTCACAAATAACCACATAACAGACCACAAACTGCCATAAATAAAAGACTTTAACTGCATCCTCCTGGCTGTTATAATTATTTTGACAGATTCATTATATTATTTATATAAATGGAAAAATAATGTTTTATAAAGAGCTTCACTCCCCATGAAGGCTTAAAGCACTTTAGCTCATGCTCTAATGAACATAGAAGTTACTATGATTACCTGTTTTAACCCCTTCATAACCGAACTGTTTCTGGAATGGTGTGCGTTAAGGTGGCTGTTTTAACACTTCTGAGGTGTTTATGTTTAGCTGTAATTGTCTTCTTTGTCATTTGCAGTAGTTTGGTTTTTTTTCAGGACAAGAAGGGCTTTCTTTTGATGCCATTATTTTGTTCATATCATTTATTGTATTTTGAAAACAAAAAGTAAAATATGGTGAAAAATGCAAAAAAAAAAAAAAAAAAAAACATTTTCCTTGGACTTTTATTGGTAAAATATTTTACTAAGCTACAAAAACTGATGAAAAAAAACTGCTAAATAGAGTCTAATATATATACCCAATATTTTTGTTTTTTTGCATGTTACAGGGTAATAAATACCAGTAGCACATAAGTTTTTTTTAGCGTTCGTGACATTGTAACACTGCTATCTGCTACATTTTTCAAAACCAATCCCCCCCCCCTCATAATTAGCGTTAGTGACATTGTAAAACTGCTATCTGGCATGAATCCCTGAACCCCCCATATGTACACATTTTTATTAAATAGACATGCCAGGGTATTTGGACACTTTCCATGTAGTCATTTTACCAGCAATCTTTGACAAGTTTTGGCATAGTATTTTTGTGTGTTCTTCCCCCCACACACTTTCTACTTTAGGTATGAATTTAAAGGGGTTTTTCTGTTTTATTGCCAAAAACAACCACCATTTATGTTCAGCAACTTCCCGAGTATAGTGGTATCCCATGTGTACAGGTTTGCTAGAGCTATGTGGCAAGTACAGGGCCAAATTTAGGATACGGTCATTGCAGCGTTATAATGTGTATTTATGTAATGCTTGTGGACTACATTTCCTATCATGCTCAGCCAGACAAAAGCGACCTTAGCATCATAGGAAATGTAGTCTATAGCAGGAAGCACAGACCCTTTCTACCCTGCGGCAACATGAATGATATATCCAGCTTCTGCGGGCCCCTATCTACTGCTAGGGGCCCCACTAGCAGTTTTTTTTTTTTTTTAAATATATCCCTAGAGGATCAACGACAGACCTAGCATGTCACTTTAACATTTTTATTTATTTAATTACTTTTATTTAACTCTAACCTTTTTTTTTCTTTCATTAAAAAAACCTTGTGGGGGAGGCTGAAGGTGCTTGGGGGGACAAGGTGGAGACTTCTAACACTATATTAAGCCTTTCCCTGCCCCACGATAGCTGTGGAGCAGGGAGAGAGTATGGCTGACAAAGCAGGCACCTACTTTGACAGCTATTAACATCCGGGCGCTGTGATTGGCTCAATGGACATGGCTGAAGTGTCTCGTTACAGAAACGCTTGGCCATGTCATTTTTATCGCGATCTTGGTATGCCAGCGTTCATACTGTGATCAGACCTGCATGACTGTCCTGGGCCATCATCAGTCAGGTAGGGGTTAAAACACAGTGAATCACGAAAAAATATATTGGTACATATCCTGCAGCAACCTCATCCGAGTAAAAACCAAGTACAGTATTATCACTCGCCTCCAGGCGATGGCATTCCACATTCTATTCTGCTGGGTCCTGTATATATCCTGCAGCATACTCCTCCTCATAAAAGCAAATGTCAGTCACCTGACGTGAGGGTTCCCCACAGTAAACGTCTAGATTCTATTTTGTTGGGTCCTGCCTATACATACGTCGCTCCATGTTGGCCTTACTGCTATTAGTAAGTGCTTCTTGTTTACTGCTAACATACTTAATATTGTGTTCAACTTACCCTAGTCAAATTCTCTTTTTAAATCAGGCACTAAAGATTTTTTATTTTTTTTTACTTTTGCCATTCTACTTTTCAGTGCAGGTCTACCCTGTCAAATGAGGCCTCTTTGACTGTCCTCAGTCTTACATATAAAATGTAGCTTATGCACAAATTGAGCGACGGCTACATTTTCGGAAACTGTGTGCCCGCACCTTCGCGGGATGCCGGCAGGGACCCACAGTGTCTGTAGTGAGCCTGATCGGGTCTCTGCTTGTATGTTCTTGGCTCTCGATCACAAAGTGATTGAGGCCAAGAACACAAAGATGCCGGTTTGGTGCTTTGGTCGCCAAAGCGCCATATGGCATGAAGGGGTTAAGTATCAGTAAGGAGTTCTGATTTCCCCTGCGGCATGACAGTCTGGTGGATTGGAGGGGCGGGGGGTTTAGGACCCTGCAGCCTCCTGCCCCGAGCTGTGCTTGTGGTGATGTCATATATGGCAGGGTACACCCAGGCTGAGGGAGCTTGAGTGACAAAATCTACAATCCCAGGTGAAAAGCAAAGAGAGGAACAGTTCTGCAAACTACTAAAGAAAAACAAAAATACGGGTCATTTGACACACATTCAAGAGTACCACCAATGTACATATGTACTCACAAATGTGTGCAGAATGAAAAAGGGCCATGTGGAACAGCACTTTTAATTGGTATGAAAACTCTCCAACATACACAGTTATAGAACACAATAGTCATTTTAGTCTATGAAGAGCACTACATACATTTATTGAGTATATAAAACTGTAAAACTTAAGATTTGGGAGAGCAGCACTGGTACATACAACATATACACACGTACATATAAGCATAATAGAAACATTTAGAAGTCAGAGAGGCATTTAAGCAGTGATTTAGAATTCGATAAGATACAGCACAAGTTAAATATTAGCAGCTGAATTTCAGGCCTCTGGGCACATCTGCATAACTTCCTCAAGTGTGTATGTATGTGGCTTTGTACTTTATGTGAACTGCCATTACAATAAAAATGGAGGGAGTTAGTCAGTTTAGGTTTATTTATTACTCACAAATCAATAGATGTATTTGCAAATTATTCTGTTGCACTTTGTTCAGTGTAGATGACTAACTACTCACTGGTAGCCAGAAAGTCACTATACAATAAATGTTTGGCTTTAAGGTCTTAAATGGACACCAATCAAGCTCCATACTTTTTAATGCCTATGTCAAGGCATTAACCAACACCTAAATACCCCTGCAAAATCAACCGCGGTCGCTCCAGGGAGCCAATGCGGGCACCATATTGGAGAGCAGCACGTCACTCCAACCTTGAGGCCAATAGCTTCAAAGTGATAAGTAATCACCTTGGTTGTTCTGTTGCTAGACTGCCACTAGAGGTAGTCAGTCAAATTGCAATAAAAAAAAAAGTCTTAATTAGCCACAAACTGAGGGTTATGGTTAGCATAAGGTTCAGGATTAGTGTTAACATTAGGGATACAGTTACATTAGGGTGAAGGTTAGGGTAAGATATGGAGTCAAAAGGTCACTGTAATAGAAAAATGCTTTGTTATTGCCCTATAACTTGCAAAAAACAGCAGGAGAACATGTCATATTTCTTACACTTAATTTTGTAAAAGAAGTTTCAGGTCAAAGTTCGAAAAAGTGTTATTTTTTTTTCAATTAATTCATCATATTTTATGAGTTTTTTTTTTAGTAAATAATATGATGAAAAAAAATGGTATCTAAAGAAAGTCCTTTTTATGCCAATAAAAATATATAATTTGTGTGGGTAAATGAGAAAGAAGAAAATTACAGCTAAACATAAACACCGCAGAAAGGGTAAAACAAGGCCGAAAAGTCATGTCACTGAGGGGTTATGTAGTATTTCTGTAGTGACACTGCCAAAAATACCTCCAGTATAAAGCAGACTCCCGACAAACAATGGGAATGTGCGCGGCCTTCCCGCACTTCTGCGTCACGTTGGCAATAAGCGTGACTGCACAGTTCACGTATAAAGGGCCAGGCGCCGAAAAGTACCTGATTAGTGTCAGAATAGGTTATTCCCCTTCACTGTAAAGTGTCAGGGTGAATAAAAGAGGCGCAGTCGCCATTATAAGAAATGAACAGAGATTGGACCTATTTTTTTTTTCTTTTACTTCCCTTTATACATAACCCCCATTGTTGTTCAATGGACCATATCGCATATCATCTGTGACCACTGAGTATAAAACAAACATGTGCTTCTGTTAAAGGTTTAGTATAACTATACTTTTACTCCACTTTGTAGAATTATTTTAAACAACATGAGTGCAAAAATGCATACATTAATACAGTTTAATCACCTCTGCCACCATATATGTAAGTGCTAGTACATTAAAATAGATTTTATTTTTTGCCCCAAGGGAGAATGTGATGGCAAAAACCAAGTCATCAATAAGACATCAGCAGCATGCGATTCAGACAATGTTTACCACAGCATGTTTTCACAGGACTATGTTGGAGTAAATCCAACTCTGCAGTATGCATTTTTCATTTTAATCCTGCATTAAAAGGGCAGTCGAGGTCTAGTCTGCTTAAATACTGCAATACCCTATGAAACACTGGCAAAGAATGAATTAACTCCTTAAATGACAAATCAGTAATAAAAAAAACCCGAATATTTGAAAATAAAAATTATTATATATATATATATATATATATATATATATATATATATATATATATATATATATATATATATATATATATATACACATACACACACACACACACACACATTTTCCAAGTTTAGTTCTCTGCTCATTGATGCTCAATATATATACTAAACTTGAAAAATGGATGCTCCAACACAAACAAATGAATCACATGAACCAATTATTTAATCTTGGTAATCACTAAATGTCATATGTGGTGGTGGTGGGGGGGGCTGTTCCATTCCCAATTAGCCATTATTTGCATTAACATTTAATTTCTAGGCATAACTTGTTTGAATAAAGTGCATCACAAATGCACTAATAATATCAAATAACAGTATCAATGACTACACTGAGGCACCATCTCCTAATTCTTAAATGCAATTATTAATCTTATAAGCTTTTCGACCCTCAAAGTTAAAGATCATGGAACAAAGTTGATGTGAAAACGTGAGACCCAATGCCTTTATGGCTGTAAATCTTAGTGATAGCGAGAGATTCTGGCTCTGAGCACAAATTAAGCTGAGGAGCACACGCCCATAGGCTGTGCCCTGAGAAGAAACAATGGGTATGGACATAATGCATAAAGAATCCTCCTTGCAATGATAAATCATGCACTCACAGCAGTGATGGCTAACCTTTGGCATACCAGCTGTTGTGGACTTAACTTTCCCATGATGCTCAGGCAGTCAACAACAGGGCTGGAGTGCAAACGATTAGCTATCACTGATATGAACCTAGACACATAGACAATAAACGATAAATAACTATTGTTGGATTAAAAACTCACCAAATACAGTAAGAGCCATCGTGATGCCCGTTTTTTTTTTTTGCAGTTTGAAATGGAAATCCTTACAATCTCACTGCATTGACTGACTCAAGTTGGGCTGCAAAACCCCCTGCAAGAAAGAAAAGTTAAATAAATCAATCATCCCCGGGTGACAGATCCACTATTCATTGGGAGGGGAAATCTCTGAATGAATGGTATATAAATAAAAAAAAAGGGAGGCGGATAGACTCTAAGCAGAGACAGCTACGGAGATTTTATCTGCATGCGAAGAAGAAAGGGGGAGAGCTGCTGGCACGCAAAGACTCACTGGAGGAGTCAATGGGACTGGATAGCAGTCACGCCGCATCCTTCGGGTTCCCGACCGCCATCTTCCTCCCCCCCTCCCCACGTGACCAGTTTCACCTCCTCAGACTGAGGCGACGTTCTGACTGGCGGCTGCCTGCGTTTCCCTGGCAACAGGAAATCCTTGCAGCCTCCTGTCCCTCGTTCTCACCCTTCACACACTTTTGCTAGCGGAATCTGTTTAACTTCAAAGATGACACCAATGTAATACTCTCTATTGCTGCATTAGCATATTTGGTTAAAAAAAAAAACCCTACACTCTACGGTTATCCATTTTTTATTACAGTTCACACAAGGAAACTGATCAACAAAGAGACTTGTTACAATAGTAGTATTTGTAGTACCAATGTATTATTTATATAGTATAAACTATACGTGTGTCTGTGCTATCTCTTATTTATGACACAACTGCACTGCATTATATACAACTCAATTATCACAGTGCCATGCAGCATTTGGCATTTGCAAGCTGGGGTCACAGCAGGCTGCAATAAATAAGAAACAATAACAGTGTAGACAAATTTAGCATTCATACAAATCCCAAAATGTGTCCAGAGCAATGGGCATTTCAGTGTAGGGATGAGGGTTACCCCGTTTCCTCATAAAAAATAACACTGGCCATAACTAAAGTTTGATCTGTTCAATGTCCCTACCAGATTTAGCTTCAGGCTTCTTGGTACAGTTAACTGATGCCTGGAGCTCAATTATAAAGCATTTTGGATATCCTGACCATCCCCATATCCCAGATAACCTAATATACCTTTATGTCTTACACACTCGTCTCCCATTTTGGTCTATCTCTCTCCCTCACTTGCCCTTTTGCACTCTCACTCATCCCTCCTTTTTGGTCTGTCTCACTCCCTCATCTCCACTTTTTGGTCTGTCTCGCTCCCTCATCTCCACATTTGGTCTGTCTCGCTCCCTCATCTCCTCTTTGGGTCTTTCTCACTCGTCTCCCCTTTTGGTCTGTCTCTCTCCCTTATCTCCAAATTAGGGTTGCCACCTGACCGGTATTTTACCGGCAGGCCGGTAAAAAAATGGTTATATCCCAATGTTAAGTCTATGGAGACAGTACCAAGGCTGGTATTTTTTTGAAGAAAAGGTGGCAACCCTACTCCCAATACATGGCTGGTATTTGCGTTAAATTGGCTCCAAAAGCTGGATTACTGGCTGTGTAGGTAAAATACTAGCCCGATGGCATCCTTACCAGGGATAGTGCATTAACCAATGTCAAAAGTAAGAAAACACATAACAATAACCTCTCTTCCTACTCTCTAAAATTGCCTTCCACACAATCCTCATTTCTTTGGGGCACCAAACAAGTCTGCCACACACCTTAAGGACAAAAGCAGCAAAATGGCAATTTTGTGTTCCTGGGACACAGAGGCAGAGACCCGATCAGTGTCTTTACAGACCTTTTGAGTGCTTGTCTAAAGCTTGCGAGATCTCGCGTTGTCACCTGCAAGGCATTCTGGAACGTGGAAGTTCAGGCACGGAAAGATTCTGGTAAATATAACCGATTGACTTGGAATGTTGGTTACATTTATTCTGTCAGACTGAGGCCACTTAAAGTCCCCTGCAGCGGGACCAACGGCACACCTCATGATGGGGGCAGTGATGAGTAGCAGAACAAAAGACACTCAGTGCCGTTCTACAGGGATGGCATAGCGCTTCCTATGGCCATTTTAGCCAAATACTTTAGGACGGCATAGAATGTCCTACGGGTCAGAAGGGGTTAACCTGTACATTGTACTTATTTATGTTTGCTTACAAATGCATCCTGGGCAGTATATTTCAAAGTGTCCTATTCTAGTCCTCTTTTACTTACATTTGCTTTTGTTTACAGTGCAAGAGATAAGTGCAGATGTAAATGTACTTGCAGTAGTATAAACCTGAGCTGTGTATTGGGATATTGCTACTTTTTAAAGAAGAAATGCTTCCAGTTCAGTTGAAGGGAGTCGAATTTGCATAAAGGTTCAATAATGTTTAATAGGTTTATTGGGGAGACCATTCAAGGGCTTGGTTTTTATATTGAATTTGTTTAGCAGTGTAAATGGGGCCATTGTCAATCATCCTGGTATATGCATCATATGGATGTGTGCATCATGAAGTACACATTAATCTATGATATATATGACTTATATTTCTTGTTGATTATATGACCCTGCAGGACACTCATAAAATCTAGTGACTGGTGCCAGATCTTAAGAGGCATCAAATGCTGTGTAAGGAAAGGGAAGCTAGATGTCAACCAACCCTAGCCCTTTGTTGAACTTGAACCCTAACTAAACACACACATTGGTACACCCCGCTTATAGATACTTACCAAGCAAACCATACTGAAGAGGCAGGACCAGAAGTCAAGGGAGTATGTTAACTACACCAGGAATACAGATGCGATTTACCAACTCTCTATAATAGAGAGCTGCCATTGGACCAGCTGTAAGTCCAGTTTAGCTTCCAGTTGTTACACGGCCGCCCTGGTAATCAATGAGACATTGTCTTGATCTTTTTAAGGGCTGGTAAAGTTTCTTAGAGGAAGGGAGGTAACCATTTCTTGTGAAACTACTTTGGGAGCAATCTGGTGTCCGATGCCAAAAAACTATGCTTGAGGTCAACAAAGATTATCAAAACATCTATTCATAACTGAATATAAAACAATTCTGCCTATATATTCCTTAAGTGAATACAATGATGGGTGTGGACACTTTAAAAAAGTGCTTCTTTTGCAATGGGGGCTTATTATGTATGAAATTATTGTTTCATTCCAGTAATATCAAGATTGTATACTATAAAAAATCCTTTTTATAAATTCTTGTCCCAGAAAAGGTTGCTCTGGCTGTAACTCTTCAACGCAGCTCATTTCATGGCATTCGTTTTTTTTAGCAGTTATATGAAACTCATCCACAGGTCCTAATAATAATATATAAATTGAAAAAATAAAATAAAAACAACACCACCATTGTTGTGAAAACGTGTTTAGCCAATATTTACATATTAATACAAACCCAATAAATCAAGGGAAAACAAATCTATGTGTGGAGTAGAGTGCTCTCTGTTGGTGTTCCGCAAGGATCAGTCCTTGACCTGCTGTTGTTTTCCCTGTACACCACCTCTTTGGGAGAACTCATCCGCTCCTTTGGTTTCCAATACCACCTGTATGCGGATGACACTCAGATTTACCTCTCCTCCCCTGCCCTCACTCCCTCTCTAGTGTCACAGGTAGTTGAGTGTCTGTCGGCTCTGCTTGGATGTCTGATCGCTACCTGAAAACTTTCCAAAACAGAACCCTCCCTCAAACTCTATCCCTACACCTGGGTTCACGGTCACCGTTGAAAATGCTACATTTGTACCGGCTGACCATGTTCGATGTCTTGGGGTCACTTTTGACTCTGTTCTCTCCTTCGTTCCCCACATTCAGTCTTTAGCCAAATCCTGTCGACTGCACTTAAGGAACATCGCATGCATTCGCCAAAATTCTAGTGCACTCGCTTGTGATCTCTCGCCTTGACTACTGTAATGGCCTCCTGACTGGACTCCCTCTGGCTTGTCTCCCCTGCAATCTATCTAAAACGCAGCTGCCAGACTCATCTTTCTTGCTCGTCGGTCTGACTCAGCGGCTCCTCTACAATGCCCTCCACTGGCTCCTCATCTGCTCAAGGATAAAATTTA
This sequence comes from Pelodytes ibericus, assembly GCA_036172795.1. Lineage (NCBI taxonomy): Eukaryota > Metazoa > Chordata > Amphibia > Anura > Pelodytidae > Pelodytes > Pelodytes ibericus. The sequence goes on from CM069864.1 coordinate 27,825,737, forward strand.
AAATTCTGTCTTAACCTACAGAGCCCTCCACTCCTCCGCCCCTCTGTAATTGCCTCCCTTGTTAACCAATACTTCTCTGCACGACCTTTGCGCTCCTCAATGGGACTGAAACTCTCCTCCAACCTCATCACCACTTCTCAATCGCGACTCTTTTTTTTTTGCCTTAGCTGCCCCCTCTCTCTGGAAATCCCTTCCGCAGAGCATCCAGCTCGCTCCGTCCTTTTCAAATTTTAAAAAGTCAGTCAAAACCCACCTCTTTAAAGAAACTTACTACCCAACCCACTAGAACACCTGTCACTTCACCTCTAGCAGTTCCCACCTAGCTGAAACACACACTATTCATCTTTGGCCTATCCCACCTAGTGCCACCCACCCACACTACTGTCATTACAACTTCAATCCCTCTGACCTCTTAAACCCCTTGTGTGTCTTATGGAACCCATTCCCTCTAGATTGTAAGCTTGCGAGCAGGGTTCTCTACCTCATGTACGAGTCTGTTTCTAGTGTGTCTAACTTAGTATGTAGTAGCCTCTATGCTCTATACCTAGCTCTACGTAAATTGTTGACGCTATATTAATAAATGGTAATGTAATGTAATGTGTTCTCTGAGGTGCCACTGTGCAAATGGAATGGACAGTAGCTGCTAGTTTTAGGTAATCCAGTGGATCACCACTGAGAAAAAGAAAGACAATAGATATTAATATTAGACAGTGCTAACAAATCAGTAACAAATTGAAACCTGTTGGTGGACACTCGTTTTGAGTGATTTCGGGCTGAGGAAGAATTGAAACATGTTCCTGCACCAAAATCGAGTTGGCCTTAGTCTCAAAAAATGAAAGTGTAATTTCTTCTCCTGTTGAAAATAATGGGACTCAACACCCTTGGAATAGGCAAGTTGAACGGCAGCACTTTAGTGAATATCATTTTTTTATGGTCGAGTTTAATTTTGGCAAGGGGGTTCGAGTTGAGGTTGTCTTTTGTTTGGAGAATATCTCAAGGTGATTGAGTTGGGGGGTAGAATTCAAATGGTATAGTGCAGCGGTGGCGAACCTATGGAACGCCGAGCCCTCAGCTGTGGCACTCGGCCAGGTTCTGCTCTCACTGCTTGTCTGCTCCGTCCAAGAGGAGCTGGCATCATATGGTACCTTATCTAATCTCTCCATTAATTACTCCAAATCAGAAATACTGCCTGTAGCAAACCCTAACTCCTACTTCCCATTCTACATCCTCTTCTACATTCCACGTTCCAATTCAAAATTTGTGCAGAACGAATGGAATACTTGGGATCTGGATCTCACCTAAACTTGACCACCTGTTCCAACTGAACTTTTTACCAATAGCAAACACAATTAAGAGTGATCTTCAGAAATGGGATCTTAAACATATTTCGTGGCTGGGACGCATTAGGGTAGTAAAAATGAACATTTTGCCTCGCCTTCTGTATCTGTTTCAGACCCTCTCGATCGACATACCACAGGCCTATTTTTCCTCCCTCCGTAAAGACCTCACCAAATATTTCTGGGGTGGGAAAAAACCCAGAATCAGATAAAACATTCTTTCACAACCAAAAACAAAGGGAGTCTTGGAGCTTCCGGATGTATATAGGTACTACCGAGCAACACATTTAGTTAAGATCATTGACTGGATGCAAAGCATCCTACAAAAGCAATTGATCCCACTGGAGGACACTGCTAACACTACTAAAATCCGTGCGCTTCCCTGGCTACAACCAATACAACTGCACGACGACTGGTTAAAAATCATCCGACAGTAGGGCCCGCTCTTAAAATACTACATGCGGTGGCAAAATGGGAAGATATGGGAACAGTGATATGGGAACAGTGGCTGCGCATCTTCACACTCATCCACACAAGCTCCAAATCCTCCCGGTATCAGGAAACACATTATAAATTGATCTCCATGTGGTACTTAACGCTTTCAAGGCTCCGTCACATTTATGAGGAGGCTGACCCCCTCTGCTGGAGATGCAAACAAGTGATTGGTACGGATTTGCATATATGGTGGTCTTGTCGGTCATACAATCCTACTGGAAAAACAATCCATGGCGTAATCACCGCACTAACCAACCAAGACTACCCTATTTCTTTTGTAGCTATGATTTTTTTTTTACCAAAATGCCATGGCTGTAGCCAATTTTTACCAATCAATTTCAATGCACTTGTTGGTGGCAGCAAAGACTCTGATCCCCAAGTATTGGAAGTCAGCAGTCTCACCAGAATTCTCAGAATGGGTTGCCACAGTGGAGGAGATCAAGACCATGGAAGCATTCCTGGCCTCAATCTCTGATAGACGCTCCAGACACCTGAGAGACCTGCTTCTATTGGGAAGAATTTATTCAGGCTGGCCCCCATCTGTGACACACTGACCAAACAGGATTCATTGTGTACATCGACAGTGGAGACTGGAGATTAATGTTCCCCATCATTTTTCATGGCCATATTGTTGAGTCATTTTATTTATCTTATTAGTGGGGATCTGGTTTTGAATTGTCTGCACTGGAAACAGCTGCCCCTTATATATTGAATGATAATTAGAAATTTTATGAATGATTATGGAACAACCAAGTGGAAGTGTTTATGTGCATTGTGATTGTATTGTATTGTATTGTACCTCCCTGCCCCACCCCTCTACCAGTATTAAAATTGTATCCTGCCTCCTCCCATCCATCCCAATATTACAGTGTTCCCTTTCTAACCCTACCCATATTTTCTGTATCCTCTGTGTTTCTTTCCGTGAATTTCTGAATAAAATGTAATTTACAAAAATTAGGAATAATCTTCGGTGGAATAAGACATTCTATTAAAAAAAAAAAAGCATCAGCCACAATTCAGAAAATGTGTCTTGTACTATATTTCCAGTTTGTAGATTTCATTCAATTGCTGGTATTTAATGCATGATGGTCATCAGCTCATGTGTAAGAAAGGGATTTCACACATTAGTCACACCTAATTATTACAGTTTATTTATTGAGCTCCAAGAGGATGCAACGCACAGTACAACAGGGAGATAATAAAATGCAGTTGCAACTAAACAGACAAATGGGTACTAAAGAGAACAAGGAATTATTCCCATCTCAATAGCATGGAAAACCACCCAGCTGAGTATTCATTTAAATGGATCACTCTCATATGTGCTAACAATGCAACTCTGCTAACATCTGTAGCAGTTCCTTAACGTGAGCAGATCCCCATAAAAGTAAGTCTTTTTTTTTTTTTTTTTATAACTAAGGTTGACGGATCAGATCATTTGAATATTTTACACTATGAAGATACGTCTTCATTTCTCTTTTTCTCCTTGAGCCATGATAACTAAAGAATATATTGGCTGCTGGGAAGTATCTCCATTTTTTGATGTGCAGTACATTGTGTTGTATTTATTCTTATTTTCGGGCAACTGTGAGTATTGGTTCCCACTGTGTGCAGCACCCATTTGTTGTATGGTTATCACACTTGTGTCAAAGGTCACTCCACAAAAAAATTGTCCTTATCAGCACCCATTATTGTTTTATTCACTTATTTGTATTAATTAACCAAGTACTTTAAGCAATAGCTGTGAAAATCATCACGTCCCCTAGGATCAAGACATGACTGAATTGGAATTGTAACTCAACAGTCAAGATGGGTGGTATTTCTTAGCACTAGGGATCATGCCTCAATCAATAAAATTGTGTTAGCTAGTTTGTCATGTAGCCTAGTTTGGCAAAATCTTACAGTCAATTTGCTGTCAGTTTATTTTCTATTTGTGTTTGTTGGTTATCTTTATTATAGGTGATTTGGTAAGTTATGGTTTACTGCAATTTACATTTCCCCCTGGGGCCACCACTAGGGGGTCCAGCCAGAGGATGCCTGTGCACTAGCAATAGAAAGTCAGTAAGTGCAATGGCGAGTTCTGTGGGTGCAATGGGAGTATATTTGTGAGGGGGCCCAGACCATTTGCTCTGGAAGGAGCCTAAAAATGTCTGATGGCTGTCATGTTAGCCTCTCTTCCAAAATATCAAGATATGAGAAAAAGAGTGCAAAAAAAAAGTACCCACCCACTCCATGTATTCCCATCAGACACTTGGAGGTACCACTGGAAGGTCACTGTCCTATGCTTATTTGAATCCATCTTTCTACACATAGGGTGAAGCAAGAGAAGGGGAGCAGTTCACAGCATTGCTGTCCCTTTAATGAAATCCCAATAAAAGGGAGGTGATGTCCGGCAGTCCCTTTTGTTTTAGGATCTACAATTTGGAGAGATCAGTAATGTACGGCTGTAACACCAGTGCACAATTGGATTCTAAAAGTATAAAAACAGCCTGTTTTGTTGGGTATTTTTAAGGCTGCATCTGTTCTTGGCACAATTAGCTGGAAAGTGGTTTTGCGGAATGATCTGTGTCTAATTGATTATGCGTCGTTGCAGAGTTGGAGCTTTGGGAGCCATTTGTGGTGTTAACTACATGCTGCCATTTCACATTATGGGCTAGTTGCTGTCAGGAACATCTGTGAAGAGCTCTGGACAGAGGGACTGGCAGCGAACCAGGATCTACTGTTTTATCTAGATATACAAATCTTAGATAATGTGGAGATGCAGTGTATCTACGCATCGTGAGCTAGATTCAGGGAATAAAAACGGTAATTGTTATTCAAATTAAACAGCAACGCATTATACATCCTATTACAATAAGGACTTTATTTACCATGTAATGTAAATTTCAAGTTTATATAGGAAAATAAAATCCTGCGATCTTTAAACAGAAAAGAATATGTGGGTTACACTAAACTAGATCCAGCCTTCTATCTAAATATTACTTCAATAAAAAGTTACCTAGAAAAATGAATATTATTCAACTTTTTCTCCCAGCAAATCAGGATGCCGGAGCTTGGAAGGAGGAGTATCAGAGCTACCGTGCATGCACGGTATGTGCTGTCACCCAAACTAGCAGCACTACTGCACATGTGCAAATTGCTGGGCATGCATAGTAACCTGTCTCCAGTGTGCCAGACACTGATCTCTACCTCTGTCCCGAAAAATGTGAAACATAGAGCTTGGCAGGAAAGTGGGATTGTCTCTTAAAATCGGCTGTACATCAGAGCCTCCTGATTGGCTTGTGAGAGATGCCCATTATATATATATATATATATATATATATATATATATATATATATATATATATATATATATATAACTCTGCAGAACTCATGATAGAATAGTTATTACATGGGAGAAAGTCTGCAAAATGTACATTTTCAAAGTAAGCAAGCAAAATGTTTTGAAATAAAAGAGTACATATTTAAAAGTATCTGATTCAATATATATGTATATGACTATAAGCAGAGTTTACTACTCTTATTTCCTTATTTACTATTTCCTCTCTAGGTGAGCAGACTTGAGTAGGGATTGAGTTTAATGCGAATATGTTAAATACATTTTCCACATTTACTGTATCATAACATAAACACCTTACTTGAGCTCATTATTTTTATACTCTTAGTCTACTCTCTCTATATTTTATGACATTTTATACACTCTCTAGATGTACACTTTTAGTTTACCTTTCTCTTCTAATATGTGTACAAATGAAATATGAATATTTATACACACACAAAATGTATAAGTTCATAGCACTAGTTGGTGATCTTTCACTGACTGAAAAACAGCCACACAGTTTCAGACATACACTCACACACACACAAACACACACACATGCAGCCACACATCTTCATACACACACACACACACACACACACATACATGCCACCCAGCTTCACACACACATGCAGCCACACAGCTTCACACTCACTTGCAGCCACACAGCATCACATGCACACAAATGCAGCCACACAGCTTCACGCACACACACATGCAGCCATGTTTTTTTAATACTATATATCTTTATTTGGATTTATTAGGTTATAACTTATCTTCTAAATATTACATTGTGTCAATGTGTCATTTATCAAATTGTTTAACAGATTATAGAATTTATCAGAATTATTCACACACACATCCATGCAGCCACTCAGCTTTACACATACATACACACACACACACACATATGCAGCCACACAGCTTCACACACATATATGCAGCCACTCAGCTTTACACACACACACACACACACACACACACATATATGCAGCCACACAGCTTCACACACATATATGCAGCCACACAGCTTCACAAACACTCATGCAGCCACACAGCTTCACAAACACACATGCAGCCACAGAGCTTCACACACACACACACACACACACACACACACACACACACACACACACACATGCAATAAGAAATAAGGTAAATAAAGAGTTGATATTTAAAGTAAATATTATGTTCATTTTTACTCTACCCTAAACACTCCCCAAAACACTTTAACAATGAGCCATTTAAAAACAATCCAGACCATTGTCAAAATGCTGTATTTTGGCTGTACAGCCTTTTACCACTAGGTGACACAAGTGAGCAGCTTTTGACAAATAAACTAGTGGGAAATGATACATTGCAGATTTTCTCCTTATTTACTTTATCCATTGGACACTACGGGGTCTATTCACTAAAAGGTGAGTTGCCGGTGATCCTTGGAGTCCAGCTGCAGGCTTATATGTCACTTATAAAGAAAGATGTACATACTGAGGCTATAATCTGTAAGATGCAGTCTGAAGTTCATCCAATGCTACACGGAAGTAAAAGGGGCTCAGGATTAGTAAAAGTAGTAATGGGAGATAACTAATCTGGACCCTGTGTTGGGCTTCGCTTTCCCACATTCATGCCAACTTTGGCACAAAGTCCTGTCACTTGTGCTTCTAATATAGATAATACTTAACTAGGTCCATTTGTTTATCACCTTTGAAAATGAGGGGTCTCTCTCTGCACTAGTAGAGAGAGACCTGCACTCCATACAGGCCCCTATCAGACGAACAGCTGTCAACTTGCACCAGCCTCACCACCAGCTCTGCCTCAACTCTGAGGCAGAGCTGAGAGTATACATGCAGATACACATCGGGTTTAGTTGGGAGAATAAGACATTATTTTTTAACGCTGGGTTCCTCTAAGGATGCAAGGGTTAAAAAAAAAAAACTGTAGTTGTTTCTCCCGATTATGTGCATAGATTACCCATAGCAGCCCTGAATTATGCATTTTTCAATAAAAGGTAATGTTGTCATCATTGTCATAGTGCTTCCTAGAGCGCAACAGGCCTGACTTACAACCCCTGGACACCTAAAGGGTTAAAACACAGTGTATCTTGATCACAATATTCGTATTCAAAGCAGCAGGCATCAGTGGGAAGTATCACCCATATACAATTACCCTGGAGTTGCGCATATTAGTATTATTTCAGTAAGATTCCACTGACTATTTAACGCATCCCTCTGAGACACACAATGCAATTTAGTGAATATTTTTTTTAGTCCAATTTACTGCAACGGCTGTACGAAGCTTCACATTTCTGCGGTGAGATTAAATGGTCATTTTGGTGCATGTTTTTTTTTTAATTGGTGTTCCGATCCCACAAGATAAATAACACACAGATTTTAATGAAAATCTTTTTAAAAAACAATTTTTTAAAAATATGTAAATAGGTATAAAAATATCAGGTACACACAGTTAAAGGGAAATGTATATTTGAATGACAGTTTACAAAAAAAAAAGCTCTCACAAATGCAAAACAAACTAAAAAATATAAATATTTCTTTCATGCTGGACAATGGTTATTTTAACATTTCTGCGGTGTATGTGTTTAGCTGTGTTTTCCTCTTTCTTCTTTACTGTACCGACACAAATTATATATTGATTTTTTCAGTAAAAATCATGCAACAGGCATGCAGTGGTTAAATTTTATTAAATAAATATATTAAAATTACCTTTATTTTTTTTAAAAAACTTTATAAATTGTAAAAATAAAAAAATCTGTTAAAAAAAACTAAATGAGGGCCATAAAGTGGAAGGACACTGATCACAGTTAAAAACTGTGATCAGCAATGAAAGGGTTAATTTTTTAAAAATTTTTTATTCTCTGTGTATGTAATTAATTTATTTTTATTTACAGGTCACTCTCTGTGCTTCACCATAAGAACGTGAAGCACAGAGAGTGAATTAGAGGCAAAGTCAGTGTGTGAACACACTGACTTTGCCATCTAATTTGCATGTTATCGCGGTGATCACGTTATCACCGCGATCACATGCCCGGAAATCGACCGATCGGGTCCAGGAGCTTTGCCTCGGGTGCGAGGCTTAGTCCTGGACCCGTTGCAGACTGGCTGGCGGTGCCCACGGAACGCACCGCCGGCTAGACTGCATGACGAGTTAACTCGTCATAAGGTCGCTAATGCTTCGGCTCTTATGACGAGTTAACTCGTCATAAGGTCGGGAAGTGGTTAAGAGATACTAATATTTGCATTGTGCTTTAAAATACCCCTTGTTGTTATGGTTTTTTTTCATAAGGCAGTAAGTACAAGAAATGCATTGCTTTTTCATAACCATCCCCCCAGAATTACCTATAGTGACATTGTAGCCCTAACTTATGATTAAGTACCATCTGGTATGAAATGAGTAAGTCCTTTACACTTACTTCTGCTTAACACATTTTTGTTGTTCCTCTGACCTACAATTGATTTTATATTTTTTTGCTGTGATCGTGGGTGCCCCAGAGAGCAAATTTCGGTGCTGGCTATTGCCTCGACATCGAGGCAATAGACCAGCACTATTAGAGCGGTTTTCGTGATCGTTGATCGCAAAAAAACGCTTGTTTCACCACAGGAAGTGCCTGGCATGTCCATTTTCGCGAAGGGGTTAAGGAGAACAGTTCATCAGGGGTAATGAGAGGGTAATGAGAGACAGGTGTGCTGCTACTTAAATATAATCCATTGTCTGCTACCTTCAAATATAGAGTCTTAACTGTAGAGCCAATAATCATAGACAACTGGCTCCAGGAAGATCTTTTTTTCTGGTATGCTCTAACTCCATGACATGCCCATAGGAGCTGTGAGAAAGCCGCATGAATGTAGCTATTTTCGTATACTTTTCATGGTGTGCTGGTCGAATCGACAATGGAGTGAGTAGCTCTGATGCCGAATTCATGCGTCCGTCTGCCTCTCGGTTATTGTGAGTCTATGTGCTGGTCTATTCGGAGTCACCAATCTCCCAGGTTCTCTCTCCACTACACATCGCTGCCCCAACCAGGACCACCATCAGAAATTTCAGGGCCCCGTAAGGAAAAAAAATTTAAGAAAAATAATTCTGGGCCCCTTCCCCAAATCTCCCTCTGGCCCCCCTAACATTACCTGTCCAAATAGTGGCCCCACATTCAGAATATAAACACAAGACCTTTGGGTTTATTTAAAATATGTTATCCTTTATTCCTTCCTTTTTTACTGTTATATGTAGTAATTATTATAACATCTTTCTTTATCTCATTCATCATATGCAAGGTAAAACAGAAAAAACATATAGTGCAGTATGTTTATATTCACATATGTAGTTAGATGAAGGCTGTGAATTTGGCATTTTCAGGCATGTAGTACAACAAACACTGGTCTGATGGTACCGACAGTCTTGTTTTTCACCTCTAAATAATTGGAACACTCACGTTGTGTCTGGAAAGGAGGCTTCCTCAGCTTTTGTAGATATGTAAAGCAAGCTTTTATATATTCATTTTCATATTATCACAATAATGAGATCTAAAATAAATAATATATATATATATTTGTGTGGGTACAGTTAATGAGAAAGAGGAAAAGAACAAATAAACAGACACCGCAGCAGTGTAAATGCAGCCTTTGTCACAAACAGTTCAACATGGTCAAAACAGTCCGGTCAGGAAGGGTTTCGTACATGCTGCTCAGCAAACTTCAAACTTGAATGTTTGTCTTTTGAGCATTTCCTATTTCCTACCACTAGATGGCACTTTATTCCAGCATATGGGGTTATCCAGGACGGAAAGCATGGCATACAGCAGGGTGTGCAAGTTTTTTTGCAGTGGGCCACATCAGAAATGTGTGTGGATCACATTCACTTTTCATTCAGAGAGAATATATATATATATATACAAATCCAAAAGGGAATGCACTCACCTAAACTAGCATATATTATACGGGGTGCTGCTGAGACCAAATATTTATACAAAATCCAAAGATCAGCGCACTCACCTCAAACACTGATCTTTGGATTTTGTATAAATATTTGGTCTCAGCAGCACCCCGTATTATATATGCTAGTTTAGGTGAGTGCATTCCTTTTGGATTTGTTTGTATAGTGGAGGCTATTGCCAGGCCTCTGGTTTAGCACCCCTCGCCATCACAGGTGCTCCATTAAGTGGTGTCCAGCCCTATAAATTGCAGGAGTGTCTCTGTATTATACAATAGGAAGGCCTTTTGGTCCCTGGTAAGTAATACATATAAAGATATTAAGCCCCATAAGCAACAGTATTTAGTGTTAGGACCCACCAATATTGGAGTACTTTGACATAGTGGTGGGCTTAGCATAATATGGCCATATATGTGACTAAATCTCCAATTTTGTTATCTTAGTAAGACAGGTGTTTTTAAGTAGCTTTATTGTAACCTATAGCTTTAAGAGTTTTTCTCCTACCTGCTTTGAGGTGTGTGCGCTGATCTTTGTATTTTGTGTATATATATATATATATATATATATATATATATATATATATATATATAAATAAAAATACATAATATTCCATTGTAAGGAAACATATTCTGCAGCAAATGTTACTACCAATCTTAGACTATAGGGATATAGTATACACAGACTCATCTCCGTAAACTTGACACTCCGTACAGTGCGTTGTGCCAATTGGTCTTTCATTGAAATTATCACTGTGAAATCTTAAAAGAGTTAAAACTGGCTGACGCTTGCCACTAGGCGACTCTCCACCTAGCTTGCTAGGTACATAATCACGTCTCTAGAAAACACCCCCTCTACTGAGCAGTATGCTCACTCTTACTCACCCTCCTGAGCAGCATGTTCACTCTTACTCCCCCTCTACCAGAGCGCTCACTCTTACTCCCCCTCTACCTGAGCAGCATGTTCACTCTTACTCCCCCTCTACCTGGACAGCATGTTTAATCTGACTCCCCCTCTACCTGAGCAGCATCCAGCAGAGGATAAAGGCCTAGCTGACTGCCTTAATGAATATTTTTGTTCAGTTTTTACAATTGAAAATGAGGGTAAGACCTCATTTAGGGAAAAAGACTAATGAGTCTTTTGATGCATGTAAGTTTACAGAGGAAGAGGTTTTACTTCAGCTGTCTAGAGTAAAGACAAATAAGTTGATGGGCCCGGATGGGATACACACAAAGTTATTTAACCCCTTAACGCATGTGGACGTATATATACGTCCTGAAAAGCATGGTCCTTAAGGACCATGAGGACGTATATATACGTCCTCCGTTTTCATGTAGTGTTGCGCTCATTAGCGCAACACTACATGTCTGTAGCTACTCTCAGAGGCTGCTTCGGATCCGAAGCAGCCTCTGAGAGGGCTTTCAGCCCCCCCTCGACCCCCCCGCGCACATACGATCACAGCGAATGTGATCGTATGCGCGCAAACCCACATAGGCAGTGAAAGCTCATCACTGCCTATGTGTGTTAAAGTGTTGCATGATGCCTCTATCGAGGCATCATGCAACACAATCTGTGCCCTCCTGGGCACCGCGATCACTCCTCCGATACAGCATGCCCAGAGGAGAGTGACGGAAGAGAGAAAAAAAAAATCTCTTCCGTCGCTCTGAAACCGCTACTTGACTGCCCCTACAGGCAGTTAGGCGGTATTACAGTTAAACATAGAAAATTAATTAAATACATAAATTAAATAAATAAATAAATGGAAAAAGCTAACCCTTGATCTACTGAACCTAGATCTAGGGTTAGGGTCCAAATAGTGTAATAATTAGGGTTAAATGGGGGTTCGGATGATTACAAGGGTTAGATTAAGGGGTGGGGGTCAATTTAGGGTTAGATTAAATTTAGAGTTGGGGTAAATTTAGGGTTCGGGTTAAAAAAATCACTGTAGAAGAAAATGGTTAGAAAACAAAAAAAAAACACTAATATTGTTTATTGCCCTATTACGTGAAATAAAACATGGACAAACAAGGAAACATTGATATTACTAAACTCAGGACAAATAGTAGAAATATATAGACGGTCAAAGTTGGAAAAAGTGTTTTTTTTATGGCATATTTTCATCATATTTTCTATTTTTTTAATAGTAAATGATATCATATGATGAAAATAATAGTATCAAATGAAAGCCCTATCTGTCCTTTAAAAAATGATATATAATTTGTGTGGGTGGACTGAACACAAAGAAAGAAATTCACAGTTCAGTAAACGTATGACAAAAATAATGGAATTCTGGTCTTCAAGGCACGTCAAATGCAACATAGCACTCGGTCACTAAGGGGTTAAAGAACTTAGTGGTGTACTAGCAAAACCATTAACAGATTTATTTAACCAATCATTGTTAACGGGGGTAGTCCCAGCGGATTGGAAATTAGCAAATGTTGTGCCCATTCACAAGAAAGGTAGTGGGGAGGAGTCGGGCAACTATAGACCAGTAAGTCTTACTTTAGTAGTGGGGAAAATAATGGAAACCTTGTTAAAGAATAGAATTGTTGAACATCTAAAATCACATGGATTTCAAGATCAGACAACATGGGTTTACTTGAGCAGGATCATGCCAAACTAATCTTACTGATTTTTTTGATTGGGTGACTAAAATAATAGATCAGGGTGGTGCAGTAGACATTGCGGACCAATTAAATTATTTAGAAAAATTGGGCACACTAGATGGACCGAATGGTTCTTATCTGCCGACACATTCTATGTTTCTATTAACTTGACGCATTGTTTGAAGGATACAAGAGTTCTGGGTAATTTCCTCAAATCCAATACTATTTTCATAATACAGCTGGAACTCGTTCCACTTACAGCATGGTGCCCTGATTGTGTCTCCCTTTGGCTTCCGATGGAAGTGGAAGAAAGTTGTGCACTTGCTGAAAGTCAGGGTCCAAAGAATCACATTACTATCTTGCTTTTATTGTGATATAAAGTACTTCTTTGGACCCCGAGCTTCATCGCAAAGTGTCCGTACAAGGAAATTAGTGTCTGTAGGAAGCACTGTAAAGGTTCATAAATCATTAAAGCGAGCGTCTAAATGTCCAACACTAACAATGCCTATCCAAATCCAGTCATTATCAAGCTTGGCTGCTTGTAGCAAACAGATGTAGAGGTAAGATTGGGACAAATGTGAATAATCAGGTACTAAGCTAATCTCTGAAACATGTACTGTGATTGAACATATTCATACATGTAATCACAAGCAGGTTTGTTTTCCTGCTTATATTCCTGGGTATTCGGGGGTGGGGCAAGAGGAGGAACTTGCCCCACCCCCTGAAAATTCCAAAAGGCTGCATAGCTGCTGCTTTGCAGGTACAGGATCCCTGCCTGGGCAGAGATACAGTCTGCATGCTGCAGGCACTAGGTGGTTTATTGAAAACATAGCTCTTGAATATGAGGCATCATGGGAAAGTGAGTTCTCAACAACTGTAATAGCTCCAAATGTCTGCTGTGCATCACAGAGCTACACTGCCTTTAACCTGTGTTGACTGCGAATCCCATTATAATGAGCCAACATTGCTGGATGATCATCATGGGATTTGTAGTGTACAGAAGATGGGGCTGTGGAAATGCCTAGACAAAGGGCTTTATTCACGAAAGAGGAAATTGAGAAGGGAATTGCAAAATTAAGGCCAAAATATCAGAGTTGTAAGTACAGATGAATGGGAGAATTTTTCTCACTTGAACACCTTGGCCTTACTGCTGTTAGACTGGGGCTGTGGAGGCCTAGACTATACATTAACTGAAGGTCCCATGATATGCAGTCAAACACCACAGAATTGCAGTTAATTGTAGACTGGGGCATTAGTGGCTAAACTTTACCACCCCAGCTATTGTAAACTAAAGTCCCTATGATGCTCAGGATCATGGTAGATGAGCATCATAGCATTAGCCACTACTAGTACAGTCATGTTTATTTTTTTATTAATGGGTAACTAACATTTGCCTCACCTTCAGGGTAACTCTACTGCAAGCCAAAATAGGTCATTCGGTTTGTATAACAAACAAAACAACATTTCCTTCCATTTTAATGCAGCTTTTGAGAGAGTCTTTAATATATATTTAGACCCTTTTACTCCATTAATAAGTGAACTGGGATCAATGCAAGTCAGGGATTAATATCATAGTTGTGAAAATTCTCAGACAATGAGTCCCTAAAAGTGCCAGATTTCTACTGCTCACTTTTTGGTGAAAAAAACTTTTGATTTGTACACGCCAGTTTATTCTCTGACCGGCAGCTGCCATGCTTCCATAGGAAGCATGCAGCCGTCTGATCAGCTACTGGCTCAAGCTGCTAGCGCTGACAGAGATACCCTTGTTTTTGCAAGGTATCAGCAGGCGGGACCTTAACTAGGTCCCCTGCTGATCCCATGCAAAAACTAGGGTCTCACTCTGTTCTAGCATTCTGCAGACTGAGCAGGGTAAGCCCTCGCTCTGATTGACTGTGCGCCTGCCAGCCTTGAACTGCTGTGTCTCAGCAGTGAGACACAGCAGAGAGTAAACCTGCGTTTATCTATTAAGATACACATCGGGTTTATTCCAGACCAAGGAAGCAAGGGTTAAAAACGGTTTAGGTGTCCTTTAACTATTCATGGTGGTGACCTGTGTTGCAGTATGAACTCTCTGGTACCTGCGAGATTGTCAGTGCTAAAGCAAAGTTATTAAGAACGACTGTTGATGAAGGAGTGAGGCACTTACCAATTTCTATCGCTATGGGGAGTTCAGGTTGTGATTGTTTTATGACCTTCACATGCTTGAACACAATAAGAAATTGTCTGCATGTAACCATTCTAATTTAGATAGTGCAACAAATTGGAGAAGAGGAAGACCATTACTTCTGTAATGTTTGGTGTTGAATCTTAACTTCAATGGATATATACTTTCCTGGCACCTTAAAAAATCAAACTGTCTGTGAAACCCTATATTTGGTCTGCCTTTAAGGCAGTTGCATATACAATAATGTTAATAATAAATATTAAAACAAATTGCAGACCTCCTGTAGTTTTACACTGAAACCTATTTCACCTAGGTCTCTAAATTCTGTGACATCCATGAGAGAGAGGATGCAGGAGGCTGGCTGCCCTAGTTCTGCAGTTATAATGCTTCCCTGTAATATAGTGCTTATTAGCTATTGAATCTATGTGGAATCAGCCACCGTCTCTGTTGATCTCTGTTGTTCCAAGTGTCTGGAATGCAAGTAGGAGGGCTTCAGAAGATTAGCAAGACTGTTGCTACAGCAACAACAGTTGCACTATTAAATATAAAGTGTTGATGAAAAATGAAGATGCATTTGTTTATTTAACTTTCATGATGCAACACTAATCTCATACCTCCCAACTTTGCCCCCGCGAATTGGGACACAAGGGGGCGGAGTCTGAGGAGGGGGCAGGACACTGGGGGCAGAGTCTGGGGAGGGTTGTGTCAGTGCTACTGCTCATGTGCGGTAAGACTATCACCCATTTTTGATCGTGCTTCTGAAGCTGAGCATGCCAGTGAGCATTCTCTGGTGTCTGGGTCCTGAGTCCTGCTGTCCCACTGAGCTCTACCTCTGTCCCGAAAAGTGGGACAGAGATAGAGCGCGGCGGGACATGGCTTCCAAATCAGGACTGTCCCGTGCAAAGCGGGACTGTTGGGAGGTATGTAATCTAATAAACATTTTTGGACACTTGAAACCTTCCTGTTACATGATTGCAAACCATCAAACCCAGATGTCTAATAATTAAGGACACATTTAATTGATAGATTTTATTTTTTTTTTTACATAATTTACTCATGCAAACTGTACTCAGTATGAAACCGTACAGTTTGTGAAATGTCAAAGATTCAAAATTGTTAAGTACAGACTTAGTGACACATTGTGAAAAGACCTCAGAGCTATTCATTTTCTCTATTAGCAGAATACAAATGAGCATTTTTTCTAATACACCATAACTAACACCATTCACCAAGTACATTTTCTCTTCATACTTACAAGATGTTCATTTAATTTACAAGTTTACAATAATAAAAAAGGAAAAAAGGAATTAAGATTTATAAATAAAAGATAAAACATGTCCGTCAAGAATAACCACTATTTCACGAAAGACGAGTAATTCATTGAAATGAAATATAAAGCTTTCCTGCAAAATTCACATTTTTAGAGCACGGGGGAGGACACCAGCATTAAAAGGCGGAACTAATTGCTGTATCCGCCCCTTGTGCTCCCAAAGGATACAAAACAGAAACAGGCAGTGCAGTGTCTTTAATCCAGATTACTGCAATTTAACCCAGCAATTAATCCACAATGATTAACAACTGTAAAAAAAAAGAAGGTGCAAATGTATTTTTATTTTATTTTGCATTATGAACTTATCTTAAAATAACCAATTGCTTACTCCTGACAATTATATAATAATGCATTATTACGCCGGGACACATAATATAAACATAACGGATCACTACCCGCTGCAGAGAAGGTGTTGATGCTTCCGGTATATACAGAATTCTGCCAACAGATGCAGGCGTGGGATCATGTAAAAAACATTGATTTGCTAAGGATTCTATCTGAAATATTGCATTGTGAATCAGAATAGATAATGGCACATTGAGAGGACTCAATATCCGACTAACGACTGGATAGTGAGAAAGTGTACCGTACAATCGTCTCCTCCAAGACATCAAGGAATGTTCGTTATCAAATACGCATAACGTTTTTTTTTCCCCACCTGCAATCTTGTATGCGCCAGCATCATATCGAAGGCATCTTTAAACATTCAAGCTTACTTTTGCTGGCAATGAATCCACCTGATTCATTCGCACCCCTATCTTCCTCAGTAACCCCAAACTCATGCACTCCAAACATTATATTAACATTTGGAAGAAAGATACAGATTTGTTTATCTACAAGAAATGTATCAAAAGTTCACTACAAGGGAGATGACAGTGATTACACTATGCATTAAGAACTAAATTTGTTTTCAAATAGTGACAAAAATAGTTTTTTTTTTTTTTTGAGTTGTGAGATGTAGGTTTTTTTTTAGGCTTTTTTTTCTCTGGCAGTCATACTCCTGGTAGAAATATCAAGCCATGGAAACACAGTAACGTTTGGAATTTTAAAAACCATTCTACTCATTACTAACAAACTAACACTTCACGGAATGATTTTATACAATTTTAGGTTTTCCACAAAAAACGAATTAAATAAATTGCACTTCAACTACAGAAAAAAAAAATCATTTAAAAAATACATCATAACGCTTAAAAAGAGTTTGTTATTCGGATTACTGGTATGGTCACAGGTGTATCTTTTAAGAAATATGATCAATTACAAATAAATGGATAAAAAGCCACAGGAACCTACAACAAACAAACACAAAAAAATGTTGACACTTTCTCACAATACTCTCCCCTTCTGAATGTGCAAATTAAAAGGCAAAACAGATTAAAAGCAAATAGACCTTGTCTTTCTTCCACGTGCCTAGTGCATTGTGACCTCGAAACTACAGGTCAAAAGGGACTACGCAGAACTTTGGTATAAATGCCATTGAGCAGTCATTACTACCATATCCTCAACATCGTGATTTAAAAGGTCATCCTGATATCTCTTAAAACAAAAATATCAAACGGCTAATTTTAAACCATATTTGTGAATATTATATATGCTGAGAGATGAAGTTAATGGCTGCACTAAAAGAATTACAATAAAAAAATGAATTAAAAATAATAATAAAATAAGAATCCGCTCCATAGTAGGATTATTATTTAAATAAATCATGATTTTAGGCTACTTAATCTCCTAAACAAAGAATGGCCATTCAATGATTTTCCCTTCAAAGTCAGCGATTGTTACTAGATCTGCGGTGTCACAGATGTTTTAATCAACTTCCTGATGACTGGGCAGGAGGTGGAGCGATGACCACTTGGGAGACGGTGGCTTGCTCTGTGCTCTGGTCCGCCATTTGGGTGAGAACAGACGTTGCTATTGCTTCTGCCACGGAGGTGGAACTGACTCCATTGGAAGTGCTGACTGAACTGTGTTGAATGGCTTCCGTCTGTGGACTGCTAGGCATTGATATGTCTTCAGAGCTCTCGTCTTTTTCAGCATCTGTTACATGATAAACAAAAAAAGGTGGATTTCATAATAACCGTTTAAATTCAACATTTATAACCATTGCTTGACCACCATATAGACTTTAGCAAACATACCATTTCCGAATTATTTTTGAAGCCAGGGAAATGCTACTTTCACAAACCAATGAAAAGCGCTCTCGCAGCCAATATTCATTCACGGAGCCAAGGCTCCCTGGTATATGTTAAGCCCTGCTTATAACAATCATGTAGGGCAGTCTTTGAATAACTTAAATATAAGAATAACATAAATTACATCAATGTTTATTTACCATTTACACAACTCTTTATATGCAGAATTTTAAATGTCGTTGCAAACTCAATTAGACAAACAGAAGAGATAAAGTAGAGACTCAGAGATGACTTCAAGACAACAGGCCTAATTACTGAGCCAGATGGTTGAGATGTCCATGGCTGGGGTAGTTTGGGAGAAGAAAGGAGCACAGATTATTACTTCTGTTAAAGAAAGATTATGTTTTTTTTAGACTTGGACTTTCAGGAACAGACAGCTGACAGGCAGTTTGTGATCTAGGCTATAAGAGGAAGTGATATTGTGGATGTGAGATGGACTTGAGTGTCATCTGCATATAGGTGTAACTAGAAGTCAAATGAGTTAGTTTTACAAGAGGTACAAAGGAAGAAAGGCATGATGGGTGTTTGTAATAACTTAATCCCCTAGCTTCAACCAGTTCTTCGGAATTAAATTTGGACCATCACAGTAAAATGTTAGCAAGATTAGAAAATAAATATAATCTTTACTTTTAGAAACTACTGCATAATTACACTGCAATTCGATGGAATACAAAACTAACTAACACAGAAGATCTGTGTTAAACTCATAACCTTAAAATAAAAAATAAATACATTACACTATTCAGCAGCAACTGTAAATGCTCATAGATGGCATTCAGTTTTTAATACCCTTACCCCTTCGTGACATGACTTCTGTGGTGTTTGTGTTTAGCTATAATTTTCCTCTCTCTCCTTTATTGTACCCACACAAATTATATACTTTTTTTTCAAAGAAGACGAGCTTTCATTAGATACCATTATTTTTTTCATATCATAGAATTTACTATAAGTTAAAAATGATGGAAAAGTTAAAAAACAAAACACTTATTTGTACTTGAAAAATCTTTTACACATTTACAAAAACTAATGCAAAACAATGTTTTTCTGCTGTTTTTTTGCAACTTAAAGGGAAATAACAGCAAGTAGTGCATTGCTTTTTCCTAACCATTTTCTCCCCAGAATTAGCTTTATATTTATATAAATACTGAATTTCTAATCCTAAACATAATCCTAACCCTAAGTAAGGGGAAGAAAATACATTTTTTTTTTTTTTTTTTACTGTGAGGTTGCGGATTGCCTCTAGAGGCAGTCTATTATTACTACCAGAGTGACGGAGATGATCACCGATTGCTTCTGAAGCTCTTGCCAGCAGAAGAGAAGCAAAATATTTCAAAGGAATTATGCCTTTCAATATGGCGAATGCGATATCTCCAGAGAGCGATCACACAGCGCCCAATTTTAGTGTTGCTGAATGCCTGGCACATTCTATGTCGTTAGAGGAGTTACTCCCTGGACATACCTGGCACGTCTTATGTCACAAAGGGGTTAAGAAATGGAATACATCACTTTACCTTCAAAGAGTGGAAGGAAATAAATTACAGCCATGAGTCTTCCACTACAGTGATTAGGCTTATCCATAAAGAATATATATATATATATATATATATATATATATATATATATATATACACACACACACATATATGTATATGGATAAAGTATATTGTACATAGGTACTTTATACAGCAAAGTTCTCAGGTTTGTATTTCAGATATAAACACAACTTTTATTTTCCTATCTACTTATTTCTCATGTATTTATAGTAAATCTCCTGGTCTCCCTGTTGGGTGGTTATCCTGCCATCAGCCATGCCCACACCTGCACTGCCAGAGCAAGAAGGTGCTAGGATTATTGTGGAAATTGAAATACAACATTGAGTCAATGTTGGACATTTCATGTTTGAACGTATATTTCAAGTGAAAACACATATAAAAACATGTTGCATATAGAGAATTGTATTGCTGTATGATGGAGACTGTGAGACTTTTAGAGCCTAACACAAGACAAAATAGTGGCACTCCATAGCCTGGCACACAGACTCTTGTAGCTCCAGTTGAGGGCTCCAAGCATTAGTTAAGGACTGGAAGGCAGATCTGGTCTACAGAACATGATTGAAGACTAAAGAAACATGGGGTTAGTTACAAAAGCAGAAAAAAAATACAACTAGCCTCCCTTCAGCCCCCTCCCACCCAAAAAAAGAAGAAAACAAAACAAAAAAATATTTTTTTCGATTAAAATGCCTAATGAATTTTACTACTTACGATCTATGCCATGTCACATGACAATATCAACTCCTGTTTGCCATCTGAAACGTCAAACATGCCTCCAGCTGGGAGAAGATGTTAACCAATAGTAGCAGAGGAGCATGATTGACACAGCGACACCAGTGACAAGTCCCATGGCAGAAAACAACGCTGTTAGCTGCCAAGCATCAGATCACCATCAAATGGGAGCCCCTTAATCTTTGCTATTATAAACATTAAAATTTTTTACATACATATATACATACATATATACATACACACACAAATGCTAGCATGCTGAAGAGAAGTGTGTAGGGGTAATTAAGTCATTAAAAATATAATTTTACCCGTAAACCTAATTCCCTTTAAGTAGAGAAACAGAAATGGGTCCATGGAGTACTGTTAAACTGGGATGGCGTTTTACAAAGCTTTTTGTTCCAGATGAGTTGATTCAATACAATGCTTCTTGTGTAAACAATTTTAATTTCACTAACATAATACAATTATAGATGTGATGTAAACACACCTTGAAAAGCTTCCATTGCAAAGAAAGATTATTTTTCCCATTTATCTGGCTGCCTTTCCATTAACTGCGGCAACTGATGATTCCAACACCTGATCCTAATGATGTGCACTCGGGAGAGTAAGCAATATTTAGAGTCTAAATGCCACCAGCTGTTCCAGAGATGCACAAATTAATTGGACTCTATGCACAGAAATCTACTACTTCGGAATTACTGAATTATCAGTCTGAGTCAGTAAGTGAACAGTTCCGAAGAAGAAAATTAAAAAGCCAATAAATATACATCATAGGAAATGCTATATTGCAAATGTGCGTTTGCTCCACTAACAAAAAGATTTTTTAAATTGTAAGGTAATGATGATGAGATTTTATTGCATAATAGACTTATCTTGATTGCCGCGGAGTTGTACAGAGACCCGAAATCATAATCACAGATCTGAAGCCTTGATACACCTTCCAGTGTTAACCCCTTTCTTGGCCTTTCTGAAGGAAATGGTAGGCACTTCTACCATTAACCATATATAAGGTACAGTCCGGTTTGGCTGCTGGGTGATTCAGTCTGATTGGGGTAGCCAAGCAGACACAGGGCCAACTTTAACACAGGGAAAAAGGGGCAATGTAGGGGTCTCATAGACTCTGCTACTTGAGCCCTTTAGTACCTGCCTCTTTTACTTCACATTCACACTTGACAGGACTCTGGTTTACATTATTATTTATTTTACTCTTTCCATTACACCCACTGAATAATGGTATAGCGCAAGTTTTCTTAGCTTATATCAGGTAAAATTGCTTTTCCTTCACGCTATTGGTCATTTACTCTGTCTTTCAAACTATTGGCCAACTTCCCTTAGATCCCGCCTATCATTCTATTGGCCTGTATCATATTCACTATGATTCCTTTACCCTGGATTGGCTGGCTGCTGTTTATTCCCTCCCCCTTTACTCAGGTTTCCGTTTCCTCCACCTATGCAGAGCATTCACTGTCTCTCCTCTCATGTTGCACTCACCAGCAGGCTATTATTAACCATTTCAATGCTGGATGTATCTGTTTGTAGTGTTTGATTAGCATGTGTGATTAACACTAATGTGAAAAGTGGTGCTATGTTGTTAATAACAACCAGTGGGCTGGAGTCTAAAAACAATCTCATGTGTGTATGATGTGGTAAGGCTGATAAGATGTGGGCATACATACAGATGCTTGCCCTGGGTCTAGGGTTACCACCTGGCCGGTATTTTACTGGCAGGCCGGTAAAAAATTTGCATCATGCCAATGTTAAGTCTATGGAAGCACAAGCAAGGCCGGTATTTTTTTTAAGAAAAGGTGGCAACCCTACCTGGGTCTCATTAACATTAAAGGTGGCCCAGAGCAGACATATGATAGACGGTCAATCATAATACTGATCTTTCCTCTTGTATCACCCTCCTTTTTATCTCTTCTTTCCTTACTGGTCTTTTGTTTGTTATATGATTATGATTAAGTGAGTCATTATCTTTGTACATCTGACCCAAGATTCTAAACAACATATCTGCCCCTGAGAGAACTATATTGAGTAAAGAATGCTTAATAACGCACTTCATTTATATTCTTTCATTTTCATTTCATTTTATTTCTTTATATATCATTTACCCTTGCTACCATCTTTCAATTAAACAAAAGGTAATTTTTTGCTATAGTTGTCCTTTAACCAAACCTACTAAATATTTATTTGCATGGGTTGGTAACATCTCTATACAAATGGAATTTATAATCTGCATTGTCCTACGCCAATGTTAACAAACGGGCTGTAGGAGGAATGTGCTTTAATAGAAGGCAAACATTCTGAAAGTTCAACACATAAATACAAGCAAAACCCAATAACAATTTACATTGAATGAATGTATTTTCTGATATATACTAGAAAATATAATTACCAAACCTAAAGGGGCACTTATCTTTCTTTTCTAGAAGGCTTTAACCAATGCAGCTTAGACTTCTGTTAATGCACAACCTCACACCTAATGTATATTATATATATTATATTCACGTATATTATAATTATCATGATTATATTAGTATGTTTTACCAAAACAAAAGTTTATAGCAAACACACACTCATCATTGAAATTATATACATACACACACACACACACATACACAATGTTAAGTCATGGTGGCAGTACCTGGGGTAGCTTTTTTCTTTTAAGAAAAAGGTGTCTAGCATCTGACGCAACTTCCTGTTTCAGCACTACCCTGGAGTTCTGCTCACAGCGCCTACAAGGTTTCATTGCACAGTTGGGTAATTTAATTGGTTATTGTGTGTGTGTATATGTACCAAACAGTATTGTGTTTATGCATCTTGATAAAAATCCTTAAGTGGGACTGAAACGTTGATCCACATCACTTTTTTGAAATAAATGTAGTCATTTTTATTGTGTGTGTATGTATATATATATATATATATATATATCTATATATCTATCTATCTATCTATCTATATATATCTATATCTATATATAAATAATATAAATAACAATGTAGTGAAAATTATTTTCACTATAAATAAACAAATTTGAAGACAAACTCACATATTATATATATATTTACACACATTATCAGCACCACCATCTGCCACTCTACATATATATGTCTTAAAACTTTGTTTTAAGGTAGATTTATTTCTCCTTAAATTATGCATATTATAAAGATATTTGGACCTGTCAGATTTATGAATACCATACTATTTTCTATTTCAGGAATAGTCACAATATGGTCTTGTTAAATAATATGGTTGTGCTAATGTCATGTTTCATAATATATGATATAACGTGTCACTTCCCGTTACTTCTGCAATCCAAGAAGCACATGCTGAGCATGAGGATCAGTACATCCTAATTATGTCTGCAGGGATATTGGAAATCTTTGGAAGAAATTGTTTAGGTAAACAGTGCTTACATTGCCAGCTACTGGTAGCATCTTTTCAACATTATGTGGATTTATCAGATGGGAAGTATAATAGCCTCATTCTGGTTGCAATCATTGTTAATACCAATCTCCAACATATGCCTGTACCATTCCAATTTACTGCAAAATGTTATTCTCTACCCTGTCAAAAGACTGCGCATCCGTGGAGTAAGATTTATCAGCTCAAAAATGACAAAAATCAGTATTCGGAATATATATGGCGATGGAAAGTTGTGTTTACCTCTCAATTCTTTTAAATTAAAAAATATTGCCTGTTCTGATAAAACAGCTTAAAATGACTACAAGTAAAGATGGAGGCTATTAAGTTTTATAGAGAGCACCTGAGGAACTGTTTGCATGCAATTCAAAATGTTTCTTTATCCTCTTGAATTACTGACACTGGCAAATTAAAATGAAGTGGTTGCATATGGCAGAAACAATCTTCACATTTACAAATATCCTGGAATATCATTAAATCATAAAAGAGAAAGCTGTGGGTTATATATTATGAATGCTGCCTAATGCATTCCCAGCTTTGTTATTTGTTACAAATATGTGTACCAGGGACAAAATTGGCTATTTATTCTCCAGCAGCAGCTGGTTGGTACATTGTACATCGTAGCCAGACAGAGAGTGAGCAGAAGAGCAATTAACCTTTAAAATGCTGAAGAGGTGAACACTGAAATCACCTTAAAGTAATACAGTCTTAGAATACACACATGTATACAATATAAAAAACCTGCTCATGTAACGAGACATGGATTTTTATGCGTGCTTGTAGAGAGCAACATAAATTGGATATCATTATTATTATATTTAGAGCGCCACAATGTTGTAGAATGGGGTAAACAAACAAAAAAACAACAAAAATAAATAAATAAATATATATAATGGAGACACAACAAAATAAACTTGAACAAAAGGTGCACAGGGTTCTTCCTAAGGGAGCTTAAGTTTCTACAAGATAATACACATTCACGCACACATTCAAATCTACCACGCTGTATCTGTATTTTCCCCTTACTATGAAAATTGATAATTGGAATAATTATCACCCTGACCCTCCCCCTCCCCCCCCCCAAAAAAAATAAACAAACTAGTGTATTGATGACATTATAAATAAACTAGTTGGCACAAGTTACATAACTGATGTAAGGTTGAATTTTGGAGTCAGGCATTTGGACTGTAAAATCATTCATACTATTGATAAGTATTTGTGCAATACTTTTCTTACATTTCGCAGGAGAAAGAAGCAACATAAAATATACATTGCAGCAAACATTTGTAGTTAAAGTAGGTTCTGTAAATTGGCTAACATATTGTCTTCCCTTTTCACACCACTTAATGTTGTGCTGTTAGAAGCCCTGTTACGCATTAATACTCTCCACAGAAATATTGGTCTATTTGTTCAGTATCCATGTTTTACACATATACAAGATTGGTCTAGCAAGTAAATACTTGGAAAATATGTTTTAAATGCGTTTCTGTTGTCTCCTGATTATGACATCACTTTTGGCTTGGTATATAACTAAGCTACTTTTCAATGGTAAATTTATAATGGCGTATCGTAGTTGAATATTTCAGTGGAGTATATTGGGACTTCAGGGATCTGCACTTGGACCCATTCTCTAATATTTTTTATTAATGTTATTGCAGGAGGTCTTGATGGTAAGGTATGTCTTTTTGCTGATGACACACAGATTTGCAACAGGATTGATGTTCCTGGAGGGATAACCCAAATGGCACATCATTTAGCTAAAATACAAAAATGGTCAGAGGTTTGGAAACGAATGTTGAATGTGGATAAGTGCTCGATAATGCACCTGGAGCATAAAAATCCAAGGGCAGAGTATAGAATATTTAATAAAGTCCAAACCTCAACATCTGAGGAAAGGTATTAAGGAGTAATTGTTTCAGAGGATTTAACGGTAGGTAGACAATGTAATAGAGCAGCAGGAAATGCTAGCAGAACACTTGGTTGCATAGGGAGAGGTATAAGCAGTAGAAAGAGGGAAGTGCTCATGCCATTGTACAGAGCACTGGTGAGACCTCACTTGGAGTATTGTATGCAGTACTGGAGACCGGATCTCCAGAAGTTCAGAGAAGGGCTTCTAAACTGATTCATGGATTGCAGGATAAAACTTACCAGGGACAGTTTATGGATCTTAACATTTATAGCTTGGAGGAAAGACAAGACAGAGGGAATATGATAGAAACATTTAGATACATGAAGGGAATCAACACAGTAAAGGAGGAGAGTATATTTTAAAGAGGAGGCAGTATTACTTTATGGAGAGGGTGGTTGATGCATGGAAAAGTAGGAAGTGATAGAAAAGCAGAAGTGATAGAAATTAATACAGAGAAGGAGTTTAAGCATCCATGGGATAGGCATATGGCTATCCTCAATATAAAATAAGGCCAGGGGCTAATGAAAGTATTCAGTTTCATTTATAGAAATTGGGCAAACTAGATGGGCCAAATGGTTATTATTTTCTATGTTTCTTTAATCCGTGGAGACACTTTTAAAGAACATTTTGTTCCTCTTAATTTATGCATTTGATTGCAACTCTGTTAACACAATGTATAGATCATTTTTAATTCTATACATCCACAGTATAAAAAAATGTTTATGTGACAGAGTCCTTTTAATCCCTCCAAATATCAGTTAAAAGTATTGTTGTGGTTTTAAATCAAACCATTAACAGATAACACACTTATATCCAAGTAGGTTATCCACATGTACCTCTTTCAATGTTTAAACTCTGAGAGCGACTTAACTAAATTTAAACACGTAAAACAATTTCACATTTCATACTGTAGTTATCAATCCTACTGAAATTACATGTAAAATGTACCCAGCAATAACCTTGCCTTATTTTCTATATTTAATGCTAAACACTAGTAGTAGCTTTTCCTGCATTAATGGTAGCGCGGTTCGGTTTGACAGTATTTCACTGATGTAGCCCAAGGCTATAGGTAATGGAACATTACTCACTATGATAGCCAGATTTCTTCTGCATGGCGGTAACAGGGCAATCTTTATGAGCCAGAAGAAGCTGTTTCAGCTGCGCCACTTCATTTCGCAGCAGGGTGACTTCATTCTAGAGGTAAAGGGGAAAGTTTAGTTTTAGAACCAAATAGAACAAGCCCTTGGAGTTTCTAGTAAAGTGCTTATATGCACTCACTGCGCTACTCTGGCCTCAAAAAAGACTTCAGTCTAGAAAACATATCAATATGTACACAAAAATGGTATATGTGTAAAATAAAACAATAAATATATGAACTCCCAAATCATCAACTCAAACTAAATTAACATTGGCAATTGATTGGTCACAGGTTTTAACCTTCACACTGTCGCATTTGAATATTGGCATGTCAAAAGAAATCTGCAATGGTTAAAGGATAACTGCAGTAAAAATGTACTTATGTTTAATTGAAAGACTGTATGGAGTGATTTATAAAGAAATTATTTAATGAAAGAATACAAATTAAGTACCTTATTGAGCCTTCTTTACTCCATATCGTTCTCTCAGGGGGCAGCCATGTTGTTTAGAATCTTGGGTCAGATCTTCACTCACCTTGGTTCAGATGAACAAAGATCTGACCCATCTAACCAAAGAGTCAAAATAAAATGGCTGCCTCCTGGTAGAGCTATATAGAGTAACGATGGCTCAATAAGGTATTTTATTTATATTCTTTCATTAAAGCATTTCTATTTATAATGTCTACACTTGATGCAATCTTTGAATTAAACAGAACTACATTTTTTGCTACAGTTGTCCTTTAAACATTTTGTTTAAATGTGCACACTATTTTAATAAATGGTAATTCTGAATAAGATTTTTTAACTAACCACCAATAAATTCCATGATATTTAACGCCTTGTTAGTCTGCACTGCACACATTGCAATTCAATGAACAGAGATTGAAAAAAAAAAAAGAAAGAAGTGCTATTTCAGCAGAGCATATACCCCAAAGGGTTAATTTTCCCATAAAATGTTTATGAGTTGCTGAGAACTGGCAGCAAACTCAAGGTAAATCACTACAGAAGATCGCGGTAAAAGCCAAATAAACCAGAATTCATTAAATAACTTTATTGACACATGAATAGAATTAACATTCTACATGTACTTTGTGCACAGAGTTAGATAAAGCTGCACTATGTAGAAAACTAAAATCTATGTAATATGTACAATCTTTATGTGGGTGAGAAAAATCAATAATAAGTAATATCCTGCATTA
The DNA here is from genome assembly GCA_036172795.1 of Pelodytes ibericus. Taxonomy (NCBI): domain Eukaryota; kingdom Metazoa; phylum Chordata; class Amphibia; order Anura; family Pelodytidae; genus Pelodytes; species Pelodytes ibericus. The sequence continues at coordinate 27,854,064 of CM069864.1, forward strand.
TAGTGAACATTATTTTTGCATGTACTAAAATTGTTCAAATGCAGAAGAAATTTGATTGAAATTGAAAATTGATTTAGACCTTTAAATGCAAACTGTTTCGAAGCTTGCCATGGGCTAAAATACAAACCCTCATTATCCAAGCTGCAGAGGAAGAAAATTGATAAAGCAATCAGAGGAAAGACAGGCTTTAAATAAAAAAAATAATATTGGTGACTTCCCACCCGCTTCTCAAAACAAAAAATACTTAATAAAAATCCAAGTACTTCTTTCAAAGCCTTATTTTACTGTAAAGTTTGTTCTTAAGTTCATAGCTTTACAACTTATAATTAGGTAGCCAGTGCTTTATTAAAGTGACACAGCATACATCCAACTAACATAATTGTATGGTAGTGTTTAACCTGTACATTGCATGGGTTTTATTATTATTATTTTTGCATATAAATGCATGCAGAGAATCCTTGTGCAGTACCAGTTTTAATTTGACAATTGCCTTCCTAAGAGGTATGCAATGTGATACAGTTAAGAGGCATCCAAACTATTCACACTAATCAACTTAAAGGGACTCACCATTTCAATTATAATTAAACCGCCTATTTTTCACAAGGCCACATTCAAAAGTTGAATAAGAATTGTTTTTGCTTCCATTTTCTTCTCAAACCTGCTTCCATTAGACATCCCAAGAAGATATATATATATATATATATATATAAAATTCCTCCTGTTCCGACATGAAGCACAATATGAGCTTCTTCTAATTTGTTTGTGGTGTAAATTGCCATGCTAAAGGCAGATCTCCAAACGTATTACTTTAACTATTAAATGCAACGTAACAGTAATCATGGGTCATTACTGCCCACTATGCTGATCAGCTTTGCCAGCATGTCAAGTGAAGAGTTATTAAGGAAAACGCAGGATTGATTAATGTGTTCACATAAAGAACGCTTTAATTATTTCTTTGACATTCAATTTTCTTTACAAGTCATTCTGTTCTTCACAGCCAACGGTTTCGCTGTTGGCAGACAGTAAGAAATTTCTCTCTCCTGAAATCACCTCTAGTCTGGGCATTTTAACCCTTTTGCATATGCTTTTTTTATTATTAGAATATTATTAGAATTATTTTACGCACACAAAAACAAATTTTACTGCTTACTGCTGTGGCAGTAAGCAGTAAAATAGATCATAAACCTATATATAACGAAAATCTTGTGGATTTCAGTAGAAGGTATAGAACAGTACAAATACAGAAGTCACATAGTGATTTAAGTATACAAATGCTATTTTTTTTAAAATAGTCCACTAACTAGAAGGTGCCAGGACATAGTGTGATTTATAAATCCATAACAAAAAAGACACTGGGTCGATTGGAGACCCTTCGGCCATTTGGGATAAACGGCAAAGATCGAGGGTCCTTGTCTGGCTTCTGAACTATTCAATATCAAAAATGGAACCTGACAAGGGTGCCCGCTGGCCCCCCTTCTGTAAGCCCTAACAGTAGAACCTTTAGCAGAACAACCGAGACAAGCTAAACAAATAGAGGAAATACAGATAGGGGAGCACCAACATACTATAACATTATACGCAGACGACATACTACTCACTCTGGCTACTCCGGAAAAATCAATTCCGTCCTTGCTTCAACATATATACGAGTATAGCGCACTATCCAATTATAGCTTAAACTTGTCCAAGACACAATTCATCCCCTTTTTCTTTAAACCTACTCAATACGATTTATTACAAAAATTTAATAGTAAAGGGGTAGAGAACAATTGACTACTTAGGAATAAAAATAGGAGGTAGTTGAAATAAACTATCTACATCTTTATCTGGACTTACAAAGCGAGATCACAAAATGGTCCAAGATTGAGTTAACCTGGATGGGACGCATACATATATTAAAGGCATACATCCTAAACTGACGTACCTCTTTAGAGTAATACCATATAATGTTCCAACAGTTACTAAAAAAAAATTGAAATCCTCTTCTCTGGGGGGCAAGGAAACCTAGAATCCCAAGTTACACTCTCAAACAACCGGCACATAGGGGTGGTCTGGGTTACCCGGACATACGTAAACTCTATGAAAGCTGCCAATTAGCGCATATAAATGGGAATATGCGACTTGTAGTATCCCACCTTGGATGAACATAGAAAAAGCACAAAAGAACATAAAAGATCTATCACTATTAAGCTGGCTTCCATTGAGGCTGTTTAAAGCTTTGGAAATCCCAATAAAAATCATAAAAGAAACCATGGGAACACTTTATAAAATCAAAAAAGAATCGGGCATTCAATTTTCTCTCTAAGCGGGCTCCCTTGCAAGTTATCGCACTATGTACCCCAGATCTTAATTTAACAGCTTGGTACATAAAGGGAATAGAAAAAATAGGTGACCTGTACCGTAATGACCATCTATTCCAATTTCCGGAATTACAATTAAAATTTAATCATACCTCCAATCAGCTCTTCATCTACCTTAGAATAAAGAATTTCCTTAGAGTATACTTACCAATAGACCAAACAGAATGGGATTCCTTCCTAGAACAACCTCCACAGAAGAATGCAATTTCTAAGACTCTGAAATTATTCGAGTCCTTCATTCAAGTTGGGAAAGCCAAGGCGATAGTACAGTGGGAGACTGACATGGGGCACTCTTTCTCATATGAATTTTGGTGTACCGCCTGGAAAGAAGGAAGGCGTCCCACTGTGTTAATATTAAGGAGCAATATTATAAACTATTAAACAGGTGGTATTTGGTCCCGGTTCGAGTGGCAAAATATAATCTAGAAGAGAGCAATTTATGTTGGAGGTGCTTAGAGAAACAAAATTCGCAATTTCATATTTGGTGGGAGTGTAGGGCTCTCGAAACTTATAAAGAAAAATTGGCCTTCTTGCTCGACACTCTGTTTGCCTATAAAAAAGACCTAACACCCCAACTCTTTCTTTTTCGTATGGAGCTTCCAACTAATGACCAATATGGTAGAATTCTATGTATTAATGTCCTGTCTGCATTCAAAATTTGCTTGGCAAGGTACTGGAGGAAAGTGGAGATCCCATCTCGGAACGAAGTTAAAACTCAAATCGAATTCCGAGAATCCTCAGAAAAATATTTTTATAAGAACATCTCTAAAGCATTGATCAAGTATGAATGTATATGGCAAGAAGTTATAACAGTTAAGTAATACTGTATTAATTACTTCAATTTTAACTCACAGTAATACCTGAATAACTCTGTATATAAAACCCCTGGGACTCGACCCACGATGGCAAACCAAACCATTTATATTACCTTGGACCCACGGCCCCCCTCCCCCAACCCCCCGTCCCATGATGAGAATGTGACTTCACCGGCTGAGTGCGTGTGGTATGAATGAAAGTGCAAAGGTTCTCACTGGAAAGCTATAGTTTTGGTCAATTTTAACAACTCAAAGAAACACGACCATCCACTACTGTAAACCATTTACAAGAAGAGGAAGTATAATAGGAAATAATGGGTACCTATTGTATAAAAAAAATGATATGCACTTAAAAAAAAAAACTAAGAAGATACATGATTCTAAACTGCTAATTTTCAAAGGGAAATTAGTGATACCCCCTCTATGTAACATGTTTTGCAATTTAAATGTATGTTCGTTGTTTCATTTACCTGAAAACGTAATAAACTATTATAAAAAAAATAAAAATAAAAAAAAAAGACACTGGGTATTGCCAAATATTTCCAGTGATAAACAGTATGTTTAAAAAAAAAAAAAAAAGCAAGAACACGAATGTGAGTAACTTTGTTAATAAATATTCAACAGAATCAGGACCCAATAATTACATTTTGAGGATCCTAGGGTCCCATACATGGAGGTAATACAGAGTACACAATGTACATTAAATAATCCACTGGATATAATGTGCATTTAAAGAGTAGATCTCACCGAATGTTTCTATATAAAATGTATTGTTAAATCCATTGTACAGGCATCACAAACGGCACGTTTCAAGGGAAATATTACTAGCAGATAAATAAATAATACATATTACTAGCAGAATATTTTAATATAATTCCCAACTTTCCTGAATGAATTGGTGAAAATAAAAAGAAAGGAATGAAATGGACCAAAAGTTTTCCATTACTGATGTAGCATTTATGACGTCAGTTCATTTAAAACAGAACAGAATTTAAAGACGTTTTCTGGTAACTATTTGGGGTATTATTTTGTAAACTTTATAGGTAAACATAACAACTTCACCGCAAAAAAGGTGTAAGGCTACTATTCTGACTAGTAATGACAGACACAAGATCAACTATAATAGGTGATATTTTAGGAGACATTATAATTATTCCACAGGCATAAAGTTGTAGAGTCCTGTTTATAGTTGGGCATTAGGGTTGCCACCTTTTTGTCAAAAAAATTCCGGTCATGCTGGGGTCAGTTCTATGGCAAATGCCAGGCAATGATCACATGATTATTATTATACAAACCAAGGTTGTCCGTACTGAAAAGGAGACGTATAACAGAGTGGATGTTATACTTGTCTGCAATGATGGAGTTAATACTTATTAGAGTTTTTAAGTAGCCATATGGTTTTTACGTGATTTCCACATTGTGCTAGCAGTTTTATTGGCAACAGCTTGTCTGTTTTTCTCCTTAAGGTTTATTATGACTCAAAAAGCACAAGTTTTAAATTAAAAATGTCCTGGTCTCCCTGAAGAATTTACCAGCCTCCCATGAAGATGATATGCAATCACAAGAGCTTGGATCGTCTTGGGTCATCCACAGGAATGATTGTGAATACATCCCATCTAACCCACCTTCGTCATCAGGAAGTCAGAGTTAAAGCTGCAGCAGCAGACAATGAAGTAGCCAATCGCACACACAGATGTAATAGTTGCAGTGCTAGAGTAATGCCTTGTAATATGGGGGCATATTGCAAGAAGAGCACTCCAATGCTAGTACTCTCAAGAAGCCGTTTTTTACTTTGGATTTTGCCAATTACAGCTTTGAAGTCCAACTAGTGACCAACAAGGCTTTTTGTGTGGCCCCCATATTGACTGAAATGCCCATACATTTTAAAAGGTATTACCACATGAAACTAATAATTTCTGGGCTCCCAGCCAAAGATATTGCTTGGTATACATCCCCCCCAACCAAAATCAAGCAGACATAGTTTAATTGATTTCTATCTGAATAGAGTTCAAACACATGTGCTGCAAATTAAAACTACTGTAATGCAGTGATTATCGCTCAAATAGGGTTGCCATCAGGCCAATATTAAGTCTATGGAGACAGTAGAAAGGCCGGTATTAGAAAAGGTGGCAACCCTACGCTCAAAGGGTGTTTACTTTATTGCAGGGTATATTCTATTGATTCATCCTATATACATGCACATACGCACACCAACATATATAATAAGTGGCATTTTGGCAGCCCCAGGCCAATCATTTATTCCGGGACCGGGGCATGTCGCCAGCCCCTGATCCCAGTTATCTTATTAAGTTAATGGGACCAGTGGCATCTGGCCAACAACTGGTCCCATTCATGTGTGGGGTATTTTGGCAGCTACCGTTTTGGGGGTGGAAGCAGAAGGAGCCCAGTTTATAAAAACAAATATATATATTTTTTAACCCTTTCAGTGCTTTAGAGAGGCACGGTTTGTGTTCCCTACAGCACTGAAAGGTTAATGTGTGCAGCCGATGCACATCTAAGTCCGTTTTTTTGAGGAGGTAAATTAACAGGCAAAGATGAATGATTTTTTTTTGGCAGTGAATTTTACTTCACCCGTTACCGGCAGTTTTTGTGTTAATGACCGGCACTGAATCCAGGTCAGTGAGTTTTATGAATGTTACTGCTATTGCTAGATATGCTTTACATTGAAAGAAGAAAAAAGTGGATGTCTGGAAATTCAGCTCTATAGATCTATGTTAGACTTTATATAGGTGTGTACAACATGTACTTAGGGTGATCATACTACTAGCACCACCTAGCTGACAGATGGTAACAAACAAATGGAACCAAAACAGTAATGACGTCCCTAATGTGACAAACAAAATATATTAACAATACCTGGAACAACCTTCTGTATTATGTATGTTCAAAACTCTTCAGTGGATGGAGCCAGGAGAAAATTCAGGGCGTCCAATATGAAGAATCAAGTTAAAGTCCATACTGGATTAATGTAAGTATAACATGCTACACATTGCTAGAAATGTATAAATTACATGTCATCATAAGCACTCACTCAAGACCTAACTCATTGTAGAAGGTTGGATGTATCTTGCATTTGTATCACCAAAGGAGTTTTCCTTTCAAAATGCAGGAATTTAAAATAAAAGATCTAGTATTGTCAGAGCAACTCTACTAAGTCTGCATGCATGCATGTCTGGATGCCTTTTTCCTCTGTATGCAGTAGCAAAACATTTGCCAGATAAGCTCTGCTATTATTATATATTAAAAAAAAAAAGCTTTTAGTGCAATTAGCAGGTATACTCGATGGTTTCTGCAAAAATTGACCCCTTGTAAGAGTCCAAGGTGGTCAAACCCATTGTAGTCAGGGATGGATAATGTAATCAGCCAGAAAACCAGAGTTTAATTCAATAGCTTTGCAACAGGGATTATATAGTGTGTGTATATAACACAAAATGGCGGGGAGGGGCTGTATTTTTTAAGATCTCATTATTGCCCCACAATTTTCTTCCATCCAGTTCTGGAGATAAGTGTGCTCCAGAAAAGGAAATCAAAAATAATTCCTGCTGCCACTTTGTGAATAATTTAGAAACTAAAAATTTGCAAACTTGTGTACAGAATATATATATATATATATATATATATATATATATATATATATATATTTACAGCACAGGGATGTACATCTTCATCAAGTTGTCAAACAGTGGCCATTCAGCTGCTCATGGCCTACATATCCCATAATGCTTAGTCAGCTAAGAGGACTGGCAGGGGATTATGGGAGATGTAGTACTCCAGCAGCTGGAGTGCTGCAGTTGAACACCACTGCCTTAGTTTTCATGACTAGTGGTATTCATGAAACTGCAAAACAGTTCCTACAGTTCATGTCTGTAAAGTCAGAGTGGTGAGCAAGATGATCAACGTTCCTAAAGGGTGGAGAGAATGTCTTAATAATAGCCTCCCAGATTCCGTCAAATCATCCACTAGTCTAAAATCCCTGCAAATTAATGTCTCCAGATTTCTAAAAACAGAATCTACCTGTTATTTGATTATAACTTTCTACATATACTGTACATATTTACTGTTGTTTCCCCTATCTTTACGAATAACGATATACCTTGTGTGTCCCCTCCCTCACATTCCTGTATGTATTTATGTATGTATGTGAAACGCTGTGTAATATACTGTTCTGGATGTGGTCCCCAAGACCTTAAAACAAGAAATATAAATGTATACTTCCTGGTAAAACACCTAATAAATAAAAAATAAAGTCACAATGTGTATAAATGAGATATTTGCTTCTTACATGTTGAGTACCAATGTCATACAGCCTCAAATCATTCCCAATAATTCTTTGTTTTACCCACACGGTACCTGTAGTTGCACATTAAATGAGCCCAGGTCCTCGGCTTTTTTCTCCAAAGACTGAACCCAAACTTTTCTCTTCTGTCTGCATCTGGAAGCAGCAGCACGGTTACGTTCTAAAAACTTCCTCCTCTTTTCATCTGGGTCATCGCTTGCTGCTTTCCTCCGGCGCCCCCCTGTGCTTTGACTTTGTGGAGTGGGGGGAGTTGGTGAAGCCTGGAACAAACAAGGATGAGACAGTTGGTGCCTCACGGGTGAAGACCAGTTCACAAGTTACTGTCTGCGAACACAGTGCATTAAGTTGAACAGAAAACTAGTAATAATGGAGACTTTTACTGTGTCATAATAAGTTATTTTGACACAGTTTGACAGTAATGCACTTTCGCTGCTAATTTTAGATTAGAGGCTGAATACACTTATGGGATTAACATGTTCCAAGACGGCGTTTCTTAACCTTTAAGGAATGGTACATCACTGAACAATAAACCTTAAAATGTGTGCTAGAACGGTGAAATGATCGATTATAGATCAAACTTTTTCTGAAACAAAACATAAAATTGGGGTAAATGAAATTGTTAATTATTTTTATAATAAATAAACTAATAAAAGGTTTGCAAAAGCTGCTGTCCAAGCCAGTATTTGTTATTTCTTGTAAGGTCCTTTTTGTTCACGTAATAAGCTTTTTACAGCTGCAGAATTTGTTGGTACCATATACATATAAATGATTATCATTTTCATTAGCTGAACTAATCGATTGTGGCTTAAATGTATTCCTTTTAATACATAACGTAGCAGTAGCTATTTACACTTTATCTAAACAAAATGCATTCAACATCTCAATGTCTTAAATCATTGGTTATGTGAGAATGATATTTGCGCTTGACATAAGCAACCATTAAAGAGCCAGAAAAGAGAAGTTGGTTCTAGTTTGGATTCTGAGTTTGTATATTTTATATAATTAAGATTTTGTACACTTACATATTTTGGTGAAGGACATTATAATTTTTTTATTTTTGGATTACTTTTTTTGGGGTCTTTTTGCCTCCCACCAAACTGTCGCTTACTGCCAAGCTGACATTTTTTGGTACATCAGTTTTCAGCTTATTGATATAATCTACTTTATTTCCCAAACATTTTCTCTCCCATACATGATGTTTAAAACCAAAGAGACTTCTCAATAAAGAGAGAATTGCAGGTAACGGAGATGGAAATTACAACACACCATTCAGCAGCATTGGAGAATTTTCCCAACTCTAGTAGAACCTTAATTTTAATTCATGTCCCTGTGGACATGTTAACTTGATCCTGTCAAGCAAAATTAACATTGATGCCACGTTAAAGAAATTAACATTTATAGAACGTGCAAGCATATAAATAAATTAAATGTTATTCTAAAACACATGTTCACACAAGGCCTATCATCTGCTCAGAGCAGGTTACACACTGGACAATAATCATCCATCGCTTTTATTAAAGAACTGCCCACAAAAGAATATCAGAGAGAGAAGGGACTGCTTTGAAAAGGGTGCATTCATCCTCGCCTCAAATCAAAACGTGCTCACATAAGTTATTGTTTTTATTTTATTTTTAGTGTAAACTATTTTGAAAAGGAGATGTACAGGCGGATGAAAAGGTACATTTGTTCAGGTCTGTGATAATATCATTTTAATTTTGTAATACATTCCAAGATTGGCCCACAGAAGGTCTTCAAAAGTACAAGTGTGCGAGTCATTCTAGTACATATGGAATAAAATCATAAAAAGATTTACTGAAAACCTGCAATTTTATTGATCTCAAAAACCTATTTCTTGCCTGGAATGTGAGAGGGTGTACATTAATGACTCACTGTCTCTTAACCCGTATAAATATAAACATATGCCTTAGTGTATTGTACATGGGGAGAGCATGCTTTGTGCAAGCGTGAGTGCACCTTTAAAATTCCACTGTAGGCTCTGCTGTATGATTCCTACCGGTGTTTCAGTGGTGGATGTGGCTGGCTGTTGTAATGACTGTGGCTGAGCTTCCTCTGGTTGAGCCCTTGCATTTCCACTGGCCTGTCCCTTGCCAGTATCTCCATTTGTTACCGGAGGATGCTGCTGGGTCAGAGCAGCCTTAAGTCTCTGAAAATAATATTGTAAATGCATATTAATACACATTTTCTATAAATGTATCCAAAGAAACATATTTATCAAGGTAAAAGCAGATCAAATCCTGGGACAACTGTAACAAAAACAAAATAAATAACTTGTTTAATTGAAAGATTACATAAATTGTAGCTGCTTTAAACAGAATTGATTTAATAACACAAACATATATTGTGCCCTCTTTGATGGGTAGAGCTCTTTCAGGGGCCAACTTGTTGTTTAGACTCTTAGGTCGGATCTTCATTCACCTTAATTCAGCATTTCTGTTTCACAGAACAGGTTTTCACTTAAAGGACAACTGTACCAACAAATTAACTTGTGTTTAGTTGAAGGATCGCATCACAAGTGTAGGCATTTTACATAGAAATGATTTAATGAAAGAATACAAATAATGTACTTTATTGAGCCCGCTTTGCTTCATATAGCTCTAAAAGCGGGCAGACATATTGTTTAGAATCGTGGGGCAGATCTTCATTCACTGCCCCCTGTTGGAGCTAAATGAAGCCATGGGTGCTCAATAAGGTCCTTTATTTATATTCTTTCATTAAAGCATCTCTTTACACACAATCTACGCATGATGTAATCGTTCAATTAAACATGCGTTGTTTGCATTCAGTTGTCCTTTAATAGAATCTTTTAATTAAACAGAAGTTAAATTTTTCCTACGGTTAAATTGAGAAAAATCAGAAACATTTGAGCAGGTTGCTATGGAGTTTAACTAGAATTTTGCCTTGAAAGCTATGACACTGACCTCACCTAAATGAAATCTAATGGCAGTTCCAATGGTTTTGGGAAAAACTTGCACTGAAATGTTACATTTTCTACATGTTTTCTCCTCTTCTCAGAATGCAAGAACCCTTTAATACAAACATACCCAAGATCCATTTGGCCTCCAGTCTATATACTTTTCTAGGTGTTAGATAAATAAAAGTCCAACATACTTTTTTCTCCTCGATAGTAAAAAAAATATACTAAATGAGCACTTGATAAATGTTCTATTCAGAGATATATTGTGAGAATGTACTCCACAATGTACTGAAAAAAATAGAAGGTTTGAATAGAATAGTAAAACTTGTGTTTACTTCTGGTAAGGTATGGGCAGATTTCGTAACATAGTGATCCAACTTTCCAAAAGTAACTAGAACACACACCCTGTAATGGAGATTTTTGTACACAAGACATCTGGACCATACTGGCATCCTAAAAATCAAAAGATGTTGCATTTTGAGATTATAAAATGTACTTTGCCCATGGATTAGAACAGATCATGTGCAAAAGCACACATATACATTCTGCCTTTTTTTCTACAGTAATGTGTTGTATGCAGTAGTCATCTATAGTAATGCAAAGATCACTTGTTATGAAGATTTATTACGGTATTTCTTTAAAACACAATGGTGGAGACCTGCAAATTAGAACACAGTGTATTTCCCCTCTCCTAATGTAACAGACAAAACCTTTTCTGTGTTCTGGTGCCCTGCTTCATGAATAGTTAGGGAATGTGTAGTCTCTTTTTTTTTTTTTACAGAAAAGACAAGAAGGATGCCTGGCTTGCTTCAGTAAAGCATCATGAAACTCTAGGATGTTTTTAGTTAGTACCAACAGGTACAGAAAGACCAACAAAAATAAAAATTGTATGTGCTAAACTCTATTTACACAATAAAAAAAGGTAGAGAAAATAACACAATCGTTTATTTAATAAGAAGAAAGAAAACTGACACAAAATCCCTCATTAAAAGTTCTGAATCTTGTGTTTTCTCATTTACAGTGATCCCAAAAAATAGGTGCTGGCCGTGGGATCTCAGCCCAAACGCACAATAAAAAGTTCCATGATCCTCCACATGGGGTCAGTAACCATGCAGGCTGATATGACTGAGAGCAGTGTGAAAAGATAAGGGGTGACCTTCTCTCTCCTGGGCAGCTGAGCCAGGGACTAGGACGAACATTGGGGTATGAGCAGTTGAGTGAATGAAATTGTGTGTGTTAACTGATGCCTGTCCTGATTGTGTATTACTGTGTAACTATGCTTACAGTGATATGTGTTAACTCTTCCTTGCAATGTTTGTATAGGTGTATGTCAGTGTCGGCTTTGGCTGTATGTCCCAACTCTTCCCCAGACTTCCTTGGGGGCTAAACCTAAACAAAACACATATAGACAACTGGTTTCCCGGAGACTGTCGGTACATCTAAGGATCCAGAGTGGATTGTGAATTCCCAGGTTGCAAGGCTGTCGAGCACAACGCTTCTTCATGTCACTCAAACCTACTTGAATACACCTAGAAGTTGACCCGTAAACATTGACATCTTTTAAAGGAGGACTTCCCAGCGGACAGGATCCTGACAGTTTTGGAGGTTTCAAGGAGTGCCATTTTGTCTGTTTCTGATAAAACATTCTTTATACTTTTTTAAGAAGCTGGTATATTTTGCACTATTCTTTGTATGCTTGTTTTTTTTCATTTAGGTATACCTACTATAACATTTCAGTTTCTTTCTTGGAACCTTTCTGATGTAATGGTCTACTAGAGGGATTATGAGTTCCTTCTGAGGCTACCTGCTACCTATCAACATCTCCACACTGAATTTGAGAAGTATTGTTTTTTATTTATTTATTTATATACTGTCTCATACAGTGGTGTTTTTTTTTGTTTTGTTTTTACCAGAGATTGTGAGGGTATCTCTGTCACCACAATTAACATTACACAGCCCAGATATGGCCTGTGTTGGCAAAAAGGTATCAAAGTAAAATATAATATAACAAAAAGGTTAAAACAAAGTGAACCAGAATTTATTGGCCATTAAATTGAATTTGCATTAAAAATAGGCTATTCCAGAATGTTAATGCTTAAGGGAATTATTTTCCAGGAAAACATTCAAATCTTAAAACAGCAACACACACACATAGGAACATTCCCAGCGAAATAACGGCTTTTAACAGTCAATATTTGTAGTTATATAATGAGTTCAATCTGGTAACTGTGAAGGTGTCAGGGTTTAGTCAAGGCCAAAAAGGGCAGACTACCAGCTTTTTTTTTTATAAATAAAAAATATGAAGCTGCGGATTAAACTTTGAGATCACTATTAAAAGTACAGACACATACGCAAGATAAAGGATAAGGGGTTAAGTATTTATCTGTGACCTCTCTCTCATTATTTCTATTAGCTGACACACAGGTTTTTAAGTTAGGAAGCCACATTAATCTTTTAAATGGTCATTAAGCTTGTGTTATGTGTTGTACTTGCAAAACAGAAAATGTTTCAGTTCATATATTTTTCACCCCTACACCCCTTACAAGGCTATCATACACTGCCAATTAGGATGACCAGGAAGCTTTATATAAATCGAATATTAAATCAGCAATCCCTGCTTTTTGTTCACTGTGTACAGACCCATTTCCCAAGAGAAATTCACTCAAATGTGCTACACCGGGGGAGCTAGAGAGAGACAGACAGATTATCTGGTGGCAATTTTGGACAAAGCCTGCAGATTACACAACAGTGGTCATTTCTATATTAGCGGTTTGAAAAGCTCTTTAGGTTTGTAAACATAGAACAGCACCGAATACATAACTATAATTATCTTGAAGAATGATCGTGGTGTAAAAACAGCAAGCTCACACAAGGAAGCAGCATTCATTATAACTCATTATCTCCTTGTGTGCCCAAAACACACAGCGTATACCGTATGGCCTTTCAGATATGGTCTTTATATCACATTGTCTCAGGGTTTACAAGAATTGATTAGATGTGCCAGAGCATGGTGGGACAAGATGCTGTTTTCTTCCCTTTAAAGCTTTGGTTTCAAACTGAGGCCCTCCAGCTCTTGGCGCACTACATTTCCCATACTCCACTGCAAGTATATTGGCCTACATCTTCCATAATACTCTGTCAGCTATCAGCAGCTAGGGGGGCTGCATTTTGACACCTCTGCTTCAAAGGGACTTTACATTGACAGTAGAGATTTCTACCTGTACTGTGCATGTATAGTAACCTCTGCCCATTTGTGACAGGGCATGAGCGAGACACTATGCGATCTTGTTGCCTACAGCACATGCACTGAATGTGATTGGATGTTCCTTGTCTATAGCAGCAGGAGGAATCTATACCCAGAGCATAGTTCAAGTAACTAGACCATATGACTGTAGATGCTGCGAATGAGAGTGATATCCGGATTCGCACACTAGACGGAGGGACAAGGCTCCACCCATGCCTTCCAATAGTAAAGAAATAACAAGAGACCAGCACACTGTGAAAGGAGTCTTTAATTCAGACACTTTGCATTCAATGTTGCGACATATTGCACTTTAAATGGGCCGAATAGCTCCGCCCCTTCCTTTATCATATGATTGTTTGATACATTGTATATAAAGCTTACACCTGCTACACGTCAACTAGGCTTGAAAAACACTCTGCTATGTTGAAACGTTGCCTTTCCTGTCTGAATTAAAGACTCCTTTCACAGTGTGCTTGACTCTTGTTATTTCTTTGCCTTAAAAAAATGTAAGCATAATCATTTACTAAAAAAAATTAAATGTAATAAAAAATATTTTTGGGGAGGTTTAATTAGGGATGAAGAAATTAGAAAAAACATAGTATACAGCTACCAAGTAATGTAGGGTTCGACAAATCCCGGGTGTCGCGTCACCCTGGTGACCAGGAAATAAGTAATCTCCATTGCGCCGCTGGGACTGGTATACCTTTTTTCCCATGCTTCGAGGTACGAGGGGTAAAGTCAGTGCTGGCCGCACAGACTGCCAGCTCCACCCCCTCATGCTTTAAAAACTCGGAGCGTTGGAAGTCACCTGACATTCTGGCGCTCAGCAGGTAGACACATCAAGATGGTCAGTGCCTGGCTGAAAAATAAGTGACCTCCTCCTTGCAGTGAGGTAAAGCAGCAGGGAGGGGGAACACACTGAATGATGTACTTTTTGTTCTTAAAAAAACAAACACACACACACACACACAAAAAACAGCTGGCTTGTGCCTGTCTCTATATGTGACAACCTATATATGTGACTGTATGTGTCAGTCTGTCTCTATTTGTGACTGTCTCTGTCTGTCTATGTACTTGTGTGTGTGCGCTGTTGTCTGCTCCTCGATTTTTTTGCTGGCTCCTAAAACTAAATTAAATTTGTCAAGCCCTGAAGTAATGTGATATAAATATGATACAACACACACTTAAAACAAACCCGAAACCTACCCACAGAATGGTCCAAAATACACAATAAGTGCTTATAAAAATCAGTTTTCTGGCAATCTCATTACTTGGCTTGTACATTGAGATTTTAGCATATTGTGTATTTTGTACCCTTGAAAACAAACAAACCCCTATCGCATCTGTCAAAATTGGGTGGGAATAGGTTGTTCCATCATCTCTGTACAGAAACAAGGTAATATTCTCTAGGAACAACTTATGAAAAAGTCAGATCCATATTTCAGATCTGCCATAAAACCTCATCAGAGTAATAACCCTCCTTCTCTTGGGTGTTCTCCGACCATCTGCCGCTCTGTTACTTATCTTTATTTTGCAACTAATTAACAGCATAATCTTCTAAATTCAGCAAGTTAATTATCATTATTGTGGTCTTTGCAGCATCATCAGTCCTCATGAAGTCTTGTCTCTCGTCCCCTAGAGAACATATGAAAATGAAGGAGGTTGGGAAAGGGTCTGTATAGAGGGGGGCTCATTAGGTGTTTGCTGATGAGCCTGGCATGCGGTGAGGCAGGTCAGAAGAATTCTGCTGAACACAAGGTTCCATGCCGGGCTTAACCAAGTTAATGGAGCTTTCTGAACAGTTGCCAAGCTGGCCTCTGTCAGCGCTCTATAGAAGCCTCCTGCAGTAAGCCTACTGGCTTCATACTGTGTCGAAAGATAATTCACAGTTTGTCACAAAAGTCTTACATGGTGGATCCCACAGGGTAGAACTTCATTTAATGTTCTCTTGATTGTTTCCCCCCCCTTAAGGTCTTTTAGTTAGTTTAAGTAGAGCACTCCAATATAAAGTGGAGTTGTGTGCATGACTAAACCAACAGCAATGTGACATATTTGTAACAAAGAATCTATATATATTTACATGTTGCAAGAATATTCTGTAAATAAAATCCTTAAAGGACAACTGTACCAAAAAAATGAAATTGTGTTTAATATAAAGAGTGCAAGTGTAGGCAATTTATTTAGAAATGCTTTAATAAAAGAATACAAATAAAATACACTATTGAGCAACCTTTACTTCACATAGCTCCACTAGGAGGCAGAGATTTTGTCTAGAATCTTCGGTCAAATGGGTCAGACCTTTCTTCATCTGAACCAAGGTGAGTGAATATCTGACCCAAGATTCTAAACAAGATGTCTGCCCCCTGAGAGAACGATATGGGGTAACAATGGCTTAATAAGGCACTTTATTTGTATTCTTTCATTAAATACTTTCTTTATAAATCATTTACACGACACAATCTTTTAATTAAACATAAGTTTCTTTTTTTTTGTTTTAAAGATCTATGTTGTTCAAATATTATTAAATATTTGTACAATTGATATATATTAATATTTCCAGCTCCCTCAGACAGATTAAACCATTACAAGGATGCAAATCTTGTAGGTTGATCAGAGCAAGACAATATATTAGGAAGCAGAAGAAAAGATCTTGTTTATGTACATGGATTATTCAGGTAAAGTGTAATTACCAGTTTTGCCTCTGACTGAACAGGTTGTGGGGAGGAAGGCCCTGGGATTCCTGGGATAGTAGGCAATACGGTGACGGGTCTGACAAGCTGCAAAAGGAGCAGAACATAATATTACCAAAATGACAATATAGTATAGACATAAAATGATGCACATGCACACCGCTGAGAGATCTGTACTGATGAGTAGCAGCAAGAGGGGAAGGTGCACCAATCCAGCCAAAGTACAAAGTATAAAGTGGATATGGAGGCAAAAATGTGATCATTGTTAACCTTATTTCCATATGCCTACCCAGAATACCTTGCGGTGGTGGTAACACAGCAAATTTAGGATTTCTGTGGGAAAAGCATGTGTTTCGAGTTGTCTGGTGTGTGTAGATTTGTGTTTATTAATGCCTCTGCTACCCTAGTATTGAATTGTAAGGCGTGCGAGTAGTGCCAAAGTAAGCCTCAAATACTGGCAAGTAGTTTTAGGGACACAGTCTGTCAAACTGTCCCACAGTCATTTATTTATAAGGGAGATATTCACTAAAAAGGTGAGATGAGGTGAGATTGGGTGAGATAAATATTTCACCTAACCAATTTAGCTTGATTGAATAACCCCATCAGTTATATCAACGCACCTTTCAAAGTAGGATAACCTGGGCCAGGAGGGACCCTACTATTGGTTCACTAGTTTCTCCTTCGCTTTCTAAAGCCCCAATTGATACCAGTTCAAACTGATTGGCCACACAGGGAATGTACAAATGTGGCAGACATCCATGCCAAACTTGCAGAAGGGCGGTAGTTGGTGATACTTTTACCTCCACCACCACAGGAACTTCCTACAACATTTAGCACTATATTAACTACACCAGTGAGTATGCAGTTTATTTGCTTACGTGTGATGTTTGTAGGGGTCAGTATGTGGCCTTGACTACTCGCCCTCTCAAAGAAAGGATCAGGGAACATCTGTTGTCTATAACAGGTGTTGGTGATAAAATTAAAGACACTCCCATTAGGAGACATTTCCAGATTTTTAATGGCTCCAATTCTGAGAAATGCTTAGTTCAGGGTATTGATAAATCCTTTCTGTCCATCCGGGTTGGCAACTTAGAACAACGACTCGGATACCTTGAAACAAAATGGATCTTTGAACTAGTACCAGACAACCACGGGGTCTAAATTCTGAATATGATGTCCCCTTGTATGTTTAGGGCAGGCTCATCTGCACCTCATGTTTTCTGGTACATGATATATTATGATATATTATTTAACAATGGGTACTGATTATTATTATGACTATTATTATCTTTTCAGGATCTCCGTCTAAGATTTTGTGCATTTACTTATTCTGTGATGTGATATACTCGGAATTAAATCCTGATTACCCTTTTTAGAAGTGAAGTGAAGAATTTTCCTCTGATCAATGTATATATTTATATATTTTTGTGTACGTACTTATGCGTGCAAGACTTCGCAGCATTGATTTGAGGATATGTTCCCATATATATTTCTGTACTTTCCTACGTATGTTTTTGTGTGCATAAGCTGATATACCTTCACTCACACATTTCTTGTGTACCTTTTTTGCCCTGGTCTATATCCATCAAGTTAGATGGTTACTCATTTATATATTAACACCTGTGATTTTTTTTATGTTTATATTTAAACTTACATTTATATCTGTATTTGTAATTATCATGTATTTTCCTGTGCAATTTTGCACAAGGCTTTCCAGTCATGATCACTGCAGCTGACCTTATTCTAATACATCGTCTTAATTTTGGTTTATATATGTCAGTTTATTCTAGGTTCATTTCTGCTGTCATTTGGGGATGTTTTTCCCTTTTATCTTCACTTTCCCCTTTAATACTGTGGACATTGTGTATGTTCGTTTGAAACATGCAGCATTGTTGCTTTTTTGACCTGTCTGGGTTCCTTTTACTAACAACATGCTTGCATGTTTCCATTCATTTGTTTATTCAATTATATGTGTTCTACTGCTCTTTTGTTACTTTTAGCTATTTAGATTTTTATAGCAGGATTCATCAGCACTTTATCTCCTGTCATGTTTCCTGTGATTGTTTTTAATTGGTGTTATTGTTTAATTAGTACACACCTTGTTAATTCAGGGCACTATTTATGGGAGGGTGCCTCAGGTTTTAGTATGCCTATGATTAAGTACCGAAGTGGTACGAAACGCGTCAGGCTACTCTTTTGCCTTATCCAGGGCTGGGTTTTTCCTGCACTGTGGATCTATTTTGACCTGTTTGTGATTTTAATATATTTTCTACATACTAAGCAGCCCGTTTGTTTTTTGACTTAACCTGGCTATTCGCCAAAATTGCTTATAAAGCAACTCGCTAACTGCCATAGTTAAAGTATTATACTACAGCTTGTCATGGAGACATTAACTTATCAGAACAAAGATCTGTCCAATAAAGTTCAACCTATAAAATATGTCTAACAAATCCACTCCCAGTATCATCAAATCAATGTCCCCAAGAATCCCATCACTAGGAACCCCAATGCATACACTGTGCAGGGCAGCTTCTTTCCCTCTCCCCTTATATATTCCACATAGGAGCTGGTAATATTTTAACTAAAGAACTAGATGTCTGATGAGCATGACCATGTCACTGCAATAATTGCAAATTCATAACATCTAAGCAAAGACTAACAATAGATACCGCCACGGGATGTGCCATGGGAAAGACTATTCTACCAGCTCCATGACAAAGATAGGCAACATCTGTACCTAAACCTTCTTTGATGGAGCATCATGGGAGTTGTAGTCAAGAAGAGCAACTGAGTGCTATAATCTCCAATACAATATTTTACATATTCATTTTCTAAATTGGTAGTAACATGTAGTAAGAATAAACATATAATAAAGCAAAAAAAAATCCAATATCTGTTCTTGCTCGAGATAATATTCATAATGGAGTAGTGGGGAAATGTAAAAAAATAAAAGTTTCTGCATGATGAACACAAGGGAAATGAAACAGTGTACATTGCAGATAGGTTTATCTACATATTAACATTACTAGGAGAATGGACACACACATACAAACTTACTGGGACTGAAGCAGGTATATGTACATTGGAATTTGTGATTGAGGCAGGAATAGCAACAGGCATGGTTTGTCCATTAGGTAGATGTAACAATAGAGGAAAAGGAGCTGGAACTGGTCTGAGGATAGAAAAAAAAGCAGGGATGCTAACCTTAAAAAACAAACCACAGACTTGGCACATCCAAAAATTGGAAAAAGGGAGATGCAAATGTTTTCTTCTATAGCATATGCAAATTATGTAAACAATATGATGGCAACGGAGAGCTTCAATTTGTGATATTACTTCTACATGTATAAAAATAGTAATTTATACTTAATTATTATTATGGAAAAATTCTGGAAAGGTCTCATATATGGACTCTTGGATTCAATAGTCCATGATGTACCCCAAAAAAATGAAAATACACAGGATGGAGTAGATTGTATGGGGACATATAGAATTATCCACCTTTTATAAGTAGTTGAATCCTGTTTATTAGAGCAGATTCTTACTGCTCATTAATGTCTGTATATTACTTTAGTTGTAGTCAAATCCCAGGGGCTCAAATTCTGGCCGAAAAGAACAGCTCCATCAAATACCGGCTGTCCACAGATCTTATCTTTAAACATGTTTTACAATAAAGAGAAAAACAAAAAAATGCATGTCTGTTGTCAGTCTCCTTATAACTGTGTTTAAATATGTGCTGGATATAGTCAACACTAATTTGGTGTTAAAGGTGCTTTAACATAAACGTGTCAATGTATTTATGTTTTTAAAATGCTTATAATATGTGATAAATATATGCAATACTAATTGGATATTAAAAGTGATTTTACATAATGTGCCCATATGTTAATATTTAAAATATTTTAAATTGCTATATCTCAAAGCGCTGAGACATATAATTATAATATATTCATGTATGCATATTTATATAGAAATAAAAATGGAAATATCGCTATATATTTTTATTAATGTATTCATTAACAAAAGAATATTTTAAAGTGCTAATTTATTAATTAATTAATAGTGATATGGCGTATCAAAGATAATAAAGTGCTTATTATAAAATGTTATAATGATAATGCGCAAAAAAGAGTTATAGTTACAAAATGTAAGTTTTGTAACTATTGTATTGCTAATAAAGTTGTGAGGGAAAGTGAGCACATAGCCAATGAATGAACTACTCCCGTCAAGCATATAAGGAAGAATAACATCGCTAATCAGCATCACCTGAGGAAACCCAAATAGGGTGAAATGTGTTCTGATTATACAGTACATTTTTGGGAAAGTGCACAAAAGACGTCACCCCAGCGCTCTGTTCAGGAATACAGTTGATTTACATCAATACTTTGCATCATATGCGCATTTCAGAATTACCTGCTAGCGTTCACCATCTTTAATAGGAAGAGTTCAATCTGTTTTTTTATATATTAAATATGTTTTTATTTTTCTCTTTATTTGATGGAGCTGTTCCTTTCTGCCAAAATTTGAGCCCAAGCAATTTGACTTAACGTAGTCATATACGGACATTAATGAGCAATAAGAATCAGCTGTAATAAACGTGGATCAAATACATATGAAAGGTGAATAACTCTATATGTTCCCATACAATCTACACCATCCTGTGTATTTTCTGTTTTTTTGGGTATTAAATTCGAGAACAATGAAAAGTCCATACATGAAGACATTTCCATATTAATAATTTAAGTATAATTACTATTTTTAAACACATGAGTGTAATATCACAAATGTAAGCTCTCCATTGTCATCACATTGTTTTCATTTGTTCAGGATGCTCTAGGGAATCTGCACACAATGTTTTTGAACAAAAGTATATTCAAATATTATGTAATATATATAACATATGTAATATGTATATTATGTAGCACTGTGGAGAGGACAGCACCCATACACCTGTTATACGTAACATAGGGCACGAGCACTAGCAAGCCCCCCCCCCCACCCCCTGTACTTTTTTATATGGGAAAGTTTGTATTCCATTTTGCTCCTTTAAATTTTTTTGCCCAGCAGTGATTTGTTTCACAAAAACAGCACTCAATGGGGTAATTTGGGACTTTAATTCTAGGCAAGCATGTTTGTGTTGTAGAACACATTTACATATATGGGGAAAGAAAAGAGTGACTTTTATATTTAAAGGCTTGCTGAAAGGCTAAAGGGTCTATTCAATAAAGAAAGACTTGCCGGGAATCGCAAAATAAAGGACCAAACTAGCAGAGAATTGGAAAAATTCAGCTGAATGAGAGTGGTATACAACAAAAGAAGGTATTTTCCAAAATATGTTTTATCATAATAGATCACAGAACATTGACATATTCAAAATAGAGGAGGTCTTTTAAATGTTTAAATTGTACTACGCTATGTGCTTTTTACTTGCACAGAATACCACCTTCAGAAAGTCCGGACAACTTCATTGAGGCCTGATATTCACCTGTGTTTGTGAGTGCGATATCACACATAACATATTATCACCATGTATTCTACTTATTACATTATGATTTTTTTTTGTGTTTATATTGTTTCATATCCAGTGCTACTTCAATCTATTTCTACATATAAGTACAGCGAAGAGTACTTTGAAGCAGCTGCATTTTCAAGTATTAACAAATTGATTTAATTCTAAAGGGTTTTCACTTCACCGTTACATATTGTTATATCTAGACATATCAGCCTAACACAGAACTGAAAGACCCAAACACAAATTCATTATATGGTTAGACTTACACGATTGCTCTGTTAGAAGATGGAGCTTGAGTAATTACAGTGCTGGACGTTGGTGAAGGTATTGCCGGTTGGATAATGACACTTGAATCTGAATTTGTAAGCAGCACATTTGGAACCTGGAGTGATGCAGGTCGAACAATGGTAGATGTAGGCTGTGCGGTTGGCAATGTTACTTCCTGAAAATTAAAACACATGGCAACACTGGATTGGTAACTTGCAGGAGGACTGGGGGACCTTGGTGGTTTAATAAACAAATTACACAATTTAACGGATTAATGCATATTAAAAGCTAACATTTAAAACTATAAATGTGCACTAATAAATGTTATTAGTAATTGTTTCAATACTTACCTCTTAAACCTACCTGCGCAGGAAAACCTCTTTCACAGTTTGTGCTAGAATGGAAGTGCCCAGACTCCTCTTTAGAGTCCTATAAATGTAATGGAAACGCCCAACACAACTGTGTAAAGTCATAGTGATCAGGCGTTCCAATTGCCTATGCATTGGGGACGCTCCATATTCACGGGGTGGGTGGGGGTTGGAATGCTTGTGGCTTTATAGTCAATAAAGCACAAAAAGGTCAAGGCTGTACTCATCATTAATACAAAAGAACAGACCAAATATATTCTCCCGTGCAGCTATTGGCAGCGTTCAGGTTCCATCCCACATGCAGGATCATCTTTTATCCATTTTGTATTCAGTTTCACTGGTTTCCTCTCTGCCTTTGCTATTCTGCTTATTTGTTATTCTTGTTACCGAGTTGTTTGTTATTCTACTATCTTTGTGTGTTCTGTACTTCCCAGTCCCGGCCACATGGTGGCATATCCCAGTCCCGGCCACATGGTGGCATATCCTTGTTCTGGCCACAGAGTGGCATTTCTTAGTTCCTGTTCTGCATGACACCTGCCTAGCCTGGCCCCAGAGCGGCACATGCCTAGCCTGACCCCAGAGAGGCTATAGACAAAGCGGCGTCTGTCTAGATTGGCCCCAGAATATCTTCTGCCCATGACACAAGTCCTTAAATAGGATGACCTGAGACCCGTAAATGGGATGTCCTGAGTCCATTAAATGGGATCTCTTGTCATGGTGTTCCGCCCTGTTCTGTCTGAGAGTTCCAGCCCTGTTCCCTGTCTTAGTAATATCCTGCTCTTTCCTTTCCTTTGGTCTCTGCTCTGATCCATTTCTGGTTTTCCTTTCTGCCTGTGATATTTTCTGTTGTTCTGTTCCGGGTTTTCCTGGATTCCTTCTGCCTCGTTGCTCTATTTAAGTGTGCTCCACCCATTGATTTAGTTTCCTTTCAGACCTAACTTCTGTGCAGTGCAGTCTACAGGTATGTTCTCTGTGTTTAAGTTTCCATTCAATGTATGTCTTCTAGATTCTTTTATTTTATTCATTTGCAAATTTATTTAATTCATGGCGTAGGGACTTGCCTAATTGTGAGGTGGTTGGCAGCCTTCATCTTATGGCCATAATTTAACCAAATCCTCACTGTTACTATCTCTAGTGTTAGGCTAGTTCTTGAGTATATGTTTGTATGTTTATGTTCCCTGAAGCACCTGAGGATTCCAGCTCCTCTATCCTCTCCCCATATCCCAGATCTTGTTCGCTTATGAAGAGTCTGAGGATTTCGGCTCCTCATTCCATCCCTTGTACCCTTCTTCCTTAGCCCTGTCCTGTGTACGTAGCCTTGGTTATATCTGTGCCTACCTCTTTAAGTTCTGTACCAATGCCTTTTGTTTGTTCTTTGTCTTTTTCCGTTATATTCTGTAACCCTATACTTTGTTTTTTGCTCCTTTTTGCTTTCTCTGCTTGGTCTATTTGCCTATCTTAGCCCTAACCATCCTGTTAACCTTGATCAAGTTTGTACTCTGTGCTCGCAAAAGGATGTCTACAGGGTATCTTCATCTCCTTGTCCTTGTTTACTGAATACAACAGCTGCTCCTACAGGGCTTGAAATGTGGCCGCAAGAACCTGGGGTTCCAAACCACCAGGGGTATGCGGTTACTCAACTTCAAGCCCTGTCTCTCTGCACTTGCCATTGGGCTCCTGATATCGGGCGCTCAGGGTCTTATTCCATCCGGGACCCTGTGCGTGACACTTTATGACAAGCTAATCTAAACAAGATACTCTAAAGCTGAAATACTATATCTTTAATTTGTTAAAGAACATATTCATTCTTCAATTAATTCAACATTCTAACATTGTCCTACACCAAAGAAACAGAAGAAAGCACTGTACAATCTTCCAGCTGGAGCCAATGGAAGATTATTTGCATTACAGTTCAACAGCTGAGAACTGTGGATTACCTACCCAAGATGCCCATTGCATACAACTGTGTCTCACACACTTACTTATATAATAAGAAATCCTGACCTTTTCGTCACTTGTGGTAGACTCCGGATGAGGTAATGGGCTGTCTTGATGTGTTGTTTCAACTACCGTTCGTTCTTCGATTTTGCTTCTTATAACAGGTGTTACAAGTGGGGAAAGATCCAAGGGCATCTACAAAGCAGGATAGTTATATTAAGATTCATGGTTCTTTACATAGGGGAAAGAAATGTCTGCAAAAAAATTAATATCTGTTGTGCATTTAGGTATATTATTACTTGGCAAATAAATACAAATCAGAATAATGTTTATAAGCTGAAAATGTCTTTCCATAAGTTTGTATCTTGTACCTCTGTCAACATCACCACTGTTTTCTTGCTATTAACCACACCACATCTTAACTCCACCCACAGTCTGATTCTTAAGGATTACAGGTGTACAGCTGTATGCTTAGTGCACTATGGATGCCCATTCTAGCAAACCACATAATTGTGATTAATTTAAACATATGTAAAATATAAACATGACCACTCTAGTTATTACAGGGCAGGACAAACCCCGGGCGCCTGTTCACCATGACAACCATGAATCAGACCTGGCGTCTGGGTTTCACGAACGCCACCGGCATCGTTAAAAAACACGCGCACGGGAGTAGAGTGTGTGCACCCGAGTGCAGGACTGGAAGCAATGATGGTCTGTGCCTTTGTAAGAGGCACATACAAACCTGGAACGGAAATGCCCCCTCCCTGCAATGAGATATAGATGCAGGGAGGGGAGACATATTCATCAGCACTTTTTTTAAGATTAAAAAAAAAAACTGCTGACTTGTATGTCTGACTGACTGTATGTGTGTCTGTGACTGACTTTATGTATGCATGAGTGTGTGTGTGGGTGTCTGTGACTGACTTTATGTATGCATGAGTGTGTGTCTGTGACTGACTTTATGTATGCATGAGTGTGTGTCTGTGACTGACTTTATGTATGCATGAGTGTGTGTGTGTCTGTGACTGACTTTATGTATGCATGAGTGTGTGTGTGTCTGTGACTGACTTTATGTATGCATGAGTGTGTGTGTGTCTGTGACTGACTTTATGTATGCATGAGTGTGTGTGTGTCTGTGACTGACTTTATGTATGCATGAGTGTGTGTGTGTCTGTGACTGACTTTATGTATGCATGTGTGTGTCTGTGACTGACTTTATGTATGCATGAGTGTGTGTGTGTGCCGTTGTCTGGCTTCTAGAATTTTTTTACGCTGGCTCCTAAAATTCAGTTAAGTTTGTCAAGCACTAAGTTAATACATCATTTTGTATAATTACTTAAAACAACATCAGCCTATTTATAATTACTTAAAACAAAATCTGAGCCTATTGAATTTTCAGTTACAAATCTAACAATAACGAAGAAAAACAAAGCCTTAGGTTTAGAAAAAGCAGAAGTTAATTGGGAGGGGGTTACAGGAAGGCATAGGGTGTTCAGTTCACTTTAGTCAGTTTGTGCACTCACTGCAATGACTAGGAGGACTACAATACCATCTACAATATGAATAGATGTTAATATGGAATGGTCCACCAAACCAAGCAATATAAGTGGAACTTAAACCCCTTAGGTGATAAAGGCTGTTTTTACACTTATGCAATTTTTGTGTTTAGGTGCAACTCTAATTTTTCTCGTTTAATGTACCCACACATATATACCATTATTTTCATCATCTTATAATTGACTATAAAAAAACAACTCCCTCACCCTTTTCTAACTTTGACCTGAAAAATCTTCTATATGATTACAAACCTGTTAAAAATACCCCATCTAAATAGTTTTTACTAATTGTCCTGAGTTTAGAAATAGCCAATGTTTAAATTTTTTTTGCAGTTATAGGGCAATAACCCACAGTAGTGTTTTCCCCCACAGTGACCTTTTGACACAACCCTAGATCATAACACGAAGTATTGTTTTTTGTTGTTGTTGTAATATTGCACACTGCTGCTAGGGGGAGTCTAGCAACTAAAACAGAGTGACGGAGGTGGTGATTCACTGCTTACGAAGGTCTTGCTGACAACAGGGCAGTGCCATATTGGAGAAGCAGCTGCTCATAGGAACGATCGTATAAGCGCTAGAAGGGTTTTTCAATTGTGCCTGATGCTTCCCCATGTAGGCATCATGGCAACACTGTCCAATATTTCCAGATGATCGCCTCTGATAGTCATTTAAACACATGAAATGCCAGGGGTTAAGAAATCTGTCTAAATTACTGTTTTTTTTTCCAGCAAAACAGATCTCCGATTCCACAACTTTCTAAGGGAAACATTATTCACTGATTTGACAAGTTGCTGGTGTTTAGAGATAATTTTATCTTTTTGATCTTTGCTGCAAAAAACAAGCGCAAGATCTTATTTTTTGCATTTTAGGCTGCATATGCTTTAAAACAGATGTCAAGTCAGAAAAATGGGCCGATTGTTCCATCCACGGCCGGTATCATCAGACACATCTTGGTGATAGCACATGGGCAGACAATATTTTAGTGTCTTTCCTTGACAGGGTGAGTTGAAGAAGTATGCAGATAGTCAGGCTGGGTGCATGACAATCTGACATCTGGCTCCAAATTCAAGTGGCTAAATTACTGCTTTACCTGTAATGTGTTTAAGTTTTCTATTGTTTAATTATGTCAGGCATCCAGTCTGACTATCATCCTTCTGGCTCCAAATTCAAGTGGCTAGATACTGCTTTACAGGTAATGTGTTTATGTTTTCTATTGTTTAATCAAGTGTTATCTGATCGCAGTTGGGTATATGTGCTGTGTAAACCACAAATAAATGTTCTCTTTCTGCTGTTCAACTGATGGTGTACTGAGTGATTCTTTCACAAACTTACAGCAGAGGTTCCAGAGGTGTATATCTTTTCCAGCGGTTCCAAACAAAGCATTTTCCCATAACGAGCAGAGGGCCAGTAGGCAGCTCGTTACACAGATCTTAACACGATACATTTGCTTACATTCGTAAGCTTCCAATGTTAGGGAATTTTATGGTTTTATAAGTTTTGCTCCAAAAACTATTTCACAATTATTCAGACTACGCTTAAAGTTTAAGTAGAAGAATAAAAAAAAATGTAAAGAACCTTTTTAATGTCATCGTCGGAGGCCTTCTTGAAGTCATTTTCAAATGGACTTGCAAGCTCATTAAACAGACCAACTTCTTCACAGTTCTTTAAAAAACGAGTAGGTGTTGGAGTCTGATCTGAAATTTTAGATTAACAAAACATAAATTTATCAATACATATAATAACTGCAAAAAAATAGTTTTCACTGTCACAGCCTCCATAATTCTAGAGCATGCAAAAATCTCACTCTTAAAGGGACACTCCCACCAAAAAATGAAAAAGGTTTTATTTTTAATGGTTGATTTCAGATATGTCTTGTTTTTGTTATGAGACTGTATTTAATAAAATATGTAACTAAACAAGTGTGACTGGGCATCGCCATTTTGTGAAATATAGTGCCACCCCTAGACTTTACATCACAAATTTCTCACTTTGGGGCTGGGGACACAAAGTCTATAAGTCAGAATTCTGATCATAGACTTGCATTGAATGGGAGGGTAATGTAACTATTACATCACAAGGGGGCATAGTTATGATCCTGCTTGATCAGGTTATCTCCTCTCTTTATGTTGGAAGGCAGGTAAAAAAAAAAAAAAAAAAGCCACCTAGTCCTGCCCACTATGATACACATGAGCCAGTAAGAGAGCAGGGGTTTATCTTATGACATCACCATGCAGGCTTTGGCATCATGGGAAATATTCATAAAATGGAGCCAGGAGATAAACGCCTCATTTTATTTTTCCTTTTATTTGCAAATAATTCAATAGTATAAAAAAACAACCAGTGGTATATGATTTGTATATGTGTTTGTTTTAAATGACCAGGTTATCTAGTTACAGTTTATGTAAGTGGTAGTGTCCCTTTAATACAGAATTTATTGTGACATTTTTTATTAAGCTTTATTTCTGTATCCCTTTCTGGCTTCTACTTCCATTATAGTTCTGATTACACGTGTAAAAGAGATGTTCCATTTTTAGTCTTTAACCTTTTTCACATTCCTTCCTCTTTATTGCAGTTCAATAAATACAAATGATCCTGTTTGCAATATAACCTACTGCACTCTTACTTACCTGCAACTATTACACTGTCATTTCGAGCCGGTCCAAACTTAAGTGTCATCTCATGTTTATGCTTATGTACAGCCAAATGATCTTCATTGGTAAACCGCTAGAACATTAAACACAAAAATGTTAGTTATCCTCGGGGATTGACAAATCTTTATAGACTTAAGGAGCTATTTGGAAGACATAATAATTTCTGTTAACTGCTTAGTGACAGGACTTTTTTGAAATTTTTGTACCTTTCATGACTGGCTGTTTTAACATTTATGTGGTGTTTGTGGTTAGCTGTAATTTCCCCCTCTTGTTTAATGTACCCAGCCATAATAGATACTATTATTATTTCCATAATAAGAGCTTTATTTAGATACCATTATTTTATCATATCATATATATTTACTATAAAAGAAATCATAAAATATGATGAAAAAATATTAAGAAAAAACAAACACTTTTTCTAACTTTGACCTGAAAAATCTTTTACACAATGGTAAAAAAGATCCGACCTAAATAGTTTCTAATATTTGTCCCGAGTTTAGAAACATGCCATGTTTACATGTTTTTCTGTCGTTTCTTTGCACGTTATAGTGCAATCACCCAAAGTAGCGTTTTTTTGTTTCCTAACCATTTTCTCCTAAAGTAACCTTTTGACCCTAACCCATCTGTAACCCTAAAAGCAAACGTAGATCTAGGATTAATTTAGACTTTTTTTGTCACTAAGTGACATGTTTTACATGATGTACCTAGTATGTCCCAAAGGGGTTAAATATTTAAAACACAAATACTGCTGCACACAAAAATAACCTATTGTATTTTGTATATGAGATAAGAGTGCAACATCACAAAGTCAAGATCAAAAACATACCATGCACAAAATTGCTAGTAAAATAATGCTACACTCACATACAATCCTTTGGAGTTTGACTGTAAATCAAAGTGGGCAGTTGGCAACTTACCATTTATCAAAAAAAATGTAATTTGTTACATGCCCAGTTATTTGTATGATTTTCCCCCCCATTTTAGTTACATTTGATAGAGCTTTAGAGGTGAAATAAAAATAATAATAACAAACAATATTAAGCTGCCCCATTTTAAAAAAGGAGTTTACTTGTGAAATCGCAAAGCACAAAGTGTGGTAACTGGAAAATGTTTTTTTCACTAGCTTTATTAGTTCACATATTTTTGTGGTGTGTAATAAAGGAGTAGTATTACCTGGCCACATCCGGGGGCAGTGCATACAAATGGTTTGTCATCACTCATATTCCCCAGATCCTTGATCTTACCTGAAAGTGCAAGAGACAGAAATAGCTCTGTAAGCATATAAAACAAATAAAACGGTTCTACAGTATATAAAGGTCGTTTTTTTTTCCCAGCGCGACACAAAGCGCACACTCATAATTAACCAGATCAGCTAAATGTTACATGTGATCACCCAACTTAGTATTGAACTGGATGAAGGCCTGAGCTGACCTTGCTGGGATTTGAACCTGTGATGCTGAGGTGTGAATATGTACTTCAGACACAGTTTACCAACTGAGCCATCTCAACTTTATTATCATATAATATGGTAATTTTCACAAATAGTATCAGTATAAAGAGTAACATCAATACAGTTACAAATCCACTGGTATTAATCAATAGTGTCTGTCACACCTCACATCTTGTGAGACTGAGGATGGTAGGGGGTGTGTTCGCATGGCGAGTATGAAAACTGCTAGCCAACCACATATGCAATATGGCGTGGGTGTCTGTGGACCGCATAATCAAATGCATGTGCTTGTCAGGCTGAATTCATATTTCTTATTTGCAGTAAGGGTGGAGAATAGCTTTTGGCCATAGAACAATGTTTGTTTAATGAGCAGTAATACAAATTAAGTTCAATAACTTTATTCAAACAACAATATACATTTATAGGCATAATGAGAATATGGGCATTTAAGTCAGGTGAGACACACCTTACTGTAAAACGGGCCTCATTTGGCCCATGGGCCGGATGCCCCTGCACTATTGTATTAGCAAAAATATCATATTACATTATATTTAACCAATGGACATGTGCAGATTGTTTCCTCCTGTGTCCAAGAGAAAAGTGATTAAGGGACAAAGGTCCTAAACTGCGACCATGGTGGGGGATATAATTTATGTGTTCAATAAAAAAAAAATTATTCTGAAAGGCCAGTTATGAATAATTTGAAGTGTATTCAAAGTAGTTGGAGAAGCAAATTGCAACAGCCATTTTACATGAGCAGTAATGATCATACTTTAAAAATAATAGTAACTCAAGCATGGCTATGTTGTCAAACAGTACATTGGACGCTCCTAATTAATTTAAATGGAAGCCCAGCAATTGGGAGATTGGGAAAAAATATATACGATCAGGGTTACTTTGCAGGATCAGACCCAAGCCACAGGCATGAAAATTAATTTCATGTTTAATTTGCATAAATATATTTTTTTTTTTATTGTACCCGAGTGTACCTACCTGCTGTTTGTGTATTTTGGGATGTGTCAGTCTTCTTTCTGCTGCACAGGCCCTTATTTTACATATAAGGCACTAGAGGGGGCTTTGTTTGGGTTCCTTCTATTGATTACATATAAAATGAGGGTCTCTCACAGAGACCATTTGCCACTGGATCAGCCTACCTGCTACATTGAAATATGGATGGAGGCTGCTGGTTAGAGAATAAAAAGTACATACCATTGTATCATCATATTATAGTCACTGTGCCTTGCATTAAAACAGAGTGACAAGCAAAAGCACTCTCCTCTAACTGAACCCATGCTGACCCAACGCAGATCAGCCTCATCGCTGTCAATGTCACACTGGCTGCATTGCTTGTAATGTGTTGAAAACCTGATAATGAATTCAATAGAAAGATGGTTTGGTTTTTCCCACCTCCATGCCTACTTTCACACTGCATGGAACAGAGCATCGGTAAATGTTACACGTGCTGGATATGGATGTTAAAAAAACGAAAATAAACGTGCAAAATGAATCCTGCATTATTAGCATGGCATGTAGTTGGGGATGGAAAGGCGTTTGAATACCTAAACATATTATGTGCACATTTACAGATCTGCTGCTTTAACTAGTGACTAGTGAGGCTGGTGTTAAGTTAAAGATGTTTAAGTGTATTACATCAAGACCATATCCCTGTGTTGTGAAGACACTTTATTTTATCATGGGAAATGGAAGAAAGCACTAAATATACATATGTGCATTTAAAGTATAGAAAATATTTAAAAAATATTATAAGTCCAGGTAAATCTTTCCCAAACAATATTAATAAAACATAGTACAGAGTGCAGTTTAATCCTCATAATTGATAGCAAATTCAAACCACTTGTATTGTTACATGAAGGTTTATTCCAAGGTTCTACTCAATAAAGAGAGAAATGCAGGGAATTGAGACAGGAATTTCCAACTTAAAGGGACTGTCTGGTGCCCAAAATGCATCTTCCAAATGTTAATGCATATTAATGTGCTTTCAAAGTCCTTTAAAAATGCCTGTTTTACATTTAGCACTGCTTAAAATTTAAAAAGTTAGAAGAATTTGGGAAATTACAGCAGTTTGCAAGAAACCAGGACTGCCCACACTAGCTGAGTAAAAGTAATTTCCTATTGTTTTTTTGGAGAATAATGAGAATAACTTCATTCAAATGAATGGAATATTTTGTTTCTCTAGTGATGTCATCAGACAATGTGTTGCACTGTTAAGAGATCCTACTGTGTACAAGAGCAATTTTATCACAGTCCACACAATGTATTCTATTCCAGGAGCACAGGAAGTGACTAAATGAAACAAAACTTTAAATCCTCAGTGTCTATATAATCAGTGTTTGAGTCAAATATTAAAAATGTGATTTATGCAAAATGCCTGCATCAAATCACACTGGAAAAAAAGACTGTGTACTATACAAGCAGTCGTCATGCAACAAAGTTAGTTTGGGGACTAGACTGTCCCATTCAGCTACATTGGAGAATTTTTCCAACTCCACTACAATGGCCTTAAGTCTGAAATGTCCACCTCGATTCTCTGCAGTTCTCTCTTTATAGAGTAGACCTTTCAGCGTTCAAGCTCCATATTTTCAACTATAAATTCCAGCCTACCTGCTGTGAAGCTCATTCTAAATGAAAATGGGTTCACATCTACATCACCTTCCTTGGATTATAAAAGTCCATTCCCAGCAAATAAATCTGATTTGCTGCACACCTGCCCCACAGAGAAGAATATCCCCTAATGCAAATGTGTGCGATGCTGATGGTGCATGGGAGAACTCTGTTGGCTCCTAAGAAATGCTGGGGACGCCTATTTTTTCTTTCTTTTAGGATTTCAGCAGATGATCGTTGCTAGAAGAAAGCCTACAAAATAATAATTTAACCAGGAAAGGTACATTTAAATATTATGTGGTTTTCAAGTATGTCCTGGGGATGTACCGACTGCCCAATTTAAATTGTATTGATTTTATCTACCATGGACTAATGTGTTCCCAACTGGGAATTGAACCTGCAACCCTGAGGATTGGAGAGTTTGTGCATTAGCCCACTGTGCCACTTCAGCAGCAAAAAAAACTAAGTACTGCAAAAACTAGGCAAAAGAATGCATATTAATTTAAAAAACATTAAGGATTTATTTTATTCCGAGTATAAAATTAGTTCTTTTATGCTATTTTTCCCCACTTGCTTTAAAATACTAGTATTTTATTTGTTTTTCATTCAGCACGGTCTCTGGTTTTTATGCATTATTTTATAGTGCGGTGGTGTCATTTACTGTAATAATCTATTTTTCTTTCGAGCTGGGGGCTGCCATCTCTTGGCAGGAAGTTTGTTTCAAAAACATTATACGAGACTCCTGGGCGTGGATCGGTGTGTAAAAGACCTCCCTTTTCTCCCATGTGCTTACAATAGTATTGAGCAAGTCAGAACAGCTCCTCATCTCTCCTTTCTCACAAGGCAGCAGAGATTAACCAGGTGTCTGACTTGCCTGTTAAAAGGCAACATAACAGATATTCAAAAAGGGGCTTGGAGATAACTATACTCCACTCAGCATCAGATTACAATCTTTTAGAATTTAAGCATGTATTTGAACACAAAGACAAATCAAATTAGCGTTTTAGTGACTTGTTACATTGAGTGGTAAACTCTATTGCTTTTTTACTTGCTGGTCACCATTGAATTACGTATTCCAATTCTTACTGAGTTTCAGCGTATGTACAAGAAAATAATGTGGGAATGTTAGGTATGAAACTGACAATGCAGTGTTTCAAACAGTAAACAATACCATTTTATAATATACGTAAAAAAGAAGGGAAAGAAGTTTAACACAGGTTAATAGTGTGATATAAAAGGTAGGTAGGAGAGAGAGAATGGTGAAAGTGTTGCATAATTAGGGATGAAAAAGTCTTAAAAGAAAAAGGGAAATGGATAGAAGGGTAAGGAAATCAGTGTGGAGGTAACCACCATCTGCACAAGAGTGCCTTCAACAGTATAAAGGAGGAAGGAAGAGTCCTGGAGGGTTTTGTAAGGCACTGAGTGGAAATGCAAAAATAATAAAAGGTTTTAACGCAACATTACAAGGTACAATAACAATGCCATATGGGATTTAACACCAAGACTGGCTGGTGGGGAGCAGATTGTATCTTGGCTCCCCAGTTTACAGGTCCTCTGAACTCCTATAAAAGGGACAGCCTAGGTAACCAAACAACTTTGGTGCAATAGAAATTTTAAAGTGTAGCACACAGGCATTTTTAGCAGAGAAAAAAATATGCAGGCATTCTTTTATAAAACATCCCGGTGCTCAGTGAAAAAGGCTGCTGGGGTAAGTCCTGATTGCACATCTGGTGGGGTAAGTCCTGTGAGTGTAAATCTTCTTTATTTATATAGTGTGGCTTATAGGAGAGCCTATAATGTTTGTTTTATAGAAGTGGCACAGTAATGGGATTAAGGTATTTTCCTGAACTTTGTTTATTTTATACCATTTTTATTGTGAAAAAGTGCATGTTATCTCAGCTTGGATAACTTGAATTAATTCAATTAGTTTACCAACAATGTAAATATTGCATGACTATATTTTACATATCTACGCTCTGTTTGATTCTGAATAAACGTTGAATTATAATGCATCTTATATTGAAAACTATATTTAGATTTTTCAGAAATTTTCCTCCTGCTCATTAAAATACATTTTATTTACATAAAAAAAATCTGATTTACATAAAATCGATAAAAAAATAGATTTTAGTCCACCCTGATAAAGACCAAGCTGCTCTCTGTATCGTCGCTGTACTTCTGTGTAGACATGGAGCTGCTCTCTGTATAGTGACTGTGCCTTTGCATAGATACTCAGCATCTCCCTATATAGTTGCTGTACCTCTGTATAAAGGCTGAGCTGCTTCCTGTATAGTGCCTGTAACTATGTATAAAGACAGAGTTGCTCCCTGTATAGTGACTGTACCTCTGTATAGGGATTAGCAATAGGTTAAATAATATGATGTAGATGTTTTAGCAACCAAATAGCAAGTGTCTAGGTGCAAATGTTAAATACTGTTTTATACTTTCTGCAATAAGTTTTTACTTTGCTTTAGCGTAGGGTCTTGGCATAAACAGGAGAGTTTGAGTTAGTTCTCCGTTTGCTTTTGCGTGGGCAAATACAAAAATAAATAAATTACAGTGAAAGGGAACAAATTATTATTATACTGTGGATGCGTGGGCACTTGCTTGTGCAGCACAGATGACATCACTAGGGAAACAGGAAATACCATTTAAATGAATGGGAAGATTCTTATTGGTTGTTACTGAGAAACAAAACCTAAGAATTCCTTACCAGAGTGAGGTGGGTATTCCTGAATATTCAAAAATGTTTGCAAATGTGAAATTTCTTCTAAAATAACTTTTTATTTCAAGCAATGCAAAATGTATAGTATTTATTATAAAGTATTTGAAACTACTTATATTATATATGCATTAACGTTTGCAGGAGGCAGTCATGGCAAATATGATATGAACAAAGGGAGTTTTACCGTTTTTTTTATATACTACATCCAGCTAACAACTAATGTAATGCAACCAATTTATTATTTATTGGACACAATTATAAGAGAAACTTTTTTGCTACACAGTTTTAGTTTAAATAGAATAAGTAAACATGACTAAAACCAAAGTTGCTGTCATACAGGTCTCCAATGGAAGAGCAATGCAGTGTGGCAATTAATTTTATGGCTTGCAAACTTGTCTTAAATCTTCACATTTTAAAAAAACAGGTTTAATTTTATGTTGGATTTATGCATCAATAGCAGATACCTTGCAAGAAGAGGCTTGGTTTATACAATAGTTTTAAATACATTTTCTAGCCATGGTCCCATTTCATTATGTCTGCCCTTTTGCTGACACACACCTTACAAATATGCACACACCTGCCTAACCTGAAACACAAATCATACAATGCAAAAAATAAACAAACATTCTGCAGAAAGGTGGAGCCAAGTAATATAATCCAAGGTTTCTCAATTGGCCTGGAGCTACTACTCACAATGCCAGATCAAGCACCTTGTTAAAAGCCTTTTTTATTAGAAAAGGGGCAGGATAATCACAGATATGGATTCAAGCCAATGGCAATATAGCATGCAAATACAAGTTTCTATTATTCTAGAGCAGGTCTTGACAATTTTCTGTAGGCTTTAGGAGCCAGAAGGACCAATTCAGGAGCCAGTCTGGTTATCTTTAGGGGAATCTTAGGGAAATAGAGTGCTACGTAAAACAATTAGAAAGGTTCGGCGCCAGCTGTAGGGATGGTAGGAACCACGGCTTGAGAGATTTGTAAAGCCATGTTCTAAAGTGTCTCTTATAGTGAGTATATTAACTACCATCACAAAGATGGGTTTGTGAAATTTTGTAAATCTTGTCAAAATTAATGCTCCCAGTAAAATGACAAGAGAAAATGCCATATTAACCTTAAACATTGTTTTCAATGACACACAGGCTGAATTAGAGCTAGGCACAAATAATTATTGTATTAAATATACCCCCAAAAAATCATTTTATATAGCTATTTTACAACATCCATCTTGCACTCTAGAAAGATCAACCTTTATTTATAATAGTTACCATTTGCATTTATGTGTCATTTTGGAGGGGGCAACTAGCAGAAAGCCAGAATAAAACCCAGAAAAATATCATTACCTTACCATTTTCCCATGGGCATCAATGAAATGGTCATGCCTGTTTACATATTATTTGGTTGCCTAATCCAGTGATTTGTACATTTGGCAAATCAGCTGTCCTGGACTGTGTTTCTCATGATGCTCAGGCAGCTAACTAGCAGACTGAGGGTTATGGGAAATGTAGTCCACGAAAACTTGAGTTCCAGAGATCAAGTCACAGCTTAGATAAGAAATCACGAATATCTATACTGGGGGGTATTTTGATGCACTCTCCCCCCCGTTCAAAGGAATGTGGTCCAGGGGCTCAGTGAAGGATGATGTTGCCTTGGTAACAAGACAGGATGGCAGCCTGGACGCAGTCTGCAGTAACACTCATATGCAAAGGGTTGTGTTCATTTCTCATGACATTTCTTCCATCCTACCTCTCATATATCAGGGTTAGGGGGATATCTGCACATAATGCAGTCCGGCCTCCCCACTCAAACAAACGCTACCACCATGTTAGAGGGCACCGGCTGACGAATCCCCTGCGGGCTCAGGTTGCCTGGGCATCGTACACCTTTTTCCTCTCCAAGCCTCCGTTAGGTCGCGCCCGGCAATCCTCGCAGTGCTTTAACCCTCAGTGTTTACAAACTTACCCCCCAGAAGGGATGTACCTCGCTCAAGGCCAAATCCCACCAGCTCCTGTCACCTATCGCGATATCTCGCTTGACAGTTGGACGGGAGGGGATGGTTGCTGGTGCGGAGGTCGGAACTGTGTGGAGCGGTTCGGGGGAACAATGACGTCATTGGAGTATAGACTGGCAAGATGGCGGAATGCCCAGAATGAGGATGGCGATGCTGGCGTACGGAGAGGAGGCGCAACCTGTGACGCAAATTTTCCGGAAGTCCTATGGGACTGTTTTTCGCTTTGTGCAAGGTCGATTTAAGCTGTCATAGTTATCACTTACTGGCGCCATTGGCAAGTAATAAACGCGATGGTTAACCTGTGCCATTCTAGCTGCTGTGGACTACAATTCCTTTGCTATTTAGCCATTGGAGTGTGAACGTTTAGCAGCCATTTTCAATCCTGAGGTTGCATAATCATTATTACCTGAGAAGGTCATTATAATAATCATGGTTTGCACAGCATTAATGGCTACTGTATTGACAGGGTGGTAGATAGCTGGAATAGTTTTGAAATGGAAGTATACCTAGGGTGTGCATGAGAGTTCGTGTATGAAAAGGGATTTTTTTATGGGCGAAGAAGACGGGGTTAACGGTTCTCATTTACTGCCACTTGGTTTTATTGTTGCATAGCATGGTAAATGTGCAATGCCCTCTTTTTGGTGAAATGGACACCGCTGGTACAAAAAGGGGCAGGGTTTTATAGAATCCGTGGGATAATGTTATGTCACAACATAATGTTGGTGGAACCATGTTGTGAAGCTACTGCACACAAAAGTTGGAGTACCACTTAATACCCAAGGGAGCCAATGTTCCTGTTATTTCGAATGTAGGACCTGCGATTCTGAATTTACAGCTGTATGGCCAGAATTGGCAAATGTTGTTCAGTAGGTGGAGCCAAACTCCCTGTTTCTTCTCATATTTGAGCATGAAAAATATAGGTTTATCACATCACTTGTGGCTTTAGATGCAAAAGAAGTGCTTTTCAATGGGAAGTATTTAATTGAAAATATGCATATTAAGCCACAGGTTATTTTTTATAAACGTGAGACTCCACAGACCCATTTAAAACACATTGTTCTCCTAATGTAGGCATTTAATTTAAATTTTGCTTACACAATTTATAGATAATTTTCAATCATTTTTTATTCTTTACATTCACTGTAAAACAATGTTTAGGTGAAACCGTCTCTTTAAAACTTTATATCCACTGATCACCGAATGAAAAGAGAAAACATAATGACCATTTAAATAAATACTCTTTAAAAACTTCTCACAAAGATATAATAAAATGCTAGATTGGTAAATTAAAAAATGAAGGCTGCCTGTTTTATGGCTCTCACCCATCCATGTTACGGCAACAGAATTTAGATGATCTTGTAGTGGGTGCTTGCTTAGGACTTTCCAGTGGCAAACTAAATAAGTATTACAGGTTTTGTAGGGGCACAGCTTTATAATATTTGTACTGAACAACAGGCAACAATGAAGGAAGGGTATCGCTGACTTAAATCAGCATGGGTACAAATGGCATGTTGTACAACAAACATATTTACAGTTGTACATACGTTATGGTGAGGTAAAAGTTACATAGTAGTGTAGGTTGTAAAAAGACATGCGTCCATCAAGTTTATCTCTTTTCCTATTCCATGTTTACCGCTGATATTTGTTTGTTATTAAACAAAAATCTACACACAAAGCAATTCAAAAGATTTGACGCCTGATGATGTTTTGGTCCTCAAGGGACACCTGTAACAAAAAATGTACTTTTGTTTAAAGGAAAGTATGTATCAAGTGTAGATGATTTATAAAGAAATTCTTGAATAAAAGAATACAATTAAAGTACCTTATTAACAGAGGGCAGACATGTTGTTAAGAATCTAGGGTCAGATCTCCACTCACCTGGGTTCAGATGAAGAAAGATCTGACCCATCTGACCAAAGATTGTAAACAAAATGTCTGATTCCTGGTCGAGCTGTTTGAATGAGAGATGGCTCGATTATGCACTTTAATTGTATTCTTTCATTAAAGCATTTCTTTATAAAAAGCCTACACTTGGTGCAATCAAGTTGTCCTTTAAGGATCAAAATGCCAAAACAATAAAAAAGGCAGTGACAAGCACTCAAAGTGAAAGTTGTGCACTTTTTTCCACAAGGCAATGTTTCAACTCCCAGAGTAGTTTTTCTCAAGCCTTCCACTCCTCTGTGAGTTGAAACGTTGCCTTGTTAGTACAATAAAGTGCACAACTTTCAATTTGAGTGGTGGTCATTTCATTGTTGATTGTTATTGGAGTCATGGGTGAGGTGTCGACCGTGATACCTAATTATTTTTTTCAAAATGCCAAAACAATGTCTTTTGTGTGCCTGGCCCCAATCACAGTGATTGGGAGCCAGAAACACACTGGCAGAGACATGATCAGAGTCTTTACAGGCCCTGTCGAAATAGCATAAGACTTTGCGACATTATGTGCGAAGTCGTGTCTTAACAAATGTAGCCGGTGTTTTACCACAAAGTCTGGGAACTCAGAAGTTCCCATCAAGCAAACTGTGCATGTGCGCGATCACTGATATGACACTTTATGTTATCATTGAGTGATTACGCGCATGCACAGTTAACTCCGTGGAACTATCAGTGTTCCCACGCGCATGCATGGTTTAACCTGATGGGAACATCTAAGTTTACTGACTTTTTCATAGAACACCGGCACTCACTTTTTTGAATGTCCGCTCTATTTTTTTTGTCAGTCTGAGGCCACTCAAAGTGACGTCATCTGATATGAGCCGTTAAAGTCAGAATGTTCTATGCCATCATACTGACGTCTAGGCACCTGTTATAGAGGATGGCATAGAAGTTCCCACAAGCGTGAAATCTCAAATTCTGAGTGCTACCACAACTGCAAGTGATTCTGGGTAGGCAAATGAAAATAAGGTAAATAATGATCACATTTTGCCTCTATATTATACATGGACTCCTTGGAGCAAATGCCCATTGTACAGTTGGCCACGAAAAGAGTAGTGAGTATTCGTAGGTTTGCTCCTGAGAGTTGATTCGCTTTATGGTGTAGAGTAGACAGTAATTGGAACTGCACTGTAGAGCAATCCCTAAGAAGGAATTTAAAGCACCGTATTACTAATACAGCTTTAGGCTAAGGCTGCATGAAAGCTCTCATATTTTGGAGGTACCTTTCATGCCTGTATAGGTCACACTCCAAGGCCAGCCATGGCGGTTTCTAGTTTCCTGTGCTGTTGTGCTCACCTTTTTTTTTTTTTCAGTAATCCGTTGATACGTTTTGATTGCATTTTTGAACTTGAACGCATGTGATGTTATTTTCTCTTTCACAGCACACTACTGAGAGATCCTGCTGACTTCTCATTACCTCGATAGGATCTCACCTATCTGCACAGTTACCATCAGGTGATAACGATAGTCACTATAAAAACAAGTCCTGTGGGTTACCCTTAGATTCAAATAGATGCTCTTTGATATCTAGGTCACTTGCAACATTTACTGCACTTTGAAGAAACAAAGTTTACTTCAGCTGTAAATGTACATTGAGTAAGAAATTGGCATTTTAGTTTGTAAACCCCTCAAAAAAACTTGTTAGCTGGGCAGCCAATACAGGAGCAGAAAAAGAGAGGCTGTCCGTGTATGCTGGCACTTATTGTTTTTTCCACTGGAGAACTAGATCTATTAAGGGTTGCCACCACATCCATTACAGATAATACTACTTAATCGATGAAACTGTTGCCACACATGAATTTGTGCCTCTATTTTTTTGATCTAGTATTGGTTTGGTTATTTAATTGAATTAGGATTGGACATTTGGTGCATAATCCTCATCTATTAACCAAGGGCTGTTATGAACTTATCATATTACTAAGGAGTCTTGATTAACCAGTTTCCTTGTTTGATCTACATTTTTCTATATTTTTTTCGTTATCCCCTTTTTTTGTTATTCTTTTACAACCCTTTTTTTTGTAATTTTTTGCTACTTTTACAGTATCTCCATCCTTTCAGTATTTTCCTTTTTTATATTTCTCTCTATATTTTTTTAATGTAGTTTTCTTTTTTTCCCCCTGCCTTTGCATATTCTTGCTTGCGGCGTATGCTTCACAACTTTGCATTTATTTTGTTTTGCCACTCTTATTTCACTTACCCTATTGTCTTAAAATATATTTTCATATGAACCTCTATGTGCATGTCTGCTTCTTTTGTATATAATAAATTGCAATATTTAAAAATATTGCCTTTGACAAGTGTTGATCTGCCTCCCTCTCCTCACTTGAGTTTTAGTGAGGGAGAGACATCTATATATTGTGTCAGTTTAGAGCGTTTAAATAAATGTAATACAATTGTGAGACCCAAGGGATTTTATAAAAGCCACTGCTATGTTTTAACCCCTTCCCTTCCATTGATCACTGCAATCTTACAAAACATTTTTTAGGGGTTATTTTTTACAGTTATTATAACAAAGGCTCTTTTAAGAGCAATTAACCCCTTCCTTCCCATAGATCACTGCTTAAGCATTGATTTGGCCACAGAAGCATTTTGTGTGTAAAACCTGCTTGGGGTAGGTATAACCGCTAGAAGATTATATGTTACGTAAAAAAAAAAAAAAAAGCTGTCTGAGCACAGTAACAGCCAATCAATGGTAAAGGTGTTTTTGGCAATTACTCAGATGGGCATCACTATTCACCTGGTCAGATCAATATTTGAAAATTTTGATCTGACAAGTTTGGACCTGCCTCCATTTCCTCACTTGCATTTTTGTGTGGGAAAGAGACAGATCAGCATTTTCTAAATACCATTCCTTGCGTCTTAACCCCTTCCCTGCCATTGATCACAGCATAAGCACTGATTATGTATCTGGTACAGCAGCACAATTTTTTTACTGTATATATTACAGTATAACAAAGGCTGTAAGAGCTATCAACCCCTTCCCTGCCGTAGATCACAGCTTAAAAGGGAATGCCGTCCAAAAAGTGAGTTTAAAAAAAATATTTTAGTATTATTTCAGATACGTCTTGTTTTTGTTACGTAAGTTTATGTAATAAAATATTTTACTTAAGTCTGACTGGGTGCCTCAGTTTTGTGAAACAGTGTTTTTGGGTGCCACCCCACATTGGTGTTACAGCACTAGTATCTCACTATGTGACTGGGGACACAGCATGCAGTCTAGAATTCAGACCATAAACTTGCATTGAATGGAAGGGTAATGTAATTACTACATCACAAGGGGGCAGAGTTATGATCCTGTTTGATCTCTTTCTCTTCCAGAAAGACAAAAAAATAAATAAAAAATCAAGTACACAACCACCTAGTCCCACCCATTAGTGATACACATGAGTCATTAAAGAGCAAGGTTTTATCTTATATCATGCAGGCTCTTCCCCACAGCTTTAAAGTGAGGCTTGCTGGAAGATTTGAGAATGTTGATTCAAGGGTAAAATGCACAAAATGGATGCAGGAGATACAACTAATTTATTTTCACTTTTATATGGAATTCAATCAAACAAAGCACTGTGGCATGCCATATGTATAGGTGTGTTTAAAAAAATGCACAGGTTATCTAGTTACAGCTTAAGTGGTAGTGTCCCTTTAAGCATTGATCCAGTGCTGAAGAACTTTGTCATCTGCATATTTTTTTATTTTGTTAACCCCTAGCGGGTGTAAGTTTTTTTATTTTTAAAGCTGTCTGAGCACATGTATAGTGATCAGCAACAGCAATTTGGCTATTAGTCAGATCAACATTTGTAAATAGATTGGCCTCCCACTCCTTCGCATTTTGTGCACGAGACAGATTAGTATTAGTGTTAAAATATTAAGACTCAAGGGCTTTTATAAAAAGCATAAGCAGTGATTTTGCACAACAGAAATGTTGTTTTCGGCACTTTATTTTGTACTGTAATTACAGTATAACAGGCTCTACGCTATTAAACCATTCCTTGCCATTGATCCGGCCACAGCAGCAGTTTGACATCTGCATTTTTTTAAAATTTTTTTACACCCACTGCTTTAATTATAGCTTACATGGGAGATATTGCTGAACACGTGTGTTTGGCATTCACATATAGCATAATGTGAGAATTCATGTCTGAAATACAATGCGCATAAAAAAAAAAAAATTGGACAAAA
The DNA here is from genome assembly GCA_036172795.1 of Pelodytes ibericus. Taxonomy (NCBI): domain Eukaryota; kingdom Metazoa; phylum Chordata; class Amphibia; order Anura; family Pelodytidae; genus Pelodytes; species Pelodytes ibericus. Next base: position 27,897,643 of record CM069864.1, read on the forward strand.
GCTGATGTTAGAATGACTGCAACAAAAGTGTTAAAATACCACCATTTGAAATACCTGGGGTGTCCATTTTTAACAAAATATTGTTTGATGGGGTAAACTGCATTGGCCAGCTTTAGAAATTTTTCAGTTAGGACACATAAAAGTTCTAAATTGAAAAAAAAATTCACACATCCCAAAAATTGTTCGGCTTCAAAAATGGGAGCAGCTTGGCCACATGACTAAGTGCCAAGCTGGAAAATTGAAACGTGTGCATCCCAATTATGGCCTTTTAGCCCCCAAACAACCTGACGAACCAATGCACGGGTGGTATCACTATCACGTTAGGGTATTTGGACGTAAAATGTATACCTGAAAAAAAAAAATCCAAACTAAATTTGTTTTACCTCTGATTAGAATATATACAAACTGAAATTTAGATTGCCAATTAAAGTTTATTAAAGTGGAAGGTTGTCAAGGTCAAGTTATGAAGAGTTTTGTTTAGTTGAGGACTGCCCTGCATAAGCCTAGTTTGGGGTGGCAGACACTCATTTTATAATACAAATACAGCCTTCATAGCCAGGATAGGGGCTAGATAAAAACCTCTGAGTGCCACATCCAGCCTTCCAGTTGGGTAGCAATGCTGTAGACAGACTACAGCAAGACAGTTCCCAAATATCACCAATGGATGGTAAAGAATTGCACTTCTGCACAAAAATAAAGTCCAACATTTTTTTAATGCATTTTAAAAGTTTGAATACATTTTAAAGTGCTTTAGGAAATCTTGTTTTTTCAAAATATTCATGGTTTAGTGTAGAACTAAATTGTGGAAGTAACAAAAACAGTACAAGCTATTTGTTTTGTTACTATTTTTAATGAAAGGACTTTGGAAATATTGTACATTTCCTCGACAACATGACATTTCTTGGGAGCCACAGTAAAATATTGATTACATCTGTTCTTTTAATTGTTGACATTCCCAGCATTTACATGGCAAACAAGATCAAGAAAGCAACCATCAAGCAAAACAGACCCATAGCTTCAGACAGGGCAAATCCCAAGATAGCATAAGAGAACAGCTGCTGTTTCAGGGAAGGATTCCTATAGAGAAAGGAAAATTAGAATTATTGACAGTAGTTTGGTACAGTGCATTGAATAGGAACAATTTAAAAAGTTGGCCACATTTCTGTTTCAAGTGTTCCTTAAAATCATATATGTTACAATATCAAAATATGGGAAAAACAAAAATCTGAGACTTCCTGGAAATGGCTGGTCAATGTGGTCTGATTGATACACTATTGGTCCAGACTTTGCCCATTTACTGAGCTCTAAACTCATTTTTGGTCAATTTTACAGACTAAGATGGCTTCTCCTTATCTATAATGTAAGCCACATATTGCAGGAAGTCTCCAAACTTCCTGCAATATGAAAAAAAAAAAAACCCAACAAGGTCACTTTTAAAAAGCAGGTTACTTTCAAAATGTTCTTGGTTTTTAGGGACAGATTTTACAGGAGGTTAAGGAAAGACTACAGAATATAAAAAATGCTTTTAACATTAAGTTGTGTCAGTGTAGACTTTCACCATATCAAAATGTGTTTAAAAAAAAAGTCAGTGGCAGGATACAGTATAAACATTTGTGATAAGGCCATTCCCAGCAATTAGACAATGTTTAAATGGTTTTTACTGGCAAACTGCAAGCTAGTCATTTGATAAGATTCAACTATTAATTGTATTCAGTTTTACAGCCAGACATTTTGCAACCTTAATGTTAGGGAGGCTATTGGGGGAATACACAAAGCAGCAGTCTTCCTTTAATAATTTAAATAACCTCTGATCAATACAATCCACTTTGCAGGCAATAGCCTCATACTAGTAATGGCATGCTAGCAAAGCCTTATTGAAGACCTCCGGTGACCATGAAATTGCCAATAGCCTTCAATATTTAAAATTTGGTTAAGAAATCCTTCACACATTACTGTAGCATGTTTAAATGTGTGAAATATAGGTACAGAGTTCCATTTCAAGTTTACAGTATCTGAAGAACAAAGGCAAAGCCAAGGTCACAAGCCAACCTATCCTTAGTCATCTATATAATCACTCAAGTCTGACTAAAAATGAATTTATGTAAATGCATGACACTTACCTGGCATAGCCAATAATGAGGCTGCCGAAAACTGTTCCAATACCAGCACCAGAGCCAGCCACACCAACTGTGGCAGCACCAGCACCAATAAACTTAGCAGCAGTGTCAATGTCCCTGCTGATTGCACTGGTTTGGAATTCCCTCAGTACTATTTGGGTGCAGGTGTTCTGGATTCCACTAAGTGCAGTATTTCCCTAAAAGAAAATAATTTGTTGAGAACATTTATTTCAACTAACTTTAAATATATAGTACAAAATATTTATTTACAATATTACTTCCTGGATGATAAACCCTCAATGGCAAAACAGAAGGTATGTCCTTGAATAACAGTGGTCAGGTACTCAGGGTGCCCTTCAAATGATTGGCCTATTGTAATGCCTACTCACTGCTAGATTTGTGCAACATTTTACAAAAAAACCTGTTAACTCAGAAAGTATATTAACAGTTGCACAGTTATAGTGAGAATCAGCAAGACCTGCCCTCAGGAAAGGGTTAGCATACACATCAAGTCAGATAATGTAATAAGAAATGAAGGTGTTCTCAGTTTGACTGAATTTTAGCAAGGGCAGATGAATTTCCTGCAAACCCTTGGAATTAAGAAAAACAATTAAGACATTCTACATATTGGATTATTACCTCTCCTGTTCTGACCTCTGGCCGAGACAACACTGATGCAGAGATTGGTCTGTACAGAGCTCTGGATCCAGCACGGATCTGACAAAACAAAAAGGTGGTCATGTTAAATACACAGAAACATTGTCATCTCAATTTTTAAAAATAAAATAAAAAAAAAGTCAAAGAGGCAACATTCTTTTATGTTATACCAATGAATGATTTTAAAATTTAAGTCAACACTAGACTAGGTGCAGTCTATATATAACATAAGGCAACCCGACAAATAAAAATATTGCAATGCAATTATAATGCAGACCGCTGCAAGCTCAGCTAGCATTAGGGAAAATCAGTGCAAGATAATCTCAATAGGATGTTGAGCGTTTGAATGGAGGCCTGTGTCCTTGGACAGCAACAGCTTTAAGGTCAGTTCAAATGAGAACTACAGGGCCAAACGGAAAATAATTTGCAAATTCAATGCACGATATAAAACAAATGAACAGCATTGCAGTGGATGCAGGATTTCACATAAGAACTGGGCGGAACGATCTATCAGGGGACATTGACTTTGACCTACAAAAGCCGACTCCCATACTACTGCAGCTAGGCCCAATGTGTCTAACAGGGCGCCGGCTTGGCATGAAGGGCCTGGAGATACTCACCAGAGAGGGAGTAGAGACGAACTTCGCGCAGGCATACATGTTTGTAGTAGGTTGGTAGGTTCTTCGGCTGGGAGTCCGATCGGAAGTCTGCCTGTCAGTCCCTGTGCGGAGAAATGAGAAGAGGCGATTACGGTCAAAATGCAAAACAGTGACCGACGGCAAGGGATTCAAGGTTTCAAAGGTGCCCCCTTTAGTGCCGCATATGCAGCTCTCTAAATTATGTACGGTAAATGGGTGGATGGCAACGGATTCCCAAAACCAACCAGGCCTAATCGCATCCACTCTTACCGGCACCAGAGGTCGAACTAAACGAAGAACAGCACGCAAGCGCACAAGCCGCTTTATAAAGAGAACCCGGAAGGAGGGAGGAGAACCCACTCAAGGTCACTTTGTAACAGCTTTATTGAGACAGTTTGCACCGACAGTTCTAGCTGAGGTCAGGACAGGGGTATGTGTTAGGAAGAATGAATGACCTTAATGTCATATGGATCTTGCTGGCTGATTGTTTGCAAATCTACTGGATTTTACAGATAGTTTCTTTATTTCATGTGTGGATTTTCTTATTCATTACCACTGATTATGTTTACACTGCACTGCACTGGATGCTGCAGAACCTCTTATAAAAGCACAAAGTTATTATACACTCATATCAAGCAATGCTTTGAAATTCATTCTGCATCTATAAAGGGCTTCACAATAGTTTTTAATTGGTGAAATAATATAACAACCAATCTACAGCATTTGAAAAATTCACTTACGCACTTTCTTGGTATGCAAATGAACTGCTTTCCCATTGAATGATTTTCACTTTTTTTTTTATGCTTTACATTCACAGTAAACAATGTTTAGGTGATACAGTCCCTTTAAGTCAGATTTGGGGAAAAAATCTGACCCTCAGCCTAAATTATTTTTCAGCACTGATATTAATTTATTCTGAACACTGAAACTCTAATAACTTTTATATAGTATTTTTCTCCCAGTGAGACTCAAAGCACAAGTACAGTTGAATATATTTATAGAGAGAGATTGATGTATAAGCAGGGACGGATCCAGAGTCTGATCTCGGGAGGGGCACATGTCCGTCTGTCTTTTCCTCTCCCCATGTCCTTCTGTCGCTCTCCTCTCCCCATGTCCTTCTGTCGCTCTCCTCTCCCTTCCCATGTCTGCCTGTCTCTCTCCTCTCCCTTCCCATGTTTGCCTGTCTCTCTCCTCTCCCTTCCCATGTCCAGCTGTATCTCTCCTCTCCCTTCCCATGTCCATCTCTGTTCCTTCCCATGTCTCTCTCTCCTTTGCCTTCCCATGTCTGTCTGTCTCTACTTTGCCTTCCCATGTCTGTCTCTCCTTCCCCTGTCACTCTCTCCTCTCCCTTCCCATGTCTGTCTGTCCTTTCCATGTCTGTCGGTCTCTCCTCTCCCTTCCCATGGATGTCTGTCTCTATTCTTCCTTCCCATGTCTGTCTGTCTGTCTCTCCTCTGCCATCCCATGTCTGACTGTCTCTCCTCTGCCATCCCATGTCTGTCTGTCTCTCCTCCCCTTTCCCATGTCTGTCTCTCTCCTCTCCCTTCCTATGTCTCTCTCTATTCTCTTTCCCATGTTTGTCTTTCTCCTTCTTTCCCATGTCTGTCTCTCCTCTTCCTTCCCATGCATGTATCTCTCCTCTACCTCCTATGATTGTCTCTTTGTACCTCTTCCCATTTATGTCTCTCATCTTCTCCTTCTCTCCCTGCCTGTGTTCTCTGCTCTCCCCATCTGTGTTCTCTCCTTTCCTCCATCAGTATTCTCTCCTCTCCCGCCCACCGGTCAGTGTTCTCTCCTCTCTCCCCCTGTGTTCTCTCTCCCCCTTCTCTCCTCTGTGTTCTCTTGTTTCTCCTATGTTCTCTCATCTCCCCCCCTTCTCTCCTGTGTTCTCTCCTTTATCTCCCCTGTGTTCTCTACCCCTTCTCCCTGTTCTCTCTTCTCACCCCTCCCTGTGTTCTCTCTCTCCCCCCCGTGTTTTCTCTCCTCTTGCTCCCCCCCGTGTTCTCTCCTCTGCCCCCCCCACCCCCCACCCTGTGTTCTTTCCTCTCCTCCCCTCCTACCTGATGTGATGCAGTGCAGGTCCAATCACTCGGCAGAAAAAATGCAGACAGACAGCTTAATCAGTGCTGCTCGTGCTTTCCGCGCCTAGTGATGACACAGAGCGTTGTATTTTCAATGCTCTGAACCATCACTACGCGCGGGGAGCGCGAGGCAGCATGGCTTGAGCTCTCAGTGTGTTTAACACACGGAGCCAATGCTGTCTGTGTCTCCCCGCCAAGTACACTGATCTACAGGGTGGGGGCGGACCTTTACCTCCACACCCCAATGCCCCACCTTGATCCGCCACTGTGTATAAGGGGAGATTAGAAATATGAGATGTATAAGGGGAAATTAGAAAGTTAATGGGAATGATTTGTGTGACTTGCATGCCCCCATCCCTCTCACTTTAAGCGGGACAGTTCCAATTTTCATTCTCTGGTGTTTTCAGAAGAATAAATATGATGCATGCGCAGACCTTGGACCTGACAATCTCCATATCAAGCCACACCTTCCCTGCCATCACATATTGGCGGTAAAACTATTCAGAGTTATGGAATTAGCTGAATGGTTGAATGCTACCAAGTTGTTGCACACTGACTCACAGGTTGCATGTAAAAACATAACAGAAAATGGACCAGTAGTATGGTATTTAGATGTAAAAATAAACTATTTACTAAAATTACCTACAAACGACTAGGCATTTTATAAGATTAGAATGCTAACAGTGTCCTATTCTGTAGGCATGTAATGGGGGTGATGGAGGGATGTAATGATACATTTATTCCTAGGTATTTAAATATATACTCTTTTGATTTGAATATGATTTTTTTTAGTAGGGCTACAGCTGGAAGCAGTAGGTTAACATTTAAAATTTAGGACATTGAAATCAGATAGAAGTGCATATCTCTCAAACAAAAGAGTTAGTGATTTTTAGCAACAGGTCAGCTGCACAGAAAGCAAGTTTATAGAATTGAGGGATGAAATCTTGGTCATGAACGTTAACATTGCTCCTTATGGTATTAGCTGGCCATTCTAGAAGTGCTGAGAGGGGGCACCCCTGACTGGTGCTGTTTGACAGTATGACTGGGCCCAATAGGGAGTCATTAACTTTTATTCTGGTCATGGGGCATGGTATTAAGATTCAATGCAATGGAATATATAAGGTCCAAGACCAATATGTCATAGAAGAGAAATGTAGGCCCAGTTCACCCTGTAGAGAACTTTCCCAGCATCAGCAGAAAAGAGTATGAGTGTTGATAATCTGGTCTTGGTATAATAACTTAATGACTTTCTTAGTGTTGTCCCTCTCCACCTGATCTCTGTGTATCAAGCTTGAGTCATTTGGTCCATGTTATAGTCGCTCTCAAATATATGACAATTGCCTCATCAAAAGATAATAGCCTACTCAATGATCTGCATAAAAACAAATGTTGATTCTTAATCGGAGTGTAAACATTCAATGTGAGATCCAGATTTCTCTTTTGCCAGAAATATTTTGCTATCTTCATCCCACCAAGAGGCTTTATATTGAAAATGAAGTCTTTTGGCAAATGAGAAAAACAATCCCTTTAGCTTTAGAGTCTTAAGCACTGGAGCAATAAACAGTGGGTAAATACTTGGTACCTAAAGTGGTGCTTTTCTTGTAAAAAAAGGTGCTTCTCCTATAAATGCCAAATGGGTTCTCTGTGAGCGTAGGTAAGCTCTCTTTTCAGGGACATTCAGTCCTTTTGTAGTAACAGGTGTACATTTCATGGCATCAATGGCCATTATCTCAATTTAATGGGTACGATTATAGACTTTATCAAAAGTAGATAGAACATGGAAAAAGAGAACGAAAAACAAGAAAAAAAGGGAGGAAAATAAAATTGGATAGCACGACAGAAATTAAAACCAATAAAAGGAAAAAAAACAGGTCCAAAAAAACCTGTCAAATATCCAGAAAAAAAATCACCAAGAGTGGTACTCCAGAGAAAGCTGACACATCAGCTGAAGAGTGGGTTGAAGGTCAAAGAGAACAAAGGCTGTAACAATATAATATTAGAACAGAACCATCCATCAGAGTTAGGGGAATGTATGACTTATAAGATGTCCATATATGTGTCATATGGATTAGACTCAGTGTCATGTGATTATCAAGATATATTAGGGGTATTGAAAACCTTAGCATTTCGGTAACTGATAAGGCCAATGGGGGTCATGAAAAATTGTGATAAAAGTTTGTGCAAGATTGCGGGTAAGGGATTGAAAAATCAAGGAACTATTTGACCAATATGAATAAAAATGGGAGCCGCATCTCACACTGAGAATGGATATTGCTTAAATAGCCATCCCTTGCCATTGCACCTACAACACCTGATTACAACCATATAACTTGCCCAAGCACCCATTGCACTCACAAGACTTGCCTCCAGCACATATTGCACTCACAGAACTTGCCCCCAGCACCCATTTCAGTTACAAGATTTGCCCCCAGCACCCATTTCAGTTACAAGACTTGCCCCAAGTACCAGTTGCACTCACAGGACTTGCTCTCAGTGGCGGATCCAGGGGGGGGGGGGTGGGGGCAACGGGGCAATTGCCCCCCCCCCCCCCCCCCCCCGAGAAGAGAGAAAAAAAAAGACACTTTAAAAAAAAAAAAAAACGCGCTTTAAGGCAGAGACAGAGGTGAGAAGGGATCGGAAGATCCCCCTCACCCTCTCTGCCTGCCAGCAGGCTGTACGGGGAGCCGAACAGGCAGCACAGAGAAACCTCCGTGCTGCCTGTTCGGCTCCCCGTGCAGTGTGCCGACACGGAAGTGCCGACAGATCACGTGACCGGCGCGCTGACGTCATACGCGCGCCGGGTCACGTGACCTGTCGGCACAACCATCTGTAAGACGAACAGGCAGCATGGAGAAGACCATGCTGCCTGCCACTAGCCACCAGGGAAAGGTAAGTGCTGGGGATATGGGGGGAATGTACTGGGGAAAGAGGCAGGGGCTTATTAATGATAGGAAACACTGGCATATTACTGGGCAAATTGGCTGGGGATATTAAATGGCAAATAACTGGCATATTACTGGGCAAATTGGCTGGGGATATTAAATGGCATATTACTGGGCAAATTGGCAGGGGATATTAAATGGCAAATAACTGGCATATTACTGGGCAAATTGGCAGGGGATATTAAATGGCAAATAACTGGCATATTACTGGGCAAATTGGCAGGGGATATTAAATGGCAAATAACTGGCATATTACTGGGCAAATTGGCAGGGGATATTAAATGGCAAATAACTGGCATATTACTGGGCAAATTGGCAGGGGATATTAAATGGCAAATAACTGGCATATTACTGGGCAAATTGGCAGGGGATATTAAATGGCAAATAACTGGCATATTACTGGGCAAATTGGCTGGGGATATTAAATGGCAAATAACTGGCATATTACTGGGCAAATTGGCTGGGGATATTAAATGGCAAATAACTGGCATATTACTGGGCAAATTGGCAGGGGATATTAAATGGCAAATAACTGGCATATTACTGGGCAAATTGGCAGGGGATATTAAATGACAAATAACTGCCATATTACTGGGCAAATTGGCAGGGGGTATTAAATGGCAAATAACTGGCATATTACTGGGCAAATTGGCAGGGGCATATTAAATGGCAAATAACACTGGCATATTACTGGGAAAATTGGCAGGGGCATATTAAATGGCAAATAACATTGGCATATTGGAAAAATTGTCAGGGGCTATTTTAAATGGCAAATAACACTGGAATATTATTGGACAAATTGGTTGGGGCATATTAAATGGCAGCTAACACAGGCATATTATTGAGCAAATTGGCAGGGGCATATTAAATGGCAAATAACACTGGCATATTATTGGGAAAATTGGTAGGGGCATATTAAATGGCAAATAACACTGGAATATTATTGGGCAAATTGGCTGGGGCATATTAAATGGAAAATAACACTGGAATATTATTGGGCAAATTGGCTGGGGCATATTAAATGGAAAATAACACTGGAATATTATTGGGCAAATTGGCTGGGGCATATTAAAGGGAAAATAACACTGGAATATTATTGGGCAAATTGGCTGGGGCATATTAAATGGCAACTAACACTGGCATATTATTGGGCAAATTGGCTGAGAGAGCCATACATGGGAAGGGAGAAGAGAGAGACATAAATGGGATGGTAGAGGAGAGACAGACAGACATGGGTTCGCAGAGGAGAGACAGACAAATATGGGATGGCAGAGGAGAGACAGACAGATATGGGAAGGGGAGAGGAGACAAACAGACATGGGAAGGGAGAGGAGAGAGACATAAATAGGAAGGGAGAAGAGAGAGACATAAATGGGATGGTAGAGGAGAGACAGACAGACATGGGATGGGAGAGGAGAGACAGAGAGATGGGAAATGAGAGAAGAGACAGATGGACATGGGAAAGAAGAGGATACATAGACGGACATGGGAAGGAAGAGGAGAGAAACGGGCATGGAAGGAAGAGAGACAGAGGGACACGGTGAGTGAGAGGAGTGCGACAGACATGGGAAGGGAGAGGAGCGTGACAGAAGGACATGAGAGAGAGGAAAAGACAGATGGACATGGGAGAGAGGATAAGAGAGACGGACAAGGGAGAGAGGAAAAGACAGACGGACATGTGCCCCTCCCGAGATCAGACTCTGGATCCGCCCCTGCTTGCTCTCAGCACCAATCGCACTTACAAGACTTGCCCCCAGCACATTTTGTACTCACAGAACTTACCCCAGCATCCACTACAGTCACAGGACTTCCCCCCCAGCGTTAAGAATGGATACCAGAGGCGTCGCTAGGGGGGGCTAATGGGGCTGAAGCCCCGAATATAATCTCCATAGCCCCGAATGGAGACTCAGCCCCGAGTTGCCAATTCTGTTTTTTTTTCTTTTCCTTGGTAACTGTTTCCTTGGGCCACCTGTCTGTCACCCATCACCTGTACTGCGTCGGATATCCGGCGCGATGTTTAAGCCCTCACGCAGCCCTGTTTGTTTCTGGCTGCGTGTAGGGCAGAGGCACCTCCGCAGCGTGCCTCCATCGGCACATAGAACTGAGAGTAGCGCGAAGGGGTGTGTGCTCCGCCCCCTCGCGCTCTGATACACCTGGACCAGCTGCAGGGAAAGGAGGTGAACGGTGTGCCTGAATCATCCCCCTCCCTGCAAATAAAAGGTAAAGGAGCAGGGAGGGGGAAGGTTCAGACACAAAAACGGTATAAGAAAATAAATCTGTCAGTTTGTGAAAGTGTGTCTGTGTGTGTGTAAAGGTATCTGTGTATAAGGGTTTCTGTCTGGGTTTGTGTGTAATGGTATCTGTGTGTGTGTGTGTGTGTGTAAAGGTGTCTGTGTAATGGTATCTGTGTGTCTGTGTAATGGTATCAGTGTGTGTGTAAAGGTGTCTTTGTGTGTAAAGGTATCTCTGTGCTGTGTGTAAGGGTATCTGTGTGTAAGGGTGCGTGTGTGTCAGGGTAACTGTGCAAGTGTGGATCTGTGTGGAAGAGGGAAAAGTGGAGGAGGGGGTCTGAATATCTCAGCCCTGTTCAAAAAAAGAAAAGAAAAACTGTTTGTGCATGTACTGTGTGTATGCAAGTGTGACTGTATGTAAGTGTGTATGCAAGTGTGACTATGTCGTGCTGGTCGGCAGCAGGGGAGGATGTCTGCATCACGCAGACATCCACCTGCTGTTAGCGAGGGGGATCCAGGTCCCTGCAGCTCTGCGGGGGACCTGGATCCATGTTTTATAATCTGACTTCGATTTGAGGTCAGATTATAAGACGACCTTGAATATAAGACGAGGGGGATTTTTCAGAGCATTTGCTCTGAAATAAACCTTGTCTTATATTCTAGAAAATACGGCATATACAGTCAGTAATATACAGAAACACAAATATATTCAGTAACATACATACAGACACAAACATTCAGTAAGTATCATACAGACACACACACATACAATCAGTAACACACACACATAGTCAGTAACATACACATACAGTCAGTAACATACAGACAGACAGTCACATACACACACATATTCAATCACACACTTACAGTCGGTCAGTCACACACGCAATTACACACAAGCCAGAAGTTGTTTTGTTGTTTAAGATAAATAAATAAAAAAGTACATCTATAAATATGTCCCCCATCTTGCTGGTCTACCTCATTCCAGTCTGGTCTGTGCCTCTCACACAGGCACAGACCATCTTTGTTTCTAGTAATGCTGAGCACACCCGGCAATCGGACACTATAGTGTGGTGGGCATGGGGACATACCAGGAAGTAGGTGCACACACTCCCCCCTCATGCTCCACTGGATAATATAAAACCAAAAAATTATCCCATGTGGGGACAATAATACCCGGGTGCCAGGTCTAAATTTGTGGTGCCCAGGATTTGTTGTGCCCTGATATATACCCAAATATACTTTATTGTTAATTGGCATCAGATATATTCATCTGTATGCCGCCCCTAAGCATTTACTCCACTTCTATCAAATCTGCCCCGGGCTCCAGCCCCAGGTCTTTTGGAGACCTAGCAACGCCCCTGATGGATACACTGGCTGCACCCAGCTCCTTACGCCTGTTCTGCATCCCGCACACCTCTGCAAAGGTCTGAGTGCCGAGAGGTCACGTGACCCACGGCACACTGACATGTGGGGAGCGCAAGGCTGAATAAGATAGGATTGCCACGTTTTCTTCAGAAAAATACCGGCCTTGGTACTGCCTCCATAGACTTAAAAATGGCCTGATGCCAATTTTTTACTGGCCAGGTGGCAACCCTAGAATAAGAAGAAATGCACAGACATTTGCTGCCATTCCTCCTCACAAAGGGCTGGTGAGGGGCACCAGCCATCACCTGTGTCAATTAGCTGGCAGCGTTTTTTGTACAGGTTAACAAATGTTTTTCATACTTCGTACAGCATGTTTGAAATATTCACTAGGGTCTTTCTCCTCAGTATGTTACGGTGATTGAATACTACATTATATCTGTAAAAGAAAATTAAGTGAAATTCCAGCTCCACCCTCTAAAAAGTAAAATGATATTAAAGTGCAAAGTTCAAAACATAAATATTTTCCATACTAAGGGATTTTGTCTTGCTTTTTTTTTTCTACTTAGTATGGGATTTATTTATTTTTGCTTATTTCTTAACAATTATGTATGGACAAGAATAGATTAATTATAGGATAAGCTTGCACCTCCTGTGTTTACCTCATCAACATTTGGCTTCGTTGATTAGCTTCAGCTTCACACTATTCTTATTAGTAGGACACTAACACGCAGAATAGAAATGATGGAACTGAATTAATCTAACAAAAGTGTAGAGAAATAACAAGAGTAGCAAGCTGTTTTCTAATTATTATACAGGTTAAAATAGCATTATCTAAAAATAATCCCATAGAAAATAGAGTCTATTTCGGTTAGATACCCAATATCTAGCCCGAAATGGTTTTGGATCAGGTAAAATTTCAAAATTTCAGAAATCTCAGAATTAGAGTTCCTCAATATCCTTGAAATTGGGTTAGAATCAGCCACTAGGGCTGTTTGGAAAGCGAAGCATGAGAAGCATTATGATTGGGACAATTTCATTAACCCCTTAGTGACAAGACATTTTCCCCTTGACTTTCCCTTGGTGACAATGGCTGTTTTGACATTTCTAGGGTGTTTGTGTTTAGCTGTAATTTTTTTCTTTCTCACACATAGTACCCACACAAATTATATGTTGTTTTTATCGTCATAAGAAGGGCTTTCATTTGATACCATTATGTTCATCATATCTTATAATTTACTACAAAAAAAATTCATAAAATATGATGAAAAATTAAAAAAACCCCACTTTTTCTATCTTTGACCTAAAATATAATTTATACAAATAAAATCATTAAAAAAGACCCCGTCTTAATAGTTTCTAAATGTTGTCCCGAGTTCAAAAATATGCATGTTTCCATATTTTTCGGTATTTTTTTGCGAGTTATGGGGCAAAAACCAAAAATAGTGTTTTTTGTTTTTTTCCTATATTGACCCTTTGACCCCAACCCCAACCCAAAATTTAACCCTAACACTAAATTTAACCCCAACTCTAATCCTTATTATATCCCTTAATATTTTTTAATTTTAACCCTATCCCTTATGCTAAAAAATATTTAATTTTAACCCTATAGGCTAATATAGCTATATAACCTGTTTTAATTAATTAAATATGTATTTAATGGAGTTAAAGAAGATTAATTAAATATGTATTTAATGGAGTTAGAGAATGTAAGAAGGAGTTAAAAGGCAAGAAGGAGGGTAAAGTATAAATCCTTTTTTTATTCTATTTATATTGGGTGTTTTACACTAGAGAGCATGTTGGACAATGCCACTAAGTGCATGTCTTGCAGCATGTATGCTGTCTTGGAGTAAGTTCCCCAGGGTCCATACCGCTGCTGCAGATGTGAGCAGGTTGCTGCTTTGGAAAATATAATATTAGATCTAAAGAGGCAACTGGCAACACTTAGGGACATAAGCAACATGGAGCGGAGTTTACTGCTCACGGAGCAGGCATAGGCTGGGGCCAGTGTAGAGGAGGGTGATGATGGGGGAGAAGAGGGCAGAGAGCTGGGTTAGTTGTGTAAGGGGCAGTAGGGGTCGGAGAGCTAGGGAGGCTTGTTCTGAGCTGGTTCACCCCAACATGTTTGCCAGCTTGTGTGAGGATGCTGGGGGGATTAGCTCAGAAGAGGCACAGTTGGGAGCCAGGACACTAGGAAGGCTAGACAGGTTGTGGTGGTAGGGGATTCTATTATTAGGAAGGTAGATAGGGTAATCTGTCGCCAGGACCCTGAAAAAATTAAAATGGATCACAGGGACAATAAATACAAAGACAGGGAAAGGACGAATGCCTTACATGTTTTGCGTGCTCACACGCTTAATCATAGGCTTGGTCTAAGCCTATGATTAAGCGTGTGAGCACGCGAAACATGTAAGGCATTCGTCCTTTCCCTGTCTTTGTATTTATTGTCCCTGTGATCCATTTTAATTTTTTGGAATAAATCGGAAGTTTTACAATCATATTGGAGTTTGGAGTGCATTCGTCCTTTGTCCACAATTTTTTCTATTTTCGCTTATGGTAATTATAGGCCAGTGAGCTTGACATCTGTAGTGGGGAAATTATTTGAAGGATTGCTAAAGGTGTACACTCAAGAATACATCTTGAATCAGAATATAATTAGTAAAAGTCAACATGGTTTTGTGAAAGACAGGTCTTGTCAAGCAAACTTAATAACATTCTATGAAGAGGTCAGTAAAAAAATAGATCTAGGTATGGTAGTTGATGTGATCTATTTGGATTTTTCTAAAGCATTTGATACAGTTCCACACAAAAGGTTACTCTACAAATTGAGAGAAATAGGATTGGGGGCAAACGTATGAGTTTGGATTGAAAATTGGCTAAAAGATAGAACACAGAGGGTTGTTGTAAATGGTAAAGCTTCAAATTGGACCAGGGTAGTGAGCGGAATACCTCAGGGGTCTGTTTTGGGACCTCTTCTTTTTAATATGTTTATTAATGATCTCCCACGTTGTGCTGAGTGCCATGTCTCAGTGTTTGCTGATGACACAAAATTAGGTAAGGTAATAAAGACTAATCTTGATGTTTTTTCTTTACAGGAAGATTTGGACAGAGTGGGGAACTGGGCAAGAAAGTGGCAAATGAGGTTCAATATAGACAAATGTAAAGTTATGCATTATGGGAAAAATAATAACAAGGCAACAAATACGTTAAATGGTATTTCCCTGGGAAAAACTACTAACGAAAAGGATTTAGGAATCATTGTAGATAACAAACTTGGCAACAGTGCCCAATGCCAGTCAGCAGCTGCAAGGGCCAATAAGATATTGGCATGTATAAAACGAGGTATAGATTCACGGGAGGAGGACATCATCTTGCCTCTTTACAAATCAATGGTAAGACCTCACTTTGAATATGCAGTACAATTCTGGGCACCAGTCCTTAAAAAGGATAGTAAGGAACTAGAAAAAGTGCAAAGGAGACCTACAAAAATAATAAGAGGATTGGAGGATCTTAGTTATGAAGAGAGACTTAAAAAATTGCATTTATTTACTTTAGAAAAAAGGCGTCTTAGAGGGGATATGATAACATTATATAAATATGTGCAGGGCCAATATAAGGAGCTCTCCAGGGACCTGTTCATTAATAGAAATGTACAAAGAACAAGAGGTCACCCCCTGAGACTGGAAGAGCAAAGATGTCATAGGCAGCAAAGGAAGGAATTCTTTACGGTAAGGACAAAAAAATTATGGAACTCACTGTCAAGAGAGGTAGTGCTATCAACCACAATAGATGCATTTAAAAATGGTCTGGATGTTTTTTTTCTAGAAAAGCAGAACATACAGGGGTATTAATAATAGAATAAGCATTAATAATAGAGCTTTTTGATCCAAGGAGAAATCTGATTGCCCTTTTGGAGTCAAGGAGGAATTTTTTTCCCCCTAGGAGGCAACATTCGAAAAAGCTTCCTTATGGTTTTGTTTTTGCCTTCTTTTGGATCAAAACGCTGAAATGATAGGTAGAAGGGTTGAACTTGATGGACTTGTGTCTTTTTTCAACCTAAATTACTATGTTACTATGTTACTATGTTATTTAAAATATTTTCCATTGCAATGCTACTTACCTACCACTAGGGTAGCAGTCAAGTAGCATATTCAGAGCGACGGAAGTGAAGTTACTTTCACTTCCGAAGCTCAGACCGGCAGAGGGCTTAGCCATATTGACGGAGCAGCATGCTCCGTCAAAATGGCTCCCCACGATCGCTCCGTGGGGCGATCGTGGGTGCCCCAAAATAGAAATTTCGGTGCTGGCTATTGCCTCGATATCGAGGCAATAGACCAGCACCGTTAAAGCGGTTTTCGCGATCGTTGAAAACCGCTTGATTCACCGCAGGACGTGCCAGGCACGTCCTTTGTCGTTAAGGGAGTTTCTCCCAGGACGTCGCGAAGGTGTTAAGAAAACCATAGATTTTCGACTACCTAACATGTGTTGATCACCACCGAACACACTGCAAAACCGGGAAACGAAATTCGCACATATCAATTCTGCAGATTTTAATTGGAGATTTGAATAGAAAAGTACTGAAGAATTAAAGTAAACCTATTTTAAACACAATATAAGAAGTAAAGATGGGTAGTGGCACTCTCTTAGCACTAGAGAGTATGGAGCAGCAACATAAACCTTGATAACCCAAAAACCTTGATAACCCAAAAATCACTGAAAAGAAAATACAAGTGTAGTATAAAATGGTATAAATGCACTCAGAAACACAAATATAAAATAATATAAGTCCCAACCACTGTGTGTAATATAAAAGCATAAACTATCCCATAACTTTTGATGTCATTTAATATACATGTTCTCGCCAGATATTATCCATTGGCAGCATGCAAAAGAAAGCATAGAACCACAATAGTGTAATACGTTTTCAAGAAAGCAGCCTACGGGATGCTTAAGAGCAGTCACAGACTGGCAGATGTTTTGTTGTATCCGTGTATCCTGCAGCCCTGTAATGGGTCTGCCTTGTCTCAGTTCAGCCCTGTCTTAGAGTCCTGTTTAGTTCTGTCCACTCTTAGCGTTCTGTTTACTTCTGTCATGTCTTAGAACCCTGTTAATGGGTTTCCCTACTTCATGTTTCTGTTTTTGTTCTCTCTTCTTGCTTTGCTCAGTTCCTCTGTTTAAATGTGCTCTGTCTATCTGTGTAATCCCCCAGTCTGCATATATGCGTTGTGCCTGTGCACTATAAGTCTTTATATTCTGTTATTCATTTACTAGTTTACTATTAATTTCCGCATTTGGAAGTAAATCCTCACCGTGTACCATCTCAAATGTTAGGTTAGTTTCTGTGTTTGTGTTTGTATGTATATGTTCCCTTGCCCTCTTTCCCTGAAGCACCTGAGGATCTTAGCTCCTCTCTCCTGTTCCCATGTCCCAACTTGATTACCCTTTGGAAGTGTCTGAGGTTCTCAGCTCCTCACTCCGTCCCTTGTGTTCCTTAGTCCTGTCATCTGTATATTGTCCATTTCATTCTTCCTGTTTCTGTTCTGCCTGTGTTTGCTCTGCTCTGCTTGGTTTATTTGCTTCAGCCTGCACGCATCCCACTATCCTATTAAGGTTGTGTCCTATGATCCAGGACATCTGCACGGCTCCTCTGTTTTCCTACCTTGGTTATGACTGGTTACAGCAGATTCTATCACAGGGCCGTGAAAAAACTTGGAGCCTCAAGCATCTGGGGGAGTGCAGTTACCCTGCACCAGGCCCTATGCCCTCCACTACAATGGTAATACTTCCCAGAAGTAGTTTCAATGTTACTTAATGTAAAACCAGTCAACTGTTATTTATAAAGATGTATGAAGGTCAACATTGTGTTACTTTTTTATGTTAAATTTAAATGTACTCACAACATCTTTGTTATATGTCCTAAGATGACTCAATAAAATTGTAATAATAAAAAAAGACTCACTATATTTTGTTGAAAGGGGAATTAATTGGACAAATGGATATGTTGAATCAAGCTCCGCCCATGTTTATCACATACTGAGCACTCAATTTATACTGCAAGTTCACCCTGATAATAGGATCTTAATTATGAAACACATTATAGTAGCAATGCTTAATTGTGATTACTATATAAGTTATGTTTAATTGAAAGATTGCAACAAATGTAAGCATTTTAGTATGCAATGCTTTAATGAAAGAATACAACTTTAACTCTACCACGGGGCAAACATGTTGTTTAGAATCTTGTGTCAAAAATGCCTGCTTCCTGATAGTGCTACACTAGCAAAGATGGTTCCATAATATTTCATTACAGCATTCCTGTATAAAAACACCTACACTTGATACAATCTTTCAATGAAACACTTATGGACTATCATCCTACTATACATTTAGCGTTAGGAAATAAAAACATAGTGGTCTATCATGTGTTGCTGATTGCAACATGTAGAAATCATATGTGAGTAGAAGGAAATCAGTTAAGTATCAGTGGGGTTCTGTGGCACCTGGTCTTTGATTAATTAACTGATTTCCTTATGGTCAGGGCAACATGGCAACCCTAACGGAGAGTTTGATTGCAGGTTAAATTAACCAGTCTAAGGTAAATGATACAATTGAACAGATAGTTTAATAAAGTGCCACTAGAGGGAGTCATATATTTCACTTATGTATTTCTCTTGCTTTTTTTGGAGAATAATTCTATGAATTAAATGACAGTGCAGGTGAAAATGGGTCTTACATGACTTATCGGTCATCATGCTCAAAATAGAATGGATGTATATTTTTAAAATGTCACTTTTAATAACTACATTTTTAAATCTAAATTTGCTAAATTCTAATGCCCTCTTTTTCAAATAAATTATTGAAAACTTTTTTGAGGAATGCCTTGCTTTTTTTTTTCGATTTCTTTTTACATACCTGGTTGTATAGGTTCCAAGCTAGAAGCTCAGTCCTGATTATGGACTGTTATCCTCAGTCCTGATTTTCATTTTCCAATGTCGAGGTCATCGGACAATGAATACTGTGCATAAGCAGTAGTGCTGACACTCCCAATTCATGGATCCTGGCATCCTGGAAACGTTTGGAGGTATGTGGAAGGGGCATTGTGGACAACAAGTCATGCCAATAGAAGGAATGTTATTACATCTTCAAAAAAAAAAATTGTGGCAAAGAAAGGCATTGGGGACTGTGACAACCCAGTGAGTCACACCAAAAGTTACAAAATGGTTGATCGAGGTGGGTGAATTGTGATACTGCTGACTCCAGCCACATAGAAATATAAACATCACAAAAAAATAAATTATAGTGAGTGAGCTAACATACTACCAATAACTGTATACAGAGGGGGAGGTTTCCGAGTGGTTGACTGTGAGATCAAAAAACATAAAACGATAAACCAAAAAATACAAAAAACTAACTACTTGAACTACAACTACCATCATGCGTAGTCACCCAAAGGGGAACACCATGCATAAATAACCAATAAATCACTTAGATTTTCAGCTGTTTTGGAGTGCACTTTGTTAATGTCTATTCAGCCTTATTAGAGCTGGAGCATCTGTAAACTGAAACTCCCATCATGCTTTTACAATCAAAGCATTGTCTGGCACTGAGTGAACAATCACACCCCATTTTGTTCTGGTAAAAAGGCTGAGCATAATAGGGATTGCAGTCCATAACAAATTTTTGTCAAGCATGGTATCTGTTTCTAATTACAAGAACTGTGGAGTTTATATCAGCTTAGAAACAGTAACAATGTAATTAAAATAAAATTCTGAAATCCCCAACAATACATTTGGGCAAAGCATTTTTGAGTTTCTCTGGTCCATGAATCTGTTTATCTACTGAAAAACCGCAAAACGTATTTGATCGTTGGCCCTAGATTGTTAAATTCCTTCTGTGTTTTAACCTGTACCACTTCTGCTGGAAGCCTATTTCTTGCAGATGAGTTTAAAATAAACAGACCCCAGTTTGTAGCTAAAGACAGATGTTATGAGTAGTAATAACTACATATAATGTGAACATGACACATTGCATATTCACTATGACTGACATTTTAGAAATATGTGGATTGTCAGAAGAAGAAACTGGCAGGGGAATGTTGATAACCACAGTTAAAAGCAATAAATTAATATAATTTCAGAAATACTTTCACTTACATTTTCCAAATAGAAACTATCCCCTGAAAACAGAAACCCTTGGTCACCCTACAATCACCAAACATTACTTTTAAAATGGAAATAATTGCCTATACTCCCCACTATCTTACAGAGCGGGATCTCCTGAGTTTATGATATTGTTTGTGCTTTAGGACTCTTCAGGGGGGTAAGAATCATTTCCTCCATGCTGGAACAGTCTGCAAAGAGGGAGAGAGAGACAGCAAGCTATTTGGAGGCTAAGATGGCTCAGGTAAGATGGAACAAATATAGCACAGAAAGGCTGTCTGGGGGCAAATATGGCATAGAAATGCCTTTGGGTGGCAAAAAAATCCTACCTTTTGTGTAAATTCTCAGACTTTGATGTGCCGCATTATTATACATCCACCAATATATTTAAATGCAACTATTAAGGGAGTTTTCCATGATAGTGTCTTTTTAAAGGCTATTTTTTCAAGGTCAAATGTACATTGTTTACCAAGGCGTGGTTTTCCTTCAGCGACTGTATTTTCCTTAACTTATTTGTAATACGTATTTTGATTGACTGTTTCCATGGTCATTCCTTTTGCTTTAATAGGATATATTTGAAGTTAACAAAAAAAGATCAGTGTGGATATATTACTGAAATGTGCTTGACCTTTTCATACATGTAACAGGACTATAATATTATTGCCGTCACATTGCAGGTTGGGACGATTTGCATATTTTATCTGTTTTATCTGTTCTCAGAATCAGAGGCGGGTGTGTTAGTTTGGTGGGGAGGTGGGGGTGGGGGGCTGTGTAAGCTTTAATTAGTTAACCTACATCCTAATTTGTGTTGCTCGTAAACTTCAGCCTTTGTTGTAGGTCCAACAGCTGTATTATGTCACTGGCAAGTAAAAAAACCTTTGCACAGTTCCGGAATGCAGTGAGCCTTTTTATGGGTGCTGCAGTAAAAAAGCAAATTGAATTCACCAAAAAAATGCTTTTCTCTGTGATTAAAAACATACAGTGTAATTAAAACCACTGTCTAGGTGTTACCACACAGCAAGAGGTGAAGCATCTGATTCCAGCATATATATACCTAAAAATAAAGATTTGACTCAATGTATATTTTATACTGATAAAAATAATAACAGCAAAGTGTTTAACCAGAAAATGTACATTCAGATATTGTCTTCTTTTCAAGTACAACCTAGAGATATTGCATTTGCCTAGCTTCCAGGAGATATAGAAACATAGAATGTGTCGACAGAAAAGAACCAGTCGACCCATCTAGTCTTCCCAGTTCTCTGAATACTCTCATTAGTCCCTGGCCTTATGTTGTATTCAGGATACCCTGTCCCATCCCTACCACTTACACCTGAAGGCTTTTCCAGGCAATCAATACAGCGTCTAGAACTGTTACCTGTGGCAGTTAGAGCACACTGACAGTTCAGCGTTCAATACTAACCCTCTAAAGAAGTAACCCCAACCCTAAAACGAACCCCTAACCCTAAACCCCAATACTAACCCTGAACACTAATACTGATTCTAAAACTCACCCTAAAACGAATCCCTAATACTCTTATAGTAAGCCCAAACAAACCACACAATTAACCTGCGCCCCCTAAAACTAACCTGAACTATCAGACGCTCTAAATCTTGCGATGAAGTGGCCATGAAGAACAATCCCATTCCGACTACTACCCTCTCAGTAAAGTAATTCCTCCTGATATTATTTTTTAAACCTTTGCTTCTATAATTTAAGATTAAGTCCTCTTGTTGTGATACTTTTTCTTCCTTTATATATACCGTATTTGCTCGATTATAAGACGACCCTGATTATAAGACGACCCCCCAAACTTTGTATATTCCTTTAGGAAAAAAAATAAAAGCCTGAATATAAGACTACCCTATAGGAAAAAAAGTTTAACTTGTATATATGTAAATTGATTTTTAATATTTAATAAAAAATTTATATTATACAAATGCATTTCTTGTTTTTATTTCCTTTTATGTGCCAATGCGGCCTCTCTCCCCCTCCCCCAGCTGTCTCTCCCCCCCCGCGTTGTCTCTCTCTCCCTCCCCCCCAAACTTCTCTCTCTCTCTCCACCTCCCTCGTCTCTTCCCCCCTCCCCTTGTCTGTCTCCCCCCCCTTTGTCTCTCTCTATCCCCCCTCCCCTTTTCTCTCTTCCCCCTCCCTCCCCTTGTCTGTGTGTCCCCCCCCCCCCGTCTGTGTGTGTCTCCCCCCCTCCCCCTCACCTTGTTTCTATCCCTGGTGGCTAGTGGGGGCAGCCGGGGGATGTCTGCACGATGAGCGGAAGGACCTGGCTTCATCATAGAAGTCCCGGTGGTTGTGCCAGGCGACAGCAGGGGAGGTCTGCGCTCATCACGCAGACATTCCCCTGCTGTTAGAGAGGGGGATCCAGGTCCCCTGCAGCTCTGCGGGGGACCTGGATCCCAGTCTTATAATCTGACCTCGATTTGAGGTCAGATTATAAGACAACCTTGAATGTAAGAGCATTTGCTCTGAAAAAAACCTTGTCTTATATTCGAGCAAATACGGTATATATATATACTCAACTCCTTTACTGAAATAATTATTTTATGTATTTGAATGTTTCTATCATATCCCCCTTCTCGTTTTATCCTTCAACATATGAAGCAATTTAGTGGCTCTTCTATGAACTCTCTCCAAAGTATCAATATCCTTCTGGAGATCCGGTCTCCAGTACTGCGTACAATACTCCAAGTGAATTCTCATCATTGCTCTGTACTGCTCTGTACTCTCTATTGCTAATACCTCTCCCCATGAAACCAAGTATTCTGCTAGCAGTACTGCTGCTGTACATAATAGTCAATTTAATGGCACTCATTTTATCTACCTTGGAAGGATGATGGGCTGAGTCAAGTCTGCCAGAAATCTGCTACCCTTTACAGAGGGTGTATTAGCCCATCTTACGGGCTAAATTGACATAGTTTCAGAAAATAGTGAAGCATACATATATGATAGGAGAATACAGGCAATGGCAGCACTTGCAGGAAACACCAGTGCTGCTAATAAATAAATAGGTGATTGTTATTCTTTAAAGTCTCACTTTAATTGTTTTATTACTTTCAATTACATTTATTGCTATCATTTTCTAGCTAGTAACCTGAATAGATCAAATCTTAACTCCTCCTACTTCTGAGTCAACGTATACTATGTATATGTTCGCTCATCTTTTCGAGGAACAAATACCGTATGTACTCGAATCCAATGCACACCTTTTTTTTGCTAAATTTTTCTCCGAAATCTGAATGCAAATTAGAATCGATGGCGCTTTAGATTCGCATATGTTTTATGTTGCCACTTAATCCAGAACACCCAAAATGTCGCTCTTAACAAAAAGGAAAACACAACACAATAAAGGCAAACTGCGCATGCATACTTCCTTCTCTTACTATTATTGTATAGCCGTGTAATTTATAATAAAACTATTGTGAGTAGGTAGCATAAACTAATTGTGTTAAAAAAATACTTCTTGTACAAATGCGCATTACATTCGCCTGCGTAAACGTTTTTTGACACCTTCAATTTGCTAGTTAAATTCAATGGCGCATTAGATTCGCGTAAATACGGTATATATTTTACATGCTGCTCTGAAGAATATATACTTCATAATAGTTCAAAGGAAATCAATGAATTAATCAAGGTAGTTCCTACGTGATCCACTCCTTGATTAATTCACTATTTCCCCCTGGACACACATGCATTCTACATTCTGCAGGGCAGCGTGTAAAGGTTGCATCTGTGCAGCAAAAATATGACTGATGTGGAAACCCTATAGCTGTACATCTGATGGAAAAAAAACATGCAAATGTGTGTTCTGTACTGGCTTTGCTATAAATGTTCATTTATAGCACAGACAATATTAAAAACAAATCTGCCCACACCAGACAAGCTGGAAGACTTGCTGTTCCTGCAGGAATCCTAAATTTGCAGTGCCACCCCCACTGCAAGGTATTCTGGGTAGGCATATGCAAATTAGTTTAACAATGATCACCTTTTTGTCTCTATATCTACTTTATATTTGGACTACCTTGGAGCAAATACACGATGTACTAGACAGCCTTTAAAAATAGCCTGGGACAGAGGTGCAGAGACAGGTAACCACACTGCAAGTATAGTTATCTTCTGGGATGATTTTTTCCCTCCCAAGCCAAATGTTGAGAGCTAAGTTGTAGGATCAGCACAAGCCGGATACATGGTATTTATATGTAAATGAAACAGATTTATAAAACAGATTTAAATCAACTTTAATGAATACATACATTTTTATAATTATATAACTTTATTATGCATGGGAAATTAGGGTGGCTCTTCAACTTACCTAGTCTTAACAAATAGGTTTTTAGTGAGCGACTTTCTTTATAGACTTTTTTTTTCTTATTTAGAAAAAAATTTAAAAATACTGCTCACTGGCCAAAGGGCTTTTTGTGATTTACCTTCCCCACTAATCCTTCCCCTTACTTGAATGAAATTGGTCTAGTCATTTGAAAAGCATCCTGGGATTTGTAGTTCTCATAAAAATCATTTATTCAGTGAGCTCCTAAAAGGACTGATCCCTGCTGCGAAACATCTCCTTTAGCTACCCCACATGTAGGTGTCAAAGGTTGAAAACTCAGCACTTTGTTTCTTCATCACAAACACCCAGGGAGCTGACCTGCTTGCTTTGCAGTCGCCTTGTCAGAGAAATTATCAAAACCAGATTCTCTTGGCCCTCGCCTGGTGAAATGTCTGGCTCTGCAAGTATTAGAATGGCTCTAATGCGCTTAGCTTTATGGGACATGTCCTGTGTGATCCTGCTTGCTCAATGCTTCTGACTTACATCACCCCCCACTACATGATGAGAATCTATATTAAACTCACGTCAACAACTTATCAACAGCAAAATAAAAAGAAACAAATGATCTTGGAACGAAAGATCAGAGTTTTCCCAAAGGAGGGTGCGAGTTTCAGCTTGCAATAGTTACATGCTTTAATCAATGCTCACAATACAACTGGAACATTGAACATTTCGGGATGGACAGCTCAAATGTAAATGAGATTTTTTACTTGTGCCAAAGTATTACCTGGTATTTATAAGAGAGTCCCTGTCTACTTCCATTCTAGTATAACGACACCATTGTCGGCACTCTTGAGGCCAACTCAGGTCAGTTTAAAAAAATAAGGTTGACTGTTGCTTTAAGGAACAAACATTTTTTGTTTGTTTATAAGGATGATTTAGCCTCAGGAGACTTGAACTGGAAGGATGTCATCCTAGGTCTACAAGGAGCAGGGAGCCTCAGCCCAATTCTCAGTTAAGTGACTGAATTTCAAAATTGCATTGCTTATATTCAGCCAGGACTTGCTACTCTGCAAGGTCACAGGGGAGTCAAGGAATGGACTGACCATTGCATCAAAAGGCTTTGCTGTGCTCAGAGCACTAAGCTCAGTGACAGTCTGCTGGGCTCAATCTCCCATTGGTTGGATCAGGCTCCATCCGACCAAAGGCTGTTATGGCACATAGGGAACATCTGGCCACTACAGTTGCCCTTTAAGGGCCTATACAGCCATCCTACGAGGTAGGTGCAGAGTACCTAGCAGAAGATACACTAATTGGGAAGGTGAGCATAGTGGGCCAAACCACTTGTAGGGGGGTGACTACTATAGCTGCAGACAGCCATAATTTGTAGCAAGATGTCATAAAAATACCATAAAATCAGCTTTGGTTAGATTGCTAGAATCTGTTACTTCAATAAAGAGCAGGTTTAGGTCAAAAGGCTAATAAAAAAAAAAGTTTTCTTTTATTTGTCATTGGGGTCAGTTTAGTGCAAAACACAGAATGGTTGTATTTCTTGGTGTTATCAGTACCTAAGTTTAAACGGCTTGTCTCTGTTGCCTTTAGTTAATAATCTTCTACTTCTTGGTTTCAGATCAAAATATTGTCATACTCTCTGGTAATTTATGTCTTTTCCATACCGTGGAGCCAGATAGCTGTGGAATTGAACTACACAGGCAGGGGAAGTTAAAAGGCTGATTCATAAAAATGTTCAAATTAAAATTGACAGACAAATCTCTTTTGTTTTATGGCTTGCATGTAGGGGCAGCAGAAAAAAAAAAGCAACAGTTTGGTCTCTTTTGACCCATATTCCTCCTCTGAGTCTTTTTAAATGGGTTATTCTGGAAGAGCGTCTCTTATTGAAAAGCTGTTTGACTGATACAGACTTGTCTGTGCGGTTTGTGTAACAGTTCTTTAAAGTCTCCTTTAGACCCGGCTGCTTTACTGCACTTACTGTTTCTTGAGTGTCTATATTTGCAGGGTTATCAGGCCCTAACCCTTTAGTGGCTGGAACAACATTGGTGATCTGGTACGTCCATCTTTTGTGCTTAGATAAGTAGCAAACTAATTTTTTTCGGATGTTTTTGGAACAGAAAATGTTTTCCCAATTCTTTATTTTTTTGTAACTGAAACCTTGGGAAAAAGGGAATAAATTCACAACTGCGGGCGCGTGATGACGTAGCTGACGCTACGCACGCTCCAGGAGGCGGGTCGGTCGGAACGCTGAGGAGTCGGGAACCGAATAGGAGCCATGTCTGAAGGGGCACTATCCAAAAGAAGCTGAGGTACAATTATATTGCTCAGCAACAGTGCTGGAAGGACCAAGCCACAAACTGCAAAAGGGGAAAGCCACAAACTATAAAAGGGGAAAAGCGAAGACTAACGCAAATTGATGCACTACAAACTGCAGAGGAATCGGACAGAAGGAGTAGGGGTAAGCCAAGTCTCTTTCTCGGCGCTTAGCCTCCCATAAGCAGTCAAGGGGGTCCGGGTGGGAATTGTGAACGACAGACTCACATCCATTTTTTTTTTTTTTGTCTTCTCCCAGTAAAGGTAGAGAACTGTCTGTATTTGGCACTGCCTGTGGTTGCTCAGCACGAGTCTGGGAACACTCTCTAATCCCCCTATTTATAAACTGGTGAGATACAAAATACCCCTCAAAAAAAAAAAAAGGAAAAGAGAGAAGTATAGCTTTTTTTTTTTTTTTTCTTTTTTTTTTTTTCTCTTCCTCTAAATTCTACCTCCTTGTCGGCTTCTAGCAAGGCAAAACTAAGCTTTCTGCCCTAAACAACAAGGACCATAGGGAGGATTAAGCCAAGCAGAGACAATGGCATCAAAGAAAACTCTGGACTCAAAACCTAATAACAGACGGGATAAGAAGGACATAAAAGAATCAAAGGATAAACAGGAAAAAAGGTTGTCATTTTTTTCCCCACATGGGAATAAGAGTCATATCGACCCATATATGGAAGACGCCACTTCCCCAGAGGAAGAACCTCAGATGGTTACCCCAGAATTGCTAAAAACTAGTCTGAAAGCAATATTGGATGAACTGAAAGAGGAGATGACTAACAATGCTCAAGATATCAAGCAGGAACTTCACTGCTTTTCCATTCAATTGCAGGCTGCAGAGGATAAAATGGAAACTCTATCACAACAATATTTAAAGGTTCAAAACACCAATGAACAATTAATTAGAAAGGTCGCCTTATTGGAGAATAAACTATGCGACCTGGAAGATCGGTCTCGCCGCACTAATCTCAGATTCCGCAACTTTAAAGAAACACCACAGACAGAAGACATTAATAGTCTATTAACTGAATTTTTTACATCCCTCGGATTACCTGTAGATGGACATAGTGAACTACTGGAGAGATGCCATAGACTCCCTCGACCAATGAACTTGCCTCAGGATACACCTAGAGACATTATTGCATCCTTTCACTCTTTCCAATACAAGGAGCTGGTCTTTAAAACCTCTAGGCAGAAGAAACAGAAAGAAGGGAAATTTAAAGACATTATTGTTCTCCTAGACCTATCATACGCAACAAGGGCAAAAAGAAGACAGTTTGACGTGGCAATAAGTATCCTCAAAAAAAATGAGATCAGATACAGATGGAAGCACCCAGCAAAGCTAACAGTCTTTAAAGACGACCGTACTGAGTCTTTTGACTCACCTGAGTGTATCCAGAAATGGCTCCACGACAAACAAATTTCCTGAGGAGAGACTTTTTTTTTTTTTTTTCTTCCTGACTATAACCAACACAGAAGCACTTTAGTACCTTACTAAACAATGAACTGTAGCACAATGAAATTGGAACTTACATTAATTTTTGATCTTTTTATATATATATAATTGTCACAGAAGTGCCTAGTTATGAGACACAGGGTATTATAGAATCAAGGTAAAGGAGATAAAGAGAGAGAGTTCTCTTCACTACAAGCTATATAAAAGCACTGGAACATTCCAGCTAACAAGTATCATAGCACAAATAGGATAGTAGGCACATAAACCTAGAAGAATTTTTTTTTTTTCTTCTTCTTTGTTATTACAACCAATATAGCAACACTTTAGCACTTTAGTAACAATGTATTGCGGCACAATGAAATTTGGAATATACCAAATATTTTGTTTTCTTCCTTTGGTTAAACAACACAGAAGCACTTTAGTACTTTAGTAATAACGCTTTGTAGCACAAAGAAATCCTGAAATTTACACTTAACTCGGATGAAATGAATTTATTAATTTTTTTTTTTTTTTTTTCCTTCTTTTTCCCTCTCCCTTCAGATGCTTTAGTGAGATTTGAGGAATGGATACTATGTACAGAGGAGGGGGATGAGGGGAGGAGGTTAATGAGTAATCTCTTTAAAGGATGGATTTGGATTCCCTTTCTCTCTTCTTGCCTCTTTTTTTTTTTTTTTCCTCTCTCTCCCCTTCCCTAGCTTCTTCTCGGCATAAGCCCTAATAAGAAGGAAGGAATGGATTTTATATGCAGAGGGAGGGAGGATAGGAGGACGAGTAAACTCGATGAAGGTTAGATCGGGGTTTTTTTTTCTTCTCTCCTCAAGTTTTAAGCAGAAATCCGACCTCCACTCCCTTTTCGGCCGGCCGGCTGTGCGTAATTTTACGGTTAGACCTCTGGAGAACGGTAGAGTTCAAAAGAGATCCAGGGAGGCATTTGCCCCCATTGGGTATGAATGTGGGGTGCTTACCAATGATTACATTGGATTTACCCTAGCTGTTGTATGTATGTGTATGTCAGTGGTCCGGGGACGGGTCGGGGGTCAGCACGGCAGTAGCAACTTAGATGGCGATTAACTTCTTCTCTTGAATGCGCAGGGGCTTAACACGCATAAAAAGAGGGGACTCCTATACAGCTCAATGAATAAGACAAACACCCAGGTGGGCTTCATTCAGGAAACGCACTGGCTGGACAATACGAAACAAAAGGGGGGGGGGAATACCCTATTATCATCCATGCATCTGTAAAAGACAAAAAAAAAAGGGGTGTGGCCATTGTCTTTGCTAAATCAGTGTTGGAAGAATTTTGGACCCTGAGGGAAGATATATTATATTAATCTGCAAAATTAACAATACATTATATACGTTGGTAAATGTATACCTCCCAAATAAAAGCCCAATGAGACTTTTCCAAAAGATCATGAAGAAAGTAATGGAAATAAAGAAGGGTCAATTATTTATTGCCGGAGACTTTAATTCAGTGATGGATCCGGAGATGGATAAAAAGCTGGCTAAGAGTGGGACCAGAGTAGACCCTTCAGTCATAAGACAAGCCGAAAAATTACGGCAAATTTGCGGACAACTCGATCTATTTGATTTATGGAGAGTAAAGCATCCCAGAGATAGGGACTTCTCCCATGTGTCCAGTCGGCACGGGTCATATTCGAGAATAGACCTATGTCTGGGATGCACATCGGTGTTGAGGGCGGTTAAAGCTGCGACTCTGGTAGAAAACACTTGGTCAGATCATAGTATTAACCTGATTACCGTAGGGAATAAAACACTGGGAGGGCTGTCTACTTGGAAGCTGAAAGACTTAATTCTGTCTAATATTAGCAATAGAGAACACTTGAATTCTATGGCTAAATTCTATTTTTCTGAAAACCATCCGACAGAGGTTGGCCCGATTACAACATGGTGTGCCTTTAAAGCCACTATGCGAGGGTATATAATTAAACTGGAGAAGAAAATGAAGAAGGAAGCTGGGCTGTTACTGGAGGAGCTATACATAGAATTATATAAAGCAACCAATGAGAACAAACTAAAGCCACAACCAGAGAACACTATAAAAATAAAAAAAATCAAAGAAGAGATAAACGATAGACTTTATGATAAAGTGGTAAAGTCCATGAATAAACTACGGGTACAAACTTATTATAAAGGTAACCGAGCAAATAAAATCTTATCAAATAGATTAAAAAAACAAAGAAATAGCAGCAAGATCACTAAACTTATTGATAATAATGAAATACAAGTAACCCCGGAGGATATAGGTAACACCTTTAACAAATATTACGAGACTCTGTACAACCTCCCCTCGATAACTGATCCCAACCAAATAGATAATTATTTAGCTAATACCCCAATCCCAAAAATTTCGGAGGAAAAAAGAAGTGAGTTGAATAAACCATTTTCCAAAACAGAACTACATGAGGCCATCGCCAGTTTGGATAGCTATAAAACACCGGGTCCAGACGGGTTTAGCAATTATTTTTATAAAATATTTGAGGAAACTATTTCTCCAGGACTCCTAAATGCTTTCAATGAAATTGCAGTAAGCGGGGAAGCGCCTGAGGAAATATTGAGCGCTAACATCTTGCCGATTCCTAAGATAGGTAAAACCCAGACCGACGTGAAAAATTTCAGGCCTATATCATTGATAAATGTAGATATCAAATTGTATTCAACAATTCTTGCGCATAAATTGAAAAGTATAATGGCATCAATAATCCATCCCGATCAGATAGGTTTTATCCCTGGCCGAGTCTCTGCCAACAATGTGAGAAGACTCATCGACATCTGGGACCAGGTAGATAGAACAGGGCTGCCCCTCCTGACCCTCTCTCTAGATGCCGAAAAGGCCTTTGACAGGGTTGGGTGGGGCTACCTTAGTTAGGGTCCTGGAGGCTTTTGGCCTTAAAGGCTGGATTCATAGGGCTATTATGGCCCTATATTCAAGACCAATGGCAAGGACGGTGGGCCCAAATATTACCGCCAATTGGTTCAAGCTGGGAAACGGTACGCGTCAGGGGTGCCCTCTTTCTCCTATCCTGTACATTCTCTCCGTGGAGCCATTGGCTATAAACATCAGAAGAAATAGCGAGATTAAGGGCTTTCCCCTAAAAAGTAAAAAAGAAGATTTTAAGATCTCACTATATGCCGATGATGTGGTGCTCACGATCAGCCACCCAAGAGACTCCCTTCCTCCACTGATGGCGGAGATAACAAAATACAGTTTGGTATCAAACTATAAACTAAACGTAATAAAAACTACAGCCATCCCTAAAAATATAGATCAGAGTATGGTGAATGAATTAAAGCATCAGTTTGACTTTCAGTGGACAAGAAAAGAATTTACCTATCTGGGTATCGTAGTAACAACAGATGTGGAGAATATAATGGAAAGGAACTTCATGGGTCGGCTGAAAAAGACAAACCGACAATTGAGGGAGTGGGCCCACTTAGAAATTTCGTGGTGGGGCAGAATAAATACAATAAATTATTATCTTGTCCCTAAGTGGGCTTACTTGTTTAGTATGGTCCCCCTTAAAATACCAGGGCCCTGGCTAGATATGTTGCAATCTGCATTCAATGCATACATCTGGCAGGGGAAAAAAAACCAAGAATTGCCAAACACATCTTGGCCAAAAGAACCAAGGCAGGAGGAATGGGGTTTCCAAATATTCATACAATCTACCAAGCAAACACCTTGTCACATATATGTAGAATGCAGGAAATGGATTCCGGCTCAGAGCCTTGGTATAGAATAGAGGCAGAAACCTGTAGTTTAGACGAATTGGAAACCCTCCTTTGGACAAATAATTATATTAATATTAAAACTAAGATAAACGGTTCAATTACTTTGACTCAACTAATACAAGAGTGGCAGGTAATAAAGAACCAATTGGGCTTGAAGAATAAGATCCTAAAAACCTCCAATCTCGACTGTGTTCAGGTAAACATAGAAAACCTATCATTAACGAAATGGCAGAAGGAAAAAAGAATTAATATAGCCGACATAATCTCAAACAATGTAATTCTGCCATTTGAACAAATAGCAGATAAACTGGGCCTGAGTGAACGAGATCAATATGATTATATCCGCGTTAAACATTTTTTACAGACTCATTTACAAAAGACGAGTCAAGGGGAAGACAAGGCGGAAGCACTCTTTTCTCATAGAAAAGTATATAGAGCCGCCTCTAAGTGTAGACAGCTTTTAGACAACTCCCAGGATGTGGCCCACCCGGTAGCTAAAACTGCTTGGGAAAAAGAATTGCATACCAATATATCAATTAAAGAATGGAATAATTCAATCTATCAGGTTTCACAGTCTGTCCACTGCTTGAATTTGGTGGAAACCCACTTCAAGCTGATGTACAGATGGTACTTGACTCCAAAAAAATTGGCTAAAATGCATGTGGCCCACCCAGCGAACTGCTGGAGATGCGGCAATAAGGAAGGTTCCTTTTTGCATATCTGGTGGAGCTGCCCTCAAGTGAAAGAACTATGGTATAACTCCCTTAGAATACTCAATTCACTAATAGGTAAGATCAAATGCGACCCCAAAATCACTCTGCTCCACCTGAATATGGAAAGTCTAACAAATAGGGATAAATCCCTAGCAATCCACTTTTTTATGGCTACAAAAATAACGATAGCAAGGAATTGGAAATCTAGCTGCCCCCTGGTGGTTTCACAGATGGAAGAGCAACTGTTGTTCCAACTAAAAATGGAAAGGGACTTGAGCTGGATGAGGGATAAGTCAGGAAGAACGGCAGCCCAGTATAACAATTGGTTAAGTAAACTGACAGATGGGTAGAGAAAGGTAATTGCCCCTGGGCGTTCGCAAAAATGGAGGAGGAGATCGCTTGCTGGGCCTCCCTACCCGTACTCCGGACCAATGAGTGATAGTATCTAGGAATTGGTTCCTGGATTGTAGTATGACTGGTTGTTGTATTTTTGTATGTTTAATCATTGGAAATAAATGCAAATTGTAAGAAAATGACATAAGGATGATCAAAAGGATAAATTTAAAACGCTATTAAGGGACCTCAATCCCATAGCTATAATAGATCTGAATGTCAAAAAAAAAAAAAGGAAAAAGGAAGGAAATTCACAACTGACTGACTTTTCTTACGTGCCTTACATTTTCCACACACAGATAACATCACTTAATGTGTATAGTGGTTAAAGGACACCTAAACTGTTTTTCAAAAGTGTTTCATATATAGAAGCACAAGTTAAAAGTTAGTTGTCCCTAGTGTGAAGATAAACTGGCATGTACTTTTGATAGTACATTCCAGTTCATTCTTTCACTGGCGGCTGCCATGCTTCCATGGGAAGCAGGAAGCCCAGTCTGGTCAGCGACTGCCTCTCTCTGCTATCACAGAGAGAGATCCTTGTTTTTATGAGATCAGGAAAGGGGAACTACATGCCAGCCTCCAGACCTGCTGTGTCTCAGCAATTGTGGACAAATTCTGAAGAACATCGGAGTTACCTAAGTAGCTTGAAATATTTTTTTTTCGTGCCATCAACATGATCCGAATACGTCCGGAATTTTGAGGCACCAACGCAGTGCTGAAAGTTTGACTTCATAGTCACTAACTTTTGCCATCTCTTCCTAAGTTAAAAGCGGTAAAAACAAGTGTGTTCTTTTAATTAAATGTCGTAAGATTTCATTGTTACTTATTAAAAAAGGAAAATATGTCACCATAGGAAATGTTTTCCAGTGAAGCAGTTCTTCTGTACGGTAGAGGGATGAGCACTGAAAACTTGTGGGATTCCTTATTTACCGATAGCACTGAGGTTTGTAGGGCCTGATGCCTTCTTCTATGGGAAGTGCTGGCGTAACCTACCACAACATTATTTGGCATGAACACTGATTTTACTTTGAGTAATCTTTTAATGATCTTAAACTAGTTCTGTGAAGGTCTTCAAAATAAACAGTCCTCACTGGGGTCTATTCCCCAAAACTGAGCACCACACCACAATGTTTTTAACTTCCTTAAAAAAAATTGGTATGAACTTTTTAGGTAATTAACTCCAATGTGTTAACCTTTTCACACATAAAACACACATAAAAGAGTCTACACAATAAAGATAGAACTGCAGGGAATTGATGAATCGGAGATATTTTCCAATTCAATTACTTTGGCCTTTAGTTTCATTTCATTCTCAGTCCCCAGACACTAAAGAGTTAACTATCCCCATTTTAAAAAAGTTGTTTTTATCCCTAAATATCATTGCAAGTAAAACAAAACAGAGCTATTTTTGTTCTCATGCTATTTTTTTTTTTATCATCATTGTGTGCAGTTATTTCTTAGTAATGTGATATTTGAGACATATTTAGGTATTAAATATAAACCATTTATTTCCTTAACTAGTAAGGGCAGTTCAAAGTGGCAATTTTATTAAAATATTTTATTTTATTTCTATATATATACAGCAAAAAAAAAAAAAAATGTACCAAGAGGACAATTAAAACAGCACTGATCACATAAACCAATAAATAAAGATTAGCCGAGATCTTTGTTCTCAATAGTGTTCAATAGCCCTAGTCATGTCTACTTAATCAAAGGAACAAGTTGCTAATTACATTTTAGAAGGCAATAAACCCTAAAAGGGCATAGATCACAGACGCAAGAAACACATATATCATTTTCTTTGTGTGGGGGAGGCAAAATGTTTGAGAGTTAATTAAATAGGTGAATTGCAGATAGATCCCAAATTTTCACCTGTTTACACTTCCTTTCAAAATCGGTGTTATTGGAACTACACAGAGTTGTGCTGCAGGGTGCTGAAAGGTGGGTACCCATGTGATGCACAAAAAGGCTCTATTGGTGTCACTGAGAAGAAATCCAGGACTAGTACTGGTCATTTTTCATTAATTCAATGGGTGTTTATTTACAATGAGCATATTGGTTTTTATCTGTTACTGAATAGTGGGTTGAGCTTGTCATGCGTACTTAATACATTCATTTCTGAATTATCTAGTAATATATCCTGTGTTTAATTTTTTTTTTTTTTTTGTCTAATAGCTTGAAGAGATGTAAAAATATTATATATTACAGTCATCAGTAATATATAAATACAATTCAATGTTAAAGGGCCAGAGCAAGCCTGCTGCAGTGGTGGATGAACTTCACAGCAGCTCTGTGACACATGCTCTCCAATAGCTGGGTTCAGCAGTTCTAACTAAAAATGGTTAAACAAAACAGACAGAATAACACCTCTAAACCTGAGAAGAGGAGCCAGCGGTCTCACTTTCACCCTCAACTGTCTTTTTTGGCATGCACAGAGCCCGGGATGTCTGCTGACCCCTCTTGGAAGCCTACCCCACAGCATAAGCTGTACCCAGCCAGCTAAAGAGCCCTTCTGGAAGACTGGAGAGCGGCCTTTTGACTATTGCCCACTTTCATGAATGAAGCCCACTGAAAATGTTCCTGTGAAATGTCCTGCACCCAACTATATGCACTCAAAATTAACAATGTATTCTTATTCATCTCCAGCAGACCCATTTTCACCACCTCCTGGGCAAGGTTCCTCCGACCAAATGTCTGCTCCTGACGTGCAGGACCAGGAATCCACCGCCCAAGGTATATACACATGTAAACCAGCTCAATAATGTCTGATGTTCATCCAAATGTAGCTGACTACTTCTGGAATGCAATCTATGTACATACTACTGTACATCCATGTAAATGGAAATAGAGCTATGGATGTAGAGTTGTATGACATCTAGGTTTCTGTGTGCCACAGTGATAGTAATGTGTAACCCCTCATAGGTTAAGTCACAGGATTAGCGTGCAATGAGTTCAGAATGGGCTTGTGTTATGTAAGTGCAATAATAATTGGAGTAACTCTACATAGCTATGATAATTAGTAAAGACAGATTGTTATAAGGTGCTCATGAGTACTAGGAATGTCAATGTACTATGATTTAGGAAGCAGATGATAATGAATGTGAACTGTAATAGAGTGTGATGCCTACATAATGTCCTAAACATCTGTGGGGGCGACAAACATCACCCACGGCGATGGATCCCAGAGGTCTCAATCAGCTGAGTATGTCAGGAGCCCCTCCACAATCTGCTGATGATCCTCCAATGACGGCATTGAATGCTGCTGTCTATGGTCTGAATGATGGTACCCAGCTTGATGTGGCATACATGGACCAGCAACTGACCATTATGGTGAGCAGCCAAGAATTGTTCCATGCACCGATGATGGATATTAATAAGTCAGATTCGGCACCCGAGTTTGACTTAGAAATCCCAGGTTCGAATCTTCCCCACTGAAAGTAATGAAAGCCGATATGATAGAAGATATTTTTGAGACTAAGTCAAACTCGGGTGCTTAATTTAGCAAATAGACCCAATAGTCTGTGCAAAACTAAAATGCAGAGAGTTGCATTTCACAGAGCGGTGATCCATGGGATTAGTAATCATCTCTCTCTGTCATTGGTGTGTGTGCATGTCAGTCGTGTGGCACACAACCAATGCTGGAGGAGTGTTTGGTGTTGCAGGCACAACACACCAATCAGCCCTGTCTGATTGTTGCTATTTTATCAGTTCACAACATTTCATTGTTTAACTCCTTCGTGACATTAGGATGTACTATGCGGTCCTGATTTTTAGTGCCTAAAAGACGCTAGGACGGCATAGTACGTCCTGCGTTAAACAGCTCATTGTGGATCCCCGCGATGAGCTGTGCTTGGATCCCGCTGCAGGGACTTGCAGCGGGATCCTACCTCTCAGATTAGCCAATTTGAGTGGCCTCAGTCTGATAGGGAAAATGTAGCCAGTGCTTAAAGCGAGCACCGGCTACATTTATCTAAATCACGCCGTGCCCGAACATCCGTGTTTGGGCACACCTCCATGACATCACACATGACGTCCGCAGGACTCACGATTTTTTGGCAGGGACCCACAGGGTCTATTAAGAGTCTCAGCAATAGTGTTCCTGGCTGTTTTTGTTTTTGTAGATTTAAATAGTGAAAGAGGGAATTCTGTGAGACAGATACATTCTTCCCAACTGTCCTGATTTGCTTGGGCCAGTCACAATTTTTGCACTCTGTCATGCTGAGCTCTACCTCAGTCCCGCTAATCAGGACAGAGGTTGAGGTCGACAGGACAGTGGGATTCAGTACCTCAGTCCCGTAGTCCTGATTTCAATCTCCGGTGTCCAGTAGAATTGGGCCGAAGGATGACCAGTAGCGCTAACACTCGATGCCCAGACACTACTCTCCGATGTCCTGAATTGGTCAACGGCCTAAGTTATTCTCACTAACTATAAGTAACAGACTCTGTATATAATCTAACACCAAAGCTGTTTACAAAGTATACCTCTAGATATTAAACTCGTAAGTATGTTGCAAGTACTTTACCATAACCATGTGACATTCTAGAACATTTTAGGGGAATTATGGGATTTGTAGTAAATCAGCCTCTGAAGAGCCAAACTTGGTTGCTTAGGCCCTAGACAGTGTGTAAATTATATTATTTTTGTTTATTTATTATTTATGTTGAGTATTTAAGAAAATATAAAAAAAATGCTCCAACAATAAAAATAATTATCAATACTCACAAAGTTATAGTATAACTAAACACCTTCCTACCACTATGGCAGCTAATGAACTGTGGCTAACGTGATATGTGCAAAGTGAAAGAGCACTCCTCTAGTACATTATAATGAGATCGCATTATAACTATGTTTTTATACAATTACAGTTAATGTTTTATGAATTAAGAGTTTTAGTTTTCTAATCACAGTATGATGGTAATAGCTTAGCGACAGAGCTGCGGATAAAGGATCTTGTACATTGAGAAGGTGTTCTCTAAAGTTTTGCGATTATAGAGTGAAAATGCTAATCAGATCTCTGCCGTGCAATAATGGATAATTAAAGTAATTGTTCTTTTGTCTTAAGTATGTACTTTTGCCTGTGCCACTAATTCAATAGCTACAGAAGGAGCTAATGTAAAAAAGGTAAATAAAAAGCATTGCCACTTGACCTCATCATTTTATTTTCGGCACCGACCCAGGACTAAAACTATGTTATTCATCTAATAAGCAAAACCTTGGCAAACTTTGCCCTTCACAGAAAAAGAGTTAGTATTTCTCCAGGGGCAGCCTGGCAAGTTCATTTTAATAGTACACAAATCAGTTGTCCTCAAATGTCCACTGTATGCATTGGTAGAGCCAGTGGTATATTTTGGTTTTGTGCTGACCAAGGCAGACAGAATTCGGGCACCCACGTTGCACACCTACGACATGCCCCATCACCCACGATGCACCACCCACAACATGCCCCATCACCCCACTTGAAAAGTAATCAGGTTCATCCATTAGAGAAAACCAGGTGAGTCAGATGTAATATAGAAATATAGTAAGCTTATATAACAAATACATCATACAAATATCCATGATCACATATAAGTCATATCTTCTGATTACTGACATATACCTAATATCCACTAACTAATCATATGAAGTACCTTGGATAAGTGCGCTGTGTATATGTAAATGTCCACAAACCATCTGTTGCTCTCGCATTTCTTAATAAATTCCCATGAGATTCTTAGAGCCTCTAAGTGAAATGGATTTTCCATTATTTTGGGAGACATTAGTTGCCAATCAGTTTCCTGAGTTGTCTATGTCTATGTAACAAAGTCCTAGCTAGAGAGGGACAAAGGTAAATCCTTTCCTTGTGTTGGACTCTGAATGTATGTGTATAAATCCAATAAGAAAAAGAAAATGGCAGAGAATCACAGAGCCCTTCGTTTGCGAAATGTCAAAGACGGCTTCTGATTTGTGAATATTTACTTATTCAAATGATTGAACAGGCCTTTTTTTGTGTCTGTGACGCCATTCAGTTTGCCCTCCTTAGAGAGGGAGGAGGAGGGACAGACCATAAAAACTTCATGCCCCCTCGCCGTCATCAACACCGTGAGGAAGTCTTGTGAGACGAAACAAGCCGTGCATTCGTGATTGGACAACTGAGGGAGGCGTATCGGAACTTGCCCTGCAAGGAGTTCTCCAAAGGATGCCAACACTGTTGACGAAACCCTGCTCGTTTTTTTGGTGGACAGCCACAAAGTCGTCTATACTTGTTTTTAAAGCTGTTTTTTCTATTTTTATATGTAAGCCTAACCAGTGTGTGCGTGTGTGTGTGTGTGGGGGGGGGGGGGGGGGGGGGGATAAATATAGCTTTATAGTTTGGTACACTATGGTCTGCCTCTCCTATTCCCTTCACAGTATTACTGTCTATTAACCATATCGGGTGAATGTATGTTGAATCCACTAGGACTCCCCACAATCCGCCTGTACTTTGAGCCAGTATATAGGCTCTATCCCATGTGAATGAAATTCCTGGGGGATCCAAGAAATAGTTCCAGCTATCGTACAGAGTTACACATTGATGTTTTTCTTCTTTTTCGTTTGTTTGTGTATGTCTATGAGTTTTCATGTTACCCAGTTTACTAGATGAGTATTAACTCTTTTATACATTACTGCACAACACTCTTTTAATACATTCCTATACCTGTGTTTTTTGTGTTTTTTGGTGACAGCACTAGTGTTTGCAGCATATCAAATATTGGATAACTATTTTTTTAAATTTTTTTATGTAAAACTGTTTTTATTATATTTAGATATTT
Organism: Pelodytes ibericus; assembly: GCA_036172795.1. NCBI lineage: Eukaryota > Metazoa > Chordata > Amphibia > Anura > Pelodytidae > Pelodytes > Pelodytes ibericus. The sequence goes on from CM069864.1 coordinate 27,937,548, forward strand.
GTTATTAAGCACCTCTTTCTTTCACATTTTTAGGCCTTTATTAGTCTTGAGAATGTTTGAACATGTTGTTTACATGGCCTCTTAGGCATTGTAAAAAAAATGACATCTAATTATTATATTTTGTGCATATTTTAGTAATGTGTACACAGTGCACTGTCCACAAATAAAGTTGTAAATATGTGGTGTTCCAATATTATTAATCTGTACATAGTTTAGAGGTGGTCATGAGCGGCATCCATTTTCTTTGTATTCGATATACAATGTAGCAGATGTTTGAAAATATCTTGACACAATTACATGAGGGAAAAGAATGGAAGATCAAAACACCAACATTTTTGCTGCATAGCTGCACTTAATTCATTGGCATAATAAAACGTTTAGCGAAATACTTAACATGTACGTAATTACTATGCATCTGGAAAAACGTGTGGATGGGCCATATTCATATAGAGATGAGCAACCAAGCGGATCATACAGGATTGGTGCGAGTTACAAATAAATAATCCATGTCAAAAGAAACCCACTTACAAGAGAAACATTATCCAGTAATTAATATTTGGGAGGGATTATGCATTATATATAATATATGGATGCTTCCCAATGTGTATACACTGATCAGCATAACATTATGACCACTAACCGGTGGCAAGCCGGCGGAGGGAGTGTGATGTTTTGGGCAATGTTCTGCTGGGAAACCTTGGGTCCTGCCATTCATGTCTATGTTACTTTGACACGTACCACCTAGCTAAGCATTGTTGCAGACCATGTACACCCTTTTATTGAAACGGTATTCCCTGATGGCATTGGCCTCTTTAAGCAGGATAATGTGCCCTGCTACAAAGCAAAAAATGGTTCAGGAATGGTTTGAGGAACACAACAACGAGTTCAAGGTGTTGACTTGGCCTCCAAATTCCTCAGATCTCAATCCAATCAAGTATGTGTGAGATGTGCTGAACAAACAAGTCCAATCCATGGAGACCCCACCTCGCAACATACAGGACTAATGACTGTTGTACAATATGTTGTATAAATTGGTTGTATCCGAATCACACTGATAGATGTTTTATAAATTGGCTTGTGTTGTGTGTTACATTTATATCTTATGGTTTCAGCACTCTGTGTTGTGTTTAAAATGATCAGCTGCTCAGTTTCACCTTTAAAAGCAATTACTTCAATCACCTTTTCTCACCTTATCCAGTTAAATAGGCCCTCTACATGTATATTTCTGCTTAGGAAACGGCACCAGAGATTAAATAAAATACTTTCCAGAGAGAGATTTTCTTCCTTTATTAAAAGTTTGCCTAGGATGAGATCACACAAGGACATTCAATATTTCAGTCCAGCACAATAATCTTCTGCCTTGCTATGAAGCCTATCTCACTAGACTCCAAAACCTAGCTCCACTACTTTACTATGCCACCCCTTTGTAATGTCCCTTCTATTTTACCACCATCAACAATCCTAAAAAGGAACAAAGTCTTGTCTCTAATGTTAAAGTGCTAGTCACTTACATAAGATGTAACTAGATTACTTGGTTATTTAAAAAAAAAACACATATATAAATCATATGCCACTTTTTTTTTATAAATATGATTGAGTTAAATGCATAAAAAAGGAAAAACAAAATAAGGTATTTGTCTCCTGGTTCCATTTTGTGAATATTTCCCATGATGCAACATCGCCCAAAATCTTCCAACCAGTCTCACTTTACAACTGTGGCCAAAGCCTGCATGATGATGTCATAAGATACTCCCCTGCTCTCTTACTGGCTCCTGTAATCATAGTGGGCAGGACTAGGTGGCTATGTACAACCTTTTTCTTACCTGCCTTCCAACACAAAGAGAGGAGACCATAACTCCGCCCCCTTGCAATGTAATAGTTACATTACCCTCCCATTCAAAGCAAATCTATGATCAGAATTCTGACTTATAAATTGCATTCTGTGTACCCAACCCAAAAGTGATAAATATGTGTTGTCAAGTCACTAGGGGGTGGCACCCAAAAACACTATACTTCACAAAATGGCGGAGCCCAGCCACACTTGTTTAGTTACATATTTTATTAAATACATAAAACACAACAAAGACAAAACACATATCTGACATCAACAATACAAAATAAAAAATAAAAAAACCTTTTCATTTTTTGGTGGGAGTGTCTCTTTAATTAAAACTCCCAATGCAAAACAACTCACTCACCTCTGGTAATGTCCCTCATCTCTTATCTCCATCAGTTGTTAAAATCTCAAGAAAGATCTTCATGTGTGTCACAAAATACACAATACACACACACACACACACACACACACACACACACACACACACACACACACACACACACACACACATACACATATATATACATATATATGTATACATATATATATGTATATATATATATATACACACATGCAATCATACACACACATACATAGAAATACACATATGCACAGACCCATATACCCATACTCCATATTTCTTAAATGTCTTGGTGCCATACCCCAGCACACCTTCAGAGCTAGTGGAGTCCATGCCTCCAGGAGGGGTCAGGGTTGCTATGGCGGCAAAAAGGGAGCTACACAATATTAGCCAGGTGGTCATAATGTTATGGCTGATCAGTGTTTATTCTTAAATAGCTAGTCCACAATGAAAAGGAATTACATCTTGCAAAGAAACTTCAATCCTTTAATAAATGAGATCAGTATTCCAGACCTCTCAGGGACGTGGATCATTATAAACTGGATAAATTTATGTGGTGGCAGATCACATCGATATCTATCTATCTATTCTATCTATATGTGTGTGTGTGTAAAATAGCCTCTCATAGCTTCTTATAGCAGTACATTTTTCGGACAATAATGGTTAATGATATCAGCTCATTTAGAACATCATTACTGTTTCATGCAGACATTAATGTCTCTCCTGCTGATAGCTGGAGCGACTGCTGTGAGCTCAATAGAACACACTATAAGTGATCATTTGCAAAACATAAATTCTTTTAACAATGCTAAACCCTGCAGACCTTTTAACTTGAGAGCTGTCATACTAGATTTATACACAAGGGGGCATGTCCTCTTGTTGTGCATAGAATAGGGTGTTAACTTGTCTGATTCTCAAAACAGCCCTTAGCTTTGTTTTTTATTCGCGTTTTAAAAGATGGTCCAAGATGTAATTTTCATGCAATGTAGCAGTGTTTACGATTTCAGTTCATCAATTAATAAATGAGTGTTCTCAGTCAGTCTAGATGAGACTAAGAATCTTCAATGTAACAAATTCGGGCAGTGTTTCTAATTAAACTGATTATTGTCAGAAAGCAAAGCTTTAGAAATGTTTTATTAGAGATATGACCAGCCCTGTGCCTACCTGACCACCATGTACTGATCCTGCTTTATGAATGTAATACACATGTTCATATATCCACTATTAGGAGTGTAATGAGGGGGTGGGAGCAGAGAGGGGGCACATGTTCCCCTGGAGCATCATTTCAATCCACATCCAGGTTTTATATTTAGCACGCCCAGGAGTATGCATGCAAAGGAGCAATATTTCTGCTGACAGCGCTGGCACAGTCTCTTCCGGCTCTGCACTTTATCACTCTTGCGGTCAGTGAGGCACCAAGTGACACCTTGACGCTCTGACACTCACTGAGGTCAGGAGATAAACATAAAATAAAACTATGACATTGCTGACATAATTGCTAGCAACATGCTCACACTATAGATGGAATTCCATCCACTTTATAAATTCATCGATGTAAATTTTACTCGACAGCCGCACTTTAATATCTCATTAAACCATTACATCCATCATATATATTCGTACCTCCCACCATCTTTCCATGGAAACGTGAAATGCTGGATCATGCTGGGCATGTCTTCAAACCACCTTACACAGGGTTGCCAGGGGGTGACAGGCAATATGCATAGTCACCCTAAGTCCCTTTCTCATGCAAATATGTCAGTATTATTTTGCCATTTAATATGCCCCAGCCAATTTGCCCAATAATATGTCAGTGTTATGTTTCCATTTAATATGCCACATGCAATTTGCTCAATAATATGCCAGTATTATGTTGCCATTTAATAAGCCACATCCAATTTGCCCAATATGGCAGTATTATTTTGCCCATTAATAAGCCCCAGCCAATTAGCCCAATAATTGCCATTATACATAGCAAACAGCGATTTCACCTCTTTATCAAAGTCCCGACACTTTGCAGGTGTGGGAGTTTTTATACATAACCCCCCATGTGCCCTATTGGGTTTTAGGTGTTACTGAAAGGTAGTGCCATCCGGCCTACAATAGGGCCCATATCAGGGTTTGTAGATAAATTATGGAGAAATCAGTAGGGCTGGTTCTGGTTCGAAATCACTTTGGTTTGGATCACCAGGGAAAATCAGTGCTACCTGAGTAGAAAATTAATTTTGGGGCCCACACCAAACACCCGAATGCCAGTGGTGGAACAAATCTTTTTAATATGCAATAATATGGGTTTTATTTATTGAATACTTAATTGTGGTGATCTGCCAACCAATTTGTTGGAAAACAATAACCACATTGGAGAGTTTTTGCAGCTTGCCTCCATTGGCTTTATCTTTGCAGCCTGGTTTGACTGTTTTCTACTCCTGTATGTCCATGTTTAAAATTGAGGCAAAAGGTGATCATTGTTGATTGGATTTGCAAATGCCTACCCAGAATCCATTGCAGTGGTGGTGGTAGCACTGCGAATGTATGACTTGTGTGGGAAAAGCAGGCCTTCTGGCATGTTTGGTGTGTGTAGATAATGCCACTGTTACCACTGGATTTCAGGTGGAGGTTTTTTTTCCATCACCTTTACCTCACCATCACTTAAATGGTTTATTCTTCATCGTTTACACAACTATATTATACAAAGTATATACACAAAGTATTATTCCTATGAACCGAGATCTTTTTTGGTTCCTGCTGTGTATAATCAAGAAAAAATAAATTAAGTCGACTGAGCAACCACCATCTGAATAAAAATATATATAGATTTAAATGTGAAAAAGGCAGTTGTTTATTTAGATCCCGTCAGGAAATTAAATTGCGTAACGACAGGGGGCTCATAAGAGGAGTGTCCAGGCATAAATCTCGCTCTAACCGAGTTAGAATCCTGCTGATGTATGCTTCCTGGATGCTGCTGCTTTCAATATGGGACAAGTGAAATAAATGATTCTTTAACTATTTATCTCAGTTTTTTAAATTCTATTTTTTTTTTTACAGACAATACTATAAATAGCTTGAGCGTATCAAAGATGCTATAACATCCTGCAATGTTTGTTTTTTTCCACTTGAATTTTAATGTTTCTAATTCGTTTGCCATCTAAGAGAAAATAAACCATGTAATGTTATCATACAGGCAAGATTGGTAATTTTCCTGAAATTGTTACCAGGCAGCTTCACATTAAACCACTCTGTGTTTTTTTTTGGACTGACAAGCAACATAAAAATAGTCTTGTGTTTATATATTACCATTGTTACATTGTAATACTTACAGAGATCCACCGAGAGTTATGCATGTGTGAATAAATGTAAAAATAATACTTTGCTGGATGTATTTAAAAAAAAAAAACTGCTTTTATAGTTTCCCTTGATGTAGCGAAAGGCAGTTTAATCTACATATTTGCAACGTGTGTAGCATTTTGAACACTGATGAGGGATACGTGTGTTTCAGGGTGACCCCATCTGTACCCAGCCATAATTATAGTTTTTATATGATCTAGATCTATCTAGATGAACAGTTATTCTCTATTAATTAACTCCATATCATTTGCCTGACAGATACACTTTAAACAGACAGAAGTGGATTGCCAGTCATAGTTTGTGTATAGATCAAAAGCTTCATATTTGTATACAAAACATTCTTATGTAAAATAACCATATCTATAACTATTCAAATTTACAATTATTATGTATAAAGCACCAACATTTTCTGTAGAGCTGTGCAAAACCAAGATACAACAAACATGTCATTGGGGACATTACAGGCTTAGACTGGAACAGGAAGTGCATGGAACACTGTTCAGGTGAGCTTACAATCTAAATAAACAGCAAACAACTCTCATCTGTTGACGTGTGTATGCACCATAGCTGTGAGAACCAGATCTTGATAAATGACTGTAGCACATCAATTTCTGATACATACCTATATTTTCCTCTCTGTTTATTATACTGCTTGTAAAAGCTGTATCTTAGAGAATCCTATTAACCATACTTTTTTACACACCGGTTACATCAGTGCTCTAGGACTTTCATGTTCCTGACTCCAATCCCAAACATGGGGATGTTATCTTCAATTTGAGTTTATTGCAAGTCATTTCACAGTCACCGACTGATGGGAACCCATGCCTTCAATCATAACATCTGATGTGCCATGCTATTGTTTCCAAGATACAACTTTGCTGACAAGTGTACTTTATTGTACTTTATCGTACTCTTGTTTGTCTCTCACATTTCACGAACGTGATCAATTTAGGAATTCTTCTGTCTCCATAAGCAGGGATTGGTGTGGTCCTTGATGTGCGACATCATTTGTTTGACAAGCAAATATGTGACTGTGCTATGAATCTTCATTTAATTGAAGGAGTATGAGTTTTTAGCAATGGAGTGAGATATATTTTCATCTACCTTGTCACTTTTTTGTTGTTTAACTTATTTGCCTAAAAGATCCATTTATCAAGCCTGCTCAACTGGTGCAATATTTGGCACCACACAAATTACGCCATCCGCTCGTATGAAGACATCTCCTGTCATTCGTTAATATCATAACTATAGTTTGAACATCTTTTGCTACAGTAAGCACATATGCACATGTATACTGTATGTGATATATATATATATATGTGTGTGTGTGTATTATATATGAACTGTATCACCTGAACATTGTTTTTACTGTGAATGTAAAAAACGATGCAAGCAAATGCCTAACTTAGGAAAAATATGTGTTTTAAATGTGTCTGTGGAGTCTCCGGGTTATGACATCACCTGTGGCACGGTATGCAAATGAACTGCTTTTGAATGGGAAATGTGTAATTTGTATACCGTGTCACAGGTGATGTTATTAGCAGGAGACTTCACAGACACATTTTAAGAAATAATAATTTTTAGGCATAACATAGAAACCTAGAAAGAACCATTTGGCCCATCTAGTCTGTCCAATTTTCTAAATACTTGTATTTGTTCCTGGCCCTTTTGCTTGCAATTTTGCTAATACAATGTATAGATCATTTTCAATCATTTTTTATGCTCTACATTCACAGCAAAAACATTGTTCAGGTGATACAGTCTCTTGAACATGTTATAAAATATTTAATATACACAAATTTGTCCATGGAAGTATTACATTTTAGATGCATTCTATTGTTTGCTGCGTCTGGCTAAAAATATATATAATTTCACGCTGATAGTGTTTCAGAGATTGTGCTGTTTCACCTTTGGATACTATAAAAGAGATTGATGGCGGCCTGCACGTGAGCTGAAGTATGGTTTTTTTTGTATATGTTGTTGTTTTTTTTTTTTTACATTATTTTGAGTCTCTATAATTTAAAAAGAATCTTATTCAAATATCTGAACTGCACTGAGCACACTAATACATTTGAACTAATCAACGGAGGAGCAGTAATGGAAAAGAAAAGAAATTAAGGTCACAAATTGCAACTTTACTGCACTGATTTCCGGATTAGGGAAAACATATTAATCTGTTTAGCCTACTTCCATGTCCATATATCTCTGCTGAGCTCCGTAATAGTTGCATAGATTGAGATAGTGCACGTAGGATAGCGTCTGTGACAATCTACACAGCAGTGGGCAGCAGAAATATAAAGACATCCCCTGGAGTGATAAATGAATGTTCTCCTCAACATTTCACTAATAGTTTAAAAGGGATGGATTTTTTATAGGCATAGTAATATTCATTTAAGGGTCTGGAGGAAAGGCACGCCATAGGTGCAACTGGTGAGCTAAATACACCTAGTGAGCTTCAGATATCACTCTGTTAAGAAGGAGGTGTTGTGGTTTCACACTCACTTATTAGCAGTAAGATACACACAAGATAAAAATGTGTCTCTTTCTGTGATACAGCAAAAGATACAATCAGGCTCAACAGCGCTGGAGGAATTCGCAATGTGATAAATCCTCTGACCTTGATTCTCCAGACCTTGATTCAGCCTCTCCAGGTGCCTGGTCCGCACCATATGATGAACAAACAGTAAGAAATGAACGTAGAAATGGCACTCAATGAGTTGGTAAATATGGACAAAAAAATAGATGATTTAATAGTCACAAAAGTGAAGACAGCACAGCAAATAATCCGGACAGAAAGTGGCAAAAAAAGGTTAACAAACCGCTTGACGCGTTTCGCGCTATTCAGCGCTTAATCATAATTAATCTTAATCATAATGCCATTAAGTCTCCTTAAGACTGATAAGCAATGTCAGGTTTCAGCCTAGACATCTATGTCACCTAAATGTGAAATGAACTCATTCCCTTTCTGATTGGTTACCAGGTAAGCTGCCTATTTAGCAGTAATCTCTAAGCCAACATTGGAGCATGTCGTTAGCATTTCAGGCAGAGTTTCCACCTTTTCTTTAGAAATGTACTGACCATACTATTACCCCAATAAAGGTAACTTTGGCCCCAAAGCAATTTTTTTTACCGGGCTGCCAGTAAAATAGTGGGTGGGTGGCAAATCTAATTTGAAGATGTGAACGTGAATGCCAGTTTTGCTCCATGTATTCCCAACAACATTTGTACTGAGCGTGTTAACATTTGAAGTTATTTTTCTGGGCATTTGTATCTGAACCTGAATGGTTACAAGATCTATTTGTAAACTACCTGACCTATTTGTTTTTACAGGTTCATGTTTTCTGGTCATCTTGTTCTGCTTTACTACAGCACTGTGGCACTATGCGGAATGGGACTGTTCTTTGCTGCCCTTTCAGATTGCCTGGTTCATTGCGGAGGGTACACTGCCTGACAGTTCAGCGTGGCATATTTTGTTGTCCCTAGTATGAGGATAAAATGGCATGTACTTTTGATAGTACACGCCAGTTTATCCTCTGACAGACAGCTGCCACGCTTCCATAGGAAGCAAGCATCCGTCTGGTTGGCGACCGTCTCTCTCTGCTAGCGCAGAGAGAGCCCCTTGTTTTTGAATGGGATCAGCAGGGGAGACCTTAACTAGGTCCCCCTTGCTGATTCATTGCAAAAACGAGGGTCTCTCTCTGCGCTAGCAGCGACAGACCCTCACATTCGGCAGTCAGACCGGGGCGAGCCACGGAAACGACTGTGTCTCGTGTGTGAGACACAGCAGATAGTAAACCCATGTGTATCTGAAGGAATCAAGGGTTAAACAAGGGTTAAACAAGTTGGAATGTCCCTTTAAGGTCAGTATAAGGGTTACATTTTTTAGTGTTAGTTTTAGGGTTAGTATTAGGGTCAGGGGTTACTTTCAGGGTTAGGGGATAGTATTTGGGTTAGGGTTACCAAATGGCCAAGCTGAAAAGTCAACTCTGGCCGCTCTGAAAGCGTGAAGCAGAATTGTCATAGACCCAGCACCATGAACTACATAACATTACATTTATTAATAAAGCTCCAACAATTTACACAACACATGGTACAGAGCAAAAGAAAAGTCATAGACTAAGATGAGCAGAAACATCTAGATACATGAGATAAAGAGAGCCCTGTAAGGGTAATCCCCTACACCTTTTCACTTCTCATTAAGCAACACAATCCAGAGAGTTAGGGATACCAGTTAAAATGTCAATAGATTTCTGTTGACCCACGTGAATTATATATTTCTGTTTTATTTAAGTTTTAAAGAATCAAATCAATGTTAGAACAGGAAGACAGATGCTTATCAATAACATTAAGTCATTTTTGGGCAAGATTCTGTGCTTCCTCAACTCATTTTGGCCAACCTTAAAGCTTCATTTGCTGGGGACTCACTGCTTATTGCAGTTACACCAAGCCGAATTGTCTTCAGGATAAATGTGGATCTCAGACTGCATCCTGTATTTGCAGCTACAGCTTGAGTGATTGAAGACAGGTCCACTAGGAATAGTAAGAATCCTGCTAACATAACTGAACCTGCTTGAAAAATCTACTCAATATGAGATAATCCATGTCTTGAGGATATAAAAAAATACATTCACCGCACAGTCTGTTAGACACAGCCTGTTAGTACTCTTAATTACATTACAAAGGCGAATAAGAGGTAGTTTCTTGTGTCCCCCCCTCAATTGTATATTAAAAACAAGGCTTTGTATAGCCTCAGTCAAACCCAGTAACTATTCTCAATCAGTCATCGGTTCCCTGTGTACCCTATTGGATGGAAAATACAAACGGGTGAAGTCAGCCAGCCCAGTGAAGCATGTTATTTAAACAGGCAGAGAAGTGATCACCTTACATCCATGACTCTAGGCACCAAGGGGGCAGCAGACGTTCCCCATGTCATACATTTTAAAATAAATAAAAGATGTGGGGTCAATAAATAAATGAAATTAGGTGGAGTGGGGTCATAAACCAGTGGATTGGGGAAAAGTAGGCAGAACAGTTGGTGGATTTTAGCAAAGCTACCTCTGTCCCCATCAGTGTATGGGCTATGCATTTGTACTAGGCCCCTTACATGTTGAAAGAGCAATGGTTTCCTGGTGCAGTTAGAAGACTATACTGGTAGAGATATTAATTGAGTTATTGCTCAAATGTATTAAATGCTTCAGCAAAAAGAAATCAAGTTATAATTTTTTAAATTTCTTAGACTTCTCCTGGAGAGTGTGGTTAAAGTCAGTCTCTGGGGTCCCAAAAAAAGGGTCCCAAATCTTAGAAGTAGACATAAAGCTCTGGAGTGACGATGAAATTCAGGTTGACCCTAGCAGAGGTGTCAACTTTGAACCACACGAAAATGAAGAACAGTGCACAATGTCAGTAAGTATTTCGAAGAGCCAACAAAATGCATCATGGCTTCTGTAGATTTTTTTACATCTTGGACTAGAATGTATGCAGTTTGGTGCTGATACATATGAGCCACCGATGATTAGAAAATGGAATTATCCGTGGATTTTCTAGAATCTTCCAAAATAAAAGTGTTTATTTGTTTTCACTCCATATTAACGCTTATCCAAAAAGATTAATGAAAAGGTTGAAGTGTATGTTTTCTTTTACTTTATTACCTTTCTTTAAACAATTTACATTATATTGGGTGTGTATTGCCTGTGTGGTGTAGAAATGGTTAATGGAAAGCATTCAGTTTTTAATGATCTGCATTGCCTGTGATGAAGATATGTGACTGATATTGTTCTGCTGTATTTGCTCATCCTCTGAGATCTGTAATTGTACGTCTTTACATTTATTGATAACTCTGTTCTGTGAATACAGATGCCACAGTTTATGAAAGTCGTTGACAGCGTAATCATATTGTGAGACACTCCATGCTTATGTAGTAACAGCTGTTCAAGTCATACATGCTGGCCTCCACTGGGAAAATATATTTGCTGCTATCTTGGGTACACAATAAATGAAAGGTGCAATAAAACACACACCAACATTTAGAAAAATCTTGCAACTCCGTGAACTTTCATGTAATCTGCCAGCACTTTCATCTCTGTCCGGTACTTATATCTTAATTATTGGACTAATTGCACAGACTATGTTCATTTTCATGTTTAATCCTTTTGTGTTTGGCGTCTGTGTTCAGTAACAGGCTTATACTTTAATTATGAGGACTATTAAGCTGAAAGAGCCACTAAAAGTTTTTTTTCTCACTTGCACATCTACCATAGTATAGTACATTTGAAGATACTGTACATGGCATTTTATTTAACCTTTGACACCAGGCTCCATGCTTGCCCTGTGAAGCATGCATGCTGATCTGGTCAAATACTGGTCACAACACTTTATTCATACCCACAAAGGGTAATACAATGGCACATGTGCTCGCCAGAGGTGCCAATGGCAGGTTCCCAACAATGCCTCACAGGTATATCACAGTAAAAAGTGATTTATTTGCTCTATACAGTATTTGCATTGATATTACTGTATTTCATGAGTGATGAAAGGCCACACTATATATTATTGTATAGCTTGGAGGAAAGACGTAACAGGGGGATATGATAGAAACATTTAAATACATAAAGGTAATCAACACAGTAAAGGAGGAGAGTATATTTAAAAGAAGAAAAACTACCACAACTAGAGGACATAGTCTTAAATTAGAGGGGCAAAGATTTAAAAGTAATATCAGGAAGTATTACTTTACTGAGAGGGTAGTGGATGTATGGAATAGCCTTTCAGCGGAAGTGGTAGAGGTAAAGACAGTAAAGTATTTTAAACAAGCGTGGGATAGGCACAAGGCTAGCCTAGATATAATATAGGGAACTGGGGACTAATAAAAATAAAAATATTTCGAAAATTGGGCAGACTAGATAGACCGAATGGTTCTTATCTGCTGACACATTCTATGTTTCTATGATTATTGGTGAAAATACTAGTTGGCTTTCCAAAGAACATGTGGCATTGCATATATAACATTTACTTCTACATAGAAGCAAATGTTTTTTTTTTTTTTAAAAACCCTTTAGTTCCACTTAAGGTTGCTGCACAATAATAATAATAATAATAATCTGGACACACAAGCAAAGTAGAGCTGGTAGCACCAGTTAAGATATTTCATTTTTTAAAATTTGTTTTTATCTAAAGGCTAAGATATTTTAAATAACACATCAAAGTTTCCCAAACAGTTTTTCCTAATTGTCTAAAAAGTGATATCTTTGGAAAAACTAATCAGTGCGAAAAAGAATGTTACATGGACGTGTAAAGGAAAATTGCTCCCCCTACCTCCTGAAACAAGTAATGCAGTCCCATTTAAGAACTCTATATTATTCAATCACTAGAGCAGGGGTGCTCAGGTTTGTTCTGTAGAGGTCTGCGTCACTAGAAGTGTATGGGTGCGTGGGCCATATTAATTTTTCATGCAGGGAAAGTTATATAAATACTGTTGGGCATCCCTGTACTTGAGTATTAATGCTGCCAAAGGGTTTACTACAATGAATAACAACCAACTGCAGTACCTATTTCATGTGCTTAGAACATAATGTTTGTTACCATGAGAGCCCTGCTGACATGTCAGTTCTACTGTAGAAAGACTCTCTGTAAACTAAATACTATTTACTGCAGTAATGTACAACATAAAAATCAGTTTATAAATTGTGTTAGCATTAAAAGCAAAAAGTGTGTTTTATATTTGTATGTGCTTTGTTCAGTTTATGATATCACTTTGTGTTATCACTTTGTCTTGCCCTATTAAATGTTCCTTGTCTTAGTCTATTTGCATGCGATTCATGTGATGTCATAAAATGGAGACAGTGCCCAAAGAATGGGGGACAGAGATTAAGGAGGAACTGTCTCTGCAATCTCTAATTCCCTCTGTAGAATTCAAATTGGAATATATAAAGGGTACAGAGAAGAGAGAAAGAAAAGGGAAGTCGGTATAGGCTATGAGACATTGAATTTCCTTTTCAGGATTATGTTATATAAGTATATCACAATTAGCTGTATTGGGTTACACAACTGCAGATAGATATAAATTAAAGGGGCGCTGTCACCTAAATACCATTTATATTGTGAATGTAGAGAATACAAAATCTATATAATGTGTTAGCAGCAATGCATTGTGATGGATCCCTGTACTCCGCCCTGTCGGTCTTCCTAACCGATAGTAAGCCCTGCAGCCAAGTGATTAGTGCCCTAGTCACCCAGTCGCTTGCCATTACAGTGTAGGGTGAAAGATGGCTAGATATAGCAAGTTACCCCAGACAATACTGTTGAAGTAAAACAGGTAACAACCACCTGAGCCCAGGGTACAAGCACTGACATTGGACAATGGACTTCTCATTTTTAAGTATGAACATGTGTTTTTAATTATGTATTTTAAATGTGTGTATACATATATATCTGTTGGTTTGTGGGGTTTCTTCTGTGAGACAGCTTTTGATAAAGCACGTTTGGTGTGAAACGTGTTAAGTTTTAATCTCTGCACTACTTGCCATGTTACTCCTGATTTTAAAGTCTTATCTCTTTTTCCAATGTGGATGATTTTAACTTTGATTAAGATCCTAAATAAAACAGAAAAATATTTTTTGCACTTTTGAACACACTTGAGTGCTAAGCCATCTTTTTTTCTTGTTTGTTTGTCACTGGATGTTTGGGGTAATCCCAAGGCTTTTTAAGGGCACCATTAGTGGTCCTGCTACATGACTTTATACTTGGGGTGTGAGGAGAGCCAGTAGTTTTTCTAAATATATGTTCAAGAACAAAAAGGCAACTAATACAACTTATTTCATTACTTTAAGTAGTATTAGAACCCAGTTTATGCTGAGAAGTGTATAAATAATGTACTGGCTCATCCTGAATAGGGTAACATGTTTTTTTGTACTAAGCACAACTGAAAAGGTTAGCTCTGTAAATTTGTGCTCTATAAGAGGATTAATTAATGTTGTGTGATTTCATAATACAGATTTAACCAGCGCGTTTCACACTCACAAAATATACTGACCTTTTTCAAGATGCTCATTATCCTTAAATGTGTTCACTTTTCAAACATTGTCGTCTCATTTATTTTGTTCATTGCTTGGTAATTTGAGATAATTCAGAACACGGGGGTTGCTGTAGCATCTCTGAAACAAAAAATAAATAAATAAATGAAACTGTAAGGTGGGGAAGTTAAAAATAGAATAAAATTGAGTTTTCCAGAGGCTTTAAAATACAGTCCAATTATTCACCAGGATCTTTCTGTCATCTCTTCCGATACATACAACCATGCGGAAATATAAGTGACTTACACTATTATACATAATGTAGCTGCTTAATTGGCAAGAAGAGGGTGAAAACTAGGGCAGGAAAAATCCTTGGAGACTGATAGGGCACATATTAGTGGCTTCATCAAAGCACACGTCTCCAGCCTGATTGAAGTCAGCAAATATTTCACCAGAAACACTAAAAAGGTTCCTCGTCTTAGCGAGAACAATTACCAGACAAGATAGTAATGAATTTTCATGACAGTAATTATTTACAGGGCACAGAAAAACAATGATTGATGCTAATTCTCTAATTAGTAATAGGTATGCAGTCTATTGTTATTATAAATAGTAGAGCTAGCCACACTATATATTTATACTGCACGGAATGAAGGAAGACTAATATTGTATTATTATAAACATGTATGGAATATACTAAATCTAGAGTTGTTGTTAGTAGGTAAGTATAGGCTATGTTAATAAAAACACATTATATTTATAATTCCAAGTAGGCAATTTACTGAAATCTAACTTTGTACCGTGTTCCTGTGAAATACAATTTTTATGTTCTCCAGCTTTGGATACCATGACTTCAAAGGGAAATCCTCAATACAGGCATACGCCTCTTTAAGTACACTCGCGAGTAAGAGCGTTTTTTTTTACCGTGCAACCATTCGCGTTTATGGACTCCCGCTTTTCTATTTTAATGTTGACGTCTCTCCTGAGAATTCTCTACAGTACGCTACTGTATAGCGCTTCTCCTTGTGAGAACACCATAGGCTGGGGTGAAGTCCATCATGTCTGGTATCAGGCTTTTGTAGTGTAGACTGCATTTGAATAATACTCCTATGGATCACCTTAAGTTGCGATCCCCATTTGTCTTGGAAGTCAGTCAGACAATTCTAGGCTGCCATGTTGTGGAGTAGCTGCTCTTAACCTTGTGAAATGCATTGGTTCCTAGTTGGTTGCTTTTCAGGCATCAAATTACACATATCTTTGCTTGTTATTGATGAAGAAGACAAATAGAGGGACCACAATAAAATAATCACATCTCATGACATTTCATTGTGGGTTAAGATCTGAGACAAAAAAAAAAAGTGTGGGATCCCTCTCAGTGGGAACGGCAGAAAAGCTAAAATAGCCGGCCCTATAGGATGTAACCTACTCGGGAGAGGAACACAGCAACCACAGACGTACATTTCGGCCTTCATTGGCCTTGTCAGTGTGGTACGGCTAATATCCCTCTCGGTGCAGCGAGCCAGGGACCCACGTCTGGGCATACCCCAATAACTCACTGGGACTATCTGTACATTAGCCACTTTAGGAATTAACAAGTATTCAAGAGGTACTTTTTATTTATCATGAGAAAGCGAAGATCATTTTTTTAAAAACTGTTTTTATTTATGTTGATGATGCTCATGCAGATTACAAGGAATACAATTTGCAATGCAAGGGCACATTCATGAAAACATAATCACATATTAATGCAGTTTCAGTAACTACCCAGTGGAATCACTCATTAATGGCACTATCTATTTCACTTAATGAAGCGTAATGACATGACGGGGGGGGGTGTGGGTAATGTTAGACTTTTGGGCTGACAACATCTTGAAATAAACTTGAGTGACATCTGTGAGAAGGAAGTTTATAAATAATCTCTATTGTGCCCACAACCCCTGAAGTGCCATACGGTTATTATGTTATGGCATGTGGAGTAGGTAAGAGATCTGCGTCGGATTGTATTCTCAGGGCAGACGCCTGATGTAGAAATCATGCTGCGAATGTAGGATGTAGCTAATAGAAGCAGATAGAAGATGCTACGTTACATACAAAAGTTCTGATCATCATTTATTTTTTTTAAGACATCAAGATGTTCTAGCGTACCCTAAAATAGAAATGAAAATGCAAATTCAAACGCAGCAAAATAAGAGGTGTACAGGACACCGCTCGCAAAAAAAAAAAATATGAGGAAAGTTGTAGTTGCTTCTGCTTGTGAGTGGTGGGGTTGATATGTTACTACTTCATGACATTGAATGTCATTCTACCTAGAATTGTCAACAATATTAATCATGATCTTAGTTGACACTGTGGAGTCAGAACAAGTATACACAGTGTTGGAAATATTGTACTTGCTGCTGCAGTGTGCCTTTTGATATGTTAATGTGGGAACACCTCCAGTGACCTCATAGTCACAATTGTGACTCTCTTGTTTCCCACCCTCGATTCTGCATAGAAGAGTCATTCTGTGTTGGACCTTTGGGTTGAAAATCATGATTCAGGTTAAAATAGGAAAGTGTTGCATTGTTTGTTGAATCACTTGTCTCTTGTTTCCTACCCTCGATTCTGCATAGAAGAGTCATTCTGTTGGACCTTTGTGCTGAAAACTATGATTCAGGTTAAAATGGGAATGTGTTGCAGTGTTTGTTGACTCTCTTGTCTCTTGTTTCCTACCCTCGATTCTGCATAGAAGAGTCATTCTGTTGGACCTTTGTGCTGAAAACTATGATTCAGGTGAATAAAGGAAAGAGTTGCATTGTTTGTTGGACTGTCACTCATTACTGCATGCGGCTGTGTTTTTTTTCTCTTAATACATATCTCTTGAAGTCGATAGAAAAGAGTGCATTATATATTATAGTCCGTTAAATACCAGAGACACAAACTAGATAACCATAAGAGACAGCCCATAGAGAACGAACAAAGTTTACCAATTTGTTCAATGAGATGGTACCCACTCCGTTTGAGTAAGGTGTAATAGAAGAATATTCATAGAGAGACAATAAAACAACAAGTTTATGAGAGACCTACATGCACTATTAGGGTTCCTAACTGTAGGACTGGTGTTGTAAGGTTAAAGAGGGACTAAACCATCCATGGTAATCTTTAATTCACACAGGTTGATTAAAAAGGCATCTGAATTTCTCAACTTCTAAGAAGCAATTTCAACATATTTTGGAAGTCAGATGCTGATACACAGCTTGGGTACTGGCTGCCAGTGGGACACTTTGCTTTTGTTTTGAACAAGAGGATTTTGACTACATTAAAGGATTTACTCAATAAAGAGAGAATTTCAGGAAATTGAGCCAGGAATTTCCAACTTAAGGCCAAAGTAGCTGAGTTGGAATAAATCTGCCATTCAGCTGCATTGGAGAATTTTTCCAACTGGGCTAACCTGGTCTAATTCCCATCTCAATTCCCTGCATTCCTCTCTTTATTGAATAGACCCTAGAGAGTCACAGGTGTAAGACTTCATACTTCAGATAGTAGAAACATTGCCGTTGAGCACTGAGTTAGAGCGTGTGCATTTACGAACCATTATTCACAATGGTGAGTCATAGCAATGACCTTTCCTAATATATTAGATCATATGCTTTACGGCTACGTTGGGATATTCATTTTTACCTTGCCTTGAAACAAAATGGTTCGTGCTTGGAAAATATACGAAGATATCTATACGTCCACAAAACAAATCAAATAAGTAAAGGTTCCTTTAAAGTTAAATAACATTGCGGAGGTAATTTAAAAAAGCTGGCTGGAAGTTTCCTCTCAGTAGAAAAAAATGAATTTGCTGGGCATAGCATGTTTCGGAACTGAAATAGGATTCGATTTTTGTAACATGTCTCTAAGAAATACATTCTCCAGGTTTATTCTCATTGGAGAAATGATCAGAAAGTCTTGAATATATAAGAACAGAACTTCATAGTCCCTTGGGCTAAGGAATTTTTACTGCTTCTCATGGTTTTCCAGAGAGAAAAGGTCATAGGAAAAAAAAAGAAGAAACCTAATTCTCTCATAAAAGTACCTTCAACAGCTATTTTTAAGTATTAGATCTCAAGTGAAGTGAAACCAAGAAGGTCTTTGATTTTGCGTTAAATTTATCAGATTTCGTAGCACATAACCGACTTCTTAATATGTATTGCTTTGCATGAGTGATCATTATTTAAACTTATTGGATGAAGCTAATTGGCTATGGGATTGGTTGGACAGCTCATATTAAACAAGAAACGGATACAGAGGCTCATGTGGAATGAATTGTAATCAGTACTGGAGCACGTAGAATGTGTATAGCCTGCTGTGTTCCATTTCTTGCTTAATATGAACATTCCATATTCACCTATGTTGTATGAGTAGGTTATTATACCCTGGCTATCACCATGGAAACTCGAAAAAACAACAACCCAATATTTATAAAGTGGTTGTTACTGGACTGTTTGTTGCCCTGTGGAATAATTTAAACTAATATAATCACAGGTACTGTTGCTACCCACCTGTTATTTTACCAGCAGGTCTCAGATATTAAAAATGTTCATTAAATTAACCAGTGTCCATGGGATGGCCTGTGAAGGACCACAGATCTTCATTATACTGTCCGTCACAAACTTCTGTATATATCAATCATGAACAAAGTTTGCATAATAACTTCGTAAACAATTTGTGCTCTAATTACTGTAAATTTTCGGGTCTACTCAATAAGGAGAGAACTGCAGGGAATTGAGATGGGAATTTCAATTTAAAGGCCAAACGAGTTGAAAAGGTTCTCCCATGAAGCTTCGTGGGAGAATTTTTGTCCTACTCGACACTGGCCTACAACTGCGCCCATGACAAAGTGCAAAGGTCCCCCAGCCTTACATCAAGACAGCCTATATCACAACGTGCTCCTAAATGTGGAGTCCCTAGAGAACCTTTTCAGGCAAAACAACCTAAGAATTAGGGGTATAGGAGACCGCATCAATGACTTAGCACTACATAGCTACATGGGTGACCTATGCACCTGTATGCTCCAAAAAGCTGATGAGGCCTTCAGAGTTCCTACGTTGCTTCACAGGATTACCTCAAATGACATCCATGATGGCCAAGACACAGGCAAGAAGTGTAGGGATACAAATGATGACCCCCTTACCTCTCCCTGGTCTTGCCTGCAATGCACCTGAGCCCCTTGAAGAATTGCACAGTATGTACTTTTATGAGCTCTTTCTTGTTGAGGGATACTAATCCAGCTCTACTGTGATATCCCAATTTGACCTTACTTTACAGTGCGGAGGGAAGAACCTTTGCCAAATAGAGCCTGATTCTTTATAAATGGCCTACTCACAACATCTGTTAGGCATCTTCTTTGTACATAGGCGCACATGCAGATAGCGCCAGTCTTATCTGCTATCTGCGTGTGCACAGTGCTTATAACTCACCCCCAATAAATTTAACATGAACTATATAAGATTATTTTCTGTTGCTTAGCTTGTATCAAGGCTTCGTTTCGAACGAGTTCTACAAATTAAAAAGCTGTCCCAATCATAATTCATTTTACACCTCATGATGGACTGAAAACACTTCATTTTTTTTCCATCTCACGGCTAATACCATGTCCCATCTGATATTCCGAAATGAAATATAATTAGTACTTCTAATTTTGGCTGCCTGGATATCATATTACTAGTGATGCAACACTTATGGCATTGAAATTGTTAAAATGCTAATTTCCGAACCATATAGAACTGAGAGATTATGGTGTCATTAGAGAGAAGGCCATAAAGTTAGACCCAGGTAATTACCTTTTCCATTAATGCTTGCAAATTCCTTGCTCCACTGAGAAGTGATTGTGTTGCAGTCTGAATTCTGCCTTCTGTGCCTTATAACTACAGGATCCTCCATGTTATCAGCAAGCAAACACTAGCTTCCTTCCAGGTGTACTCTGCAAATTGGGGTTTAAATGAGGAACACATCAAATTAAAATACAATATTAATTATTTTGTCTTGCTAGGAGCCTCCGTAGTTTAAAGCAGCAAGGGTAATTGTCTAATTCATTGTATGTGTCTATGGTGAACTTAATCATTGTGTCAGCTTCCTAATAAAAGGTTATTACCGAAACAAAGATCCCAATTTTACATATGGTAGGCAAGGGAGAATTCGAGGAGCAGGTCTCTAAGGTAGACTTTGAGGTTCTTGACAAATGATGTCCATGCTGTGATCAGATACTTAACAAGAAATCTCGTTATTAACTAGGCCTGTACAGATAATTAGCACTTGAGCTTCAAATTTTAAATCTGGCTTGAGATGTCTAATTTATCAAGTCCTTTACCTTGCTGTCAGAGTCCTATAATAAGGCAGTGTTACTGATGAATTGAGATTACGAACAGATTGAAGGAAAAATTAGAATACTGGTTTGCCCAAAAGGTCGGATTTCAATATTTACAGTACTAATTTGGTATTATTTTGGTAATTTGACCTAGTCCCATAGTGCATCATACAACCCAGGAATAAACTATGTATCATTGTATGAAACCTAAGTATTTAGCATTGATGGATTTCTTTCAATATGAAAAGTGGCTGCCCTAAACATAAGAGAATTGTTCATTGACTATAAATGTAAGATATCAGTTATATGTAAAATAGCCACTTTGATCATTATATTGTTGAAATCTCCATTTTATGGGCAATGGGAAAAGTATTATTATTTGCTTTCTGGAACTGTATGATTGAAAAAAATATTATTATGCTCCAGCAAGGTCTTTATGTGTGTGCTATAAACTTCTGTCTCTTCAAATACTGGTTTATCCAACACTATATAATAATATTGACAAACTATTTAACTGGAAAGGATATTTTCAGGTAGGATAGAGTATTCTGAGAAGAGTATATTTGAGATTCTCAAGCACGTTCTGGGGGTGGTACTATTACCCCACTAAATGTTTTTTTTTAAATTTTATCTACCTTGACTGGATGAGTTAAACCTGTCAGGAATGAAACCTGCAACGCTGAAGACTGAATAGGTTTAACAGTTGGTGCACTGGCCCAGCAGATCATCTCATTCTAGTCTGTCCCATTTGTGGGAGATAATTATTTTTGTAGTGGATGTTGCACTTTCAGTTTACTCTCTCTCATTTGAACACTTGTGCATTGATGACACAATAACGATAGTGGATGGTGTAATGAAGTGAGTACTGTTGTGACTATGCACAAAAATTTATTTATATGGACTTTAGACATCTTCAACAAATTGAAAGCTTACTTGTATGCTCTGGTTAGTCCACTATGTCCTGATTCATTAACCTGTCCCCATTCCCTATTTTGACCTGTTTATATACCTAACGGTAAAATATTTTCATTGATTTAATAATGATACAAAGCTCTTATGAATTTAATTATCATGTGAACAGGAACACTCTAGGCACCAAATTAACAATGCCGATCTGTTAGGTTTTATGCAGAAAATCCTCAGGAATGTCTTTCAGAATTCCCTGATCTATCACTTGCTTTTGTTAACTTGCAAGAGGATTGTTGCAGATGAACTGAACATGCGCATTAACAACTTTATTCAGAAGCTAGTAAGTGCCATCCTGTTTTTTTTTCTTTTGTTTTGACAGTGGTGACTAGACGGAAAGAACAAATTTGTGGTGTCACTCTGCTCATGGGCTGTGGTTACCCCTATGCATACTTGTGGGAGACCTGTGGATTTTGGTGCTTAAGCTGCTCCTATAATTGTAGGAAGCATAAAGCCCCAGGAGCAAACCTTCAAATGGTATAATTTCAAGTTAAATATTGCATAGAATAAAAAATAAACAGGAACACATAAATACATATTTATTTTGAAACAGTTAGCATTTATGTGTCCTTCTCAGGACATCCTTATTCACCTCTCTTGCCCTGGTGCTTACTACCACACACACTTTTTGTCTTAATTTTTTCCCTCCTTCATTCCCCTTCTCTATTCTGACTTCTCATCCCAAGAAGCAGTGTTAATTATGATGGCAACTTTTGATTTATTTTTGATTTTGTTTTGACTAAAATGCTATTCTGAATTGTTTTAGTTTTAGTCGAATAAATCCCCAGCAGCGATGAAGGGGACAAGTCTGAGAAGGCTGTTACACAGTGTTAAGTAAACTGGCTAGGGAGCAGAAATCCTCTTCCTTTGCCTTGTTCCAGGGGGCAGACAGGCACAGGAAGCTTGTGTCTCAGCCTATCCAGCTGCAGATAGACTCAGGGGAATGAGCTTTGACAGAGATCCATGGGTAACAGAACCAGAAGTCCAAATACATAAAAGCGATAGTTCTTCCCTAACATTTTAGTCACATTTTAGTCAGTTGATGAAAATTACAATGGATTTTAGTCATAGTTTTAGTCTTATTAACTTGTTTTTTATTTAGTTATTGTTTAGTTTTTGTCAATAAAAAACATGCAGTTGACGGAAACTATGCTTAAAATGTTTAGTCGACGAAATGAACACTGCAAAGAATTATGTGATTGCAAAACTGAACATTAGGAAGAATGACAGTGAAGTAGGGGGAGGAGTGGAAATAGGTATATTAACTTGATTTTTGCACTTCCTTTTTCAATCAACCACACTTCCCTGTTTAATGATTAGACCCTGACATGCATTTAAAAAATTATTTACAAAGAGAACTAAATTCCTTAAAAAGTATGCAGTTCAATACATTTATAAAGACAAAGGTCTTAACACTTAACACTATTTCTGAAATAAGTGAAAATTATAAAATGCATAAACTAGCTGAGCCTTACAATCATACACAACATGTTCAAAGCCCCTTCCCTTGGCAGATCTCTAAAAGTAAGATTATAGCCATCAAGACGTTGCTGCATTCTCCCCCGTACAGTATTGAGCACACTAAATGATTTTGCTACAAGCAATAAAGCAATGCATTGGACAATATCTAAATAGCAGACTCATAAAAAGGAAACAGAAGTCTGGTATAAATGTTATTAGCTATTTCTCACTCTTAAAGTCTGAAGTTAAACTGAGGGTTTAAGCATTGAAGGGTCTTTTCATTAAAGATTTTTTTTTTTTGCCATGGGCACCAAGTGGGGAGAGGGGAGTGGGGAGCTCAACTGGTTTCATATATAGAATAAAGGGTTTTATTAATTATTTTCTAGCAGAATCATAAAGTCTGTTACTGCCTGTTTCCATGAAACTGGGCATTCAAATTCCCTTATAATGTGTTTTTGGCAGCAAATACTACACTAAGCTTCCAGCTGTCAAGAGGGGGATGCCAAATCACAGCAGGACTTGAACAGTGTTTATATTCAACTGTAGCACTGAGCTTTTGTAGTGCTTTCTCTTGTGTATATATATTCTTCACTAGCAAGCATCCAGAAACACAGCAGAAAATGCTTCAGTGTATATGTTTCACCAGTCACTACCTGGCAATGTATTGAATGCACATTAAACTTAACTCTTCTACAGTAAATATTAGTCTTATGGATGCAAGTCTTTGTTATTTAGTCTGTTATTTGGTAAACGTAAGGGAGTAGCCCACCACGTTGGCCTTTAAATAGTTGAAAGGATATCTGTGGGACCGTAACAATCGCTACATTTGTAGAATCTAATTTGTATTACCCATTTGTGAGCTATAAGAGATAGGCTCCCCCCTTCTCCATAGAAAGGGGTCGAATAACCTTAGTTATAATGCCGTGACTTCTTGACCTCAGGACCGATGTCATTAAAACTGAGATTTTCCTTGGGTTATGCCAAGTACTCTTGGATGTGTGCAAATCTATTACAAAATGATATTAAATTTAAGCTTAGTACACTGTGTAACATGCCATGTTTGTGGTAATATTTGTTTTTAGTGTATTATTCAAAGTCTCGATTACGCGAAAGTGTTTTCATTTCGTTAGAGATAAATTACATAATTACTTAATAAAACTGTTTTTATTACACTTAAATAAATTGCTTTGTTGGTAACTGTATTAGCCACCAATTGGTGTCATGGAGATTAATTGTGTGTATTTCTAGTATTTGTCTAATAATGAGCATAGCTAAGGTTCACTCTCAATTGAGCAACATGCAAGGATATCAATTGCAAACCAATTAACCTTGAATGTACTGTGGTTATGTGCTAAAGGTAACTACAATAGCCAATGGGCAAATCGATTGTAAACGGATCTGCTCGAACGGCTTACAGAACAAATCAGAAATCCATGCTGACGGAAAAGGATGTGGATTCTGTTGTTTTAATCAATTCTGTTCCTGTTTCCAATATTTTATCTTTTAGATTTAGAAAATGTGTTCTTAAATGGCCAATCCAAGCTGAAAGTAGGGTCGGCACCAAGCCAGTATCTTACCGGGAGGCCGGAGGAAAACGTGTTTTGCATGGCTGTGCTGACCTGATGCAAATTGCATTTTTTTTTTGCTCTTTATATATTTTATTAATTTTCCATTTAACATTTTACAAAAATACACATATTCAAGATTGTTATACAACACAAAACATCCTTCTTTACCTAAATAGGTTTAACAAAATTTAGAACAAAAAATGTTTATATCCATAAATAACTTAAGTGCAACTTCTATAGTAAGGTTATTCACAGTTATGAATGGAATAAGAAGGAAAAAGGAACAAAAAAAAGGAGAAATTCCATATAAAATCTCTGCTTAATTTATGATATAAAATGATCATGATCATTTAGTGAGCTAGCAATCTATCTCTACAACACATTCATACAAAACGTAGTACACATTGGGCCTTGAAACAAGAAAAACAGTCTCTCCAGAGATACTTAATTTTGGAAAATGAGGGGATCTCATGGGGAATAGTCATAAAGATCTTTACAAATCAGCCAGGGAGATCAAGCCAAGGGGACCAGATTTCTAAGTATCGGGGAAATCCCTGGGTCCCGATGGATATACAGCATTGTTTAATCAACTTTTGGACCTGGTGATCTCTTCTATACAGGGATGGGACACTTCATCGCTGCTGCGTTTATTTTAGTAAGGGTGGTTAGAATTAGGTTTTAGGGAGTTAGAATTAGGGTTTAGGGGTTAGAATTAGTTTTTAGGGTTCGGGGTTAATTTTAGTATTAGGGTTTAGTGGGTTAATTTTAGTATTAGGGTTCGGGGGTTAGTATTAGGGTTTAGGGGGTTAGTATTAGGGTTTCGGGGGTTAAATTTAGTATTAGGGTTCGGGGGTTAGTATTAGGGTTCAGGGGTTAATTTTAGTATTGGGTTTTGGGGTTAATTTTAGTATTGGGGTTTGGGGGGGCACTTTGGGGGGATTCATTTATTGGGGGGGCTATTTTAGTTTAACTTGTACGTTTGTTAGAGCTGACAGTTCAGCGCTGAACTGTCAGCTCTTACATAGCCGCGTCCGCAATGAAGCGGCCGCGTTATTCTTTATTGCTGACAGTTCAGCGTTCTTACTGCCGCGCTGAACTGTCAGCGATGAAGATGCGGCGAAGAAGAGTCTATACTTTTGAGGGTTTTTAATTCTGTTGGGGATCATAATCCCTTTCCTTCAGAGATGCTACACGCAGCAATCTTCCCAATACCTAAGGAAGAGAAGGATCCGAAGTGTATCACCAATTACAGACCTATTTCACTGATAAATAATGACGCAAATTGCAAATTTAAGATTAAATTAGTTGATCTGAATTTGTATGCCAGAGATAGCACAGATAAATTTAGAATGTCATGTATAGATCATTTGTTTTGCATTATAATGTCACTGCAAATACTAGTCACGTGACAGGGTTCCTTTAAGAATTATATGTATCATTATTGTTAATTAAAAATGATACATTACATGGATTAGTATGAAGATTGTAGGTGTAACTTTGAAGGCAGAGAGTTATGAACGAACACCAGTATCATGTATCCAAACCTTCATACATTTCACCAAAACACGTTTAATTAAAATTCCATCTGACTGATTATGAAGATACCAGATACTCCTCCGGATAACTATTGATCCACCAAGAGAAGGGAGAAAGGTCTCCTATGATTGCACAAAGAACATAAAAGGAAATTTACATTTTTTTCTCTCTTGCTGCATGAACCAATGCAAAATAGGAAACAGAGAAAATTACTACATACACTTTTACAAAGGAAGGGATGGATTTTATGTGGGATCTTGTAAAAAAAAAAGAAAAAAAAAGAAATGGCAAACAGAAAGAACAAGAAATAAATAAACGAAAGGGAAATATAGTGCAATATAGGAATAGTGTTAATTTAATATTATTTTCTATTATATACTTAAATGGAAAATTATAGTACACATACACAAAAAGGATAAATAAAATGTGTTCAGGTATGTAAAATAGCCTACTAACCTTGGGATTGTATATGATGGTTTATGAAAATCCAAGGTGGTCAGGGTCAAAGAATAATTTGTAATAGGGAAGTATAAAAGAGGGCCTTAGTGTCTAAACACTAAGGCCCTCCTTTATACTTCCCCATTGCAGATTATTCTTTGGGGAAGAACCTCCCATATGTTATTGCCACTGCTGCATGCAAATAAAGTCACTATTATTAACCTAATTTTATTGATAGGTAGCTAATGAAATGAAGGAGTATCAGCCAATAGCCTATAGTAACCTGTATCATAGCCAGAGATGGCCAGCCATAGAGAACATGGGTATTTGACTATATAGTATTTTGATGATGTGGTTAGGAAAACAAAACTTTCCAAGAGGTGTTACTCAGTTGTTTTTTTTTTTTGGGGGGGGGGGGGGGGTTCCTTCCTTCATATGGATTTGCG
Organism: Pelodytes ibericus; assembly: GCA_036172795.1. Taxonomy (NCBI): domain Eukaryota; kingdom Metazoa; phylum Chordata; class Amphibia; order Anura; family Pelodytidae; genus Pelodytes; species Pelodytes ibericus. Next base: position 27,964,845 of record CM069864.1, read on the forward strand.
TTTATCTCAAAAGTACCTATATGTTCGTGAGAGACAATATCTCTGCCGCATTGTTGGGTATTGAGGTTCAGCGCCTAGAATTATCAGCATTTATCATAGAATATTATAATTCAGTAAAATAGAGATGGGAATAACATACTAATGGTTGAGTTTGATGGAATTACATCTTAATAACAATGTCGCTAAGCATTGGTTTATTGGATTGAAGAGCCGAAGAAGGTAAATGGCGTCCACTTCACTTCCTTAATTTATAAGCAAAGCCGCCCAAGGCCCACCATCACAGAGGAGTATATCCACTAAACTGTGAGTTGCATTGTGAGTATACATTGTGTAGATACAAACCTGGTTTGGAGTCCCCCCCACTCTGATCAAACTCACCAGGTTTGTCCCTGCACAATATATAGCTACATTGGTGAGATTAAATGTCCATCTCATCTCAACTCACCTCATCCCACCTCAAATCACCTGCAACTCACCTTTTAGTGAATAGACCCCAGACTCAGAGGGTCCAAAAAAATGTAATTCCCCCCAGTGGAAGAGCTTAATGTAAAAAAGTACAATAAAAATACCTGCAGATTCATGATAGGATGAGGAGAGCCCTGCCCAGTTTTTCATTTAGAGCAGAGGCATCCAACGTGCGGCCCGCGGGCCAAATGCGGCCCACCGGGCACCTCAAACTGCACACCCCAATACAGCTTCCCGTGCAGTGTGCAGCAGAGGTGCTGCTCTCGTGTGCATATCCCCTCCTCTACCCTGCGTTTGAGGTCATGCAGCATGAAGAAAACGGGGAGCCCACAACCTCCACAAAAAAAAAAGAAAACTGCATATGTATGTGAGTGTGTGTATAAATGTGTGTGTGGGGTAAGTGTATGTATATGAGTGTGTGTGTATACATGTGTGTGTGGGGTAAGTGTATGTATGTTAGTGTGTGTATAAATGTGGATGTGTGTGGGGGTTAAGTGTATGTATGTTTGTGACTGTCTGTATAAATGTGTATGTGTGTGGGGGTAAGTGTATGTATGTATGTGAGTGTGTGTGTATCAATGTGTGTGTGGGGTAAGTGTATGTATGTATGTATGTATGTATGTATGTATGTATGTATGTGAGTGTGTGTGTGTGTGTATAAATGTGTATGAGTGTGTGGTGTAAGTGTATGTATGTGAGTGTGTGTGTGGGGTAACTGTATGTATGTATGTATGTGTGTATAAATGTGTATGTGTGTGTGGGGTAAGTGTGACTGTGTGTGTGGGAAGGGGGGGGGGTAAGTGTGACTGTGTATGCATGTGTGTGTTTGTAGTTAATGTGACCACTGCACATTAGTGTGAAATATATATATATATATACATACACCCACATGTATATAATTATATATATTATTCTCTAATTGAATGAAAAATGAATGCGGCCCATGCACACATACATTTCTAGCGAAGTGGCCGTTTGCAGAATAAACTTGGACACCCCTGATTTAGAGGAAAAGAACATATATTTGTAAATACGGGTGGGATCCGCAAGAGAGGGGTCTCACTAATCAAAGCTCTGCCCATGACCCACCAGTAGCTTAAAGTTTGGCTATGTCTTAGATGGAGTTATGGAATAAAGTGTAGCTATTTTATTTAATACTGTAGTGAATAATTTAATCAATCAAGCTGTTGAGCTTAATATTAATAATCATAACTGGTAATGATTTATTAAGTCAGCATCGTCTTAACACCTAAAAGGGACTTATGAAAGTAATTTTTTACGAGGCTTACTCATACAATTATTAGAGTTTATTTTATCTGATGACTAAGAGCTGTATAATTCTATTTTTATCATTCTAAATGAAAAATTTGTCCTTGTTTGAAATAATATTTTGCCAATAGTACAAATCAAAACTGATAAATGATTGCTAACCCCCCCCAAAAAATATGGCATGGATACTAGCCATACTGGCGATATAAGTGGATACATGTAGTTACCCAAAAAATAGTAAAAGTATATTTTGTAATGAACCTGGTTTTTATATGAATGAAGTTTGCGAAACGCATGTGGTCACAATTTTTCCAACAAATCTTTTATAGAACAATGCTCAAAACATTGTTATTTGGTTACAGGGTATGCATGGTATGCTAATTTGTGCTACCACTCAGATTTTCTGTTACTGAGATCAGTGAATAGAAATTTAAACCCTGTGCAAATGAATAACAGTTTAATACCTTAAATTGGCAGCTGAAATATTCAGTAACATAGTTTGGAGAACAAAAAGACTCTCATAACTCCACTTTATAAAGCCACATGGCCCACGCTTTATTTTACTTGGAAGCAATTAATGCTATAATTATATATAAATACAAGCGTATACTCACATTTTTAATGGAATATAATGTTTTGCTGGGCAGTAATTTGAAATTACATCTATTATTTACTATACCGAAAGAATGCTTTGAATTAATTTTAAGTTCAAATTATCTGATGATTAAAAGTGATAACTATCATTCTAATACATAACCAGTTCATTTAAAGGGGCACTTAATACTTAATAAGATATAAAATACAGTTTTTAAAAATAATATTCAAGAATTTTCTATGCAATGAACATGTTAATATGGGAGGGGGGGGGGAGTTTTTTTGATATTGAGATATTGCCCCTCTGTATGCTCGTTATACTGTTTGTGTATGGGGTATTCATTTTATATGAATAACAAAGATTTATAAATTTAAAAAAAAACAATTTTTTTTTTTAGTTGTTGTTTAAATACATTTTATAGGGTGCACAGAGAGCAGAGCAGCCTCCACTCGTAACTACATTTCAGAAGAGTTCAGTCCCTCAAATAAATATCATGTTATGTGTTTCCTATACATCCTGTCCATCCTGACTATTCATTCTAGTAACTCAATGTTTATTGTTTAATTCCTCAATTAACACGTACACTGAATTTTCCCTCTATACTATCCTTCAACATGTGCACAGTCTCTCTCGTATTATTTGCTATACGGCTACAAGTAGGTCAGCCCATAATCCTATATTATTATATTGCCAATAGGGGTCTCCAGTGTACCACAAAAACCATTTACAGCCTGTTTCGCAGATTACAATACAATTTATATCAAACTGAGCACTTCTACACACAGAACATAATTATAATGTACAATATAATGCGCCCATACTTATACCTATACACATTAATATCTTAGATATTTACACAAGTGTCTGAGCATAGAAAGTGCATGCGTTTAGTTAATATGTATACAAATGTATAGGAAAGCAATTTACATCCATGCAGAGTTTACACACGCATGCATACTCCTTTTTGAAATGCGTACACTAATTGTGCGTATTTTCTTATTTTCTTTTCTCAAATCACCTTTTTTCTCCCCTTTTTCTGGTAATTGATGACTATACTGTACACCTGCCAAGCAAGCGGTAGCCCTGAAGATGATAGCCTTTTAAAACAAACGTATAGCTTAATAACACTCTGTGACAATGTGCAGCGGTTGATGAGTTAGTTCTAGAGGCTCCTGAATTTTAATGATGTTAGAGATGATATTGTGTGTCCTTCAGCTTGTTAGAGTGACACTGAAACTCCATAAATCATAATACCTGTGTATTGTAAAATCAATAGAAAAGTGCTATCTCAGCACTAAACCTTAATAAGTTTGCTGGTGCTTTAACAGTGTAAACTTTTGCTGGAATGCCATTGGACCCTTAGGTTAGGATCAGAGCATGCTTAATTTGTTTTGTAATAGAGACTTTCTAATCTTTAATGAAGGACCGATTAGTACGGCTTTGCTTGCCACTCTTGTGATCAGTTGCCTGAACAGCCTCTGCAATTAAACTCGTGTATCTATGTCTTGAAGCGGAAGAAAAAGAAAAGCTTAAATCAAGTCAATAAATGTTAATCCAGTCAGAGATCTGTCTGAGTCCTTGAAGACGGCTTGTGAGGATTTTTTTTTTTGTTTCACTCCCATTTTTTTTTTAAACCTTAAATGCGGTGGTCTCTAGAGAGTGAGAATGCAACATGCAAGACCCCCCCCCACTGATCTATAATAGGGTCTGGCATTCAAACCTACCAATAGTCAGTCTAGAGATGGTCCATTCCCTTTGCCTGTCTAGTTTATTCTACCATCACAAATACATTTTATAAATGACTGGCATTTCTATGTTCAGATGATAGGCATAGTGAAAATCATGCAACCAAATCGTGTGGTACTGTAAATATTATTTTATTTGGGGGATTTTGCGGCAGAATTATTATATTTTTTTTTTTGTAATTCAATTTTTGTTGGAAATTTCAAATATAGAAGGGGGAGGATACAGAAAAAAACAAAGGGTTAATTAATGATTAGATCAATATTTTCTAATTACATCAAGTTTTACAAAGTATTTTAAAATTAGGTTCTATTCTTATGGGTTGGTTTTTTAACAATTATTTTATCCGTTAAGAATTAAAAAAAAAAATAAGGAAAAAAATTACAAGAAAAGAACAGAATGAAGAGAATAACATAATTGAAAATAACATAAATAAAAACTATACATGTGTGCACAGAAATCGAAACACATTCTGAAATTATACATTAAATAAACATGTTATAGACACAGTGACAGTATGGATTACATTGCTATGAGGCACCAACCAACCCCAGGGTCAAGTATGTAACTTAAGAACATATGGTTTACTAGAATTATGAGGGTATGACCGAGGAAACAAAAAGTGTCCAAATCTGTTCATGTGTTTCCCTTTACTTTCATCTCCTTATCTCAAGTCTGAAGTGGGCATATAGTCAGGAGATCTACTGCCTGGTCTCTCTGGATTTATGGCATCCAGCCAGGGATCCCATATATTCTGGAATGTATTTAGTCTGTCATAGAGGGAAGCCATCATAAATTCCATATTCATGATGAAACCTATTTTTAGGAAAATCTGAGTACTGTGGGAGAAGTAGATACACGGTTTAGCTATACACATCCAAGTGGCGGCACAGAATCTCAGAATCAGACAACATTTATATTTAGAAACCTTGTTCTGTTGTTGATGATTCAGTAAGGCCATAAATGGGGTAATAGTGAGTTCCAACAAAAGAACACATATAGTTCCATGTTGGGATACTATTAAGGCACTACCACTCTAGAGATACAATCAGGGTAACAGAGAGCAGAGGATTGGGTGAATAAATGAGCTAATGCTGTCGGTGCATGATACCCCCTACTAACAGTTTGATAAGCATTTTCTTTTCATTGTGAGAGAGTGGGTACTCAGTAATATCTGTGACCATTGTTCCTCCATTATTTCTTGGCCAAGGTAACTGGCTCATATATTTTTCCCTCTATAGAGTCAAGGAGACCAGATATCCTACAGATTGCACTGGACAATGATAAATCAGCCTTACATTGGCTGTGGGTTAGGATTCAGTTGCATAAATGTTAGGTGAAAGAGGTGAATTTGGAGATCTCTAAATCTCTCTGTATCTGGATCGTGGATGAGACTCTTGTACAATAAGGTCACTCTATCCAAATGTTTAGACCATTTGTATTTTACATACATCTCTGGGGAACAAGGTCTGAAAGTTGGGATACCTATAACTGGGGTATGTAGAGAATGTTTTAGTGATAGACCTTCAGAAACCACTACCTTTGCACCATATTATACGTGTAATGAACTGCAGTTGACAAAGTCCTAATAAAGGGAACAGGATGTGTAATCCAGTGTTAGTTTTCTAACATGAGGCCCTAGGGGCTTGCTCTTTCTAGGTCCACCCATCTCACTATACCTCTGGGAAGCCTCCATTGAAGCCTGATAGTAAGAGTGTAAGTGTGGGGCCAACAGGCTTCTAAGTTAATGTCTATATAGAATATTGCTAGACAGTCTGTCACAAAGTGAATCCTGACAGCCTGCCTGACTGGGGTTCTTGGAGGGGCCTGAGGGCCAAACACCTCCCTATAGATCATGGACCCTGGCTTATGTGCCATAACTCTATACTTTAATATTGTTAGTTAGTCAGATTCTGTTAGTATATTGGTTTATGCGTAATGTATAATTCTGTGAGTAGACCACTCTGAAGAATTACAGTGTCAGTGACAATAACTGATAGTTTACTCCAACATCCTTTGTTCTGTTCTAACTGTATTTACTGTTAAACTGATTATGTTGTGTTCATTATATGTCTTACTATGTGTTTAGTAATTAGGCCTGCTCACTGTATGTGAATTCCTATTTGACTTGCAACCTGGAAGTATAATGTATTCCTAGCCCCAGTTAATTGGAAAACAATGCTTAGTTCCATCCCCCCATTGTATACTAATGTCTGTGATGTCATGTGTATGTCTTTTTATAAATCTGTGTTGTTTCAGTAATAAAGTTGTTGTTCATTCTTGCTGTACCTAACTGCTAGTGGTCCTGTCTACTATTTGGGAACAAAGTGCAAGGTTCCAGAAAGACTTGCTGGGTGGATGCTGAGCTGTATTCGGGGGCTAAGGTGTTGATTCCCTAAAATGGGCAGGGGGTCTACTATGTCCGGCAGACAGTCCATTGCACAGTCTATGCCATTTTCCATTCCATATGAATTCCATAATGGATGCCCGAAGAGTCTTTCTTCACCAGGGGTATTGGTAAAGTCCTAAATAAATACATTATTTTAGGAAGGGTATTCCTTTTGTATACTTGACCTATCAAATATATAATGTACTTATCCCATATCCTTAAATTAAATTTACATTTTCCTATGAGAGTAAGTAATTTATGTGGTAAACCTGGTAAAGGTGTATTGGTCACTCTGTAGAACCTAACCCACTATACCAGCTCTGCTTTAGGTTAACCACATATACTCCCACCAGGACCTAGGCCTTCTCTTCATCTAATGAAAGCCGCATGGTTGAGAAGGCAATTTGATGTGCTAGTTCAATCAAATTCACCTTTGCGTACCTCCGATCTTCACTGGGTACCATCTATTAATTAAAGTGTGCACACTGTAAGAGTACTGTAACTACCCAGATTGGCAGTTATGTTTTAGAAAGTGATCATATTGGATTAGATAAAGTCCTTGGCATAGCAAAATCTTAAGGAGACTAATACACAGTGAGTGGAGTCAAATGAAGTGGAATTATCTAGGGAAGCTTGGAGGTCAGTAATGATGTGTGATAAATACACATGGAACCTACAGGTTGTTATAGCATGAAAGACCAAAGTGGTCAGTTCAGTGGATGGAAACAGGGCAGGCCGTGGTGCCGAACAGTAGATAGGACATCTTAATATTTTATTACTTTAAACAAACCCTTAAGAGGCTCAGACTCATTAGGGAGGCATGGATGTGTCCTGCATCAAAGTGATCTTGCTCCATAAAATATAGCCACTGAGACAACCTGTATGTGTGGTAACTAAATGAAAGTGACCTGCCTTAGATACAGAGGGTGAATAGGAAATATAAAGACACACTTAAAGGGACTGTATCACCTAAACATTGTTTTACTGTGAATGCAGAGAATAAAAAATGATTGAAAATGTACACAGTGTGTTGACAAAATTGCAGGCAATTCATCATAGGGGAACCCCTTCGGCTCGGATGATTGTCTCTTTGAATGAATAGTAATTCAGTCTGTGTATAACAGTGCATGGACCCTCACCAGGATCAGGATTTAAGCTCTATGTGGCCAATTGATGATTAGTTTGTCAGGTGAAACATTGGGTAAAATTAGCTGGAAATGCAAAAGACTCATGCACTCCTTTGATCCACAAATTATTATTCAGATACTATTGAGCGAGTTTTAGCTGGCGGATTTCATCTCTTAATTGGGCAACTTCGTCCTCTAGTGAGGAAACAGCATTTTGCTGGCGATTTCTTGGGCCAGCTCATTTAGGCTTCAGATCAGTCAGCTTTCCAAGTTCCAGGAATTTGCTAAACTGTTGGATAAACTCAAGAAAGCCAGCTTTAGTGCTAAAGCGTCACCTGGCTGAAGACAGAAGTATCTTCTGGACAGGTCTGAGGCCTTGTCAGTGTCAGAGATTGACTTGTAGCCACATTATCTTGTAAGCCTCTGGGTTTTGTTTCTTGGGACTTTTTTGTTGTCTTCTTCTCCTTTCCAACAGGCATTTTGGGGGTCATAGCATGACTAGTAGCTATAGAAGCTAATAATGTCTGAATTTACCTGTTAATGTGTCAGTCTGTGGTTTAGTAAACAGACCACAAAGTTCAGTGAAGTATTTTATCTCTAAAGATGAAAATTAAAGTATTCATGCAGGAAGGGTACATTGAGGTATTCTCTCATTTACAGGTCCTTGTTGCCCAACATGCAGGGAATGTTTATATTAATGACACTCATTTTATCTATCTCACAATGATAAAAATGTTGCTAGGTTTTTTAATGACTTGGAGCTAATGACAAGAGCATATTATTGATGCTTAAAATACAAACATGTGTACAGAGAGGGACACTGTGGGGGATCGGTGTGAGAGGGAAATGGGGGAATATTGGCAATGGGGGTGAGAGGAATACTGGGGGATAGTGGGCATGGCGGTTAGAGGGACACTGGGGAAATCTGGGGATGGTTGTGAGAGAGACACTGGGAGGATAGAGGGGATGGCGGTCAGAGGGACACTCAGAGGATAGTTGGGATGGTGACAGGGACACTGGGCACATAATGGGGGTGGTGGTGAGAGGGACACAGGGGGGATATTAGGGATGATGGTGAAAGGGACACTGGTGAATTTGGGGGTTGGTGGTGAGAGGGATAATGGGTCGGATAGTGGAGAGGGTGTTGAGAAGAACACTAAGGAAGAGTGGGGAGGGTGGTGAGAGGGACAATGGGGGATAGTGAGGATGGCAGTGAAAGGGACACGGGGGGCAGTGGGGATGGTAGTGAGTGGGACACTGGGGGATAGTGGGGGTTGGTGGTGAGAAGGATAATGGGTTGGATAGTGGAGATGGTGTTGAGAAGGACATTGGGGGAGAGTGGGTATGGTGGTGAAAGGGACTCTGGGGGTATAGTGGGAATAGTGGTTAGAGGAACACTGAGGGAATAGTTTGGATGGTGGTGAGACAGACAACAGTTGTATTGCGGGGAAGGCGGTGAACGGGAGACTGGGGGATAGTAGGGATAATGGTGAGAAGGACACTGAGGAATAGTGGGGATGGTGGTAAGAGGGACACCGAGGCTTTCCTATGAGCCAGTGACATTTACAGACAAAGGAAATCTCTCAATGGCTGCCCTCCCTCACAGCTGCTACTGCAACTTTTCATCCTGGCTGCTCTTTGGGGACCTATTTAGCCTCCTCTTGCTCAGTTTACACTTGGGGCTACGTATGCGAAAAGCCTTGAACACTCAGAGCTTTCCACTATAGATTTGGTGTTTAAGCTCTATCAGCCCCCCTAGTGATACCACTGGAAACAGGGTGGTGGCAACCCCACAGGGAATCATACCTGAAACCCTCAGGATTGAACATGTTCTAGAGCTGACTATTATTATGGTTTGGCATTAGCTTAGTTCCTTTCCACTTTAGGCCTTTTGATGTTGCTCCTCTGGATTTAAGTCAAGAATTTCCAGAATTTGGTCCCCTTGGTATCAGGAAGTGAAATGCATGTGTTTCAGCTGCAGAACACCTTTTGTTTATAACAACGAGATAGAGGATACAAGTGATACCATATGTTGTTAATGTTCAGTGTCAAAGGACAGTCTATTTTAACTTTTTATTGATTTCGTTATTTTGTTTAAAAAAAAAAAAATTCCCATCCGAATAATGGCTTAATGTACCTGTTTTGTGCTACAGCTTGTTTTTTTACATAAAGTACACAATTACTAAAGCAGATAATATATGCTATAACTATGCTAGAGCAGTATTTTTTATGCATTCCCATGGGTCAGTCTGCAAAAAGAGAAAACTGTTTGTTTTATTGAATTATGTTGTGAAAGTGTTTCTCCAACCACCTGAATGAAACAGGATGTTCTAAGTCTCGTTTTATTTTATACGTTTATTTTACATATGCTCAGTTGTGCAAGTTAACTACAAGGGATCTCGGAATGTGTTGAGGAGAGAGCCGAATACAGCACCAAATAATATAATGCAGTTAAATTTAGAGAGGCCTTTTAACTGTTATTCTTTTTTTTGTTACGATTTCTATTTTTATTAGATTATATTGTTCCTATGATTCATGAGTGTTATGTTGTGTACATACATCTGTTATTTGATTTTATTTTTATTGTTTGACATATCATTGTAGAGATCAGCTGTGTTTTTTTTATTCTAGCACAGATTCAGTAAATTAAGGTTTATACTGGCCATACTGTCTCAAAACAGGCAATTTTGATCTAATTAAATTTATCTGTTATAACTTAGAATTTAGAGACATATAGTTTTGACAAGCTTGAAAGAGACATTTAGTATAAAAAAAGTAAGGTAAATTGCTAAATCATTATCTCTGTAAGTGTGAGAAACACCAGGCAATCATATTAAACACCATAATCGGTTGATTCCACAAGTGCACAGACCTGTACATTATACAGATGTCAGCAGTTGCAGATCAAGAAAAGAAATCAGGAAACTTCCAGCCGTTGAAGTTGAAATGCGTCTGATCAAGTGGTGTAAAGCATGTCGCCATTGGTCTCTGGAGCAGTAGAATGTGTTCTGTTGAGTCTTCATTGCTTGGAAGCAGAGGCGTCACTAGGGTTGGTGTCACCCGGTGCGGTAACTCATGGTGTCACCCCCCTGGATTTCCTCCCATACCATGCCAAACAGATTCCTTAGAAATGCCAGTCAAATGGCGCATTAAATATGCCACATACATGAGCCCCTTAAATTATGTCACACACAATAATAATATGCCAGTATTATTTTGCCGTTAATAAGCCAGACAATTTGCCTAATATTGGAGTAATATTGTGCCATTCAGATCCCATAATTATTTTGCCATTCAGATGCCTGTATTATTGTGCCATTCATATGCCAGTAATATTGTGCCATTCAGATGCCAGTAATATTGTGCCATTAAGATGCCAGTAATATTGTGCCATTCAAATGCCAGTAATATTGTGCCATTCAGATGCCTGTATTATTGTGCCATTCAGATACCAGTAATATTGTGCCATTCAAATTCCATAATTATTGTGCCATTCAGATGCCAGTAATATTGTGCCATTCAAATTCCATAATTATTGTGCCATTCAGATACCAGTAATATTGTGCCATTCAAATGCCAGTAATATTGTGCCATTCAAATGCCAGTAATATTGTGCCATTAAGATGCCAGTAATATTGTGCCATTCAAATGCCAGTAATATTGTGCCATTAAGATGCCTGTATTATTGTGCCATTCAGATATCAGTAATATTGTGCCATTCAAATGCCAGTAATATTGTGCCATTCAAATGCCAGTAATATTGTGCCATTCAGATGCCTGTATTATTGTGCCTTTCAGATACAAGTACTATTGTGCCAGTCAGATGCCATAATTATTGTGCCATTCAGATGCCTGTATTATTGTGCCATTCAGATACCAGTAATATTTTGCCATTCAGATGCCTGTATTATTGTGCCATTCAGATGCCAGTAATATTGTGCCATTCAGATGCCAGTAATATTGTGCCATTAAGATGCCAGTAATATTGTGCCATTCAAATGCCAGTAATATTGTGCCATTCAGATGCCTGTATTATTGTGCCATTCAGATACCAGTAATATTGTGCCATTCAAATTCCATAATTATTGTGCCATTCAGATGCCAGTAATATTGTGCCATTCAAATTCCATAATTATTGTGCCATTCAGATACCAGTAATATTGTGCCATTCAAATTCCAGTAATATTGTGCCATTCAAATGCCAGTAATATTGTGCCATTAAGATGCCAGTAATATTGTGCCATTCAAATTCCATAATTATTGTGCCATTCAGATACCAGTAATATTGTGCCATTAAAATGCCAGTAATATTGTGCCATTCAAATGCCAGTAATATTGTGCCATTAAGATGCCAGTAATATTGTGCCATTCAAATGCCAGTAATATTGTGCCATTAAGATGCCTGTATTATTGTGCCATTCAGATATCAGTAATATTGTGCCATTCAAATGCCAGTAATATTGTGCCATTCAAATGCCAGTAATATTGTGCCATTCAGATGCCTGTATTATTGTGCCTTTCAGATACCAGTACTATTGTGCCAGTCAGATGCCATAATTATTGTGCCATTCAGATGCCTGTATTATTGTGCCATTCAGATACCAGTAATATTTTGCCATTCAGATGCCTGTATTATTGTGCCATTCAGATGCCAGTAATATTGTGCCATTCAGATGCCAGTAATATTGTGCCATTAAGATGCCAGTAATATTGTGCCATTCAAATGCCAGTAATATTGTGCCATTCAGATGCCTGTATTATTGTGCCATTCAGATACCAGTAATATTGTGCCATTCAAATTCCATAATTATTGTGCCATTCAGATGCCAGTAATATTGTGCCATTCAAAGTCCATAATTATTGTGCCATTCAGATACCAGTAATATTGTGCCATTCAAATTCCAGTAATATTGTGCCATTCAAATGCCAGTAATATTGTGCCATTAAGATGCCAGTAATATTGTGCCATTCAAATGCCAGTAATATTGTGCCATTAAGATGCCTGTATTATTGTGCCATTCAGATATCAGTAATATTGTGCCATTCAAATACCAGTAATATTGTGCCATTCAAATGCCAGTAATATTGTGCCATTCAGATGCCTGTATTATTGTGCCTTTCAGATACCAGTACTATTGTGCCAGTCAGATGCCATAATTATTGTGCCATTCAGATGCCTGTATTATTGTGCCATTCAGATACCAGTAATATTGTGCCATTCAAATGCCATAATTATTGTGCCATTCAAATACCAGTCATATTGTGCCATTCAGGTGCCTGTAATATTGTGCCATTAAGATGCCAATAATATTGTGCCATTCAAATGCCAGTAATATTGTGCCATTCAGATGCCTGTATAATTTCCATGCTCGTTTTATTCCTCCCTTCCCTGGTACTTACCGCCTGGCTGCTTCTCCAAGTACCCGGATGCCTCCTCTGTGCAGTCTTCCCTCCTGCACGAAAGAGGGAAACACTGACGCAGGATGTGACATTACGTCACATCCGGTCGCAGGGATTTTATTAACTTTTCTTTTCCGGCGGCCGAATCCAGCAGATGCGGCTGCCAGAGAAAAAAATAAAAGTACGGCTGCGCGATGTGCTGCGGGGGGATGCTGGCAGCACAGGTGTCACCCCCGCTCGGGATGCCACTGCTTGGAAGGCTGATGAGCGGGTCTGGGTTTGGCAGGAGAACATTGCTTGCCTGTCTACATTGTACCAACTGTAAAGTTTGGTGGAGGATGGATAATGGTATGTGGTTGTTTTTCAGGTATTTGGCTAGGCCTCTTACTTCCAGGGAATGGAAATCTTAATGCTTCAGCATACCAAGACATTTTGGACAATGTAATGCTTCTAACTTTGTGGGAACAATTTGGGGAAGGCAAAGCGAGTTTGGTGTGAAAGAACTAGACTGACCCGCACAGAGCCCTGACCTCAACCCCACCGAACACCTTTGGGATGAACTGGAATGGAGATTGGAAGCCAGGCCTTCTCGTCCAGCATCGGTGCCTGACCTAAAAAATGCTCTACTGGGTGAATGGGCAAACATACCCACAGAAATACTCTAAAATCTTGTGGAAAACCTTCAAAGAGGAGTGGAAGCGGTTATATCTGCTACTACAGATTAATGTCTATTTATCTAGTCATAAAAGTCCCTGTTGATGTAATGGTCAGGAGTCCCAATACTTTTATCCTTATAGTATATCTTTACAACTTCTGTTGGGTAGGTGGCCCATGTCCTAAAACAGTATGAGCCAGATAGCTTTCACCATTAACCTAGCAGAGCACATAGTACTGTATTCGTTATTGGGGGCGTGTACTAAACTAGTGCAATACGCTAAAAGTGGTGGTAATCGTAATATATGTAGTTAAAATAATAGGTATTTGAAGAGAAAAGCTATTTTATGTTTTCTTCCATTTATAAAAGAAAATTTGATAATGGTTGCACTTTGTGTAATTTGTGCGATGTAAATTACACATGTAAATTAAATATACCTTAATAAAAATGTAATGATTAAATGTGCAAATGTTATAACATTTTGTCTAGTTGTCAGGTAACCATCCATTTTTCTATGGTATATATTAAATTAAATATTGTTTGTATATAATAAATAGTTGTTAATTGTTGTTGTTGTTGCTGTGTCTGTTGGCTTCAGTGTTCTTATTGCATTATGTTTATTTGGTAAATACAAAAATGTCTTAAATAAATTGTATTCTTCTTGAGAAAAATGTACATTATCCATATTGTTCCGAATAGTGATTCAACTTTCCATTATCTGTAGTGAAAATTCCAGCACACAGAAAAAGCATGCACTAATTATTTTATTGATTCATTTTGTGCATAACGTGCATTGATCAATGATGCGCAAACAGATTAATAAACACAAAAGTGTATTGTTTAAAAATTGCCAATTTTTTTTTGTTTATTTAGTTCATGCACCCTATATTTAAGGAAACAGGTTGTACAAGTAAACAAGTACAAGTAAACTAAAAAGCTTACACACAAAAAGAAGTGCAATGTAGGAGTGCAAGAAAATATACACTGTTTGTAACAAAGTAATAAAACAAAAAATTATACTAAAACCACTTGCATGTGTAGTAATATAATAAGTGATACTTATAAATAGAACTTTTGATCTTGAGTTGTATAACTTGAAAGATGATCTTGATTTGCAGGAGATTAACCCAAAAACAAAGAAAAATTCCACAATAGTGTTTAATATTTTAAATCACTTCCACGCCCAGAATAATTCTGAAAGTTACACTCACAAGGGTGGAGCAGTCCACTGCTCTGTCATGTCACCCAATAGGTGGCCTTAAAATCAGCAACAAGATTGAAGTTCTCTTGGCAGGTGTCCCTATTGGTACATGGCAAGTCATTATAGGGCAATGTGGGTGCAATGGCAAGTCCGTGTGGGGTCTGTGGCAAGTCATGGTGGGTGCAATAGGTACAGTGGCCATTCCATTTAGGTATAATATGGGCAGGGGAGGACTGGCAAGGGGGTAGATGGGCATTAACTCCCCGGCTACCATCTATCCTAGCAAAATGGCCTGGAGCTCCACCCTTTTTCACTTCTAAATGCTCTAAGTATATAGCATTATCTTTCAATCCAGCTGTTGTGTCTGTCTATCAATCTCTGTACCTTATCTGTTAGTATATCTGTCCTGCCTGTCTATCTGTGTCTATATATCTCTATGCCTGTCACTAAATATCTGCACTGATTTTTTCTTTCTGTCTATCTCTGTGTCTGTCAATAAATCTGTCCTGTCTGTTTATCTGTGTCTGTCTAAGTACTACACAAATTGTTGGCACAATATAAATAAATTGTAATGTAATGTTTCTGAGGAGAACAGGTGGGCTGATGAAATTGAAAAATGGGCATTAAATAGTTTTTTGCACCCTTGGGTCAAAAGTTGCCAGCCCTCCTGAATATGGATACAGTGGCAAGTCATGCTCGGTGCAATATGGGTGCAGTGGTAAATCCTTGTGAGTGCAGTGGCAAGTCCTGTGAATGCAATGCTGATGCAGGGATAAGTTCTATGGGTGCAATGGGTGCAGTGACAAATCCAGTAGATGCAATGTGGGTGTTGTGGCACATGCTGTAGATGCAATGTAGTTGCAATGCAATGTGTTGTCAAGTCCTGTGGGTGCAATATGAGTCCTGTAGCAAGTTCTGTGGGTGCAATGTGATGCTATATCAATTAATGTGGGTACAACCTGGTGCTGTGGGTGCAATGGCAATTGATGCGGGAAGTAATAAAAAGTGGCAGAGGAAGGAAATACAAATAAGAAATGTTCCTTTTCAAGGACTTTTTTTTAATTAAAAATGTCAATAAATATTTACTAGCGAAACTTTTTCCTATTGATTAATTTATAGGTATTTTGGACATTTTCTTCACTCTTTATGAACCAAGATTTTGGGAAGTTGCCTTAGTGGCCAGTCCTTGTGGGTGCATGGCAAGTCATTGTGGAGTTTAATAAATCAGTATTTTACTTGTATCACCTTCTCCTTCTGGGGTTTTGTACGGGGAATATGAAGCATAAAGAAACCCAAAATGTCAGGACTTGTTAAATGCAAATTTTGCGCATTGAGTGAATTTTCTAAAGAGAATCCTTAATTTGTATGTGACAAACATAAAACAAAAAAGTGTGAGGGTGCCCAGGACACTTCCCCCTTCATCCAAAAAGGGGGGGCATTAACAAACTGAACTGGGTTCCCATGATTCCCTTCTTATCCAGGATTGAGTTGAGCACCTGCTTCTCTTTTTTATCCCAGTTGAGCAAGGGTTGCTGGGTAATTTATACAAAGTGTAGGAAATCAAAGAAACCTCATGTGATGGGATCACTGGTTATCAACCCTTACGCGACAGTAATATCACCAATAGTTTTGCAGAGATGGATATCTGAACCACCAACTCTCCAAGTTTCTTTAACCGCCATTCATCCCCTTTGGATTAAGGAAAGAGGAATGGACCATTAATAAACAGGTCACATTAAAATAGAGGGATTATGCCAAAGACCATTAAAATGTAAATAATTCTAGGACATGTTTTTCAGGCATTTAATATTATTTATTGATGGTAAAATACATAAAATGCAAATGGTGTTATTGAGTTTTTGAAATTATTTATGCGAAAATATTTATACAAGAAAATACAAAAGACTTTTTAATGTATAAATCCATAATGAATGATAGGTAACAAATGTTAATTTTCTATCACAAGTGTTACATTTATTTTGAAGTAATTTCTGCATAGTACCCTCATCATAAAACATCCATATAACAAGGTGGTTTATATTTATCTTAAAGCATACCATGCATTAAGAGCATTACCAAAAAGTATCATGTTATAATTATTTTATTGATATGGCATCATATTACCTAACGCTGTACAACGAATATACTATGACTGTACTATGACTAACTGCCATAGTGCGAAATGCGTGAGAGTACTGGCCAGTGATTTTGAATCATGAAACAAAAATATGAAAAATAAATGTTTTAATTGATTCATCTTTCCGTTAAGATGTTTATGGGGCAGCAAATAAGGGGCAGCCACAAGTTATACTGTGAAACATCCGCTTCCATCATACTAAATATACAAATAGTGCAACACTGTACAAAAGATAAGGAAGAGACTCCTGCCCTAATGGACTTACCGTCTAACAGGAGTAGGGGCTTTTGTAACATTGGAGGTAAAAGTGAAAGTCAACCACTGCATTTTCGTACATTATGAATAACGCTTCTTGCAACCGAGCGTTTTTTTTTTTTGTCTAATCAGCAAAAGGTGTAATGAGGTTAAATAAACATTATATCTTATTGAATAACCTGGCCCTGCATAAGGCATAGCTAAAAAAGTAACCCATCTCTCCCAGTCTTTGAAGGGCCTGGCTGGCTAAATATCACTGGGGATTGCAGTTCAGCGAACCCCATTTTTTAAAATAACAATAAAAAGTGCTAACATTTCATTTCAATTTCAAAACAGACTCGATACACACGAAGATGCGGTGTGGAAATTATAATGCAAATACACTCCTTGTTTCTTGCTTTGAAACAATTCCCTGTGTGTTGTGAATCCTCACTGAGGTCATTTGTATGCAAACCAAAGGAACTATTTTCTATAACTCTGCTATGTAAATTGCTTTCTATAATCCCTTAGAATTTACAGAGCTGCTTTTCCTATTTGAAATTAGCCAATCAAATTAAAATGACAGAAGTGGAATGATGTCAATATGGACATTTTTCATTAGAAAATAAATACCTGTAATAAAATATGTTTTACTATCACCATTTATTTCTTTAACCTCTATATGGGCTTATTCGCAGTTATTAATATTCTTGATTCCTGCTGGCTGTGTTATTTTGGCAGTACACAGAGAGGATATAATTTATATCTCTGACTGCATCAAAATACCATTATGTTAATATGTTAAACTGACTTCTCTCTTTAATGAAAACATAGGCAGGGGACATAAGTTATCTACTCCAAATGTGTGATTGTCAATCGTGTAAAACTGGCACAGGCACTGTTACTTCATAGCAAGGTTGAGGTAATATGATATAGACTTGGACATAGGAACACACATGTTAATGAATGCCACTGCCTTTAGCATTCTTTAGTCTGGGGATATATCACAATATATCCTCATAGCTCAATAGCCGTTACAGGAGATTCTGTGATAAATACATGAGAACCCAGTGTACAGCCAAGAACTATAAGCCGGACAGATTTTTTTTTCTCAGTGGCATCTAGTTACTAAAGCTAAACTGAAATTAATATGCAATGAAAAGGAAAAAGCAAACATCAGGCCAAATCAGGTAAATTGTTCAATTTGTCTTTCTATCCAACTCACCTTTATTGCATGATTTTTGCCATCTCTTTTTCAGTTCCCCACAGATTACTATTTAGTGTATAGCTCTCATTTGGGGTTTTATATATAGAGTCATTCAGGGGCCACATACTAAAAAATGTAGCAATGTGCAGAAACATTCCATTGTTCCCATTGCAATTCAAAAAAAATCCAAAAAATGACCCATCATTTCTCTTTATACCCAACCCCCCAATACAGGTTGCAATATGTTACTTTGGGGGTATAATATCTCAGAAGAGACTTTGCCAGGGCCACCAATTATTTAACCCCTTTGTGACGTTAGGACGTTCTATGCCGTCCTGACTTTAAGTGCCTTAAAGTCGTTAGGACGGCATAGAACGTCCTTTGTTAAACAGCTCATTGCGGCTCCCCGCGATGAGCTGTTTTCGGATCCCGCTGCAGGCACATGCAGCGGGATCCCACCTGTCATCTGAGGCCACTTTGAGTAGCCTCAGTCTGACAGGGAAAATGTAGCCGGTGCTCAAAGCGAAATCGCGCCGTGCCCGAACTTCCGGGTTCGGGCATGCCTCCGTGACGTCACACGTGACGTCCGGAGGTCTCGCGATCTTTTGGCAGGGACCCACAGGGTCTATTAAGACCCTGATCGGGTCTCTGCCAGAGTGTTCCTGGCTACCGATAACCTTGTGATCGGTGGCCAGGAACAATTTGTGACGTTTTGGTGCTTGCGTCGTTTGGGACGCAAGCACCATGCGTCACGAAGGGGTTAAAGACAGTACTGGCCTGAATATTATACATGTTCAAACTTGTGAAAGTCAGCTCAGAAAGTCAACCCGGTAGATGAAAAGTAGTTCTTGTGGAACTGGGTGTTTCACTTTATGCCATGTCATAAGGTCAGCCGGTTAATAAGGTGTTTATGTGCTAATACTATTGGCAGCATTGCAGAAAACCTTGAACAGATCGTGCAGAGGCTCATTTGTAATTGTTTGAAATGCAAAGGATCTGATGTACTAAAATTAGCACACTTTAATAATAAATACACCATCAGCAAAATATATGCACTATTTTTAAAATAAAGAATATTAAATATTATGAGAAACTTAATAGAACATTCTATATTTTTATATATATATTCAGTAAGCATGGGGTCTATTCACTGGGGTTTGTATAAAAATGATGCACACAGAAAAAACGCTTAATAGTGGCAATATGCGTCAGGAGTTAACGCCATATGTGCTGGCCGCACACTTCTCGGAACTCTTTGACAACCCATGTAAAAAATAATCAGGCGCTTGAAAATGGTGGGCAATTTATGTCAACGTCTCACTTAGACGTAAAGAAGTGCAATAACCACTATACATAAAACACAGCAATCATCCCTTTTTTTAAAAAAAAACAAAACTTCCCTATATTAGTATTTTCAGTACTTTTCTTTAAAAATAAAAAATAAAATAAAAATCACCATTTGTGTGTTTATATATAGTGTTTATATATATACTGAGAAGGTACAGAATAGCTTTTCTTATTAATATAATAATTTCAGATGCTGGTTAGGAATCTTGCCGGATGAGGGACATTAGCAAAAGTTATTTGATTAATACCAGATTTTAATTTGACTCTAGCAGCTTAATTCACAGAATATATTTGATCAACGCATACTTCACCCTTTTAGCACCGTAAGCATGGATAACATATCGAAACAAGCACCTAGAAATCGAAAAATGCATTGTTTCCAGGCAGTGAACATGCTTTTAAATGAAATAAAATAGATTTAGTATGAGAAAAGATGAACAGGATATTATTAAGACAGCGCTGAAGTGAAATAATCCGAATTATTGTTGCATCTTAAGTAGGGAAAAATTGGATGTATGGTGTATTTACCTTGCTTGACTTGCCATGTAAATTAGTGTAGTATCACCATTTAGTACAGTTTTAATTTTAAAGATCATAGATAGATAAATCTCCTACCTGTGCAGATTGTTGACTCTAGTGATAAGTATGGACTACACTCAATAAACCTTTAGTTTAAATTCAAATTATGCTACCCTAGAAGGACTCTGGGAGAAAATTAAATATAGAATGACCAATTATTGTTTTAAATCAGCTACATTTATGTTGTTCTATCAATAAATTATATGCATGCTGGCAAACCAATTAAAATGTAAATTGCAATAATATTGGGCCATGTAATTGAAACAGCAAATAATGTTCCCTTCTCTTTATTAGATTAAAGTTGTGCTGTAGACGTTCTAAACACAAATTTCCTTCATAAATAGTTTCCCCCCCATCTGCGTCCGGCTATTAAACGGCGGGACCACAATTGGAATAATACGAGTTTCGTAAATTCAAGACGTAAAAATCTCATATCTTTGAAGTGGGTCTTTTATTGAATATTTTATGCAGCTTATTTACTCATATTTATATGTTGACCTTATTTCCAGTAGCTTACTCATACATAACCTTTTAACCCAATAATATTGAGAATAGCAAAATGTAAATCTTCTGGTTTATTTTCTTCCCTGTGTATTTTCTCATCTGTTGCTCTCCAAAAAGTGATGCATCAATAAAGAATTTGTTACAACATTCCCATTACCAGTGATTTTAATAAATTAACTATAACTGTATTTACAGCTAAAGAAATTACATTAGTGCCTGAATCGGTTATCATGTGCTCGAGTTGGGATTTGCTGAATCTTGTGATGATAAAGTGGTATAAACAATAGCACACAATAAAGGAGAATAGGTGCCTATAATAGAATGGTACAACCAATAGGGAATGGTGGCACTCAAAATAATGTATGCGGCAACCGCTCTGGCAATAAACCTTTTAAAAACAAAATTTTGATACAGTAAAAATGGTAATGTGATTCATGTAAAAAAGGTTTATTGGGTAGGAAGGGATGTCTTACAGAGAAGTACACCTACAAAGAGGCTAGATGAATTTGTGGCAGAAGGTCATTGATTATAAGCAAGAAGCCGGTCACCTGTCGGTATTTATTTGTTGCTGAACTTAAACTCACATGATCCACAGCCGTAACCAGTTGCCATTCATTTCAAATAAATGTATTAACTGCGTTAGCAGTCTTTATGGCTGCTCTAATGCCTGATGCATATGTTGCAGATCAAGGATTAAACAGTTTGCTCTATTTGGAGACACTCGTACTGGGCATGTGTATCTCATTATATTGCAACAGGAGCTGGCAACCAAATAAAACACTCAGTAAAGAGATTGAGGAGGATGAAGCTGCAGCAAAGATCCCCAAACACATGAGGAGCTGGAAATCAACCCACAATTCACAACAGTAGTAACTGGAGCAGCATTGCATGCAGGTGGTAGACCCACAACGAGAATCAAGCAGGAAGCCCAGCTATGGTCTGCAGGTACCAGGAGTACTGACAGTGTCTGGCAATCACAGGCAGTAGGTTTAGCCTGCAGGAAATGGTTAAAGGCCTGAACCTGGTTATCAGGTTGTCAGCCAGTGCAAGGAACACATTTTAATTATTATTGAAGTTATTTAAAACTGTATTGAAGACTTTTCTATGTACTAAGAGATGTGCTTCTAATTTGCAACATAAATCCAATGCTATTGAACTGGGGATAATAAAGTGGACTAAGCCCATGTGGACCTCATCTTTAGTTGTCTGGTGATATTTCTGGGTACTGAGGTCACGCCCATGGGGCATAACCCTAGTTTCATGAAACCCTTTGTATCTATTGTACAAGATAGTAATACTAATTGCTACTGTTTTGCTTATTTTGTTGGTTGTTTACTTTTCATTGTTGTTTTAAAAGTGAAGATAAATACATATATGTATGAGAAACAATCCACAGTGTATCACTAGAGTATGAAGTCATTGGTAGAAGCTGTGTGACTGCAGCACAGTGGGTTATGTCTAACAGAGCAACAAGAACCCAGATATCATTCCCTTTTTCCAATGATTCCTCTAGCATATTTCGCATTAGACAGAAGTGCTTCCAATTACCACTGCAAATTAACAGAAAGACCATTTCTTGGGAGACCTGCTAATCACAGGTTTTAATTATTGCCATTACATCACTCTAACCTAAGAATCAGTCCCATGATCATGTTATTTCGAAAGTGATCTTCCCCGATAAAAACACATGTCAAGCATATAAAAATTGCAAATTGCTAAATTCGCTGACACAGGTGAAATTTCTGCTGACTATAAGTGCCTGTCTAGTGATGAATGCATTCTTGACACAGCCTCACTGTTTGGACTTCGGAAATAATGAGTATCAATGTCCTAGCAAGGGAATATGTAAAGATAAAGGAGCCCTTTGTATCCTTAATTAAGGAAACTAGCAGCAGACACTGTTCACAGATAAAAGACTGTACATAATAATCATGCATTAATATTATGTTGGGGGTTGTTCTCACGGCACATTTTCCAACTCCCAATTATACTTCTGCAAGGTAAGTTTAACAAAGGATGTGAATAAAACATCTCAGCTACTTTGTTCTTGACATTAGACTATTGTTCCCCAGTATTAAAAACGGTGTTCTTTAAGAATATACAATTGTTTCATATTATCGAGTATCATTTGGTACCCTGTATATCACTCTGTGTTTATATGTTTAGACAAGGTGGATCAGCATTAGAACTCATTTTGTATTTATATATTTTTGTTTGTTTGTTTTCTTAAATGGTAAGCATGTCCTACCACTGATATACTTCTATGTTTTGTGCACAGCATCTGCCATTGTTTTGGTGTAAGGATGTACTATAAAAGATTTGATTTGCAGGTGTGATAAATGTATCCAAATATCCAAACAGGTTGCTCTAGCATCGAAAATGTGTGCTGCTTTGGACCATACGTTTCTTAGGAGCTATAGGCAAAGCCTGTTGTTGTCTGGTCATCAAAAATGTCATAACAAAATGGGGTATAAGGTTTTCGTAGAATTGATTTTACAGTTATATATAAAAAAAAAATACTGTCTGTGTTTCTCACTCTAATAAAGTTGGCTTTTGGTTATATCATTGGTCTGATGCATCAGTTCAAACTCTCAATAGAGTGATAATTGCATCTACTATATAATGATTAAAAAAGCAGGATCCACTGCTACCAAAACCTATTTAATGTGTTGGAGGAAGGTCCGTTAAGCGGCCTCGCAATCAATCCATGGACAGCAAGGTGCAACCAAACAAAGAAGAGCCAACAACCTCAAGTATGTGCAAGCAATTATAATTCAAAAATGTTGTTGGGGGTAAGCTTGTTATATGACAGTTAAATAAATATTGGGCTTCTTGTGATAATCTATACTAGACTTATGGTCAAGCAGTAGGTTAAAGTATAGTAACATGTTAGCAGTGATAATACAGGAAAAAGACTGTAGCTCAGATGAACCCCTTAGTGACATGAACTGTTGACCTTGTATTTCCCTTGGTGACAAGGGCTGTTTTGACATTCCTGGGGTGTTTGTGTTTAGCTATAATTTTCTTCTTTCTCACATACTATACCCACACAAATTATATGTTGTTTTTATCGTCATAAGAAGGGCTTTCATTAGATACCATGATGTTCATATATTATAAGTTACTACAAAAAAAATCATAAAATATGATGAAAAAATAAAAAAAACACTTTTTCCAACTTTTACCTAAAAAACAATTTACACAAATACAATCAAAATACCCCATCTAAATAGTTTCTAAATTTTGTCCCAAGTTCAGAAATATGCTTGTTTCCATGGTTTTTTGTAGTTTTTTGTGAGTTATAGGGCAAAAACAAAAGTAGTGTTTTTTCCCTACAGTTACATTTTGACCCCGACCCCAACCCTGAATTTAACCCTAACTCTAACCCTTAACTTATTATAATTTTAATTTAATTGTAACCCTGACAATTATTCTAATCCTAACCCTAGATTTTAGCTAATTAAGGTTTTTTTTTAATTGCAATGTTGCAACAGCATCAGAGCGACGGAAGGGAATTTTTATTCACTTCCAACGCTCTACCCACAAGAGGGCAACAGCCAAATAGGAGGAACATGCTGCTCCTCCAATATGATTGCGGAAACCGCTCAATCCACAAAAGGACGTGCCTGACATGTCCATTGTCGCGAAGGTGTTTAATAGTTCATACATTTGTATTGCAAGGAATTTTTGGTTCTTTTGTGTCTGAAGCAGATAGTTCATTAATCACCAATTAAACCTAATAATAAAAGTGATGCCACATTTATCGAAACTGGATTAAATGGTAAAAATTAAAAATGATATTTTACTTCCAACAAATTTAAGTCAATATAAATTAGTTTCTACTTTCCTGTTGCATAATTGGAAAATATTTTTGACTTCATTATGCTATATGGTATGTCTGGCAGTAATTGCTATATTTGTTTTTGAGAATATCAACATTAATGAGAAATTCATTTGTATTCTATGGGACTCTAGTTATTCCTCTTAGACTTACCATTTCCCGTATTAATCCGATAGCATTAAATACAATTTTACTCTAGAATAAAACAAAAGCTTGTGTGCATACTAGATTTTTTTTTTTTAAACATTCAGCATTATTTCCCAATAGATTGCTTCTCACCTTAGTAGTTTAGGATAGGCCATGGCTCACGGCACCTAGATAGACAACATCTGTACCGCTGACGTGGTTTCTGTGTTCCTCATGCAGAGTAGGCTTGCTATGCATCTTGGGTCTGAACTGTCTTTTATGGATGGGACCACTCTGATATGCTAATGTAGAGGTCTCTTCTGTAATGGTGATACTCCTCCAGAGTACTCACTATCCTAAAGGGTAAGCTATAGCAACACTGTACGTTCTTAGTGGCTCCAGATTTGGCTAATACAACCCCCCCCCCCCCCCCCCCCAGAAGAACAACACAAACAAAATATAGTGCAGATTTTTGGGTTGTTACAGAACCCCCGCTGGGTACCTCCATCAAAGCACTACTTTCTTGCTGTGATGGCCAAAACAAGCCACCAGACGGAATCAGAGTTGTAGGTAGCTACTCCAATTCACCAAACAGAACTTTCAGCCATTTAGCAGACAACACCAGTAGAACAGGAATGAACATTTATTTGAAAACAGCACAGATATTTATACACAGACAAATATGACATCAACTAAGGGGGCGGTACAGGAGAAACTAATTATAACATTGTAAGCCTCAGACAATAGAGAGACTCATTTTAAACAGGTAATTAGATACGGTAGGATATAACATAATCCACCTTTAAATACAGACACATAATGAACACAACATAACTGTAGGGAATACAATGGGGAAATCCTGCTCACACCTTTCATGATACAAAGGTGTTAAGTTCAGGTACACACAGAGTACCCTTAATTAATGTAACTTCCTAATTAAAGGACATCACTTTACAAAAAGTCTCTGAATGACTTACATAAAGACAATGGGGAATGTGACATAATAATAAGAGTATATTTAACATTATATCTGATACATTTTGAAAGACATGTCTTCATAACTGAATCTGAAATTCTGGAGATATTTTTTAATAGTCTATACCAGCGTAACTATTTAAAATAAATACAAGCTCAATATACAGCTACCGATCCTTCTTCTGTATTCATTTTTTAACCCATGGCTGGTGGTGGCATTTAGCTGTGCTCACACCCATCTCTGCACAGAAACCTTTGGGCAGTCATGCTCATTTCTTGATGGTTAAGTGCCTTTTTAACCCCTTGCCGACAAAGGGCGTGTCAGGCACGTCCTGGGAGAAACTCCCTTAATGACAAAGGACGTGCCTGGCACGTCCTGCGGAGAATCAAGCGGTTTTCGTGATCGATGTCGAGGCAATAGCCAGCACCAAAATTTCTATTCTGGGGCACCCACGATCGCCCCACGGAGCGATCGTGGGAGCCAAATTGACGGAGCAGTAGGCTCTGTCAATATGGCTATGCCCTCTGCCAGTCTGAGCTTCGGAAGTGAAAGTAACTTCACTTCCGTCGCTCTGAATATGCTACTTGACTGCCCCTAGTGGTAGTTAAGTAGCATAGCAATGGAAAAAATGTAAAATAAATATGTAATTAATTAAAAACTAGTTATATAGTTAGATTAGCCTATAGGGTTAAAAGTAAATACATTTTAGCATAAGGGATAGGGTTAAAATTAAATTAAAATTAAAATATATTAAGGGATAGCATAAGGGTTAGAGTTGGGGTTAAATTTAGTGTTAAGGTTAAATTTTGGGTTCGGGCTGGGGTCAAAAGGTCAATATAGGAAAAAAACAAAAAACACTATTTTTGTTTTTTGCCCCATAACTCACAAAAAAATATCGAAAAATATGGAAACATGCATATTTCTTAACTTGGGACAACATTTATAAACTATTTAGACGGGGTCTTTTTTAATGATTGTATTTGTCTAAATTATATTTTAGGTCAAAGTTAGAAAAAGGTTTTTTTTTTTAATTTTTCATCATATTTTATGATTTTTTTGTAGTAAATTATAAGATATGATGAAAGCCCTTCTTATGACGATAAAAACAACATATAATTTGTGTGGGTACAGTATCTGAGAAAAAAGAAAATTGCAGCTAAACACAAACACCCCAGAAATGTCAAAACAGCCATTGTCACCAAGGGAAAGTCAAGGTGAAAATGTCTTGTCACTAAGGGGTTAATCAGTGTCCCATGATTTTGGGCACAGTTACTATTGTTCGTTGCTATTATTCTATTGTTTGAATAAACTCCCAACTGTAAAACTCATGTTACCATAGACCTCTTGACCCTCATCTTATAGAAATTAGAAGCGAGGGGAGCAATGGAAATGTACCAAGGTATGTAAATGACATGTATTATCATGTTTTAGTAATCTATTTCAGTATTTAGTAAATATGTCCAATTAAACACCTACATGTAGAGATCCCAGAAAGATACATTTTTCAAATAATTACAACATTTAGCCCCAAACCTGGCAAAAACTATATTTTATAATAATAAAGAACATGACAACCCCATACATTTATAGATGCAGAGATGAAGATACATTTTTTTAAGATAGATTCTCTTTAACCAATACGCCGTGCCTAACCTTGACAGATTTATCAGTTATAAAACATGATAAGGTTAAACCAATGCCAAGGAATGACTATAGCAATATACCAGCTCTCCTTTTCTTTATTGTCTCAGATGAAGATGTATTTCTTGCTCTATAATGGAATATAAGCGTACTCTGTCTAAATTCCATAATAAAAAAAAGGTGCAACATTCTAGAGTATGGTAATTCCACGCTTCGTACGCAACTCACCTCTTTAAGACTTTCCAGAATTTTCCCAGCATTACCTGTATATGGGATTGTTTTGGGGTTATTGAAATCGATGCATTCATTAATCCCAGAATAGTGCCTGAGAGCCAAATCCCATGAACATATTCCTCAAAAAGGGTTTTTTTAGCGCTTTCAGTTATTTATTAGTACATTAGCTAACACTGTACCTCAATCAAACGTTTCTTTGGCCATGCACAATTAGTGAGTGAAATGTCTTGAAAATAAGTACCATTAAGCTGAGTGTTAGTAACATCTCCTGGATGTCAGACAATCTTCTGTGGTATCTTCTACATGATCAGAACAAGAATGAGAAAATTACTCAACTTTCCCGTCCTTGGGAAATAAGATGAGTTGTTATTATATTTTGCTTTGTTTAAATATACTTGTTTATTTTATCAGTCAAAATGGCTCCTATCAGCAAAATGGTGCAGTGAAATATGAACCAATGAAGCTAAAATATCCTTTCCCCAAATCTTAAAGGGACACTCCCACCAAAAATTAAAAAGGTTTTAATTATTTTTATTTTGCATTGTTCATTTCAGATATGTCTTTTGTTTTTGTTATGTGAGTTTATTTAATAAAATGTTTAACTAAACAAGTGTCACCTAGTCCTGCCCACTAGTGATACACAGGAGCCAGTAAGAGAGTAGGGGTGTATCTTATGACATCATCATGCAGGCTCTGCCCAGAGTTGTAAAGTGAGACTTGCTGGAAGATTTTGTAGAATGTTGCATCATGGGTAAAATTCACAAAATGGATGCAGGAGATAGACACCCAATTTTATTTTTTACATTTAGATGAAATGATTTCAAACATAGATAAATACAAACAATGGCAAATATCATATATATGTGTATGTTTTAAATGCACATGTATTCTAGTTACATATTATGTAAGTGTTCCTTTAAGTCTGAATATATAATTTGATCAAAACATACTGTATTGCCTGAACATTATACCTTCATATCCTTATCCATTAGAGATCTGCAATTTCCAATTTTTATAATTTTGTAAAATCATTCCACAGGCACCTAAAATATCTACTGCATTGCATTCCCAGTGGTACATAAAAATAATGGAAATATAATATTTAAAGCTTTGATAGCTACATTCTACATTTATTCAAAATAATACAGAAAACTGCCCATCTCTCTGAAATTTACATTGATATTTTTCTCGCTAAACATCCTTTTTTTTCATTGTTTGCATAAAACCTGAAAGTTTATGTCTACAGTTGTTCATACACAATTCAGAATGCTCCACGGGTGATGTATCGGTACCTGGGTTTTGGCAGGACCTTTCTAAAACATGCATCCGTGTTGCAGTATTTTCATGTAAGTATCTCAAATAAACAGAATCAGACAACCAAACTGTAAATCAGTTCTGCTTGAATTGAGGTCAGTATATGATTTGCATTACTTGCCTTTGTAATCATGCATATGGTTATGTGGTCCTACGGCTGCCTCAGAAATATCATTTGTTTTGCCGTCACTGGGATTCTACTGACTTTGCTCATTGGCAAGTTTCTTATTACTGTTAAGATATACATATCTACTTTAAGAGAGAAAGTTCCCTATGAATAAAATATTAGCAGGGTAATCTTAGGAAAATAAACAAGAAATAATATGAAATCAGCAAATAAAAGGAAAAATTATAATTATCGAGAAGATGAGATCAATTTGAAAGTAAACGGGAAATTCTGCGCATAAACGGTGAAATGTGAAAACGCAGATTCGCACAAGCTACACAAGCTACATGGCTTTGCTAATTTTAAAGGCTGATTTAAGAGGCGGCATACTCACATGTCTATGACTGAGTGCTCGTTGAGCATTAAACACGCTTGGCCATTTTTAGGTTTTTGCCGTGTAAAAGCCTAGCTGCCTGCCTTGTTTGTTTGCCAAGCATGACATAAAGTTTGTCAAAAGCCGGAAGCTTTTGAACAAATTGACTTCTCTGATTCTTCCCACTGTTGTTAGTATGTTCATTCAGGTGGGATAGGAGTCATACCATTCGGTCCCAGGAAGTAAGTCCACATAACGGCACACTGATACAATTTTTTGGGTTCCTAGTACAATTTGCTATATAGGTTATTACAAGCTGCAGATAGGACTGAAGCCCGCCACCATTTTGTATTTTTTGTTCAGAGACTAGACATTTGCTAGTGTTACCCACCAACAGGGTGTCTAAGTCCTTCTCATAAGCATTTTATGGAGCCCACATCTGGGGAAAAATTACATCTATTTTTAATGCAGACAAAACTACTTTTTTTGAGGAGAGGTGGAATATTGTTCCTATATATATATATACATTAAAACATGTAACTGCAAATCTGGTGACACAGGTTTTATTGGTCTACTTTTAATAGATCTAGCAGATGTTTTATCACTTTTCTGTTGAAATGTTATGTTGAGATATCATTTTGGTGTACACATGAAATGTTATTTCAGAACACATATATTCACTAAAGCAACAAAAATGGCAGTATTTGTATAATAACAAATATTAACATCATCAATTATTCATAATGAAAAAATGTATTTTTTTGCATTTATCTTCAATTCTCAAAGTGCTACGAGATTCAGAGTATAATATTCAGGAAATATGTAGAGTTAAAATGGTACTCTTTATTGGCTTGTTGGGAGTCAGCTTGCAATCAAACGCTCAGTTTGCCAGTAAAAAGTATCATTTTATCTCAGCTTATTTCCTCAATAGTTTCTGTATTTCCACAGCTAACACAGCACTGCCCCTCTACTTATGATTTTACTTAATAGTGGGAAGACAACTACTTCTCTGTTCTTACTGTAATATTTTACCAGTTCTTGATTTTTCCATCTTGCTTATCACATGTAGGCCATAGTTGCACTTTTACATTTTCCCTCTCACTGCAGGGCTGTCTTTAATGTTATGCCTATCGTGAACACTGTTAAGAGACTTTGTTTCCTGAACTGTGTTAATGGGAGGCGTTCCCCAGGCCATGCCCTATCAGAGGGCTTTTATGGGCTATGCCCTACCAGAGGGCTTTCGCGACCATGTCCTATCAGCAAGCATCCCCTGGCCATGCCTCTCACTCACACTGGCACATACACTCTCACGCACACTGACATACACACAGGGTCGGACTAGTCCACCGGGATACCAGGAAAAATCCCGATGGGCCACCTTCCCTTGGGCTGTTGTGGCCACTTTAAACCATTCGGCTGCCACTGCTGCATTAAGAAATTTGGTCGTCGTTGCCTTAATGAATTTGTTGGCGGGCGAAAGTTTAAGAAATTGGGTATCGGCCACCGCTTTAAGTAATTTGCTGCTGCAGCCGGATGTTGCGGCGGCAGTTCTGGCGTAGGGGGATGGGAGGGCAGACAGTGAGAGAGAGACATGGAGGACGAAGGGAGGGCTAGGGGAAGAGAGAGACACGGAGGAGGGAGGGAGGGCTGGGGGAAGAGAAAGACACGAAGAAGGGAGGGCTGGGGAAGAGAGAGACATGGAGGATGGAGAGCTGTGGGAAGAGAGAGACATGGAGGATGGAGAGCTGGGGGAAGAGAGAGACATTCAGGGGGAAGAAAGAGACACGGAGGGGGAAGAGAGAGACAACGAGGAGGCAGGGAGAGCTGGGGGAAGAGAGAAACACGGAGGAAGGAGGGCTGGGGGAAGAGAGTGAGAGACACTACAGGGGGAGAGAGAGAGACACTATAAGGAAGAGAGAAAGTGACAAAGGGGGGGAGGCAGAGACACGGGGGAAATAAAGAGACATGGGGGGATAAAGAGAGACACTACAGGGGGAAGGGGGAGAGAGACACTACAGAAAGGAGAGCAGGAGGGATACTACAGAAATGAGAGACACTTAAGAAATGAGAGAGTGAGAGAGACACACTTCAGAAATGATAGAGACGCTACAGAAATGAGAGCGAGAGACACACTACAGAAATGAGAGAGAGACACACACTACAGAAATGAGAGAGACACACACTACAGAAATGAGAGAGACACACACTACAGAAATGAGAAAGAAAGAGAGACACACTACAGATATGAGAGAGAGAGACATACACACTACAGAAATGAGAGAGAGACACTACAGAAATGAGAGAGAGACATACACTACAGAAATGAGAGAGACATACACACTACAGAACACTACACTACTTAGAGAGCCTCCATGGAGTGCAGTTACCCTGCACTAGGCCCTGGGTCTCCGTATTCTGCCAATGAACTCCTGAAAAACATCAATGGGCGGTCATGGTTCTATGTCATCTGGACCCCGTCCCTGCAAAGCATTCCTCTTATTGACTCAACTCTAGTGCACTAAGTAGACAGAGACATTAATTAACATTAATAGCTAACCTTTGGAACTATACCTGTTGTGGACTATATTTTGCATCGATAAGATTGTTCTGATACACACTTACATTTATAGGTACATCACATATACATATGAATATATAAACACACAAATATTTATATATAGACTCAAATATATGTAAGCATACAGTAGCAAGAAAAAACAACTAATCCCTTTGAAATTACCTGTTTTTCTGAATTCATTTGTAATAAAATGTGATCTTATCTTCATCGAAATCACAAATATAGAGAAACACAATGTGTTTAACCCCATCACGCCAGATGGTGCCAAATGGTTGTTAACGACCAAAGTGCCAAACCGGAGTCTTTGTGCTCCGGGCCCCCGAATACTTGGTGATTGGGAGCCAGGAACAAACAAGCAAAGACCCAATCAGGGTCTCTACAGACCCTGTTGGTCCCTACTGACATATGTGATGTCGCGGAGGTGTGCCCAAACACGGAAGTGCAGAGTTGCCAAAAATGTAGCCAACGCTTTCTTTCAGAGTCAACCACATTTTGATTGTCAGACTGAGGCCACTCCTCCTAAAATTGTTCCAGCATGGCATTCTAATTCTGCTGGGTTAGGATTATCTAAGACGATAAACTGTGTTGTTTGTTTGAGAAAGAATGCATGATGTGTAAAGGTGTGTGGTCTTCGTTGGCCAAGTTCCTATTAAAATCACTGGGGACTCAACTCCAAAAATGTTAAATTCTCATGTAAGTTGCATTTGCAGAATTTAGTCCAGCATGCAGATTGCACTCACAGGACTTTCCCCAGCATGCAGATTGCACTCACAGGACTTTCCCCAGAATGCAGATTGCACTCACAGGACTTGCCCCACCATGCAGCCCAGCACTGAGATTGCACTACAGGACTTGCTCTGCAGAGAAGGATCCAGAGCCTGACTTTGAGAGGGGCACTGTCCATGTCTGTCTGTCTTTTCCTCTCCCCCCATGGCAATATTCTTAAAGAAGCTTATCTCTTTTTGCATCTCAGAAGCAAGCTGTTTTTGCAAACCCACTAGCTAAAGCATACAGATTCACACACTAAGGGTTTTAATCATGAAAGAGGAAATTGCAGGGAATTGACCAGAACATTTCCACTTTTGGAGGCTGATCTGCTGTCCCCGAGAGCTCTACCTTTGTCCGGCTTTTAGGGACAGAGGTAGATCTCAGGCGGATAGCGGGACTGCTGGTTCAATTCTCCGATCTGTTACACTGGAGAATGCATACTGCACATGTGCAGGCTAGCGCGTATGCCCAGTGGTGCTGTCAGTTTGAGTGATGACATTACTACGCATGCACAGTAGTGCTGACACTTGACCTCCCAAGGCCTGCCCCCTGGCATCCCAAATCACTGGGGGCAGAGGTTGGGAGGTATGTACCAATACTGTGCTATCAATCTATATATTTTAGTAACTAATCTGTACCATATGCAGTTCATTAACTATAGTTTGTATTGAATAGACATGTGCAAAATTAAAATTTTCGTTTCGTTTTCGTCCATTCGGACGAAAATGTTATTTATTTCGTCTAAAACGAATTTCGTTCATTAGTGCATTCGTTTCAGACGAAATTCGTTCATTATTTTCGTTTCGTTAATTTTTTTCGTTCGTTTTATAGAATACAATGTAATACTATTGGCTTTCTATAAACCGAACGAGAGCCCCATTCATAAGAAATTCTTATGAATGGGGCTCTCGTTCGGTTCATAGAAAGGCAATAGTATTACTTGTATTCTATAAGCCGAAAGTCTATAAACCGAACGACTTTCGGTTTATAGACTTTCGGCTTATGGAATACATGTAATCCTATTGCTATTCTATAAACCGAACGACTTTCGGTTTATAGAATAGCCATAGGTTTACATGTATTACATAAGCCGAAAGTCTATAAACCGAAAGTCGTTCGGTTTATAGGCTGTCGGCATTTAACTATACAGAGACAGAGTCTCCATTCATAAAATTATGAATGGAGACTTTGTCTCCGTGTAGTAAAATGCCGACAGCCTATAAACCGAACGTTCGGTTTATAGGCTGTGGGCATTTTACTACACGGAGACAAAGTCTCCATTCATAATTTTATGAATGGAGACTCTGTCTCCGTGTAGTAAAATGCCGACAGCCTATAAACCGAACGTTCGGTTTATAGGCTGTCGGCTTATGGAATACATGTATTCCTATTGCTATTCTATAAACCGAAAGTCGTTCGGTTTATAGAATAGCAATAGGAATACATGTATTCCATAAGCCGACAGCCTATAAACCGAACGTTCGGTTTATAGGCTGTCGGCATTTTACTACACGGAGACAGAGTCTCCATTCATAAAATTATGAATGGAGACTTTGTCTCCGTGTAGTAAAATGCCGACAGCCTATAAACCGAACGTTCGGTTTATAGGCTGTCGGCTTATGGAATACATGTATTCCTATTGCTATTCTATAAACCGAACGACTTTCGGTTTATAGAATAGCCATAGGATTACATGTATTATATAAGCCGAAAGTCTATAAACCGAAAGTCGTTCGGTTTATAGGCTGTCGGCATTTAACTATACAGAGACAGAGTCTCCATTCATAAAATTATGAATGGAGACTTTGTCTCCGTGTAGTAAAATGCCGAAAGCCTATAAACCGAACGATCCGTTTATAGACTTTCGGCTTATATAATACATGTAATCCTATGGCTATTCTATAAACCGAACGTTCGGTTTATAGAATAGCAATAGGAATACATGTATTCCATAAGCCGACAGCCTATAAACCGAACGTTCGGTTTATAGGCTGTGGGCATTTTACTACACGGAGACAAAGTCTCCATTCATAATTTTATGAATGGAGACTCTGTCTCCGTATAGTTAAATGCCGGCTTTTAACTATACGGAGACAAAGTCTCCATTTATAATTTTATGAATGGAGACTCTGTCTCCGTATAGTTAAATGCCGGTGTTCTGACAAATTTCTGGAGCAAATTCTCCTGCGCAATCGCAGGAGAATTTGCTCACTGCGCATGCGCATAAAGTTACAGCTGATAACTCAGCTGTAACTTTGTGACCACCGCGCATGCGCCAGCTGCGCAACCCACCTCCCGCCCCCTCACACCCCCTGCACACCCCTTCTTACCAGATCATCGACCACAGCGATACACAGCGCATGCGCACGCCTATCCAGCCGTTTGGGAATGTGCGCGTCCGTTGTTGTGTTCTTAAGGTGGTAAGTAACATGGGGCGTCGGGACATAAGGGGGCAAGCATCCTGGTGAGGGCTGCCTCATCTTGATGGGATTTGTGATCCTCCTGCTGCATCAATAATACAGCAGGAGGATCACAAATCCCATCAAGATGAGGCAGCCCTCACCAGGATGCTTGCCCCCTTATGTCCCGACGCCCCGTGTTACTTACCACCTTAAGAACACAACAACGGACGCGCGCATTCCCAAACGGCTGGATAGGCGTGCGCATGCGCTGTGTATCGCTGTGGTCGATGATCTGGTAAGAAGGGGTGTGCGGCGGGTGTGAGGGGGCGGGAGGTGGGTTGCGCAGCTGGCGCATGCGCGGTGGTCACAAAGTTACAGCTGAGTTATCAGCTGTAACTTTATGCGCATGCGCAGTGAGCAAATTCTCCTGCGATTGCGCAGGAGAATTTGCTCCAGAAATTTGTCAGAACACCGGCTTTTAACTATACGGAGACAAAGTCTCCATTTATAATTTTATGAATGGAGACTCTGTCTCCGTATAGTTAAATGCCCACAGCCTATAAACCGAACATTCGGTTTATAGGCTGTCGGCTTTTAACTATACGTTTGTCTCCATTCATAAATTTATGAATGGAGACTCTGTCTCCGTATAGTTAAATGCTATTGTATTCTATAAACCGACTCTATTTCGGCTTATAGAATGCAATAGTACTACGAATGGACGAATGAACGAATGATTTTCCTTTATTAACTATTCGTTCATTCGATTTAGTTAGCTTAGCATTTTCGTTCTTCGTTTTTCGGGCGAATGGACGAAAATGCAATTTTCGGACGAAAATGCATTCGTCCGAAAACGAATGCACATGTCTAGTATATATTCACATGTAAATTGCTTTTTTAATAAAAAATTATGATATAAATAAAATCTTGTTTTTATTTCCTTTTATGTGACAAAGCTGCCTCTCTCTTTCCCTTGCCCCCAGATTTGTCGCTCTCCCCCCCTTAGTGTTGTCTCTCTCTCACCCTCCCTTTGGCTCCCCCCTCGCTCCCCTTGTGTCTGTCTCTTCCCCCCTTCCCTCCCCTTGTTTCTCTCTGCCCCCCCCCCCCCTTGTTATTCTGTCCCCCCCTCACCTGTTTCTTGCTCCCTGGTGGCTAGTGGGGGCAGCCGGGGGATGTATGCACTATACATAATAGACGGAAGTGTCGGGCAGCATGGAGGTTGTCTGCACGATTCGTGCAGACATCCCCCAGCTGCCCGATTCTCCCTGGTGGCTAGCGAGGCAGCGGTGGATGTCTGCGCGATGAGCGAGACCTCCCCTGCTGCCGCCCGGAACGACAGCCAGGACTTTTATGAGGAAGCCGGAAGTACCCAGCTTCATCATAGAAGTCCCGGCGGTCATGCCGGGCGGCAGCAGGAGAGGTCTCGCTCATCGCGCAGACATCCACCGCTGCCTCGCTAGCCACCAGGGAGAATCGGGCAGCTGGGGGATGTCTGCACGAATCGTGCAG
The DNA here is from genome assembly GCA_036172795.1 of Pelodytes ibericus. Taxonomy (NCBI): domain Eukaryota; kingdom Metazoa; phylum Chordata; class Amphibia; order Anura; family Pelodytidae; genus Pelodytes; species Pelodytes ibericus. The sequence goes on from CM069864.1 coordinate 28,001,565, forward strand.
ACAACCTCCATGCTGCCCGACACTTCCGTCTATTATGTATAGTGCATACATCCCCCGGCTGCCCCCACTAGCCACCAGGGAGCAAGAAACAGGTGAGGGGGGGACAGAATAACAAGGGGGGGGGGGGGCAGAGAGAAAGAAGGGGAGGGAAGGGGGGAAGAGACAGACACAAGGGGAGCGAGGGGGGAGCCAAAGGGAGGGTGAGAGAGAGACAACACTAAGGGGGGGAGAGCGACAAATCTGGGGGCAAGGGAAAGAGAGAGGCAGCATTGTCACATAAAAGGAAATAAAAACAAGATTTTTTTATATCATAATTTTTTATTTAAAAAGCAATTTACATGTGAATATATACTAGACATGTGCATTCGTTTTCGGACGAATGCATTTTCGTCCGAAAATTGCATTTTCGTCCATTCGCCCGAAAAACGAAGAACGAAAATGCTAAGCTAACTAAAGCCGGATGAACGAATGGTTAATAAAGGAAAATCATTCGTTCATTCGTCCATTCGTAGTACTATTGCATTCTATAAGCCGAAATAGAGTCGGTTTATAGAATACAATAGCATTTAACTATACGGAGACAGAGTCTCCATTCATAAAATTATAAATGGAGACTTTGTCTCCGTATAGTTAAAAGCCGGCATTTAACTATACAGAGACAGAGTCTCCATTCATAAAATTATGAATGGAGACTTTGTCTCCGTGTAGTAAAATGCCCACAGCCTATAAACCGAACGTTCGGTTTATAGGCTGTCGGCTTATGGAATACATGTATTCCTATTGCTATTCTATAAACCGAACTTTCGGTTTATAGAATAGCCATAGGATTACATGTATTACATAAGCCGAAAGTCTATAAACCGATCGTTCGGTTTATAGACTTTCGGCATTTTACTACACGGAGACAAAGTCTCCATTCATAAAATTATGAATGGAGACTTTGTCTCCGTGTAGTAAAATGCCGACAGCCTATAAACCGAACGACTTTCGGTTTATAGACTTTCGGCTTATGTACTACATGTAATCCTATGGCTATTCTATAAACCGAAAGTCGTTCGGTTTATAGTTTAGCAATAGCATTACATGTATTCTATAAACCGAACGTCGTTCGTTTTAAAGACTTTCGGCTTATAGAATACTATTGGCTTTCTATAAACCGAACTAGAGTCGAGTCCCCATTCATAAGAAATTCTTATGAATGAGGAGGGACTCTAGTTAGGTTTATAGAATGCCAATAGTATTCTATAAGCCGAAAGTCTTTAAAACGAACGACGTTCGGTTTATAGAATGCATGTAATGCTATTGCTGTTCTATAAGCCGATAAGCAATAGCATTACATGTATTCTATAAACCGAACGTCGTTTGTTTTAAAGACTTTCGGCTTATAGAATACATGCTGCTATTGGCTTTCTATAAACCGAAAGAGTCCCCATTCATACGAATAGGTCAATTGACCTATTCGTATGAATGGGAACTCAATTTCGGTTTATAGGAAGCTAATAGCATTACATGCATTCCATAAACCGAAAGTCATTCATGTCGGTTTATGGAATGTAGTACAATGCTATTGGTATTGTAAACCGACTCTATTTCGGTTTAGAATGCCAATAGCACGCATGGACGAATGGACGAATGAACGAATGATTTTCGTTTATTAACCATTCGTTCATTCGGATTTTGTTAGTTAAAATTTTCGTTATTCGTTTTTCGGACGAATGGACGAAAATGCTATTTTCGTCCGAAAATGCATTCGTCCGAAAACGAATGCACATGTCTAGTATTGAATACAATAATGCCTCAGACAGTAATAATATTGATAGCTCTCAGTTTTTTATGGCACAGAATGGTTACTGGTAGTACATATGGTAGCTTAATATTAAATAACCATTTTTATATTGAATGAGTTAGAAACTGAAAATTAGGTATGGATTGGTATGTTGGGGACAACTGTTTAAAAGGCAGCCTGGGGGTAAATTGTTTTCCAGTCCCCCTTGCCAGCCCTGCCCTGGCTGTGGAGTCTGTGATACACATGGCACGTTACGATGAAGTTGCTGTGGAGTATGTTGTCGACACACACACTGCACCTAAGGTGAGGTTTATTGCTGTAGAGTCTGTGAAACAGTGACATCAAATAAATACAACACACTTTAACTTTGCCTAGGGTGCAAAGAGCCATTCGCCAGCACTGGTTGTAGCAGTCTGGTATTGTGGAGTACAGCATAAACTGTGTGCCGGGAGAACAACATATAAGCTGGAAACCAGAGGTAAAAACTGCAGTTAGCATGGGCCTTGTACTGTTTGTTGTCACAGGGCAGCTGTCTCTTTTTCCTGCCTTAAAGATTGTCCATAAATATTAAGATCACCTATACTGTATATCTGACAAACATTTTTTTTAATCAAACTGAAGGAAATTCCTAGTCGTATAACATAAACTGTATAAAACTTGTAAATTCCACTCAGACAAGGCTGTGTGGGTTCCCTGAACAGTCCCAGGCTCTAAGGCATGAACATTGTTCAATAAACTAATGAGAAGTTACCCAACACAAGGAGGAGATTTTTATGAGGCTTTTAGTAGAATGGTGTTTATGGTTCTTTAGGTAGATTCCCATGTTTCTTTCAATCACACCAGTTTACTAGTGTAAACCTTTACTAATGGAACTTCCCCTACTTCTAACGTATTGAATAACTTTGATCAGCAGTGAATAATTGAAATAATGAACAGATAGGGAGAAGATGCCGAAGACAAATAGAATTAGCCACTGGAATTAGTTGTTAAAGAGGTGGCATAAAGATAGATTGTTAATAATATTAAAGTATTTAATAATACAACTACTACAATGTGTTATAGAATGATTTGTTAAACAAAAGGTCAACCCAAGATGCCAAGAGCTAGATAATATAAACCATGCTGACAAATATGATCACATTTATCTGCATTAATATAACTACATTCACAAATAACTTATTGGCTACCCCAATGTGAAGACAAAAGCAAAATAACTGAAAAATACAGGGTATTTCTTAACTTAGGACAAATATTAGTATCTATTGACAAACTTTTTTCATTTTGTAGATGGGTAAAAGATTTTTCAAGTAAAAGTTTATTTTACAATTATATTTTATTGTTTATTTTATAGTAAATTATATGACATGATCAAAATAATGATATCTTAAGAAAGCCCTTCTTATCCCCCAAACCCACTTCAATATATAATTTTTGTGGGAACAGTAAATGAGAAAATGACAGCTACACACAAACACCGCAGAAGTGTTATAGCCATTATCACGAACTGTACAACATGGCCAAAACTGTCTGGTCATAAAGGGGTTAATCCGGTCCTCATCATGATGTAAATATACTGCCACAAACATGGATGTAGATTCAGCCCGTCAAATAGTACTTTTTTTTTTACTAACCATTATTTATATTTTCTTCTTTTTTTCTGTAATCATTTTTACACCAAATAAATTAGAATGGAGGCTTTGTAAATGTTGCACATGAACCAAAAAATTACCTCTTTGTCACCAATATCCATAATCTCGTGTGATTGAACATAGGTCCTATGGAGTGTTGCTTTAAATAACTACGTTGGGTAGGTGCACCCAGCTCAGAGATATTTTGTGAATGATGTGCCTGCTTGAATATTGGCACAGTATATCCTTTTAAATGGACACATCATTGTGTTCTTTTCATCTTGCTTTTCTTAGGTGAGCATTTTTCAAACCATTAAATACTCTCTATTGTTTCTAAAACAGCAAACAAGGCAGCACATCAATATTATGTTGTTTTGAGAACCAATGATCCATCACAACATAAAATGAAATGGAGTGAAATTAAGATACCAAAAGGATGCTGGGGAGATAATAGATGACTGTAATAGAACACTAGAAATTGAATTTGTAGAAAGTTCAGTGCTAGAAATGCAAAAGTAAATTTCTCAAATGTGCATAAAATTATAGGAATGGAAGCATGTTCAGTCTGTGTGTCTACCAAAAACATTGGTGTATTTTCGATAATTTATTTGTAATTTCCATGTTTTGTCTTTATAATTATGGGGCAATTTCATCTGTAAAGACGATTTCTCAAAGATCCCTTGGCAATGGAAAATCTACGTGAGCTGAAAGAGATTGGGATGTTTTATTGTGCAAACAGTATTTTAGCACTTTTATCCAAACCTTCTAACTTTTAAGGGGTTTCGTGAAGAAAGGTGGGGGTAGCAGAGGCAAATGTCTGCTGTACAAGACAGCATCTGTCCAGGGCTATGTTTAAAGACTGTCTTATACTAGAAGCATTTGCTCCAAGGGATCCATTTATAAAGGCCAAAAGGTGATCATTGTTAAACCTATCTGTAATAAGCCTACCCAGAATCCCTTGCAGGGGTGGTCGCACTGTACGTTTAGGATTTCTGCTGGAAAAGCAAGTCTTATGTTGCATAAATATTATGGTGTGCTATCAAACTGTGATTCCCGTATGCTACTTTAATCTTAAATCTATCTTTATGGTGTCTATCCGCTACAAAGTGAATCAATGTGAACTGACAAGTAGACTACAAAAATTAGGCATTAATAGCTACGTGGGAAAAAGTCTTGGAAGATTTTTACAACTTAGCTATTAATTCCTGAATTAGGGTGACCACTTAACCCAGGACCCTTCTGCAATGGGTCAGCTTCAATCCAGGACAATGCAAAGGCTATATGACTGTCAAATAGCTATCCTGTAAGCCAGTCACCAAAAAAAAGTAATTAAAATAAAGATTGTTTGTACCTTCTAACATGTGACAATATTTCATATAACTGATCACACACAAATCAGATAAACAAATACACCCTAAATCTTCTCTTATTTAGGCATCAGTTTACATTTTCCATTTACACGTCTTCATAGGCCAATGTGCACATTGTTATACACATACATACTCCTTGTATAATGTAATTCATAGTGGAAGCACAAGTCATAAACATTGAAAAACTATTGTCTCCTGGGCAACAATAAAGAACATTTAAATGAATTATGTGGCATGCATTAAACTTGAAAGCTGAGAAGATTGTAATGAAATACAAGGCATCTTTGTCAGAACTCTTATACATCACTCATTAATTTATTACTCATATTTTTGGAGATATTTGCTATCTCTCCTAGTACGTCATTCATCGAGTGGCAATCCCCTTCCATAAAATATACATAACTAATTCCATCCTCAATGAACTACATTTATATGTATGTAATATTGTGGGTTTTATTTGTGACATCATACATTTTATTTATAGCCTATGGATTTAATGAAATCCAGCCAAAGGCTTTAGGGTCTGTATATTTTTCATCCATCACTGTGATTAACTATGTGGACAATGGGAAACTGGTAAATGGTAGATTCTTTGTATTCCAGTAGTCAACCTCTTGACAGGATACATTTGTGGTGGCATCTTGTAGCATTGAAGACCTATAAAGTAAATACACATTAAATTACTGGCAAGACTCCCCTTCTAACAATTCAAAACCATAATGAACAAAATGGAAGGTAGTATGTGGCTCGACAATCTATCAGCACAGTTATTGCCTGATTGGTTGCTGGTTCCCAACAGCAGACGTACTTATTGGTCAAGAGCAGAAAACACTCATTGGTCATTCCAAGAAGATTTCAGACCATTGGACTAATTCTGAACCTATCTCTATGTACAACTTTTAAATAAATTAATAGTGTTGCCAAAAAAAAGTGTTTGTCCAGAACAGCGGTTAGGCATGTTCATTGAGGTCAACGCAAAATAAGGTTACAACTCTGCTGATTACAAAATGATTTCTTGCTACAGAGCCAACTGAGATGGTCTATCACAGCCAAGTATTATTAAGGAAGAATACATAGAGATTTATATTGGCTTTAAGTATGACCTGGTAATGTTATCATTAACCAACTAAATGACAGTAATTTTACTGACCTCCCAAGAATGAAAAGGTTGAGTTGAGACAGGTACAGAATCTGCAAGATCAAAGATTTAATATACTCTACAGGCACTACTTATGTATATATATATATATAAATATGTTTCCCCGATGAGGCAATAAAGTTTACCTATGACTATCTGCTTCATCAGATGAAACACAGCAGGCGTAAGCTATTAGTGCCTGAAGATCCAGCCTGCATTTATGTTGTAATGAGAGTCAGTCATCAGGAGTCAAACAGGCTTTCTATAACTAGGTTTAGTTTTGGTTGCAGAACTGTTGGTAGCAGTAGAACCTACAACAGCTCTGGAAAAAAAACTCTCTTGCTCAACAATTTTGTGCCTTTATTTTTTCTGGTCAATGCTGGTGTGATGCAATAGGATCATCCTAACATTGGAAAATGACACTTCCATCTCTTTGATGCTTTTGCTAGACTGCCCCTAGAGCCAGTCAGCAACATTGCAATGTTTAGCTAAAAGTGGAGGGTTAGAATAATGGTTAGGATTACAATTAAACTAGGGTTAGCAGAAGGGTTAGGGTTACAATTAAATGAAAACTAGATAGGTTAGGTTAAATTTAGGGTTAAATTTAGGGTTCGGGTTGGGGTCAAAAGGTCAGTGTAGAAAACCCCCCCCCCACATTATTTTTGCCCTATAAAACATGGAAATAAGCATATTTCTAAACTAGGGGTCAAAACTTTAAAACTATTTAGATTAGTGGCCAATTAGAATAGGAGAGACGCTTGTTCGCTCCTAATATGGAGTGGGCTTTAAACCCCTGGCCAATCACGAACAGGCTGACAATTCAAACGTACAGAACGTACCCAGCGACCAGGCTTAACCTTTATTGACAGTGGTCGCTGGAGTATGATTCTGGGCAACAAACAGAGTGTGAATAGCTTTTTTAAATATAAAACACAACGCCGTCCAGGTAACCAGACCACTCTAGTCACAGTGGCTACTGTGACACTAAAATGTGTTCTAGAATTGACTCCCTCCCATACACATAGACCTCTTACACACAGATACAAACACACATGAATAAAAATATAAACTTACAGATGCATAGGATTTTTTTACACCTAAAAAAAAAAATCAGGTGCAGCACCATATCATCTGTTTACTAAAACTAAAAATATCATGTATTGCTTGCTATTATGTTCCTCTGTTGTCTGTAAGTCTAGCTTTGATATTAAGCAGACAGTCGTTTTGCCATAGTAGACAGTATTTATCTCTGTGATTTTGTGCTCCTGCAATGTTTATCTTTGCTTGAGTTGCTTGGCTATTGCAATGCTAGTCGAAATGATTCATGGGTCTGACAGATGTCTGGTACAGCTGGATGTGTCCTTGATTATCCCCAAAGTCTGGACAGTACTGTCATTCACCAGAGCCCAAATTATCTCTGTATTGGCGATTGAGTCTTGCGTGACAGTACTGTAATGGCTAATTACTAAGCATACCTTTGGTACTGACTTGATTGGGCGAAATGTTGAGAAAAAGGAAAATTATGTAATAATAAGACTTATTGGTAACTACACTGCTCGAGGTGTCCAATTTATTACTATATTACAGAGATAGATTTCTATCTTCTAGGAAACACAATTGAAATAGGTACAAAAAGTGAAAATCAGACAGCCAACTGCCTTCATGTTCCTTCAGATGCATTCAGTAAAAAATGACTACTTTTGAATGAGCGTTCAAGAAAGATGATTTATATGTTTTTTTTTCTAAGCATTTGACATCGCCTGCAATCAAAATCTGGATGTCAGATGTGAAACTTTAAACTGACAAATATCAATAGAGAATATCTGATTCGTGTAAAGAAACCACATGCTTTGTTTTAAGTAATTGTTTCCCCCCCCCCCTCTAATGTGGAAAAGGGGAGCGGATTTCATACATAGGAAATAAAATGCATGCCTTCCTGACAGTGATGGATTATGGATGCTAGAACAAGCTATTAGCAGTGAGAGGATGTAAGTGCAATATTCTCAGTAAGGCATGATGAAGGGCCATTTATTAGCTAGGGATGCAAAGTAAAAGAGCATTTTCTGTTTAGTAAATAACCTTTACTGGGATCCGGACACATAATAGCATGCCAGGTATCTCTTGCTCTTAAAAACTGCCAGAGAAAACGGGGGGAAAAAAGAATATATACCCCTTCTTCCACGCAGCTGTAAATTAGCACTATTTGACAAACAGTGTTTGCACAAAGCAGATAGGTAGGGAGTAGAGGGTACAAAATCCCATTCTGACTTTTAGTGAAGATGATGAGATCCCAGGAGACTAGACAAAGGAGAGCAAGAACAGCTTTTCACAAAAAGAATACAGTAATTTGCCTTGTCCTGTCCAAGCAACGTTTGAATGTCACTCCTGTCTTAATTACCAGACTAACAAAGCTATTCAGTGTTATACTGCAATTTTTCTCTTTTTCTCAGGCTCACGAAATAACTCTAACTCACATGAGATTCTCAGTAAGGCCTGAGGTTTTTTTGGGCTGACTGACAAAATTGAAGTACAGCGGAGAAAGATCCTCAATTCTCAGGTGCCAATACATTGCATGTCTATAGCTCTGTAGCTGGTACGTTCTATAGCTGTGTAGTGAAGTATGACCTGAACTGGGATTTTGATGCCCCACCTCAAACCACATGAATTAAAACTCTTGCATTAAAGCCAGGTAAGAAAAAGTATATCCTGACATTTGATGCACTGGGTGGCTCCAAAGGTGTGGAGAAGTGAACCCTAAAGTAAGCTCTAACGCCCATCATACAACTTGCCTTCCTTTTCTTTCAGCCCATTATTGTGTCTACTACTGTCTCTTGTGGTTCAAAAACACCAGCATGGGGTGGTCAACTAGGATAACTCCAGTCAATAAAATAAAGGAGTCTTTTTATAATGGTTATATATAGAAAAACACAGGAACAATACTGAAAAGATGTTACGATTACCATGGGATCCTCTCAATTCCCAAATGGTCTATGTATGGCAGGGGGAAAACAAGATAGTCAGTCTGGGCAGCAATAGGACTCCATGTATATGCATAAAATAGGAAGGAACAATAGTGTCATTTTAAAATATTTACATTCATGAAATAAACCCCCGAACAAATAACATTTTCATTAAAATGCATTAAAAAAAACACAGCATAAATCATGTAGATAATAATAAAATTATTATGGGAATTAAAATTATAATTTTATCTAAATACATACACATCAAACATTCCTTTCCTACTATCCATTCCTTCTTTCATGTTGCACCAACGCTGGGACGGAGGGGGGGAGGGCTTCGAGTCCCATTGAGGAGTACTAATTATTCAAGAATCTTTCCTTATACTTTTTCAATGGAGCCCAAATCTCTAGGTATCTATTGTGTAGTTGTTTACTGTAATAGAATCCAATTTTAATTGGTAGCCAATTTGTTGTATGGCCTCCAACCAAGGGAAAACTCCCTTGCGTTTCCAGTTTCTGGCTACACAGATTTTTACGGCCATAATAATGTGAATAATTAGACTTTTTTTTTTTCTGTTTATGCCGGGGGGCTGGATAGCAAATAGAAATAATTGTGGTGACAAGTCTTCATCTAGTAGAGAGATGTCATTTAGTAAACTTTGTGCTTTTTAAATTATAGGTTTTAAATGACAGCATCCCACCATATGTAAGAAAAAATGCTGTAGTACCGCATCTCCAGCACAGTGGAAAAATCTGAGGAATAATCTTGAGGAGGTTTGTAGTGCCATCATAGAATTAATTCATAATGTGTCTTTATTATGTTTGTTCATGCAGTGTATGCTTTTTCTCACAAACTTTGTTCCACTGACCAAGTCTTCCCAAGAGAGGGGATATCAAATTCTCCCTTTATTGTGGTTTAAGAGGTATACAATTTTCAATGGAAGTTCATCTCTACTCTGAATAGTATCAAATGTGTGACTTCGTCTCTCAAAATTTCCAGTCGTTTAATGTTTAATTTAATGTAATGTTTCCTATAACAAACTTTACACAGTCATGATGGGTATCGAGAGAATTATGGTTCCATAAACCCAAGATCTTATCTTTTAGGTTTATGATAGTGGCGAAGAGATCTTTAATTATTGGGTTAGTAGTAAAACAGTTTTTTAGAGTAACCACTTAATGCCAAAAAAGAAAAAAAGGGTTCCATCCGTCCTGCATCTCGTTTTTGTATTTGCAGCCATATTGGTCTGGAGGCAGACAAGTTGTCCCATGCCACTGCATGGCTTAACATACAGCTGTTATGAAGGGACAAAATATTGGTGAATGAAAGTCCTCTGTGTTTAGTATTCCTCTGAAGTGCGCTCAATGTTGTTCTAGGCTGTTTTCCTTGCCAGATGTAACGGGAAATATTTTTCTGGAAGCCATTCAAGATAGGCAAGTTCGCCATCAGAAGAATATTTTTTCCATTCATCCCTTCCAGACGATTTTCCATTCTACCTCATTTTGACAGAATGTTTTTTATTTCTTTCAACTTCATAGAGTGATTGAAATCATTAATTTCTAGCAGATTCATCGTTAATTTGATAAACTATAAATTTTTGATCCCAGTTTTCCCGAGCATGTTTTTATTTAGCATGTAGTTAGAGTATTTACTAATTTATTAGACCCAATATAAAACGTTTGTTTCTACTGTGGGCCATGACTCTCAAACGCCAGGTGCATTCTAAAGCCCATTAACACACCTATTTTTGTCGGGCAGCCCACGTGGACCACGTGGTATACCACAGTGTCAACCTTATTGGTCCAGTTTCGTTGAGGGAGTCTAGCTGCACTATTGTAGTGTAGCATAATTAATTTGATACTATTTAACCACTCTGGGCCAATACATGTTATATAATCACCTCATACTTTATGTTGCATACCATCACTAGATACACTCCCAGTTATCTATTTATTCATGTGCATATTATAGTATGTCTCAAACTTTTGAAGGGGAAATCAAAAAAAAAAAAACATCTTTGGACTTCAGGGAATTGTATTGTGGTGTTGGTCATTTATTGGCACCAGTTTCCTTTTTGTTTCAGGCTGGTTAAATAGTAATGCTTTGATTATGCTAAACTACAATAGGGCAGCTGGAATTCTTCAGCAAAACTAGACCAACAGGAAGGACCCTTTGGTGTCCCACATGGTCTGCCCAAAGGAAAGACGTGTTGATGGGCTTCAGGATGCACATGGAGTTTGGGAGTCACTCCCCTCAATAGGAAGGAACATGTTTTATTTTTTGCTGCACATACTGAATATCTTTTTATAACGGTTAAATAGAACTCCTCTCGCCTTTTCTGCTATCTGCAATGGGAGGGAGCAGCCATTCTATCCACCCTTTGATCAATACAAAGCTGACAGAAGGGAGATGCAGCCAACCAAGCTGTCACTGCACCTAGTGATGGAATAGCATGCATGGTGATGCTGTTTGATGCCATACTCATAGTATCACAGTTGGGACTCTCACAGTAAGACCTTCCACAGGGATAGTACACAGGGTCAGTAAAAAGTTGTATAAATTACAATACATTACCATTTTTTTTTATATCACCAAAAATTTACGTAGCACTAGGTAAGGAGCATAGAGTGGGACTAATAATATGTTAGACAAACAAAACAGACTGATACATGAAGTAGAGTATATCATCTATAAACCTTGGGTTTATGGACTCCACAAACCTTATAGTAAACTCAATTGTAGTAATAACAAATTATACAATTTATATTTGATTTTTCTGGTTTGCAAATTTACATACAAGTCTTGCAGTTTGTGTTTGAAAACCAATAATATTTATCTTGTAGTAAAATAGGCAACTTGAAATCTTTTCATGAATTTTTACCAATAAGGACATATAATATTATTACATGTTTAAACTCATGAATATTTTATATTGATATTTGAATACTCAGGCAACGTGAGAAATTAAGTTATTTTATGTCCCCAAATTACATTTCTATTATTATTATTATTGTTATTTTTATGATCATTACCTTTCAGGGCAACAACATGTTCTATAGTGCTAAATACAGCGGTACTATTATATGAATCAAGATGACAGGCTGAGACAGTGTGAATGTAGTCATTTGTGGTGGTAATCTCTTTATATCTGCTTTGTCAAAGCCATTTCAGGTAGAACATTTTGTTTTATGCATCACTGACCCTGCAGAAAGCACAGTATAAAGTCTTACCACAAGAGGCTTATCTAAGTCTCATACTTAGGCAAAACTATGCAATTAAACAATCCATGTATTCAATAGAAGTGGAGCATCACATCCAGTTCTGAGGAAGGATCTAAATAATTACAATTTGGAGCAGTGCTATCTGTATCTGAAGAATGTAATACCTCAATGTTCACATGAGATCTGCTTCTATTTCAGCTTATAGAGCAGCGTAATTATATGTGCTGGAATATCAAGATCCAGGAATCACAGGAAGAGGACTGCCTGGTGGGGGGTGCTGTGAACAGGGTGACCACATTTTGGAAATAAAAAAACAAGATTAGTGATGCAAAACTCACCAAAAAAGTCTACATCTGTCTCTCCTGGTAAAACCAGGACGTCTGGTCTTTCTGGCTGTTAAGCGAGAATTACATGGAAAGAAGAAGCGCTGGGTGAAGGACCCCCACAATTGCAGCACAAAGAATATTTGCTTGAGAAATAGTATAGAAAGAACTACAATCCCAGTGAAAAACTGTCAAGCAAGTTGTGTTCAAAAAGTTGTTGTAGGCTGGAACAGCCAAGTGGGGACAATCAGAAACCTCTAAAACCATCCAAATCCTTACAAAAACCTTGTCTGATGAAATCTCTGAAAGACAAGGATGATCTTTTGAGAAAAATGATAGAAAAACAAGATGATGGAGCTTTGTCTGCCGGGAGAAGAATTGGATGTTAGGGGTTGGATGAAAGATGCATTTTGGTAACAAAAACAAGCTGCAACACATATACTAAATGGAATTGGATTGAGTAATCATGTGCAATGTCAAGAAGCTGCTGCAAGGGCTGATCATGTTTTGTCGTGTAGAAAAGAGGTAGAGGTAGTGCAAAACATATTTTTCTCTCTTTATCAGACCTCATCTTGAATATGTGGTTCACCTTTGGGCACCAGTCAAAAGAGACCAATCTAGCTAATCTGGAAAACAAACTGAATTGAAAAAGGCTAGAAAGTTAATAGGAGACATGGAAGAATAAGTTGAATTTGTTCACACAATAGTGTCTTACAGGTGAGATGATGGACAAAGATTCACAAAGTTGGTAGAAACTACTTTTTGGGGACCTGCTCATTGTCATTACTTTAGGAATGACATAATGACATCGATACAGACTTGAGGAAAGATGTCATCTATAGCAGTGGAAATGGTTAGAACACTAAAGATTTGGAACTCACTAACTAGTAAATTTGCGCTAGCAGATACACCCAATGCCTTTAAAAAAAGATCTGGATGCCTTTTTATCAAAGCAGGATATACAGATCTATACTAATGAAGAATTATTATCAATAACATCTTTTTAATCATCAGAGAAATGTATTCCCATGTTTGAGTTCATTTCTAATGTGAAGTTGACATTTTATAAAAATAAAATAAATAAAGGATTTCAGTGTGCCTCTTTTGATGAGCTTCAATAAACTGTCTGGTGCCCAAAATGCATCTTCCAAATGTTAATGTGCTTTCAAAGTACTTTAAAATGCATGTTTTACATTTTGCATTGCTTACAATGTAAAATACTTACAGCTAGATGGAACTGTGAAATTGCAGCAGTTTGCAAGAAACCAGGACTGCCCACACTAGCTTTTTGCTACATGAGCCAGTATGAGTAATGCCATTTAAATGACTGGAATTTCCTGTCTCTCTAGTGATGTCATCAGAAAATATGTTGCACTGTTAAGAGATCATGCTGTGTACAAAAGCAAGTTCACTTAGAATCCACACAATGTAGTCTATTGCAGGAGCACAGGACGGGACTAAATGAAAAAAAAGTTATATCCTCAGTGTCTATATAATCAGTGCTACCGTACCTGCAGTAATCATGCAGAGTAGTCACTGTGGAGGGCTTGAGTTAAATATTAAAAATGTGATTTATGCAGAATGCCTGTATCAAATCACACTGGAAAAAAAGTGCACTATATAAGCAGTAGTCGACTCTTTAACTTGTACCAAAGTGAGTATGGAAACTAGACTGTTCCTTTAACAGACATATGTTGCTTTATTTTTCTTCATACTAAAAAACTATGTTATTTTATGCAGGTGTTTATGTAGAATTCTAGTAGTCTCTTCCCAGTTGAGCTTTGTTGAACGTTGCACCCACTGGGGCTAAATATCCGTCTCCCTTGCCATTATTTGTAAACTAAAAACCTTGGCTGTTTGAAATTTACAAAGCTAAGCAGTGCGAAGCTTTCTGCGCTATCTCAGGAGGACCATTAAGCGCACGCAATGCCATTTGTTAAAAGTTCCAAATACTGTGTAAACCGCACCATATTTTCAAAACGATGTAAACAATCTTCACAGCAATTGCGGCATTAGTTTTAAAACTTATTTTGATTGCTCTGGGTCCTGGGAAAGAAATTGAATCATAAACATGCTTATTTCTCCACAATGAAAAAGCAGCATAACACATCAGATTTCTAACTAAGCAGCCACAGAAGACCTTTAAATAACTCAACTTTCTAACACGGTTTATTATCTTTTACAGGTTTTATGGCGATATCTACCGTAGAAATGCAAAGAGATTTGTAAAACACTATAGCATTTAAGTCATTACATTTTATGGCTAATTTCTAATGTGGACTTGATTTTTTTATGAGCAAAGGAAAAAAAAAGAGGGGGGGGATCTAATTTGCATCAGTGACAGTAAGTAGAGAAATTTAACACCTGGCACTACTTACATTAGACATTGAGTATTAGCTGCTTGGATGTTAAATGCACTACTTAGTTTTGCTGATGGGATTATCCATTTTTTGTAGGTATTCATTTTAATGCCTACAGGTATTAGCGCAGAATGTTTGTAAGACTGTGAAATATGTTTACAGTGAAAAGAATTTGTGCAATACACATTTTAAAATATACCCTCCCAAACAGCTTGTCACTGCCATCTTTGTGCCCAAACAGCTTGTCAGTGTCATATTTGACCCCAATACGTACCACTGCCATCTATGTGCCCAAACATCTTACCACTGACTTTTGTACCTAAAAAGTTTTTCATTGCCATGTGTGTCTCCATACAGCTCATCTTTGTCCCTATACAGCTGTCACAGCCATACTTGTGCCAAAACAGCTTGTCACAGACATCATTGTACCAAAATATCTTGTAACTGCCATTTCTGTGCTGAAACAATTTGCAAGTTCCATATTTGACCCCACCAACAGCTTGGGAGTGCTATTTTTGTCCTCAAACATCGTATCACTGCCATATTTGTTCCTAAACACCTTGGTAATTTCATCTGTGTCCTTATCCGGCATGTCACAGCCATATTTGTGTCCAAATATCTTGCAACTGCCATTTCTGTGTTCAAACAGCTTGTAAGTGCCATATTTGACTCCACCAACAGCTTGGGAGTGCCATCTTTGTCCCCAAACACCTTGGCACTGGCATCCATCTTATACAGCATGTCCAGCCATATTTGTGCCCAAACAGCTTGTATTAGTCCCTGAACAGCTTGCCACAGCCATCTTAGTTCCCTAACATCTTGTCACTGCCATTTCTGGGCCCATACAGCACAAACAGCCTGTCACTGCCATCAATGCCATATTTGTCACTATCATCTGTGTCCTCATACAGCTGGTCTTTGTCCTTATACAGCTGCACAGCTATCTATGTGCCCAAACAGCTTGCCATAGGCCTGAAATGTCTTGTCACTGACATTTCTGTTCCCAAACAGCTTCTGAATATCATCTTTTCCCCCAACAGCTTGGCAGTGCCATTGTTGTCCTCAAACAGCTCATCACTACCATTGTTGCGCCCAAACAGCTGTCCCTGCCACCTGTGACCCACATACAACTTGTCAATGTCATCTTTGTGCCTAAACAGCTTGTCATTTCCATCTTTGTGCCCAGAGTGTTACTTCCATCTTTGTACCCAAACAGCTTGTCACTGCTACCATTGTGCCCAATACTATACCAGTGAATGCTCCAATTTTAAAGAGGGCACAGTGCCAACAATTTATGTAGCGCTAGGTACAGAGCATAGGGGGAACTACATACTAAGTTTGACAAACAAGAACAGGCTGCCTTGTTCTCACGAACCCATCAGGGCCCATGTAAGGGCTGATTCTGTTTATCATGAATACGGTTTTGAAAATTAAGTAAACAGAGTCTGTCTGAAAATTGTTCTAAAAAGCATAATACCAATAAATATAAATGTGTGTTTGTAGGATAAGTATTAAAAACTAAAATAGAGAATGCATACAAGTCATTTGCATATGCTGTACAGTTCTATATATTTATTTTTTTTACCACTTGTAAATAGGGATGGGTAAAAAAAATGAAATCAGACCTGCAAAAAGCAGTGTTTATATAATGGATATGTTGTGTAACATATGTGTAGAAAGTGTGACATATTAGTGGCTAAAGAATAGGCAGAGCTGGTGTTAAATAGTATAGGATGTGACATTTTACATAGCAAGCTACAATTAACACATTGATGGCATTTTGCTTGACTCCTTGCAGTGATAATGCTGTTGTCAAATGTGTTTAGTGCACCAAATCTCCTGGAGCCTTCAGCTCGGCAGCCAGCTTTTGACAGATTGAAGGTTCGGTGATAGGCTATCATGACAGATGGAAACTGGCACCAGTGTTCAGCTTTCGCCTATCACAGGGGACCTGCCCCCCCTTCCCCTCTCCTTTTATTCTTCAGGGCTGAGCTCTGCAACCTTCCCCCTTCTGATGAAAGCGGAGGGGATGGCATTGTTAAATACTGCATTTGTGTGAGTTAAGACTACTTTGATGAAAGCATAAGGCAGACGCTCTTGAAGAAAAAAAGACAGCCTTTGCTCTAAATGCATTTTACATAGGATTGTAGAAAACTCCTGGGAGCCTGCATACAATGCTTATTTAAATTCAGACAAAAATAAAAACAAATAAGATAACCATTAGCTGTGATCTCAATACAAATATTTCGAGAATGGTAACACTGTGCCTTTTATTAAAGAACCAATAATTATTCTGTTTCCTGTACTCCAGTATCATTGTCTTTTACCCTCTATTGCGGAGCACACAGGCATTATAGTTTTTCAAGGTTAATCTAATGATGTAAGCAGAGCATTTGATGTTGTTACCAAAAGACAATAAATATACTACAATAAAAAATAAAAAAAGTCATCTGAACACAAATATTTAACCCTTTGCTTAAAAAACAAAACAAAAGAAAAACACCATACTTGGCATCCTTAGCTAGTGCTAAACATATTAACAAATATCTCCAATGCTTTTGTACCATAACATGGTGCAAAATGTATGTTATACGTGCTGAAAAATATGTACAAAATCTTTTCTAATAATATTGTTTCCTGGTTTTGACACATTGCTGCTAAATTCTCCCGAAACTGGCTATTGAATCGGTCTTGGAACAGCCTCCTCTGTTCCATTTGAGGTATGATAATCAGCTCATTGGCCAGTGAAGTGGTTTTCCCTAAGGTTTTTTTTGTGTGCAAACTCCTCACACTCAATTGACATGTGGACATCATAAAGCTGATAAAATGCAATTGTAATGAACATGAGGGAGAGGCATCTGTAGCCCTGTAAATGAAGGACCCTTTTCTCTCAACATGCTAATTCCGAAAATCTGCTCTCCACTTGTAATCCCTCTGGATTCCAAATGGATGTGAATCTCAATGAATGCATATTCAAGCAGTGTATTACCCACAGCAGCAAGTGAAATTCCAGACTGCACAGACCAATTCCTATCTCAAGACAGATTATTTTGCATCAAATGTGGTAATGATCTGACAGTTCATTTGTGAGGAGAATCCGGCAGTCAAGGTTTAATGCACTGACAGACGCAGGTGCTTCAGGAATATCATCTAGATCTCTAAGACGAAATAAGATCCACTGTCATATTATTTAGGTTTAGGTGTGTGACTACAAGAATGGTCAGTTACATTTAGGAATTTATTTCCGTTCTATTTAAAACATATCGCAACAAAGGCTCATTAGATGCGCCCAAGTCACGTTCAAGATGACATATGACCTTTCCCCTTTTAGCGGGTACCTGTATGCCCTTTAAAGCCGAATTGGATTATTTGAAGAGATTATAACGTAGAAGGGAGGTAATTTGAGCTGCTCATGCTCTTTTTAATTTAGCAATCATTTAATCAATATTGTAGACATTTATTGAGCAGCAAATGTTTAAATGTACAATTTTTGCGGCATCATGATAACAAATAACGCACTTTAATTGTAAATGGTGTAATATATGGAATAGGACGGCTTTGATAAAATGAGTTCGGATTTGGTTGAAATGTTTGGTAATCAGTAAATAAAAAAAGACGGTCATTATGTTACATTTCAAGGGTGTCGTTTTCCTATTTACAGTATAGGTGAAGAATTGCTTGTTAGCCAAAGAAAAATGTTTGGCTATTTAGCAGTAATACAAAAGCAGTGCTAAAGAAGTTTAAATTAACTGTATTTAAACAAAAGTATACACTTATAGGGATAATGAGAATATGGGCAGTTAAGTCAGGTGAGCCGCACCTATTTGAAACAGATGCCGTGCATTTTTTTTAATGATATTAATGTGTTGCTTAAAAATACGTTTTAAAAAAAAAAAAAAAAGAGTTCTTAATAAAATATTCTACCTGTGTTTTTATAATTCTTTACAAATTTACACAGAATGGAAGGTATACATTATACTGCTCATATCGAATGGTTTAGAAGCCAACTGCAGGACGGTTATGGTGCTACCATAATGATACTTTCCTCTAAGTAGTTTTCTGATATTTATGACTTTACAGCTACTTCATGCAGTTGTCTGCGGTTGCATCTCATACTAATTCAATGTTCTAGTTGGTTTCACTACTGATAGTAGCTATGCATTATTAAATAGACATTCACAGAGAACTTTGCATTCTCTGTTGAGTTATTTTTTTGTGTAAGGTACACTTTAAGTTAACAATCACTAGCTAGGAACTGGTCATAGGGCCCCAACCAAGAACAGGTCCTGCCAGGCTTTCAACAGGTTCTACATGCCGCATTTTTAGAATCTGCAAAAAATGTATAGAACTATTCATTCAAAGACAATGGACTTCTGGACCATCCAGTGGGCTGCTTTATGAAGCTATAGATTTGTAAAGTGATATTATGAATATTATTATTTTAATTAGCTTCATCATATTCTACCCTATCTCTTCTGCTTTTCCAGTTCTTTTTGCACTATCATTAAGAATATGCATAGTTTTTACTGATAAGGGCTATTGCTAAACATATTTTAATGTTAACACTTAAAATTTGCCTGAACATATGATTGGATTATATTTTTGGTATTATAAAAAAAAGTATTGTTCTAGAGGAGCCAAATAATTTTTGCATTCACAGTAGGAAACCCTAATTGCATTCCTTACAACAAAACCTAGACATAGATATGACTTGAAGATGTTTTGACCTTTAATTAATACAGTGTGTGACCTCCAGTTGTTGGCAAAGGGCAGGCAGGTTTGCTAATTTGTGTCACACTTATTACCTTTTTCAGCTGGTAAGCATTTTATTTAAAATGTAACATTTTATATAGTCCAATATCTTAAAATGTTATTTATTTTCACATTCTAGGTGATTTTTATAGTAACTATGGTGAAGCCACTGAGGCTCATCAATGTTAGCTGGATATTTTGAACAAATCAGAAAAAAAATAGGTGCTAGATATTCAGGGATTAATGTCTTTACGTGCGATTATAGAGGTCACTGTGCCCACAGGATTCTTTTGGGGGGAATTAATTACCTCAACTTTTGCCTACTTTATTTATGGAGTGGAATGGACTCTATAAAACTAGAAATGTATTTGACATCGGGGGGGAATTTTGGTTTAAGTCATCAAATATTTTGCCTTTCTTCAGTTTAGAGTAATCCAAATTTGACAAAAATATGTGAAGTATTCTTAGAATATTTAGTGTACTTTCTTTTGTACAGACATTTTTTTGATTTTTGTGAAAATGTTTCTTCACCCCGACTTTGAGTCTGTTTCTGAAATGTCTACATGCTTTTGAACAACAGTGTTAGGTTGAGTGAATAGAAAGAAAGGAACATCATCTCTGGATAAAAGTCCCAGCATATTATTTAGGGGTCTTAAAGTTCACCATGCCCATTAGATCTTCTGGAGACTAGTATTGCTTAGTATCTTTTTATTGAGAAAGGAATTATTTCATGCTATAATTTTTTTCAGGGATTTTTAAAAAACACATTCATTTTTCAGTCTAGTTTAATACATACCAAACCATGCTCACTCCACCATGGAAAAAAAAAAAAAATAGCTTTTATTGAAGTCTTGAGTAAAAAAAAAAAAAAGTGCATTTAAATGGCTGCCTATGATTAATAGCCCTAGCACGAAATGCGTGAGGTGATAAGGAGTCCTGTTGATACTAGCCATGTGAACTGATTTTCTATTGAAGATTTCTGTGCTGTTTGGTACGAATCGGTGTTTGAATATAGGAGTAGCATATGTTCCATACTCAAAGGGGCACCTCCATTTTAAAATGGTGAGTAAAGAAGGACCTTATTAACCGGACAGGAAGCGCCTGTTTCCTACTTATAAAGCATGTAACTACAACTATTATTTTCACTATAGTTAAATCAAGCATTATTTGACATTATTTGACATCAGTTTAATGGCTCCATTAATAGTACATATGGAAGTAGATGTACTAGACATGTGAAAAGATAAAGAAATATTTACACAGGCACACCATTTGCAGTCTGTCCTTGGACTATTCTAGTAGAAGGTGACTGGTGAGTACTGTATACTTTACAATTTTGTGTTTATTTGCTTCCCACCATTTTCTTTCAATGAAAGTTCTCATCAGCGTGTCAGCTGTGACAGTTGATTGGCACTGCTCGTATTGCATGTGTTTGTTGTTGATCCTGTGTTTTGACTATTCATTGTTCTAGGTTGTCACATTTTCAATTTGTTTTTTGCAGTTCATGATTTTAATATTGCCAAAACCATACTAGCCACAAACATACTCTTACTTCAGAGAAAGCTGATTGGAACTTTTTATAAACAGTTACTGAGAGGCTTAAAGAGTGGGGGTATGTGGGGGCAAAACAAATGCTCACCCATTCCTATTTTGAAATGCAAATGAACCTCAGAAATGAAGGTGTGAGGAACGACATGCTGAACGATCAGTTTGTCAAATGCAGGGCTCAAACTAGAGGATATACGCTTCAATAAAGCATACTATCTTTAAAACAATACATCATACCAACTTTGAAGTATATATGTTTTTTTCTACTTTGCTATTAATTAGTTTAATATTTAATTAATTTAATTTCATCATTTAAGATAAATAAAATGTAATATTAAATGTAATGTAATATTGCCATGAGGCATTACGGATTTACAGTTTTCAGTTCGGAATCTCACCTTGATCTAACATTCAAGTAAAAATATTGTCATTATTTAGTTAAATTTGGCAAATGGCCTCATAACGAGCTTCTGAGGACATCTTTTGTAATTAAAATAATAATTTATTTTAATTTACTTCTCTTATTTTATAATATTAACTATTATACAACACTTTCAGCAAATAACTAAATGTAAAGTTCAGTAAGGGATGAAAAAATATTGATTTCAAATCTACAGCGACTTTGTTAGCTCACCATGCAAAAACTTTATCTTTTATAAAACAGTGAGTTCAGATATGGTCTGTCAGGGGTGCCTTGTGATACATTATGGGATATATCCTCTAAGATTTGAACGTGGATGGTATTTTGCCACCTACAAATTCATTTAAAGAGCTCTGTTTATTTAAGGAAGAGCAAGTAGAGGAAGCTATCTTTTAGCCTATTAAAGAATTATTGTAGTCACCTTTCATTGACCCATTTCAACCACTAATATTGCAGTCTTGTCATTCAGTGACAGGGGCCAAGTCTTGTGACCAAGAAGTTTCAAAACGGACTCCTTATTATATAAAGAAATCGGAGTTGATCATTGTCCCACTTTATGAAGGATTATGGCTCAAGGACAACTGTTTAAAGGGACTGTATCATCTAAACATTGCTTATATGGTGAAAGTAAAAAATAAAATATGACTGAAAAAGATCTATATACTGTGTTAGTGGAATCGCAAGGAAATGCCTAAATTATGTTTTAAATGTGTCTGGCGAATCTCCAGTTTATGACATCACCTGTGGCTTGATATGCAAATTACACAAAAGCAGTTCATTTGCATATCCTGCCATAGGGGATAAGCAGGAGAAACCACAGACACATTTAAAACACATTCTCCTAATTTAGGAAGTTTTTCTATAGATGTCTTCATGCACAGTAAAAACAATGTTTAGGTGATACAGTACCTTTAACATGACAGTTAACATCATAGTTTTCTTTGATGACTCATTTGTTTCCCATTTTGTGTATTTTGTGCTTTTTTTATTACCTTTTGTTGACTTTAACTCTTATTTCCTTGCAGTTACACTTAAATTAATTTCACTTAGATTCAACACATTCTTTCCTTTTTCATCTTTACAACTAACCTTTTTCTCATCAAATTTTTCTCTCTACTCCAGTTTTTGAACAAAGTCTATAATGTTCGAACATCCTTTGGCCAAAGGAAAACAGTGAACACCTTTTAAACTCTGTTTTCTTCCCACTGGTGGGGTAAATGAGATCTGGCTGAACTGATTTGTGTCTTCCTTACAGAAGAGGTGTATTTGACAAATGTACAGCTTGGTTTGTGTTATGTGTTGTAGGACAGACTTGGACAATGTCTGGTCAAGTTATGTTGTTGGTAGTCTATCAGAGGAAGACACATCATCTCGGACACATAATTCTCACCATAGATTCCAGCACCATCCATCATAGGTAGAGACACTTCCATGTGACGCAGGAAGAAACTAATGTATATCTGCAAGGAAAAGTTACAATGTTCATAATACTAGGACTTTGTGTCTCCTTTTCCTTTGGTCAGTATGTTTCAGTAACTGGCTGTGGCATAGAATATGTAATATCTAGTGAAATATCAGTGAAACATTCTGACTTATGTTGTAAGAAGAGGTGCTCATTATAGGGAGTGTCTGGTGCCCAAAATGCATCTTCCAAATGTAATGCATATTAATGTGCTTTCAAAGTACTTTAAAATTCATGTGTTCAATTTTTCATAACTTAAAATATAAAATACTTACTGTGAAATTACAACAGTTTGCAAGAATCCAGGATTGCCCACACTAGCTGAGTAAAAGTCATGTCCAGGTGAGTTTGGGGACTAGACTGTATCTTTAAGCCAAGTATTCATTATCAGTGGTGTCTCACGAATTTTACTGGCCTCAACAAAAAGATTCTGAAATCCAAATGTCCAGCACAAATCGTGGATTTCATTATACACAGATTAAGGAATGTGTACATTTGCTTTTTTACTTCTTTTTTTCTTTTAATTTATTGCATTACATTGATGAAAGTTTGCAGTTAGTCTATACCATTGTCTATTCCTCATATCACTGCAGGACATTATATAGTAGAACCAGCTATGGTTACTATTCATTGTACTATATGTGTGCTCTGTGCACCTACTGGTGAAGCATGTAAGCGATGAATTATCGGGACTAATGTGCATCATATGGATTCTTGGATCTGGTTAAGTAACATTACCCTTAAATCATGAATTTTCCTGCTGTATACCTTATATAGCTGTATCTAAGCTTTTTTTTTTTAAATAATTAAAATCATCCCCCCATATCCTTGATCTGCCAGTAATATGCCATCTGGTTTATTCCTAGTTAAGTCCTTTTTTTAATTCTTACAGTTTCTTTATATTAAACCAATGGGCAGCACAGGTGCAGCAATTAATAAATGGGCAGCTGTTCAAGGGGTTTATGATACACACTTTTATAGCCTACAGGACTGCTTTATCAGTATTGGGTCATCAGTTACACTGGACATAATTAGTGCAAAGGTTAAAGGTAGGATCAGTAGTGCAAGTAGACTTTACTTCATATGCTCCAAGCAGACACTCACCATTTCAGTAAAACACAAAACACTGAGACGGAGTAGTCTACTTTTCAGCAGTAGTACATAGCCCTTAAATGTAATTCTAAGAAGTTATCATGGGCACAGAGAAAGATTATAAGATGACCATACTCATTTTACATGCCTGAACTGTTTTTAATATGACTGATATTGGCATTCTATTTAAAGAGTTAAATTTAAATGGACCTGTGCAAATTGGCAAAAAGTCCCAGCCAAAAATGTAAACAAAAAAAGAATTAGCCCTGGTGGGGCCCTTAAAAATACATTGGTGGCCAGGGCAAGTAGCCCAAATGCCCATCTATTAAAAACAGGACTGGGAGCCACCGAAATGGCTCCCAGTCCCCCCCCCCTCCGTTAAACATATGGGGGGGTCAGGGCAAGTAAAATTGGGCTGGGAGCTGGGCAAGTTCTCCCAGCCCTCTAAAAAATACACAGGGGAACCATGGCTAGTAGCCCTATACCCCCAAACATTACCAAGAATAAAATATTCCCCTCCCCCAGGTTCTAGGAGCTGTGCAAATAGCCCCAAACCATAAAAAATAAAATTAGCACCCCCTCAAAGGGACTTAGGCTGCCTGTTGGCCCCAGACCCTGTTAAATGATAAAATAATAGCACCTATGTGGTCTGGGTCTGTCTGATTGTTCTAGAGCCTGATAAAAAAAAAAAAATACATCCCCAACCTGTAGCTAAACCATGGCCCCATCTAATTAATAAAAAAAAATACCTTGCCAATGGAGGGGGGGGGGGGGGGGGGGTTGAAAAAAATATCACTCTTTGGGTGCCAGGGGTAAAAATCGCTGCTCACCCCCTGGCATGAAAGAGTGCCCTGTAAATAAAATTATTACCTGTATCCAGGTTCCAGCAGCAAAAAAAGTAATACACCTATTCTATTAAAGGAAATAACCAAGTAATAAAATGCAAGGCCCCTCTCTTGGCATCCAACCCTGATCTGATTTTAGTTAGGCTGGATACCACCCCAAGGTATTTTCAGGGGGCTAGGAAATTCCTCCAATTCTTTGTTTTCCTAAGGGCCTGAATAGCCGAATTGGACCTGTAATAGGCAATATTTTGAGTATTTGTTCAGTTTGGCTATTATGCCCAATCCGAATCCATTTCTGATCAAATTGGGCTAAATTGTGTGGATTCTTTAATACCTCGCCTTCATTCACTGAAGAGCATCATATAAAGAGCGACGGGGGAGGATTCCTTGTATCCTTCTAAATGAAATGCTTAAGCAGAAATTGAACATTTTGATATAATATATTTGGGCATGATAACCTTCAAATTATATTTTGTATCGGAAAACATACAAAACTGTTGTCAAAATATATGTTTAATTTCCAAACACTTAAGCAGACATTAAAAAATGTTGTCAACAGCAGTGGCAAGCACTGAGCGGAATTCAGTGAGATCTCTGCACGTCAGAACTAAGCTCATTGTATTTCTTATCAATGACATCAATTAAACCGTGTCTACTTTCCAACAACAATCAAAGCAGCACTGAGGAGGGGAGCGATGGTTATTAGTGAGGTCAACATTTAAAATAGATATGAATTTGTTCAAGATTTTTACACTCCCAGACATTGTATTCACTTTAATTGGCCAGTGATTTCAGACATGAAAATATTTTTTTATTTATTTAGCTGGTGACTAAGATAAACATCCTCAGTCTATTTGTTCATTTAATGTTGTGCGTCCTGCATGTACAACTATTGCACTTGTGTGACTATTGCATAAAACGTTGCAAAATGGTAATAAGTAAACTCACATTCATGGTTCTCATCGAAAGAACAGTCACATTTAGTGATAGATTATGGACGCTGGTCCAAGAGGGTTGTTTTTATTAACTAGAAGTTAGGTGTTCCTAACTCGCTGACTTGCCATATGTCTGCTTCTTCTGACACAATGAGGGCAAGCATCTACCCTCCACCCTCCGTACCTGATACCATCTTTGTGGTTTTTGACTGCTATGACTTTGGAAAAGAGATTCTATGCCGAGGTATAGCATAAAGGCATAATTTGTCTAGCATACTGTATCTTTATATCTTCTGTAAAGTTATACCCCACCATTTTGACATAGGTAGACTTCACTGGTACTTAATATTTTAGAAGTATTAGTCAATCACAGGCTATAATATACATATTTCCCATGATAATTCTGCCAATGATTTTCTAACATTAGCATTGGATCTCAACCAAATAGGACCAGTTGCACAAAGTCAATAGACAATTTATGCTGAATAAACATATCCAAAACGTATATATTACTTGCATATCCATGCAGCTTAAGACTGAAGCACATCTCCTAAATATGGAGATTGAAATACAATTATTTTTCATACCATTAACATTTTATAGTGTTAATGAGAGACAGACCAGCAGAGACCTCATAGCTGTTTTTAAAATATCCCTTACATGTATAAGTATGTAATGATCAAGAAAAAAAGGCACGGCCAACACACCATCTAGTTCAAAATGTGGAGAAACTCGGCAAAATGGTTTTCAGTTCCTCGTTATTTCACAGGCTCCAATCATGGATGGTGCCCTGTTAGACTTATCAACATTGGACTACAGCTTTTCATGTATTCCACTTGACCTTACATAGCCGTAAGCTATTAAGGTAATAATTGTTTGGAACAATTAGGATACTGATAAGCTTTTGGAATGTTATTATAGAGAGCCAGCGCTGCGCACAATTCAAAGAAAGGAGGAAACAAGGTGTTCATAAAATACATATTAGGTTTATTATTATCAATTGATAATAATAAACCTTTTATATAATTTATAAACACCTTACATTTCTTTTACTCACTTAATCATTCGGAACCAATGCATGTATTCCATTGACCTGAGACTGCTATTAGTAAATGGTTCTCAACATTCTTGCCCATGTTATATGGAGGCATTCCTTGTGTCTGAGGCATGTAGAGGAGCCAGTCTTCAACTCTCTGCATGGTAGAACAGTTCTCTTATAAGAAGAACATATTTGTTAGGCTTTCCTGGATGCCTCTCAGGAGTAAATGATGCTGTGATCATTATCCTCCATTGCTTCTAGCTGCTCTTGGGTTGTGTCCAACGTGTATCTCGTTAATTATGTGGGTCTCATTTGCATCCACAGGATATATAATGGCATTCAACCTCAACTCACCCAAACCACATGTATCTTTTAAGCAATGCAAAGCAAACAGAGATCAGTGCAGCAAAGGTAAACCTTTTCCAAGCATGTGTATGTTTATTTATTATCCTAAAGTATATATATATATATATATATATATATATATATATATATATATAGTATCAGTTGGTATAAATTGCATTATAGCTAATAAAGGTATTTCTTGATTATATTTTCTTTTTTTATATATATATATATATATATATATATAAATGATAGCTGAGAATATGTATTAAGGGTTAAGATGTTTATGTTCTTAAGACTGAAACAGATATCCTAAATATAGATATTTTAATACAATTATTTTAGATTCCATTAACATGATACCCCATAACTGTTTTTAATATTGAAAAATTAAATGTCTTGCTACTATTGTTTTCCTGTTAAAGTTGTGGACACAAATATGTGCTTGTAAATGTAACGCATTTATTTTATATTTATTTAAAGCTCAACTTCTAATATCTATGAACTACATAAGTTGACTTCTCTTCTATTTTTGTTATGAAGGAGGGAGACATAGGATTAAAGGAAGATTTATCAAATCAATAAGCTTGTGGTCATCTGCCCATAACACCAACACTGAGTTTTATTACATCGCATTCTAGATACACAGTAGTTGGGCCCCCGTTTGTAGCTATAACAGGTTCCACTCATCAGGGAAGGCTTTCCACAAGATTTTGGAATGTTTCTGTGGGAATGTTGGCCCATTCATCCAGTAGAGCATTTGTGAGGTCAGGCGCTGATCTTGGATGAGAAGGCCTGGCTCACAATTTCAGTTCTAGCTCATTTCAGAGATGTTAGATGGGGTTGAGGTCATGGCCAAGTTCCTCCACACCCAACTCATCCTACCATTTCTTTATGGAGCTTGCTATGTGCTCTGGAGCTCAGTCACCATGGAACAGAAAGGGCCTTCCCCAAACGGTTCGCACAAAATTATAAGCATAGCATTGTCCAAAATGTCTTGGTATTCTGAGGCATTAAGATCTCCGTTCTGTGGAAGTAAGGAGCCTAGCATGCAAGCAAGCAAGCAGGAAATGTTCTCCTGGCATCCACCAAAAACCAGACTTGTTCATCAGACTGCCAAAGAGCAAAGATTTCAGAGAACTAATTTCCACTTCTCCAGAGTCCAGTGGCGGCGTGCCTTATACTACTTAATTCAATGCTTGGCATTGTACTTGGTGATGTGAGGCTTGCATGCAGCTGCTCGGCCATGGAAACCCATTCAATAAAGCTCCCACCACCCAGTTTTTGTTCTCACATTAATGCCAATGGAAGTTTGTAACTTTTCAGCTATGGAATCAGCAGAGTACTGGCGATGTTTACACACCATGCACCTCAGGACTTAGTAACCCCACTCTGTGACATTATGTGGTCCTCTGTTCCTACACGCGTCCACTTTCCAATAATGCCAAGAATAATGAAGAAGTCGGAATTAATAGTAATGAAGAATTGTGGATTATTTGGATTGTTTCATTAGAGGAGTTTTGACCAAGGGTGGGCACCAACATTGTGAAGAAGAGAGCTGGAGGTTTATGGAAATGAGTTTTGCTTGCTTTTTTGCTTTTTACTCAATACATATCACTATAAAGGTACAATGCATGGCAGAGCACACAGTAAAGGTGGTAACATATGTACATGTCTTCTTTGAACCTCAGTTGATAACATTATATATCACGTTTTACGCTACAAGGAATTTGCAAAATATTGTGGCTGGTTGTTTGTATTCTTAGAATTAGACTCTTACATTGGGTTTGTATTTTCAGAAATACTGCCACCCTTGACTTTAAAGAACAGATGGCATTTGGGTTTACACAGAGAGATGGCATGTCCAAAATACTGGATGTCCAAATGGGTTTACATATCAGTATAGTACATTAAATCCAAATATCCAGTATAGTACATTATATACATTTTTTTACACCCATTAAGTACTAAATATGCTTTGAACTAAACCGGTGCAAGTGACACTAGTTATATGCTTGAGCATGCAAAAAAGGCTTGTTTTTACCAAAAAAGATAAAAGATTTTAATACTTTATACATCCAAATGCCATATTCCAAATTATTTATGAAATAGCAGTGGTGTGAATGATGGTGAAGACAAAGATGATACAAATGATATGCAATGCAAAGGATACAGGCACATTGACACCCAATGTTCTCCCAATATATATCGGAGGAATAAAATATTCCTCAGATATATATTGTATATTCACAGCAGGAGAAGAATCTGAGCAGAGAATGTGCACACTGAATCAGCAACAAATTACATCATCTTCTATGACAGCATAGAGTCTGCTATATATATATATAAGAATTTTATATATATATATATATATATATATATATATATATAAGAATGTTATATATATATATATATATATATATAAGAATTTTTATATATATATATATAAGAATTTTATATATATATAAGAATTATATATATATATATATATATATATATATATATATATATATATATATATATATATATTGCATTGTGAGAATCTAATGTAAAATGAGTAGATTGAATTTGAATGAGTTATGTTAATATGTCCACACATTTCAGAACATTTTATCAGAACTTGAGCAATTACCAACCAACCTAATGTATATATGCTATGCAGAAGCCTAGAAAAAAAGCTCCAGATTCTCCATATGGTGCAACCTTAGATATTGGCCCATAACTCTAGAGTAACATCTGAAGGGGGTTTCCTTACATTATCTTATATTATTCAGCCTAATGTTACATTTCTGTGTTCCTCTTATGGTGCACCATCGAGGATGGATTCTGAGGAAACTGTGCCGTGGAACAAATCCAATTAATTTTTGACAAATTAGCCATCTCTCAAGTGGAGTAGTTAATGTTTTACTACAACTGGCAGATTGCTAGTGTTATGTAGCAAAGATAGACCAGGGAATGGTTTGGGCTATACAGGAGAAGTAATAAAGACCTCTAGATGTGTTCAATGATTGAGAGATGTAAGTTAAGCCCCAAGAAGGCTATATACAGAGCTGTTACTATAAATTCAATTCAAACTATGTATGCCAATAGTTCTAGAATATTGTCACACATAAAATAATACTACACAACTCTGTATAAAGAATATATATAGAATATAGTCAACATAGTTTTGCTTATACTACACAAGGGAAACAGGCATGGAATATTTGGGTCAGCAATAATAGTATAATTTGATATTACTATTTTTTTCTTTTAAAACCTACTCCAAAGAGCATCCTATTCATGTAGCATCATAAATAAATAGTACACTGCATGTCAACATAGGGTCTTCAATTAAAGTTAATTTGCTGTGAAAAACATTGTATTTCATTAGTTGCTCAAAATGTTTATACTTGAAATGTATAAACAATAAATAAAGGTTGGATTGCTTTTAAATCACCAAACATATTTTGCCTGTACTCAAACTGGTCAGAATTAAGTTTTTTTGTTTTTTAAGTAATATTTTACAAAGATAAAGTAACGTATGTGAAAAAAATGTATCTGAGCTCCGTAAAGTCTTAAACCGCTAATGCAGAACTCGCCTATATAGGAGAGGATGGCAATTAGGTAAATAGTGAAACATGTATAGAAAGGCCAGCTTGGGGTTTTGACAGTCAGTGACATGCCTTGTTGTGGAGATCAAAAAAAAAAAAGAAAGAAAGAAAAGAAATTGGACTGTGGCCAATGTATTGATTGAGTTCAGTAAAAGGTCAATGAAATCGTGGCTAGGTGGTACACCGATTTATGGGTCAGTGGCAGCTTTCTCTTTGACCTTGGCAAGGTCACAAAAATGTCTGGATTAAGTATAAATGGAAAGATTTACAGGACATGGCGTACTTCGTACACTGCTGACCCTACATGGGACACAAAAACCCCAATGAAGTGGCTTTGAGGCATAATAAAATAGCATTAAGAGACTATCTCTGCAGTCAAGTGACACAGAATACATTATCTCATGGAGTAGTGTATTATTTTCCTCATTTGCTATAATAAAGGCAAACTTTTTTGGCTGTCTGAGAATAATGGGAGTCATAGTTCATATAAGGTGCTGTGTTGAGCTTGGCTAAGCTATTCTGTCTTAAGGCAATACTGATTTGTGAATGGCACAACGACTATCAACCTTCCATCAAGAAAGGGATTAATTATTGATCCAGACATCCAATTGGTTAACCGTCATGCAGAGTATTTCTAAAAGCACTAATTCATAATGTAGCTCTGAAAGTGAAAATCTTAGAATTAATTTTTGCCTTTCAACAGGCTGCTGTGAGTTGCCGTTAAGTATGTTTACACCGCACACATACCAAATTGACTTGCTAATGGTAACTTTTATTCAGTATCCATTGGTTACTGTGTCATGTGATTTGACATTGAGTACAGACAGACAGTGCTGATTAGTAGCATCCAGTTCTGTCCATCTCTGTGCATCACTGAACCATCTGGTCATTTATTCACTAATAAGCCCCTAATGGCCCAAATATTCACTAGCCTGTCATTGTGACATGGCATAAAATGCCTACATCTTTCAACTCGCTTTGACATGTTGCTTGTTTCACATCAAAACTCGTCATTTACAGGAAAAGAGCTCAGAGGGGTAAAAAAAACTTGACCTAATCTGCAGTGTTAACACAGAGACAAAGGCTTTGTTATCTGTAGCCTGACGGAGTGCATGTAAATGGGTATGAATTCATTTTGTACATTTTTCTATTCTTACAATACTACATTCTATTAAAGTCTGTATCCTAATGGGAGGTTTTTTTTTTTTTCTCCGGTGCTGTGATTCCAAATACCAAATACTTGGAATATGTTAAAAAAAATATATTCTTTAAAACTAAAATGCAGTTTCCGATAAATCCAAAAATGTGGCATATTTTGCTAACTCACACTTTTTAAATCTTAACTCCTTCATTGCTAGGCAAGTGAGCAACATCCATCCCTGCCAAGTTAATACCATTTTCTAGGCCTGTGTTGTTGTTTTTTTTAGGGCAGACATCAACTTTTGCCTACCAAACGGCCATTTATATGCCAGTGAATAGGTTTTCTGAATGGGCTTCATGGGTTATGAATCCCATGTTATCACTACTCCTGTGCAGTCTTTTTATTATAATTTATCATGTTATTCATGAAAAAAGCAGGACCAATGGAAGGGCATGGCTAACCCATCGACAGGTGCTCCATACACTTGGGGCCACGTACAGAAACAGGTACACAAATATTATTTTAAAAACAATATCTAACATAAATGTACTTTTTTTTTCTTTGGACATCAGGGGCATGTTGCATCATGTTCACCCTTTTGCACTGTTAAACGTAGCAAGTTTTCAGGTTAACTTGGTGGGATAAGAAAAAACATAGACGGAACCAGGCTGGAATGCTGTTTCCCGTGGCCTGGTAGAAGAAAAGCTTGACCTGAAGTCAAAACAAGAAACTATTAAACCCAGCTGTCAAGTTCATTGCTATGTTTAAAAGTAGTATAAAGTGCTAAAGTTAATGATATACTTATATGGCATAATATTAGAGCTTAATGTCTGTTCTATACATTAAAACATTCTTATGTCTACGGTTCACATTTTTAATTGTGCTATAAAAATCTTATCATTGTTCTCTTGCTGCTCTGCTGTAAAAAATATAAAGTTTGTGGTCTGTTCAATACAATATATCTATACATATATTATAAAATATGTCTTCGATTCATGACCTAGTGTTTTATAGCTCTTTCTTATAATTTATAATCAGACTTCCATTATGCTGTTCCCAGTCTATGGTATTTGATAACATTAAAGTCATCTGGAAACACAGCAGCATACATTTAAAAAGATTTCTCTAAGCTTTGTGTGCTTTGAAAGATACCTTGATTTATTTATTGCAGATGAACATTTAGAGGAATATGATGGGACTTTAGGAAGTAATGCATTCAGCATCTCAAGAAACCTTTCATTTAAGATTAACAGTACTGTGCAGAGTCTACTGTGAAAATACTTTTGAAAACCCCACATTGCGTATATCAAACGCTTTTGAATGTTCCATTCCAATTGTTTAATGTACTTTTAAGTAAAACGTCTGAGGGGCAGACTGGCAAGTCTGAGGGGTATATTGGCAAGTCTGGGGTCATATTAATAAGTCTGGGAAAGCATTGGAAAGTATGGGGGCATATTGGAAAATCTGAGGGGCAGATTGGCAAGTCTGAGGATGCATTGGAAAGTCTAGGGACATGCTGATAAGTCTGGTGGAGCATTGGCAAGTCTGGGGGCACATTGGTAAGTCTGGGGGCAGATGGGAATGAGAGGGATGCATTGACAAGTCTCAAGAGAGATTGGCAAGTCTGGGTGCAAACTCGGCCTATTATTGTCAGATAATTGAGAGTAGTCATTTGAGGGGAGGGCTTGTAAGTCAAGAAGGTATGTGCTTCCCATTACTGCTTTTGCTTTCTTGTCCTCAGGATACAGAGAGGTTGAAGATACAAAGTCTATTATGACAATCAATTACTTGTAGCCCTATATGAAATTACCACTTTGGTGGCCAACCATGGAGATACCGTCTACTGCCTTCATCTACATAGCAAACTGGTGGACACGATATTCTATTTTATTAGTATTATAAACTTGTCTACAATCTGCTGATCTTATAAAGTCGAGTCAGGTGTATTTGAAAAGTTTAAACAGTCTACAGAAGATACACGTAGGCATGAAAGAACATGGACACGATTTAGAATGTTGGCATGAATCATTCTTGGCCAAATAAAACTTTATACATCTTACAAGTCCACAGTAATAATAACTGCTCTATGTTTAGTAAATGGAAAACTAATCATAATTTTAGCTTGACATACATGGTTAAGCCTTTTCTTTTTTTAATGGATTTTTTTTTTTTTACTTTGAACTGTTAAAGAGTTCACAGAACACACACTTTTGTTATTGGTATTGATCACCATAACAAGACAAAGAAAAATGATCAATACATCGTTAGCAAATGTGATGAGAAATAATTTCATTTTATGAGAGAAAAGTACTTAGCGAGCATTGGTACTGTGCAATTTTCAGAGCATTTCTGCTCAAAGAATAAAGGATGTTCAATTAAATATGTAATCATTTGTAATAAAACTACTGTATAAATATGACATTTATACATTCCCTTTAAACTGTACAATAAAAACAAGGTTTAATACTAATCCTTGCATTTAACTCTTTTAACTGTAACATAAAATAATTGAGAACTAATATTAAAACAAAAAACATATTAGTTTGTAAATCACTGTTATGGTTCATAAAACAAAACATAATACTGCTCTTTACTGGGTTAAGATAAAAAAAAAAAATTATATTATGTTTTTAAAATGGTGATTATAGTGTGAAAATAAGTTGATAAATGACCATGCTTAAAAATAGGTAGACGGGCAGAAGCAAAGACTAGTAGAACAATGCAGATTTAGGTAGGGAGACCACTGGTGATTTGGTTCAATATTAAGATGACCCTGATGCTTTTGTCCACCACTTTCTAATTCCATACTTGCCATATGAGTAGAGCTGGTTTGCATCACCTAGTATGGCATATCACACTGTATTCCGTCCATGGAACTGTGGACCATTGGTGATTGGTGTTGTCAGGAGTAGCCAAGCTGAAGGTGCAAACCCACAGTGACATTTTTGTTTTGGAGCACGGTTATAGCTGTACCAATTGTATTGTCATGCCATGGAAAACCTTAGATGCTGAGGCAATGCAAAGAAGAAACATATCAAACACAACAATGTTACCTGGATCTTGGTGGCAAAGTGAAAAATAAAGCTCAGTGGACTGTAACTTTTTAGCAAGTGCCTGGAAAATAATGAATGAATGATTTGATGCATTTGCGGCATTCTAAAACAAAAGTTAAAATACTTGGTAATACCAAATACATAGAGGCGGTTACATTTGTTTTAAGACAATTAAAAAAAAGGAATTCACCTTGAGCATTGAGTGGGTTCATGTTACAACACTCACCAAATAGATTATTATAATGCATTACCAAAACACTGAGTAGCATTGTGACGTACAGTGTTTACTCTGACACTGTAGTTCATGCCGATAATGCTAATTCTTTTTGTTTTTAACTCATTAAGTCCCAAATGATTTGTATAGCTTCAGAAACCACTCTGTTACTTAGAAGTTTAAAGAGAGGCTAACTCCAGGGACCACTTGCTCCTTATTAAAAGTGTAATTGTTTCATTAATGCTGATTGTCTACCACTGGAAAGTTATTCACTCTGGGGTTTGCAAAAGCAAAAACTAAGGAGCTGCCATTTTACAGAGCAGTTCTCCATGGCAGCAGAGAGATGGTCCTGTGAGCAATCTCCCCATTGGAGGTGTTTTTAGTTTCACAGATGCCACACACACCAGTCAGGTATGCATATCAAGGAACTTGGCCTGGATGTTTCAGTGAGACTTCCAAATGAAATGAGCATCCGTAGAAGCGTTGCTCAGAAGTCTTTTAATCAGGCCGAAGTTGCCATCGGCCTGATTAAAAGTTAATGGAGGATTCTGTGCCTCTTTAAGGTACAAGCATATATCTCCTACACCAACTG
This sequence comes from Pelodytes ibericus, assembly GCA_036172795.1. Classification (NCBI taxonomy): domain Eukaryota; kingdom Metazoa; phylum Chordata; class Amphibia; order Anura; family Pelodytidae; genus Pelodytes; species Pelodytes ibericus. The sequence goes on from CM069864.1 coordinate 28,037,387, forward strand.
GTAAAATGATATTGCAGCTGTATTACATTCAGCAAATTTTCCACTGTTTGTTTGTTTATTTCGCAATTAGGAATAAAATAAAGGGAATTATGAAAATGTTCTCAATGCAGTGAGAAATAAAAAGAAAAATGATATAGATTGCATTAGAACCTATCAGTTAAGATTAGTGTAGAGATGCAATTATGTCGGGCTGTTAGACAATAACAATTCCAGATACATGATATTAAAGAAGGAAATAACTATTGCTCCACTTTGTAAATGAAATTAAAGCAATTTCTTTCACTGTTGCCTGTAATTTATAAATAACAACGTGATACCTATTAGCATAATCAGTTAGTTTGGTAGGTTTAATGGAAGATTTATAAATGTAATATTGTCACTATGCTTCTTTGTTTCAGAAGGTAAATTCCTGCTTGCCGTGCTTTCACTGCATGCTTTGACTTAGCGGTGTCATCATTTCCTTTGTTCTTCATTGACATTAAGCCACTTAGAGACTGATTATAAGATACCTACATAAGGCAGATAAAACATGAAGTGGAACTGACCTTTGTTTTTCACTTTCGCTTCATTTAAAATAGCAAAAAGTTAAAAGCCTGGTGTCATTATCCCAGACTAAAGCCGAGGAGTATCTTTGTAGATACACGCCAATTTACTGATACTCACAATGACAATACCGGCATACGCTCGACATGTACCTCAAAAAATATATGCCAGTTTGTACTGAGGTACACCTGCCATTTTCATTATCTTTTATGGACCAAAGTCTAAACTTAAATTTGCTTGAAAGAGACCACTGGATCGAAATGTTGCCACTGGTGTGTATGGAATAAATATTTGACCTTACATATTTGGAGTGCTGAGCATTTTGTATTGTTTAATACTATTATGGCCCTTGGTGGAACCCAGGGTGCTGCTTAACCACTTCTTTTGGTGTATGTAAGCTTACAGTTGTGCTTTCATGAACATTGGAAAACGCTCCTTTGGTGATGTCCTGGGCAGCTTCTATCAGTCTCAACACAGGATACTTTGGGACTGTGGAGCCTACATTTTTGAGATAAAACAAAGGCTAAATTGCACATAACTGAATTTGTCAAGGACCAATTGTCTCATTCAGTATTTGCCAGGCTGCATGAGGATGTCCTTTATCTAATGTGAAACAGGATTAGGACTCACGACATCTTCTAGATATGACCACCAAGCCACAAATGAGGAAACTATTTCTTATAGTCCATTATGTCAGGTAGTTTATTGCACTTTGATGCTCCGTAACAGTTACTTCAGAAGAATACTTTAAAAATATATACAGACATTTCTGGATTTTCTGTAGACCCAGATTGTGGAGAAAAGAGTACAACAGAAATAAAGTGTACCCCAACACAATATAACCTAAGATACCCCAACACAATATAACCTAAGATACCCCAACACAATATAACCTAAGATACCCTACCACAATATAACCTAAGATACCTCAATACAATATAACCCAAGATACCCCAACACAATATAACCTAAGATACCTCAATACAATATAACCTAAGATACCCTAACACAATATAACCTAAGATACCCCAACACAATATAACCTAAGATACCCCAACACAATATAACCTAAGAAACCTCAATACAATATAACCTAAGATACCCTAACACAATATAACCTAAGATACCCCAACACAATATAACCTAAGAAACCTCAATACAATATAACCTAAGATACCCCAACACAATATAACCTAAGATACCCCAACACAATATAACCTAAGATACCCCAAAACAATATAACCTAAGATACCCTAACACAATATAACCTAAGATACACCAACACAATATAACCTAAGATACCCTAACACAATATAACCTAAGATACCTCAATACAATATAACCTAAGATACCCCAACACAATATAACCTAAGATACCTCAATACAATATAACCTAAGATACCCTAACACAATATAACCTAAGATACCCCAACACAATATAACCTAAGATACCCCAACACAATATAACCTAAGATACCCCAACACAATATAACCTAAGATACCCCAACACAATATAACCTAAGATACCCTACCACAATATAACCTAAGATACCTCAATACAATATAACCTAAGATACCCTAACACAATATAACCTAAGATACCCTAACACAATATAACCTAAGATACCCCAACACAATATAACCTAAGATACCCCAACACAATATAACCTAAGAAACCTCAATACAATATAACCTAAGATACCCTAACACAATATAACCTAAGATACCCCAACACAATATAACCTAAGATACCCCAACACAATATAACCTAAGAAACCTCAATACAATATAACCTAAGAAACCTCAATACAATATAACCTAAGATACCCTAACACAATATAACCTAAGATACCCCAACACAATATAACCTAAGATACCCTAACACAATATAACCTAAGATACCTCAATACAATATAACCTAAGATACCCCAACACAATATAACCTAAGAGACCCCAACACAATATAACCTAAGATACCCCAACACAATATAACCTAAGATACCCTAACACAATATAACCTAAGATACCCCAACACAATATAACCTAAGATACCCTAACACAATATAACCTAAGATACCCTAACACAATATAACCTAAGATACCTCAATACAATATAACCTAAGATACCCTAACACAATATAACCTAAGATACCCTAACACAATATAACCTAAGATACCTCAATACAATATAACCTAAGATACCCTAACACAATATAACCTAAGATACCCTAACACAATATAACCTAAGATACCTCAATACAATATAACCTAAGATACCCTAACACAATATAACCTAAGATACCCCAACACAATATAACCTAAGATACCCCAACACAATATAACCTAAGATACCCCAAAACAATATAACCTAAGATACCCTAACACAATATAACCTAAGATACCCCAACACAATATAACCTAAGATACCCTAACACAATATAACCTAAGATACCCCAACACAATATAACCTAAGATACCCCAACACAATATAACCTAAGATACCCTAACACAATATAACCTAAGATACCTCAATACAATATAACCTAAGATACCCCAACACAATATAACCTAAGAAGTTTAGTGTGTGATGTACTGTCTAGCTTCACATAAATAATTGACTGTGACCTAAACATTAGAATACCTGACACTATTAAACCATATATAAACTATCCTGCATTGTCATGGTAACAACTTACCACTTGCAAATAGGTTGCAAAACTACGTTTAGAGAGATTCAGTGATACACCCTATGCAAACACTAACGAATACATAGTTGTAAATTAAAGAAGAATCTCAGTTTTGGCATCTAAACTTCATAAATGTCCCCTTCCAGTATATTAAAAGTAAATACACATGGCCTTTGTGTGAACTTGGGACTGTTAGATTCACAGCCGCAGATATTATGTGTTCTGCTTAATGTATGGAAAGCTTAAACATTTCAGTAAGTGCTGACCTAAATGCAACTTACACAACTGTATAAATTAATGGGAATTATAAAGAAAACTCCTTATAGTAAACATGACTAAAATTGGTCAGGAGTTAAATTTAGCTCAATGGTTAGCAAAATAATGTAACCACGTTTAATTCTAAAGCACCAGCAAATAAAAAAAGAGAGAGAACTGCATTATAAAACATTTATTGGTTTAGAAACAAAAGTTTAAGCTGGATACAGTTACACTGCTGAAGTTACACTCCAGGAAAGGAAGGTAAAAATGACAAACATTGGGCTAGGTCACTTCCCGCTGTGTAGACTCACTGCCCTCAGTACATGAGGGTCGTTCTTCTAAAAGAAGAAAAACTACCACAACTAGAGGACATAGTCTAAAATTAGAGGGGCAACGGTTTAAAGGTAATATCAGGAAGTATTACTTTACAGAGGATAGTGGATGTATGGAATGGCCTTCCAGCGGAAGTGGTAGAGGTAAGCACAGTCAAGGATTTTAAGCATGCATGGGATAGGCACAAGGCTATCCTAGATATAAGATAGAGAACTAGGGACTAATAAAAGTATTTAGAAAATTGGGCAGACTAGATGGACCGAATGGTTCTTATCTGCCGACATTCTATGTTTCTATGAGAGTCTCCATTATTAGTTGCCATGCCAGAGTGCGTCTCCTTTATAGATAACACAGTGAAGGAGAGAAGATCTCCACAAACACATTTATGAAAGGCATTCTTTCAGTGGGGAAAGATGGCAACTTTTTCGCACCCATTCACTATAGAAAATGCAATTAGCAAAACAGAGCTGGTAAAAGCTGCGGCGAGGCTCAATACCCTACGCGTTTTCAGCTGCGTTTTCCCGTAAGGTTATAGCGCGTTGATAACACTGAATGAATAGATAAGAGAGCTCCTTCTTGAACAAACGATTGTAAAATTGAAGTTTCATCTTGTTCAGTAGGGTCATTTTATTGGTCACATAAGGGCATAAACTAGCCAAAAATCAGTTGCAACTCAAAAAACTAAGTCTGAAATCTTGATGATTTGTTTTTGCTAGTCACAGTGAAGAGATTGATCCCTTACCAACCTTACAAATGGCAAATCTAAACAAAACAGTTGTGAAAATTCTTTGTTTCTTTGTTAAATTTTAATATAACAGCCAACTGGGATCACGCTTAGCATCCTCCACACTTCCCTGGGCTCAGGCATGTTATTGTTATGTTCAGGAGAGAAGATGAAGATGTTGCCAGTGTGTATGCAAATACGTTATAATTACATGATTAAATATTCATCAAAGTTCTGTTCATTGCCAGGAACATTAAAGCATAAGCTCCATAGATGACTTTGTTATAAGCAACAAATTGCAGTAACAAATACCACAAATGGGTGTTATTATGGTCTATGGGGGTAAAGCATGCTGCAGCCCAGTAAAGCCATTTTCAGACAGAATGAAACAATGTTTGTATTCAGGTGGAGTTTCATAGAGGTAAAACTATAAGAAGGAATCTCTTGGTAGTTATGGCCATACGAACACCCAGTGGCATCTCATTAAAAACTCATTTATAGGGATTCACAGGGAACTGTGGAGAATTAAAAAGGAGAATTGCAAAAATTGGAGATTAATAGTTGGTTGAAGAACTCAACCTGCCTCTTATTCTAAAGCAGCTATTGTGGTACGATTTCTACAATTTAGTTCACTGACGCAACAACTCTGCACAGGTTATGGAACAAATTCATCTTTCTGGCTGTGGCATAGTGATGGACAAATTGGCTGTGGCATATTAATGGGCAACCTGGCTGTGGCATATTAATAGATGAACAGTGGCACATTTCAATGGACAAACTGTGGGATATTAATTAGCAAAGTGACTGTTGCAAATGTTAATGGCAAATTGTTAACTGGTACCTGACTATGGCAATGTGATGCTGTGGCATCTTCTGTGGGGGAAAATAACATGTACTATGGGGCAAAGTGACACTTTGGCATGTTCTGTAGGGACAGTTTTGTGGGGCAAAGAGACACTGTGGCATGTTCTGTGGGGCAAATTGACACTGAAGCATGCCAAATCATGTGGGTGCACTATCAGTGCACACCACGGGCCATATTTATAAAGCCAAAACTGGTGCTACTTCAGGAAAAAGTACTAAAATAGTAGTAATTACCATGGAAACCAATGGAATGTTATGGCAGTTTGCTCCAAATGTAGCACTTTTTTTCAAATAGCAATTTTTTTTGCCTTGATAAATCTGGCCCCCAGTGTGGTGGGTGCAATATAAGTGCATAACAAGTGCTGTGGGTAGGTGCTGTGTCAAGTTCTTTAGGTGCAATGTGGGTGCAGAAGAAGGGAATTAAAATAAGAAATACAATTTTTCAATAACATTTTAATTACATATAAAAGTAGTTGAATATGGTATGAAAATAGTTGCATATAATATTAAAACATTTACATTTATATACAGTTTTACATAGTGACTTTAGAAAAATTGGGTCAAGGGGTTCTCACTGCTAAAGACTTTCTCCAGGGCCCACTAGGGTCTTAAAGCATTCATGGCCTAAGGGTCCCATGTCATTTGGACCCCATTCCATACAATTTATTTCATAATTTTATCATGTATTGTTAAAGAATTATATTGAATTGTTATATTGTTTGGGATGATTAATATTGTATGCTGTATATGTTGATATTTACTGCAAATCTTGCTACATAAAATAAAAAGTAAATGTAATAGTTACATTTTACAAAAAAACAATGACCCTTATTAAGATTGAGACCTTATTTTTTCTTGGCAAAAATAAATGTATGTACACAGTGACAATGTATGCATGGTGTAACGTGTGAAACTCATCAAACATCCATTCTAGCTTCAGCACCAAAAAGTCTGTGATTTCACCAATTCAGTGAATGGACTTTATCTACAAACCTTTAGCTATTCCCTAATCTGTCTGGAGTAGCTGGTTCCGTGTACTATGGTGTATCATTGAAGATTTTGTTAGTCTTGAGGGAATGCTTAGCATCCGGTAAAGGTATTTAATTTTGTGGCAAAAACCTATATATGTTTGCTTCAAATTTTTTTTACAATTCACTCGTGAGTTCACACTATAGTGGGTCGATCCCAGTCACAAATAATACCTTTTAAATAATTTATTTCAATTTGCATGGCCCTTGTATAGTATGTGGAATGTGATTGGTTGACTTTCATAAAACTAGATGATAAAATAAAAAATAGCCAAGAGTTATAATCAGCCATTACTGGACAGGGATTGTCAAGAGCAAAGAGCAATGACTGAGCTCGTATTTGGACTTTGCAGCTTGTACAGTGAGGACTTCAACACTGTACTGAACTGATGTAACTCACTAAACTATGAGAAAGACAATATAGAGCTCATAGAACGCAAACAAAAATAGGGCCAAATAGTGATGCTATTGACACATACTCCAATGTATAAAAAATATCAGGCACTATATGCACCCAATGTAAAAAAAAAATCCAAAAAGAGGTTCACAAGATCTTTATTTTGGCAGAGACATGTAAGTTAAAAAAGGGACAATCACCATAATACACAATACACCGCAAATTGACCTTTGTTTTTAAAATAAAAAATAAATTATTCTTACAAATTTGCCTGTTTTAATACATAATCGCCAGTATGTCATAACATAAATTCCTTCTTATTTTTAAAAAAACCCCAGTAAATAACAATAATGTTATTGATTCGCTCCAATAATACGAAACCTTTAATTAACATTAACTGGTATATATACATAACCCCTTGCCCACAATCAATCTCGCCTTGAGAAACAAGACCCTTAAGTATAATAGCCTATTATAGCTGTATCCTGTCGATGCATTTAGATTTCTTGGTAAGGCCATGTTTTGGTTGTGTGCTCCACATTTTTTAAACTGCAATTAACACCACTTAACAGCTATTAAAAAGAATAATTACCAGCTGTTACCCAACATACTTTCCACTAAAATACTAACACTACAATTTTTAATAGCAATAAACCTGTGTCCCTTACCTCCAGGTGTGCTTTTTTAATGATGGATTGCAATATAGAGCAAGAGGGAAAAAAAAGAGCTCCACAATTACAGCAACATGGCGAAACAAAGATAAAGGGCATTATCCATGTTGTAAATGTTGATGAACATAGAAATCCTTAGTCTCAGGGGTAAATGTATAAGAACAATCCTTTCCATGCATAAAATACAGTATACATTTCACCTGAGATTTCATTAATTCCACTATGCTGTTTTACAAACGGAACCAAAATACGTGTTATAATATTTATTGGTATAATATAAAGATTAATAGGTACTGTAAGTACAAAAAAAAACATTAGGATAAATTACAAAATGATACCTTTAAGAGAGGCACTACTACAGTAGAATGCAATTAGAACACGCTAAATGGCTAGTTACGGAAACTGAGATACCAAAACGCTAGTTTTACATTTCAACCAGCGCCATGTCTCGTCAAGTGACTTCCTCAAGGGTGTGTGAATTATGGAAACAACCTCTACTTGCATGATATATTAGCATGCCACAGTGTGAAGTACATTAAAGGGCCTACTCAATAAAGAGAGAATTAGGGGGAATTGAGATGGGAATTTCAAAATTTAGGTCGAAGTAGCCAATTTGGAAAAATTCTCCAATGCTGCTGAATGGAAGGATTTTCTAACAAAAAAAATCCCCATCTCAATTCCCTGCAGTTCTCTTTATTGAGTAGACACGTAACATATTCCATGAGAAATTAGCTGGTGAAATATGGTACCAAAATAGGTCTCTGAAATTTTAACATTGATGGTATTAGTGCCAACAGTTGATTGATGCTCCCAAGGTAGGCAGTGGGCACTATGCTGTACAAGAACACAGTTAACCTGTTTCACAAAAAAAAAAAAAAAAACATTGCATGTGTTGCTTACCCATCTGGAGCTCAAATCATCAATAATGCCCTTATTTACAATGTTAGTAGTGATGCTCTGTAAGCAACAATGTATTCCTTACCTAAATATTGTTTGTAGTGTGGAGAATGAAACATTATCAAAAGGTGAGCTATACATTGTGTTACGGTACTACACTATATTTGTCTTATCCGTTCCTTTTCTTTCCCATATGTCCACCCATATCTCAGCGGAGACCTCCAGTCTAGTGTTGTGATTTACAGCTGTCAGATATTCTGTGTGGTTATTTGTTACTAATATTATAATTGGTACAAGCTGTGTGTCTATTTTTCGGTACATTAACTAATAAAATATAATAGTGAACTCTGTAGTCCAATAACAATTTGAGTTGTAACAAATAAACAGAAGTAACATGACTGGCCATTTGAAACTATAAAAGCTGCTTTTGCTCCCAAGATTTAGAACAGGGGCGGGAAACCTGCAGCCCGAAAGATGTTGCTGGACTACATGACCCATACTCCTCTGCTAGCCTCTTAGATGGAATAGCATTATGGGAGATGAGGTGCAGCAGCAGCTGGAGGGCCACAGTTTCCCCACCCCTGATTTAGAACAAGAAATACATTTTGCTGTGCAAACAAACAAATCATATAACATAACCATAACATAACTTGTCAATGACTGGGAAAATAAATAAATAAATAGGGTTATTAATTAGTATGTTCTACTGAACTAATATTGTTTACATAGAATAAATACTGTAGAAAATAATCTGTAACATTCTAAAGAGTTTATTGTGTCTCTCAGAACGTCAGAGTGCGTGGTATGATGTCATCAGTTAGTGGACAACACTTGCATTGATGTTGTACGGAGAAATGCATGGTTTCTGCAGATACCACTGGACAGAATCAATTCACCTATTCATAATTTAACTACAATAAATTAAGATGATTTTAAGAAATATAATTTGACTAATATAAATGTATAATCTGCTTGGGCAGACTAGATGGACCGAATGGTTCTTATCTGCCGACACATTCTATGTTTCTATGTTTCTAATTATTACTCTCAAACAAAAATCACTTAATTCTAGATTATGTGTTGACTTTACTGAACTGAGGAAGGCCCCAGGGCTAAATTACCAAAGAACGTTTGACCAAAGTCAGCACAGCAAAATTTCCAGTATCTAGGGAGGTGTTACTTCCCTTTCTGACAGAAAAATTAATGATCATTCCATGGACACTGGGATGTTTGTATGGACACATCAATTGGAGAGTGCCTCCCTACTTTAACTTGCTAGAGTATAACACAGGATATATCATAACTTGGGAAAGTGACATGTACCGTGCATCTTTTTAAGTACATAACATGTGGCTCCTACACTAGGCTCAATGTAAACACAAATCTTGCTTCTAGAAAAGTAACTTTTGAGGTTTACTAGCACTTTAAAGAACAAATGATAACAAACTTATATTACCAGATAAATGAGACTATATCACCTATACATTTCTCTCAATCTATGCTGTTGCTTGTAGTCCTTCTAGCACAATATATAGATCATTTATTATTGATCGCTCATGAGTAAGAGCTAATTTGAGAGCAAAACGAGTAAGGCGAATTTGTTGTACACTGTCCTGTTCCTGGATAATACTTATCGGTGAATAAATACCATCTATTATAAGCAATTATGCATTGATTTCCTTTTTTCTTCATGTGAGGAGTGCCGATTGCTTTGGTATGCCTTACAATTGTATTCTACACTAGCCCTCATATATCGCTATCAGACAAATTGTGCTACACATTTATTATATAAAGACTGAAGTAATATTACTCGACTTCTATAAAATTAAACCACAGCTGTGATCGCTACACTTTCGGTGCACACCCCATGTCACTAGTTTTCATATAGCACTAATTTAGTTTCTCGTGCCTCAGCTGAGAAATAGAGCTGTGTATATACCCCTCAGGTTGCTGTAAAAATACATGTTAGGTTTACAAAGTACAAGTGATACTTTAAGAACCAGTTAGAAAAATCAAGAACAACAATTGATTACTTTGTTTGTGGGGTGACCCCCAAATGGCCTCTAATAATAAAATAGCCTGTAAGATTCGGAAAATTTAGAAACCAAACTTAAACTATATTTTGGGCATTAATGTCCTACGAATGCCCAGAAATGTGAATGGGTAACAGCTGCTAACATTAAAATAAATGCTGGAATTAGAAGAAAATCGAATTAAAATAAACGTAGTCTATTACTGTAATAATCCACTCAGATCAAAGTATTGACGGACCATTAATACCCTTGGCAGTGGTTTGTTCTATCCAGGTGGTGGTTAACAATGCCAAGGCATCCTGACTTTAACAAATAAATAAGTAACAAACAATTAAAGGAAAACAATACTGTATTATCTAAGCCTATCACTTTGACCAATTGATGCTGATCTCCTGGGAATGCCTGGTAGGGAATTGGAGTTAATTGTGACATGAACATATTGTTCCCTTTAACAAGAGATAAATAGATTTGCTTTTTGTGATATAAACCCTGTTGAGTACAGCAAATAATAATTTCAGTGATATCATTAGTTCACTGTAGTCTATGCCGGAGGAATATATTGCAGGCACGGCCACTGTATGTGGTTGGCTTTAATAAATATGATAAACAACAGAAACAAATTGAGCAAGTATATTATATAATTGTGAATATTTATGGACGTTTAAGAGATTTCTGACTGTATTAAATAGGTCAGCGGCTCTGTTGTAAATATGATAGAAAATTGTATAAACTGCTGTTTGGTACACTAATATAACATCAATCTTTGAAACTATCTGCCACTGAGATTTCCATTTAAACTTCTTTCATTTCCATAATTTACAGTTTCATTTTCACCACTTAAAATATACACGGAGAGTGATACACTAAGATAAATTGTGCTATTTGTCGCATTATCTTTTTGGAAACGAAAGCGGAAAGGGGGAAAGAAAAAAAAAAATCAAGTCTCGCTAAATGACAATCAAGGTAAAAACACATTGCATAAATAAGATCATCTGAAGCTGAAATAAGATTTCTATCAAACACTGTGCAAGTTTGGTTTTATAATTAGTCAAGCTTCAATGGTTTTAATTGGTGTTAGCTAAAGTTTTCGACAAGAAGTGACCGTGAAACTATACATTTTTTATTTAATCGGATATTCATCTACCGCTAGATGTACAGTAGTAAGAAAATCATTTTTCATTTTTAACACAAGTGTCAGAACAGAATCTGTTAAAGGGGCTTAACACCCCCAGACAGCATTACAAGTGCCTACAATGACATTGTACTGATTTGTTGCCATTAAATGTTTTGTTAACAAAAGTAGGAAATGACTTAACACGTGCTAAAATTTGCTTTATTTTAGACTATTTGAGGAAAAGAGTGTTTATTTGTTTTTGCTTTGTACTGGATGAGCAAATATAGGAACTTTATGGAGACTGTGCTTTCCATTAGAGTAATTATCTATGTATGTATTATGTTGTGTGTCATTCTTAAACTGATACAGAGAACCATTGTGCCACTTACAGTCCTTAAAGGAAAATGAAACGTTGTTTAACCCTTGCTTCCTTGAAGGAAGCAAGGGTTAAAAATACTTGTCCTGGTAGAATTAAGTAAACCCGCTGTGTATCTTAATAGATACACGTGGGTTACTAACTGCTGTGTCTCACATACGAGACACAGGAGTTCCTGGTTGTCGCGTGCTGACAAACTTCAGCATGCGCACAGCCAATCAAAGCAAGGGCTTGCCCCGCTCTGACAGCTGAATGCAAGGGTCTCCCACTGCTAGCACAGAGAGACCCTTGTTTTTGCATGGGATCAGCATGGGGGGCCTAGTTAAGTTCCCTCCTGCTGATCTCATGCAAAAACGAGGGTCTCTCTCTGATCTACCACTATCAAAAGTACACTCCAGTTCATCCTCATACTAGGAACAGCTAACTTTTCACTTGTGCTTCTATATTAGAAGCACAAGTGAAAAAAAAAAAACGTTTAGTGTCCCTTTAAGACATTCAATAGTTCAGAGATGCCAGTGGCTTCAGCGTTCATCTTTTGTATGATCTTGGATATCTGTAACAAAGTTGGTGCTTGTTGAGATGTGGCCCTCTTTTGTTGAGGTACTTACCTGGGCGAAGTCGAAGTGCCTTTCACACACAGCACAGCCAATGTGAGCAATGTAAGTCACTGTATGACAAGGATTCTTTATTAGTAATAGATTTTTAAACATGGAACACTATTGTATTCTGATAGCACTGTTGGGTTGTATTCACTTTCATAATAACTCATATCTGAAATTAAGAAATTAGAGAATCAGTCCCATTATTTGTCATTCTCAGCCCACCAGTGCATCAAAGTTCTCCAACTTGGTTTACTTCTATGAAGCTTAAACTATTTTACCTAGAAGCGTTTTAAGGCCGTCCTTGACACATGATGAGACGCTCCTGCACTTTGTTGCTTCCTTTGGACACCGCTAACCCAAAATCACCCTAACATGCTCTATAAATGTTGTCCAGAGGCCAGGGGTACAACTCCTCCCGCCACAGGTGATCCATGAAAGATCTTCCTTCGTCTGGCCTAAGACGAGGGAAGATTGGTCCCAAAGTTCCAAACAACATGTCTGCCCAGTGATGAACCAAGACAAAGCTAAGATGGCTCAATAAGTTACTTTAATTGTGTTGCATTAAAGCATTTCTATGTAAAAAGCCTACACTTAATGAAATCTTTCAATTAAATATAACTTTTTGCCTTGTCCTTTAAGATAGTTTTCCTCTGGTCTTGTGTAATTACCTGCCGGGAACTTTCAGTTTAATGTGTTTATGTAGGTAATCACCAACCTATTGATACACATTATTTTGAGGTACCCAACATGGTCAGTACAAATCAGTATTACAAAATATGCAGTGTTTAACATATATATCAGGTTAAAAAAAAGCTACGTATGTGAGATGGTTATCCTGTTACTGTTAATACACTTGCATTATTATCTGTACTGCTGCATAATAATCCAAATGTTCAATGTGTTATTATAGCTCGCGAAAATCGGTCCCAGCTTTCCTCACCCAGCACAAAATGTCTTCCCTTTGATGTTTGGTCACCGTGTTTTACAATTTTATTTTAAAACTGTACTAAAGATGTTTAAAAGTGCAGAGACTTCCCATAAAATCTGCCCCATTCCTAAACCAGGGTGCTGGTCTCAATTTATACTGGTTGTTAAATAATGCTAGACTTGTATAAAAATGGACCAAAAACCACAGGTTTTTAAGATGTCTGTGACAATTTTTATCAGCTGAGCCTTGAGTATGTTTTTTCAACAAACTGGTTTAAAATGTCTAATATTTAAAATATATTTCAAAAAAGTTTTTTTCCAGGGTGGTATTAATTAACAACAATTTAATATATCTGCATGGTAAAGAATGCCACAATAAGGTTTATAAAATGGTATACATTGCTTTATAAACTACATTGTCTAGTTAGCTAATTTTTCTATAACCACCACCTGCTCCATACTGGCCATAGAGCAGTGGTACAAGTGAGATTCTCGTTTTATCTATAATGGAACATGTGAGAGGTTATAAGCAGGTGTGTGCACAAGCATGGGTCATGGTGGACATTAACTGGAGTTTACATACTTACACTAGGTCACAATGCTGAATCAGTACACCTGGCCTCTCCCATACTATAATGGTCATTTTAGTGGTAATAGTTGAGGCACTGCATACAAAAGACAGGAAGACTGTTCCTAGTTGCGGTTGAGGTGCTCCAGACGCCGGCAAGAAGTACCAGAACCAGGTAAGTGTGCAAATGAACATGGGGATTTATTAAATACAAAATGAAAAAATATAATAAATGACTGGGTACAAACAAGGGTCACCCGGTGAGGAAAAAAACGATGAAAATAGTTGAGACATTGGCCACTTTATGGCTCTCTACTAAAATGGCAATGGTGTTTGCAATTTGGAGATGTGGCAGTAGCGTGGTCCATCATCTATATCTATTCTTCAGGAACGAAAGTGCTACCACCAGAACCCTGAGTACATCAAACTCTGCAGTTTTTACCTTAATTGTGCAATTCCCTTCTCAGTCCTATCTCTCATGAATAAACCCCCATGTCTAAACTATACAAATAACATTTACTTTTTCCTTAAACCCCAATATTCAATTATTAGCTGGCTGTGTATCATATCCAGTGGCTAATTCACTTAATTGGAAAGTAATGTGTCTTGTTACATATATATTCTGAATAAAGTTAGTGCCCACTGAAGAACATAACCGTGTTATTCCTTAGAAATCAATCAGTATTATATTATTATGACTTCTTTCTGTAACACTGTTCAACACAAAGGCCAAATGTAATTCTCATTTTGTATTCAGCACAAACAAACTAGCCAGTGCAATAAACATGCTGAATAAACGTTATGTTGTAGAACTAAAATTAAATACCATTTTAATAAAGAGAGCTGATTTTGTTGGTAGATCTTTCTGGATAATTAAAAACAAAACTAAAATGAAATATGTAACAAGTAGTGGGAATAATTAGATACAAAATGGATGTTGGGATATTGGTACAGTAAATTCATCCCAATGCACTGTGATTTCAATAAGTGACTGGCGAGTACATAAGTAATGTAGCATGTCTAAGAGAATCTGCTGCTGTAAACTGTGTCTTGATGTTCAATACAATTTTCCAAACGTGAATAGACAATCATGGCATTGCATTGTCCAGTACGATCATTACAATACGGTTATCATCTGAGCTGGAATCTGACACTTTTTTAAGACCTTTCAAATAACCCCTTTACAATGCTTCAGTACCAAACCATTCAGGGCAAATCTCTGCTTTGTGCTTGTCAGCCTTAATAGACTAGATGTCACTTTTGCCTGTAAAAAGTGCCTGCACTTCAGCTGTCAGTCAGTCCGTGTGGTGTCAGCTGTGAGCATGGCTGGAGCCGGTTGGATTAGAGGGTAGTTACCATAGCTGTCAGATTACTGACAACCTGACACCCACACTTCTAACTTCCTTTTATTTAGCTTATATCTGGATTCCTAGACCTTTCTTAAGGTGGAACACAGTGCTACTCATATGTAAAAAAATGTCTTAATTTTGTTTCTCGAATCACCTGTTCTATATATGTTCAGATTATAAGGGGTGACTCTTATTTGGAACAGGCAAGATGAAGTTGTAGCCAAATAAATAGACATACAAGATTTTTCATTGCAATATATATTCTCCATTGATACAATGCAGTATTTTTTTTTTATTTGAATTATTTTTCATGTGATATTCCCATAAAATGGTGATTAAAAAAAAATATATTATTACATAGTCATACTATAAACAGTTAAATAAAAATCTTCTCATTCTCATCTTGCTTTTTAAATATGGTGTAATCAATTAAACAAGTAACGTTTTTCGGGGGACTAAAATAAGCTAAATTCAATATGTATTTCGATATTCTTAGATATTTTCGGATTATTTGTTTCTTAATAAAGTACCAAAATATGCTATGCTTCCAGGGCTGGATTAGCCTAATGGGATCCTACGGTGTTCAGGAAAACAGTTTGTCTAGTTTCTCCTAGGACCACAGTAGATGGATTAAATAGCTGTGTGCTTCAGTTCCCATGATACTCCAATATTGCTGGTTGAGCATCATAGGATGAATATAGTCCTCAGTGGTTGTATCTGCAGATTGGCTCCTGTACCATCATCTGTATAGCAAAAATGTCTGTTGGTGATATACTGATCGAAGCTACACTGTACCACATTTTCGCCAGAACTACTTCTTACTTTTAGTCCGGCCCCTGTAAAGCTCTGTACAATGGGAAGATGCAATACATAAAAACACTCTAATGTCTTGTGGAAAGCCTTCTTAGAAGAGTGGAAGCTGCCATACCTGCCATGGGAGGGCTAACTACATATTCATATCTATGCATTTAGAATGCAATGTCATTAAAAAGTCTCTGTTGGTGTAATGGTCAGGTGCCCCGATACTTTTGTCCATATAGTGCATGTTGATGCTACGTTAAAAAACAATTAATACTAGTATTAGTAGAAGGAGACTAGAACTAAACATTTTTCAATACTGTGTTTGTTCTGTATTTATATGAAGAAGAGTTAACAGGAATATTCTTCTTCTATATAGAGAGATATCTTTTGTTAGAAAAATACCTTGTTAATGGGGGCCTAGATGATGCATGAAATAGACATCAAAGCAAATGAAGTCTGTTCGATAAGTTAGCTTCGCTATTGATCAGTACAATCATTTGTTCACTGCACCGGGTTGAAATCATCCAGTCCATGATAAGATTTCGATTAACCTGATTTGACTTGTTAGGTAAAGCATGTAACTTCCTCTGGTATATGTTGTAAGTGTTTGACAGCATCACTTATGCTAATATCATGGACCACTAGCTGTCTCTCCATCAGTTTGACGTTTAAGCCACATGCCTTTGGTCAGTAAAGATGAAGAGTATCCTTAGGAACCTCAACTGTTAACTGCATTTCCCATGATGCACAGAAAAAAAGCATCATGGGAAATGTAGCACAGAGCCGGTGGATGGTGATGGGACGGTTCTTCGCGGCTGCTTAAACGCTGTTAGTTCATCGCGCGAGAGGTCATCGCAGGGAGTTCATGGCTGGAAAGATCATCGTGGGATCCCGTACAAGGCGAGAATTATTTGTATTAGGGCTTAGTGTTAGTGTTAAGCTATATCTATTTAAGATCTAGATTTCTACAGCACAATGCAGAAACCAATAGTGATGTCGTAGAATTATGCTGAAGTGAAAGAAAAACTGAATTGCCTTCATTATTTAGAACTTTACAGCTGTAGAATCAAAGATCCTAATAGCAGCCTAAATCATTGTGGCGACTCTACACTCAGTTTAAGGAATTATAAATTAGGACATTTGTCTGTCTGCTCAACATAGAATTATTTGTAGCTTAATCCACTAGAGATGCTTAAGGACTGCTGCTTCTAAATGCCGGCAAGTTCATTTTTTTCTATCCTTAAATCTTAAGAAATAAGTTTGATCCTGTGCACCAAAGCAGAGATATTCTATAATGAGTTATTGAAGATCGATAGCAACATGAGAAAGGTTTGTAGCGGCCTCATTGTGAGATATGAATGGAAAGAACTGGCATAATTAAACAAACAAAGTGTAAGAGACTCTAAGATATTTAATAATAAGACAATAGGGCAAAGGCAGTGTAAACGGCTGTGATTTCATTGTGATTATGGACAGCGATTTGCAAACTCACACTGGAATTCATCAATCAAAATCAATAGTCTGCATGAGTTAAAACAGTCACAGCATTCTACAAGGTATAGCTAAATGACTATTTGATGTATGTTTATTGGTATGCAGATGGAACTGCCCCTTTAATTTGCACAGTTTTCTACCGGCAGTAAAACCTCAGACCTTACTTGTGTTATGTCAAGTATGGCCTTTTTCTATGACTAAATAGAGTGTGTTAAAGGGGCAATGTCACTTACAGGATCCAAATAATATTTTTAGACAAGTACTGCCTCATCTAATGTAAACAAAAGGAAACAGATCTGTTGTATCAGGTATTTGAAAAAATAAACTCATCCTAGCTCCTAAAAACTGCAAATATAATGTAATAGATTTATTGCTGTCCTCACTGGATGTCACTGAATTTACAGGCCCCTGTAACATTATTTTCAGGGTAAAGCTACAGTAGAATTGTAAATTGTTTAAAATTGAAGTTGAGTGTGTTTCACATATATATTATAAACAAGTACAACACAGAAAATAAACTGGGAGTAACCGCTCTTTAACTGAATATTTGGTGCTTTCATTTTGGAAATATTAGCATTATAAAAAAAATTAAAACATGATAAAAGTATATCCTCCAATTGTCCTACTTTACATGGGATGGTTAGGGCTGCCACCAAGACGAGACTTGATTCTCTGCAGTAATGCTGCACCCAAACCCAGTGGCACCCCCTTGTCACTGGTAGGGCATGTTATGAGCTATGTCATGCTGTGCAGCACTTTTGCAATAATGCAGAGTACTGGTGATGATTAACCAGAGAGGAAGTGGGATTCATTGATCTGACCAATCACAGAGCACACTATGGAGAAGATGACATAATCTGTGACTGACTCTCTAGACTCAAGTCTATGCTATTTGCATCTTGGAAATCACATTTTCTGAGGCAAATAAATTCAGACAAATTCATAGTTTCCAACAGTCCCACATTTGCCTGGACAGTCACATTTATTTGGGTCCTGTCCTGCCAAATGGCTCTGCTGGATGTGCACCTGATGGCAGGAGGAACTCCACCTCCGCCTAGTTTAAAAAGCTTTATTTTTCTGGTGTTCTTCACCTTCGTAGATTCAATATGAGATTCTGTTGGTTTGATGCTCTTACCCTAGCTTGGATGACTATCCTGCTTCTGTTTTGACCTCACCTTGACTGACTAACCTTATTCTGTTTTGACCTTACCTTGACTGACTAACCTTATTCTGTTTTGACCTCACCTTGACTGACTAACCTTATTCTGTTTTGACCTCACCTTGGCTGACTAACCTTATTCTGTTTTGACCTCACCTTGGCTGACTAACCTTATTCTGTTTTGACCCTGGCATGGCTGACTAACCTTATTCTGTTTTTACCCTGGCATGGCTGACTAACCTTATTCTGTTTTTACCCTGGCATGGCTGACTAACCTTATTCTGTTTTTACCCTGGCATGGCTGACTAACCTTATTCTGTTTTGCCCCTGCCTTGGCTGACTAACCTTATTCTGTTTTGACCCTGGCATGGCTGACTAACCTTATTCTGTTTTGACCCTGCCTTGGCTGACTAACCTTATTCTGTTTTGCCCCTGCTTCGGCTGACTAACTCATTATAAAGTATTCTTACTGATAAGATCCAGTTACCCTTCTTGTTTATGAAATGTGAAAGTTTGTTTTTGATGGCAGCCTTCCTTTCTTTATGTAAAATATTGTAATGACTCCTTGTTATGTTAAAGGACAAGGCTGGCTATTATTCATTAAAGTAAACTAATACATCTCCACATGGTCATGGAATAGAGTTATTAAGGCAATCTAGCCTACATGAATCCGCGATGCAAAACTATCTCCATTAACATCAAAATATGTTGGACCTATTGGCTAAATGTATCCAGCCTCATTTTACTTCATTGTAATGTCAATCTAACACTTATGGCTGCAGGGATCTCATTATGAGAGAACAATGGTAAAATGACTGCTATATAAACTTTTGCTTGTGGCTGTATCTCCAGATCTGCAAGAGAGACCACTTTTCTTGTAAATGTGCTCAGGTTTGGTAGGTTCCCAATCCCCGTGTCCTAGCAGCCAGTGGACAGCCAATATACATTAGCCTCTCTTCAGATGTACGATGTTGGCCTCAGAAAGTGACTACCGTGGACAATCGGAGATGGAATAGTAGAAACAATCTCAGGAACCTCCAACCATATTAAAAACATACAATAATAATACAGAATAAAAGCTATAGTGAGAAGCCCATGGTCCTAAACGTTTCGTCAAGTCTTTGACTTCCTCAGGGAGTTGCCCATGTCAGGTACCCTGAGGAAATAAAAGACAACTTAACTTGTAGGACCATGGCTTTCTATATAGCAGTAATTTTACCTTTGGACTTTACACCTCTTGTCCCATTTTTTGCCTCTACCTCAGTCTCTACCTCTGTCTATTGCTGCTATATGAGAATTGGGAGGGGTTCTTGGTGAGACTGTGACACCTGTATATATTTTTTATCCTATTTTGCTCTCATTATGAGACAAACCCCACAGTACAAAAATAGGGTATGACCAAACAAATCACTAGAACACATGGATTATCAGATTTGGTGAATAAACTAGGCAAGTGAATCAGTAAATGAGAATGTATGTCCCAATGCAGAGTCAGGGCCGGGGTGAGCCCCTATTTCTTGATTGAACATTTTAGGGTGAAATAACTTTAAATCAATGAACTCTGTATAACTTTTTTAGTTTAAGTTTCAGCAAAACAAAATCTGAGCGAACAATTCCTCTGTTCTGACAGAGATCATGATATCTTTAAAGGATACATTGATCAGGATTTAATTCACTTTTACACTTTTACACAAGAGCTATTTCAGCTTTAAGTGGCACATACTGAGCTGACAGACAAAAAAGCAAAATAAATGTCCTCAAGTAGTCTACTGGTAGTCAGCTAACTAACTTCAGGCTATATGGGGGAAAGGCAGACAACATTAGGAACAGAAGGGGCAGAGAAGATCCAAGGTTGAGAGAGGTTGACCACAAGGGTAACAGGGGAAGAAAAAATTATGATTTATCAATTATCATGGAAAGGTACAAAACAAAACTGTTGGATTTCCTTGTGTGTCTATACGTATGTGTTTCTGTGTTTATACCGCATGTGCCCATAGGTGTTTATGCAAACGTGTGTTTGTATGCATGTTTTTATAGATATCAGTGTTTTTATATTGTAGCTATATGCTGTTATAAATGTCACTATATATAGATCAGAACTGTGAGGTACTCTATTTGTCCATAAACTGCACATTCATTACTTTTTATAATTGGATTTTGATTACATCTCTGGCAGGTTTAAGTGTTATTTTGGGGTGATAGATACCATTTCACAGTTCTTTTCTGTTCTCCATTTATCTGGACATGTGACTGGTTGGTAGTTTGATTGTTACAGATTTCCTGCATACCAAAGCATTTTGTTAGTGAGAGACAGGGTGCAAGGTGTGTGACCTAAGGAAGACACGTGTCAGACAATGGCGTGCGATAGACAAAGTGTCTGTACAAGGACACCCGTGTCCATGGCATGGCTTGTGAAGGTCCATATATATATATAGAACATCATTAAATTGTCCACCATAAGCAATTTTGGTGTCTATCCCTGCCTACGGCACGTGCTTTCCGGATTTGTCAGAACGGACCTGTTTTTTGGTATTCTGTCCTATCAAATTCAACCTGTCCTTACTTTATTTCTGCCTATGCACAGTGCATTGTACCTGGAGCTCAATCTCACAGGTCACACAACATTACATAACATCTTTAACTGTTGGGAGACCTGATTCTGTGTCACGATGGTGTTAGCATCTTGCATGCATAGTAAACTCCTTTTTTAGGATTAAATAAACATTACCAGTTTTTAAATCCACCTGCTATTTTTATTCTACATGCAGTGCCACAAATAATACCTCTTTTCCTGATAGCAAGGTATGTAAACAGGAAGTGGTCATGATTTGGAACCAAATTTAATATGCCAAATTGATTCCAACACCTTTTCATTGCTTCATTTTTAGCTAAAGATAAATTGCGTTAGGGATCCACATAAGAGAACCAGTGTTTCAAACGAGCAGTTATATAATATTTGATGAAATAACGGGATCCATTGTTAAAATAAAACTTTAGAAAAAAAAGAAGCACTACCTTAATGGGACATGCAAAGAAATTATAATTGGGTACACAATATAGGCTAATATTCCTTGATATTGCCGCACTTTTTCCCCTTTTGTCCTCCACAACTCCTAATGAAAATTTTGAGCCCTGACAGTAATGATAAGCAGTCATTCACACGTCCTTTGTGTCAAGGCTGAGCATTAATGCCTTCCTTCATGTAACATTTTGCATTGCCTAAAGCATCTATTAAAATCCTTTGTAAAATTCATGAAACAAAAGTGGTGGGTTGAGTCTAGTGGGAGAGAAAGTAAGCTGCTTATTAGCAAAAAGTCAAAAATACAGAGCCAATTACAGATCTGAACAAGAGAGGCTAAGGGGTTGCATGGGGAGTAATTCCTTATTCAGCCCATTGGGCTCAAGTGAGAGGCCTCTTGGATAAGAATATAGAAAATATTCTAAGCAGTAATTAAACTCAAAATGTTTAGAGTTAGAAACAACTCTATAACAACTGAAGAAAATACTCAAGTAAAACAGTTGTCTGGTCTCAGATAGATACTAAATTGGAGGGATTTAAGAGAGTTCCCTTAAGGAATGAGTGAGTGTATTGAAGAGAATCAGGAAGCTCAGGAGATATGTAAAAATCTGTTTGGTATTTCAAATACTATAAATTAGATGAGAAAAAAAATGAGATTTTCTACTGAAGAAGTGACATAAAACTGAATAAACCACAATAAGATTGCCATTTTTCTGTTATAAACATTAAGCCTGACATGTTCAATAGCATTTTAAAAGACCCAGTGTTTCACCCTTCGCAAGTGAAAAGATTGACATCTGCCGTGATTTATTAGATTTTTTTTTTTTTACATAAAATGTCCTCCCTGCTCCAAGCTTTCATTGCTCCTTGTGCACAGACTGGCATCATGCTGCAAAATTACAGTACAGAATTATTAGTATTCAAACAATACAGAGATCATATCAATATTCTGCAGGTAACTAGTTCATCCGTCAATCAATTCCCTATTAATTTCAGTAATCTAGCGTTATTATAGCATTGTAACATTGGGCAAATAATACCAGTGTTAATTGTAAAATGTGGTAAGAATAGTAAAATGCCTATATTAGAACGTTTGACAGACAAGTGAAAAATAAATTATTTATAGTGGGGGAACAAACACGCTTGTAAATCATGATTGCAAAGTGTACATTGTTGGTATTATTTGTGATTTTTTTTCCCCTCTGATTTCTTATGTTAACCAGGTAGATGTCCAATCTGTGTATCAAGATGCATTGCAATTTCCTGCAGCAATCAATGTGTTAAAAAAATGTATTGTGCCTTCTAGCACTGGAACCGAAGTTAGTGATGAAAGTGGATAGGCTATATAATAACCTACAATAAAAAAATAAATGTAAATAAAAATTGTTTCCATTAACTTTTGGAACTTTGGGGCAAGGCCATAACAATTATGTTCACTTCAAAAGCCGCTAGCTGTTTAGAGGGCAAAATGTCACAGGGAGGCTGTTTAGAGGGTAAGATGGCACAGAGAAGCTGGGGACAAAGATGACACAGAGAAGATGTTTGGGGCAAATACTGGCACAGATAAGGTGTTTGGGACACATATTGGCACAGAGAGGCTGTTTGGAGGGCTAAGATGACATAAAAAGGTTTTTTGGAGTGCTCAGATGGCAATATCAATTTTTTATTTAAAAAAAATAAAAATAGTAGTTGATGTAAACTAATAATAAAACACACCAGGCTAGAAAAATGATCATTGTATTTAAATCTTTTTTTTAATGCCATAATTATTTAATAATCAGTCTTAGCAGCTTCTCTGCAGCGCAGGGTCCTCCTATGCAGCTCCACTTGATCAATATCATGAATGCATGCACTTTCTTCATACATCTCTATCGACATCTAAAGAGGCACATGCGATTTTACATGGCTATTTTCCACCACGGATGGTATTGCAAAATACAGGCCATCTCAAAATAATCTCAAAAAGGAATTCCAAGATACGTGCATTATGCATACCAATAATCTTAGGTTGGAGTGTGTCCCTTAAATTGATAAATATGCAATTTTATTGGGAAGGTATTTATCCTAACATAGCCACTGGTACTTTTGCCAAAGCTACCATTCATTATAAACTTATATTTTCCATGTGAATAAATTTCCCTTAACGACATATTTTCACGTCATTTTGAAAACGAATAATTGAGCAGTGGGATGGCAGGGTACAAAATAAAATAAACTTTTTGAAACTGGACATAATGAAATCATTATCTCTGTGACCCAGGAGTATAATGTGGTGTCCATAATAGTATCGGCAGCCATCTTGTGGAAGTGCGTTGTTCCAATTAACCTCCACATGGTGGTATAATGACCACAGAATGTGAGGCCATCTTGCAATATTCCTGGATGATAAGGCCCAAACCCACTGGTTTCATGAACATCAAGAAAAAATGGAAGACCTTTCATGGCCCTCTCAAGCACATGGTAAAAGCATCATTGATCTATATGGAGCGTGTAAGAACACAAATTGCAAAGTCAATCTTCACTTCCTCCATTCCTCAAAGAGCTAGAAACGTTTCTTCATGAAGAATGTTGCACTATCTCTCCAGTATGGTTCTGGATGGTATGGACGGAACCATTTCTGAAGACAAGATTTGGAACTACACCTTTAAGCCCTCTATATTAAAATATTGATCGATGTTTTGAGTATTTTTTCCACTACCTTTATGTGACCTGAAGGATACAGAACTTTGTCACTGCGAATTAGAAGCCATGGAAGCTATTTGTAACGATAATACAAGAGACAAAACACATTAACATTTTTTGCAACACGATTTAATGATCTCAATGGCTTGTCACACACTTGTGTAGTCTTTATAGTGTAGCTATAAACTCTTAGTTCAGCATCCAGATTGGATATTGATTCTCACAATAGCATGCATGCAGTAACTGGTAGGGATGCAGAATAAGTAAATACATAGAAATTCTCCCTGAAAACAGTGATTTGTGTAAAATCCACCCCATGCCTTACAAAGATTCTCAAGGAAATACTGTCAAATACATTTGCATTCATTTGTGAATATTCTCAAAATCTGTGAGGTAAATACACATACTTGGTATGCTGTGTTTATCTTGGTTCATACACTGCCTCCAATTATATTATTAGGGTCCTTTTGTTGGAAGAAAAGGAGAACAAGATACTGGACCCAGATTCACCATTTTGCAATACAAATTTCCATTAGTTGACAACTCTAAAAGTTACAGTTACATTAATTCTGTGGCCTTCCCGTGAAATCATTAATTCTATATATTGGGGGATTCAAAATGCCTTTCTACCAAAAGTGGCCCATGAAAGGCGAAGCTCAGTTTTAGGATTTACTTAAAACAAAGCCAGTGAGAGGCAGCTCATTGATACTGACAGTAGTCTTATAGTGGAGCCAACAGTGAGACCCAAGAATGTTGCATAAAATGATTGTCATTGGTGGCCCGTAACATTTTTCATGGTGGGCATTTACTGGATGGACAATTAAATAACATTCTTTGGACCTGCATTTTTTTTTTATTTTATCCATTTTCTTAAAAAACATTGGTTACCTTTGCTATAGATGAAACATATGACTGGTATGTGGTGTAGGTGTTGACTACTGTTTAATAATGTTTCAATGAAAATGTTTTTTTCCAGGAAGAATATAGATTGCTTGATTATAATGAGTTGTTGTTTTTAGAAACAGCGACAGAGGTTTCAGAGCCTTGTCATCAGCATATTCATGGTTCCATATTACCTGCGTACCAAACACTTCAACTATAATTTAATGTTTGTTTACCTTTTAGGCATGGGGTCTGTCTGTGGTTTCTCTACAATGGATTGCAAGTACCTATGTATTGAAACAAAGCTAGAATACAAAACTATACCTATATTAAATAATATTTCAAAACAACACCTGTTACAGAGAAGGGAGAGTATTATCAAGGTTATTATTGATTGGATGGACTCATTGCTCAGTCATTCTATATTATCTGGAGTGCCCAATCTCTACCCAATTCCACTACTTCTCATGTAGCACAACTATTGAGGCTAAGCCAGCAAAATGGTTGGCAGAGCACGATGAGAAATTTATTTCATGATAGATTTAATGTTGACTGCCTTTGACATAATGCTAAATTAGCAACTGGTACAGGGATGCTGAACTGGAATTTGCATTAAATATAAATGCAGGCACTGTATGGAACACGTTCTATATATTTTACTAAATTATGCAATTTACACACACACAAAAAATGCATGGGGTCTATTAATGGGTTAATGTCTACCATTAACAAACCTCCCTTAACTTACGAATATTTCACATCTTACTCCTTTCATCATCAATAAAAATATCTGTCCATTTTTAATCCATTGAGATAAGCTGTCTACCAATTATCCAACCAAAATCAATTAAGATCATAGCAATATTAGAAATATGACCTTGAGGCAGATACTACTAAGCTTCAATAAACAAAGCCCTTTAAATAATTTCTAATGTAACTTTGTTAAAATATACTCACACAAGATATGTACACATGCATACACTTAGCGAGGCTTGGAATCTAGCGCATATGTTGTTTTGTATACTTGCATTTCCCTGCCGTTTAACCTAGTTTCAGCAATTAGTGCTTCATTAGTAAGGCTAACTAACTGCAGCTTGATCCTGTAATGATTTACCAAGGTTTTCCATATACAAGTTCATAATCAATGTTTTCCAATTACTGCTATCGTGCAACCACTATTTCAAATAAACTAGCTAATAATACATCCCCATTACAGAAGCTCCGGTTGCAGAGACATTTAATTGCAGTGCAGTTCTTCTCAGCTTTTAAAATTTTTCACACTAATGAAGTGTCATACAAAAAGTTGTATTGATTTTTCCACCACATGACTTCAACCACAAATATGTAATTATCCATTTTATATCTAGCTGGGGGATTAAAATAATCTATAGTGTGTAGCCTTTACTTATCCCTGATAGGTTTAGCGGTCCTTTACCCTTTTCAAAACATTGTAGTTTTTTGATGAATGAACTTTAGACAAAATGTTGCACTTCTTTCCCATCACTGCCATTTCAAATTTGATTACGTCTAGGCAGTAAAATAGAACACAACAGGCAAAAATAGGAAGTGAAGGTTAGAAGTGTATTAAAGAGACATTATACTTCCTGTAATGCTTGTAAACATAGCGCCATCAAACCAGCACTGGGTTGTTTGTGTGCGTGAGGTCAGTGGGAACCTAACCTTCTGGACTTAACACTTCCAGGTCATTATACCAGTGGACCAGCTGTAGATAGCACAGGGTTAAAGTGTGTGATTCAGTAATGAGCCACAGTAACCACATTTAGAGGGGCATGTACTAAAAAAAACGCAGATATATTATATGTGCAAAACGATTTTTGCGCTTTGCTCCTATTGCAATGTACTACACATTCGAATAGTACATACGAGCAAATTGCGAATAAAAACGGGCATAATTGAGAATAAATACAGGCAATTTTGCGAATATTTTTTCTAACTCTTTTGATAGCACTGGCTAAATGCTGGTGTAATTTTCACACGCAAATAAGAATTATTTTTCTCAAAATATTTGCAAAACTCTTTAGCATGCGCAAATATAATCACAAATTATTAGCGCAACTGGAAAAATGCACTCCAAATAAAAATAAAATGAAGAGACACAAATCAGGGGGGAAAAAAGCACAGAATGTTACAAATAGTCGCAAATTGCTCCTTACTCATGTTTTACATACTTTTGTTCTCTCACTGCACTTGTTTAGTACAAGACCCCCTTTGTTGTGTTTTTATGAAGTAATGTTACACGGGATTAGATCTCCAGATTTCTCCGTCTGTATTGGATGAGAGTGCAGGTTATTCGCAAGTGTGTCATTAAAGCAGTGACCACTTCCTGGGAGGGCCAAATCTGACCTTGTAAATGAATCACATGGCATCTAACAGAGGATGGTTATGGAAAGTGTACAGTAAATAACTAAAATCAGTGCTAGCTCCTTGTAAGGTATGTGTTTTCTAACCGTACACCACTTCTACTATAGACTACTTACAATGGCGATTAAATGTCAACCAAATAGTTAGAAAACGTGTGCATCAGAGATGGCCGATTCTTTCATTTAGCTACCAGCTTATTCAAACCATAAAGTATAATCATTTAAAGGGAAAATTCATATTAACTAAACAAACATATGAGCTTGAGTGACACAGGAGCCAGCAAAACCAGTATGGCCATTATAAATCATCTAGCACTGTATATGACAAATGTAATGGGGATACCTTTTCAATGTGAATCTTCAGTATTGGATGGTGCGCAGCCTCCAATGCTACTCCAAGGATTAATATGACAGCACAATAGATTCTAGAACAAATTGTGGGTGAGGTGTCCTTTGAATGGACAGGCATTTGGAGAATGTGAACTGTAGGGTTCTATTAAAATAATTCCAATCTGTGCTTGGTAGGGGGGGGGGGGGTCTTGATGTCCCCTTTAAAAAAGGAATTTGATCACCCACCTTTAACCATTTACACGCTGTAACACCACAAATGTTATATCAGACCTTCAGGCACACACTCTGTACATAAGGGAAATAGATGTTTATCATTGCGATCCATCAATAGATCATTTAAATTAATTAAATACAATCTAACTGTCTAATAGTATGCAGGTCAACAGTCTAAAAAGAGATCCATGATAGCAAAGGGGAGCTGGAGACTGATCAGTCACACTTGAGTAAAGCCCATAATTATTTAGCAAAGATGATATTATTGGAGCATCATGGCTATCAAGGAATATGTGTTTCTCATGCAGCAGTAAAAGATTAAGAAGACAATTATGTTCTAACATTCTGTTGAACATAATCCCAGGAGAGACTGAGTTTTGTCACCTTCAAACCTATTCTACCCACTGTCTTCTACTCGTTGTTTATTCTGTATTTCTAATTGCAATCACATACCTACTGTTAGTCTACATTGCATTACACAAACAGCTCTTATGTGTACAAATCTCATGGGTGGCGTAGGTTCTTACAATATATAATAATTTATATCATGGGATAAATATTCCCTTGATACATGACTTTACGATCACAAATAACAATACATAGCATTCCCTGTATATTGTTATTTATAATTACCTGTCACTGTGCATAAAATACCTTTAGTGTCCCGCGACCCATTTTAGCCCTTTTATTCATTAAAATTGTGCATCTCACTTGGGTTCAACTGTCAAGAAAAACTATATACCCTATACCAATTTGAGATTAACTGTTTAGTGACTTGTAGTATGGAAAGATGCTTAAGTGTAAATCATCAGGGGATAAGAGGATTGTAATGCAGATTCCAATTCCTAGATTCAGCACCATACAGTTTAGGTTATACAGTTGCAAAAAATAAAGTATACATAAGAAGTTGATTTTCTTAATCTAGTTTCATATAATATTTTATATATATATATATATATATATATATATATATATATATATATATATACAAAATCCAAAAGATCAGCGCACTCACCTCAAAGCAGGTAGGAGAAAAACTCTTAAAGCTATAGTTTTAAATAAAGCTACTTAAAAACACCTGTCTTACTAAGATAACAAAATTGGAGATTTAGTCACATATATGGCCATATCATGCTAAGCCCACCACTACGTCAAAGTACTCCAATATAGGTGGGTCCTAACACTAAATACTGTTGCTTCTGGGGCTTAATCTCTTTATATGTATTACTTACCAGGGACCAAAAGGCCTTCCTATTGGTCTCAGCAGCACCCTGTATAATATAATATATGCTAGTTTAGGTGAGTGCATTCCTTTGGATTTGTGTGTATATATATATATATATATATATATATATATATATATATATATATATATATATATATATATATATATATATACATTGAACAAAATTCTAAACGCAACACTTTTGTTTTTGCCCCCATTTTTCATGAGCTGAACGCACAGATCTAAGACTTTTTCTATGTACACAAAAGGCCTATTTCTCTCAAATATTGTTCACAAATCTGTGTTACTGAGCACTTCTCCTTTGCCAAGATAAGCCATCCACCTCACAGGTGTGGCATATCAAGATGCTGATTATACAGCATGATTATTGTAAGTGCTACACACTAGTACAGAGTGCTACACACTAGGGCCTAGGCTTCCAACTGAAGCCCTCAAGATGTTTCTGTACTACAACTACCATAATACCCTGCCATTCTAGAAAGCTGGTGGGGAATTATGGGGTTTTTAGTTCTGCAGCAGCTGGAGGGCCACAGTTAGCTGCCTAGGCACTAGGGCATTAGAAGTGGAAAGTGGTGCAGTGCAAAAATGTCAGGTCTGCGCTGTCTCCAGTTTATGACATCATCTTGATAGACACAAACAGAGCAACACATGTGATAGGAGGAGGGGTGGGGGACAGGAGATATGTGACCTGTTAGAAGAGGCAGGAACTAGAGCGGTGGTGGAGGCAGACTGTGTTGACTAGATAGTCATGATCACTATTTTGAATGGAGGACTAGTAGACTGATTTATACTTCTCTTTAATCTGTTGGATCCCTGCAGAACTGGCTGATTTACTGCAGAGAACATTCTTCAATAGCCTATGTTTTTCTTGCCCTTTTTTTAAAAGCTGTTAACTATGTTTTGTAACTTGCTCACATTGTATTTAGGTAATGTAGGTAATTTACAGCAGTGGAGCTGGTGAATTTACTTGCATGATCTGTCAGTGCACGGTAGCCCCTCCCTCCCTTCGCAGTGGTCTGTGAACTACATTTCCCATGAGCTCTGGCTCCAAATGTACGGCGCCTGGGAGGGTGAAGCAAAGAAGCAAGGGGAGTATCCCTTATCCAAACTGACCTATAACCCCCTCAAAAACATTTGGATTTTGGCTTATTTGGGATTTTGGATCTTCTGTATCATCTAAACAAAACATAATAGGAATTTATTTTTAAAGAAAAGATTACAGCAGCAGAACATGGTCAATTTATTAATAGTTTTAGAATTGGTCTTACCCCTTCTTTAATGTCAACTCTATTTGAAACTCAGACAAAGACTCGTTTTAATTTATTTGGATTCACAATTATCATTATGCTTCTACAGAATGTCACTAATTCTCATTGGGGTGCACAAAACTTTTCTTATAAGTGAAAATAAATATAGACAATGAGAGAAAAAAAATGCGTATATGTGTTTATCAAAACTCAGGGATCATGTGCATGGTTCAATACGCAGTCTAGAAAAAATAAATATGATGACTGACAAAATCAAGCAACTAATATATGCACCATTGTTAAGCAAATATAAAATACAGGAGATGCAAAGCACGTTTTAATTTCAGGCATAGCCTTGTTTTGGTATAATAAAAGGCTATTAACATGACTGCTGACATGTAGACATCAGAGTCACGGGTATTGATGAAACTCTCAGCTCCCAATCTGCTGCATAGGAAGTACATCATACAGCTGTCAGCAAAGACAGAGCACACAAACAATGATAGCATCTGACATTTCCCTTACACAAACGGGTTTCCCCTTTTAGAAAAAACATCATTTTTAGGCAGCAATATCTGCAAGCTTATTCCTTGCAAATCAAGCTTTTACTTCACTTGAAGAGCGTTATTTGCTTTTGTAAGTTATAGAATATTTTTCCTTAAAAAACAAACAAACAGGATGGTTATTACAAAATAAAACAACAAACATTGTAATACTTAAGCGTTCTTTTGGGTAAATTAGCAATCAATGCACTGAGCAGGAATCAATAGGTGCATATCCTTTTTCGATATACTGCAGACAGTAGAACAATCAAAGCAAGATTCACTGCACTACATTTTAAATAAATTGTTGCCTGGTGCAACTAGAAGTAATCTCCATCCCTGTTCCTCTCAGTGGAGCAAGGTACACAACATAGAATCATAGAAGGCTAGCTAGGTGCACATGAAATCACTTTCACCATATGCTTTCCAGTGCGCATGTACTCCTCATATTATATACATTATAAAACAGGAGGTGAACATAAGAGCCCCTCTTTGACTTAATAAATGGGTAATTAGTTAACAATACCGGTGGGGTAAAGGTGATGGGAAAACCCCTACTTAACCATTGCGTGGTATTGTGTAGACATGTGCATTCGTTTTCGGACGAATGCATTTTCGGACGAAAATAGCATTTTCGTCCATTCGTCCGAAAAACGAATAACGAAAATTTTAACTAACAAAATCCGAATGAACGAATGGTTAATAAACGAAAATCATTCGTTCATTCGTCCATTCGTCCATTCGTGCTATTGGCATTCTAAACCGAAATAGAGTCGGTTTACAATACCAATAGCATTGTACTACATTCCATAAACCGACATGAATGACTTTCGGTTTATGGAATGCATGTAATGCTATTAGCTTCCTATAAACCGAAATTGAGTTCCCATTCATACGAATAGGTCAATTGACCTATTCGTATGAATGGGGACTCTTTCGGTTTATAGAAAGCCAATAGCAGCATGTATTCTATAAGCCGAAAGTCTTTAAAACAAACGACGTTCGGTTTATAGAATACATGTAATGCTATTGCTGTTCTATAAGCCGAAAGACATTCGGCTTATAGAACAGCAATAGCATTACATGCATTCTATAAACCGAACGTCGTTCGTTTTAAAGACTTTCGGCTTATAGAATACTATTGGCATTCTATAAACCTAACTAGAGTCCCTCCTCATTCATAAGAATTTCTTATGAATGGGGACTCGACTCTAGTTCGGTTTATAGAAAGCCAATAGTATTCTATAAGCCGAAAGTCTTTAAAACGAACGACGTTCGGTTTATAGAATACATGTAATGCTATTGCTAAACTATAAACCGAACGACGTTCGGTTTATAGAATAGCCATAGGATTACATGTAGTACATAAGCCGAAAGTCTATAAACCGAAAGTCGTTCGGTTTATAGGCTGTCGGCATTTAACTATACAGAGACTTTGTCTCCGTGTAGTAAAATGCCGAAAGTCTATAAACCGAACGATCGGTTTATAGACTTTCGGCTTATGTAATACATGTAATCCTATGGCTATTCTATAAACCGAAAGTTCGGTTTATAGAATAGCAATAGGAATACATGTATTCCATAAGCCGACAGCCTATAAACCGAACGTTCGGTTTATAGGCTGTGGGCATTTTACTACACGGAGACAAAGTCTCCATTCATAATTTTATGAATGGAGACTCTGTCTCTGTATAGTTAAATGCCGGCTTTTAACTATACGGAGACAAAGTCTCCATTTATAATTTTATGAATGGAGACTCTGTCTCCGTATAGTTAAATGCCGACAGCCTATAAACCGAACGTTCGGTTTATAGGCTGTGGGCATTTAACTATACGGAGACAAAGTCTCCATTCATAATTTTATGAATGGAGACTCTGTCTCCGTATAGTTAAATGCTATTGTATTCTATAAACCGACTCTATTTCGGCTTATAGAATGCAATAGTACTACGAATGGACGAATGAACGAATGATTTTCCTTTATTAACCATTCGTTCATCCGGCTTTAGTTAGCTTAGCATTTTCGTTCTTCGTTTTTCGGGGGCGAATGGACGAAAATGCAATTTTCGGACGAAAATGCATTCGTCCGAAAACGAATGCACATGTCTAGTATATATTCACATGTAAATTGCTTTTTAAATAAAAAATTATGATATAAAAAAATCTTGTTTTTATTTCCTTTTATGTGACAATGCTGCCTCTCTCTCTTTCCCTTGCCCCCAGATTTGTCGCTCTCCCCCCCTTAGTGTTGTCTCTCTCTCACCCTCCCTTTGGCTCCCCCCTCGCTCCCCTTGTGTCTGTCTCTTCCCCCCTTCCCTCCCCTTGTTTCTCTCTGCCCCCCCCCCCTTGTTATTCTGTCCCCCCCTCACCTGTTTCTTGCTCCCTGGTGGCTAGTGGGGGCAGCCGGGGGATGTATGCACTATACATAATAGACGGAAGTGTCGGGCAGCATGGAGGTTGTCTGCACGATTCGTGCAGACATCCCCCAGCTGCCCGATTCTCCCTGGTGGCTAGCGAGGGAGCGGAGGATGTCTGCGCGATGAGCGAGACCTCTCCTGCTGCCGCCCGGCATGACCGCCGGGACTTCTATGATGAAGCTGGGTACTTCCGGCTTCCTCATAAAAGTCCTGGCTGTCGTTCCTGGCTGGCGCATGCGCGGTGGTCACAAAGTTACAGCTGAGTAATCAGCTGTAACTTTATGCGCATGCGCAGTGAGCAAATTCTCCTGCGATTGCGCAGGAGAATTTGCTCCAGAAATTTGTCAGAACACCGGCATTTAACTATACGGAGACAGAGTCTCCATTCATAAAATTATAAATGGAGACTTTGTCTCCGTATAGTTAAAAGCCGGCATTTAACTATACGGAGACAGAGTCTCTATTCATAAAATTATGAATGGAGACTTTGTCTCCGTGTAGTAAAATGCCCACAGCCTATAAACCGAACGTTCGGTTTATAGGCTGTCGGCTTATGGAATACATGTATTCCTATTGCTAAACTATAAACCGAACGACTTTCGGTTTATAGAATAGCCATAGGATTACATGTAGTACATAAGCCGAAAGTCTATAAACCGAAAGTCGTTCGGTTTATAGGCTGTCGGCATTTAACTATACAGAGACAGAGTCTCCATTCATAAAATTATGAATGGAGACTCTGTCTCTGTATAGTTAAATGCCGACAGCCTATAAACCGAACGACTTTCGGTTTATAGACTTTCGGCTTATGCAATACATGTAATCCTATGGCTATTCTATAAACCGAAAGTCGTTCGGTTTATAGAATAGCAATAGGAATACATGTATTCCATAAGCCGACAGCCTATAAACCGAACGTTCGGTTTATAGGCTGTCGGCATTTTACTACACGGAGACAGAGTCTCCATTCATAAAATTATGAATGGAGACTTTGTCTCCGTGTAGTAAAATGCCCACAGCCTATAAACCGAACGTTCGGTTTATAGGCTGTCGGCTTATGGAATACATGTATTCCTATTGCTATTCTATAAACCGAACGACTTTCGGTTTATAGAATAGCAATAGGAATACATGTATTCCATAAGCCGACAGCCTATAAACCGAACGTTCGGTTTATAGGCTGTCGGCATTTTACTACACGGAGACAGAGTCTCCATTCATAAAATTATGAATGGAGACTTTGTCTCCGTGTAGTAAAATGCCCACAGCCTATAAACCGAACGTTCGGTTTATAGGCTGTCGGCATTTTACTACACGGAGACAAAGTCTCCATTCATAATTTTATGAATGGAGACTCTGTCTCTGTATAGTTAAATGCCGGCTTTTAACTATACGGAGACAAAGTCTCCATTTATAATTTTATGAATGGAGACTCTGTCTCCGTATAGTTAAATGCCGACAGCCTATAAACCGAACGTTCGGTTTATAGGCTGTGGGCATTTAACTATACGGAGACAAAGTCTCCATTCATAATTTTATGAATGGAGACTCTGTCTCCGTATAGTTAAATGCTATTGTATTCTATAAACCGACTCTATTTCGGCTTATAGAATGCAATAGTACTACGAATGGACGAATGAACGAATGATTTTCCTTTATTAACCATTCGTTCATCCGGCTTTAGTTAGCTTAGCATTTTCGTTCTTCGTTTTTCGGGCGAATGGACGAAAATGCAATTTTCGGACGAAAATGCATTCGTCCGAAAACGAATGCACATGTCTAGTATATATTCACATGTAAATTGCTTTTTAAATAAAAAATTATGATATAAAAAAATCTTGTTTTTATTTCCTTTTATGTGACAATGCTGCCTCTCTCTCTTTCCCTTGCCCCCAGATTTGTCGCTCTCCCCCCCTTAGTGTTGTCTCTCTCTCACCCTCCCTTTGGCTCCCCCCTCGCTCCCCTTGTGTCTGTCTCTTCCCCCCTTCCCTCCCCTTGTTTCTCTCTGCCCCCCCCCCCTTGTTATTCTGTCCCCCCCTCACCTGTTTCTTGCTCCCTGGTGGCTAGTGGGGGCAGCCGGGGGATGTATGCACTATACATAATAGACGGAAGTGTCGGGCAGCATGGAGGTTGTCTGCACGATTCGTGCAGACATCCCCCAGCTGCCCGATTCTCCCTGGTGGCTAGCGAGGGAGCGGAGGATGTCTGCGCGATGAGCGAGACCTCTCCTGCTGCCGCCCGGCATGACCGCCGGGACTTCTATGATGAAGCTGGGTACTTCCGGCTTCCTCATAAAAGTCCTGGCTGTCGTTCCTGGCTGGCGCATGCGCGGTGGTCACAAAGTTACAGCTGAGTTATCAGCTGTAACTTTATGCGCATGCGCAGTGAGCAAATTCTCCTGCGATTGCGCAGGAGAATTTGCTCCAGAAATTTGTCAGAACACCGGCATTTAACTATACGGAGACAGAGTCTCCATTCATAAAATTATAAATGGAGACTTTGTCTCCGTATAGTTAAAAGCCGGCATTTAACTATACGGAGACAGAGTCTCTATTCATAAAATTATGAATGGAGACTTTGTCTCCGTGTAGTAAAATGCCCACAGCCTATAAACCGAACGTT
This sequence comes from Pelodytes ibericus, assembly GCA_036172795.1. NCBI lineage: Eukaryota > Metazoa > Chordata > Amphibia > Anura > Pelodytidae > Pelodytes > Pelodytes ibericus. The sequence continues at coordinate 28,073,814 of CM069864.1, forward strand.
CGGTTTATAGGCTGTCGGCTTATGGAATACATGTATTCCTATTGCTAAACTATAAACCGAACGACTTTCGGTTTATAGAATAGCCATAGGATTACATGTAGTACATAAGCCGAAAGTCTATAAACCGAAAGTCGTTCGGTTTATAGGCTGTCGGCATTTAACTATACAGAGACAGAGTCTCCATTCATAAAATTATGAATGGAGACTCTGTCTCTGTATAGTTAAATGCCGACAGCCTATAAACCGAACGACTTTCGGTTTATAGACTTTCGGCTTATGCAATACATGTAATCCTATGGCTATTCTATAAACCGAAAGTCGTTCGGTTTATAGAATAGCAATAGGAATACATGTATTCCATAAGCCGACAGCCTATAAACCGAACGTTCGGTTTATAGGCTGTCGGCATTTTACTACACGGAGACAGAGTCTCCATTCATAAAATTATGAATGGAGACTTTGTCTCCGTGTAGTAAAATGCCCACAGCCTATAAACCGAACGTTCGGTTTATAGGCTGTCGGCTTATGGAATACATGTATTCCTATTGCTATTCTATAAACCGAACGACTTTCGGTTTATAGAATAGCAATAGGAATACATGTATTCCATAAGCCGACAGCCTATAAACCGAACGTTCGGTTTATAGGCTGTCGGCATTTTACTACACGGAGACAGAGTCTCCATTCATAAAATTATGAATGGAGACTTTGTCTCCGTGTAGTAAAATGCCCACAGCCTATAAACCGAACGTTCGGTTTATAGGCTGTCGGCATTTTACTACACGGAGACAAAGTCTCCATTCATAATTTTATGAATGGAGACTCTGTCTCCGTGTAGTAAAATGCCGACAGCCTATAAACCGAACGTTCGGTTTATAGGCTGTCGGCTTATGGAATACATGTATTCCTATTGCTATTCTATAAACCGAACGACTTTCGGTTTATAGAATAGCAATAGGAATACATGTATTTCATAAGCCGACAGCCTATAAACCGAACGTTCGGTTTATAGGCTGTCGGCATTTTACTACACGGAGACAAAGTCTCCATTCATAATTTTATGAATGGAGACTCTGTCTCTTATTAGTTAAATGCCGACAGCCTATAAACCGAACGACTTTCGGTTTATAGACTTTCGGCTTATGTAATACATGTAAACCTATGGCTATTCTATAAACGGAAAGTCGTTCGGTTTATAGAATAGCAATAGGATTACATGTATTCCATAAGCCGAAAGTCTATAAACCGAAAGTCGTTCGGTTTATAGACTTTCGGCTTATAGAATACAATTAATACTATTGCCTTTCTATGAACCGAACGAGAGCCCCATTCATAAGAATTTCTTATGAATGGGGCTCTCGTTCGGTTTATAGAAAGCCAATAGTATTACATTGTATTCTATAAAACGAACGAAAAAAATTAACGAAACGAAAATAATTAACGAATTTCGTCTGAAACGAATGCACTAATGAACGAAATTCGTTTTAGACGAAATAAATAACATTTTCGTCCGAATGGACGAAAACGAAACGAAAATTTTAGTTTTGCACATGTCTAGTATTGTGTGCTTTTGTTTTGCCGTTTTCTATATTGTATAACTTCATGTGTAGAAATTTAACTTGTCTAAATGCTGACTCGTCCACTTTTAGATTTTGTACGAAAACCAGTGTAGTTTGATGAAACCTTTCTATAACATTAATCAGATCTCTAGGAGCTATTTACTAATAATTACTGCTGCAGGTGAGTTGAGTGCTTATACGCACACTAACTTATACGCATTATAAACAGGACCGGCTCAAGATACACACAGAACATACATACACACACAATCACACAAATGCATGCACACACACATATGTCAAATACAAACACACACAGTCACACACACAGCCAGCAGGTTTTTTATTACAGCCCTCCCACTTCCCCTCCCATTTTTATTATCTCTCATAGCAGGGAGGGGGGCTCTCCAGCACTGTCTGCCGCCAGTTTCTGGAAGCTGAGTCCCACACACTGATAGGGGTTTGTCATGTGACACCTGGGGCTCCTGGTCTTTTAAAAGCACTGAGCGTGAGGGGGTGTATTTATCCCCTTGTGCTATGCTCCCATATGGTATTAATATCATAATTTTTATTAAATATTAAAAAACAATTTACATGTGAATATATACAAGTTAAACTGTTTTTTTATAGTTTATAAATAGTTTATATATAGTTTATAGAATATATGTCTTATATTCAGGCTTTTAGTTTTTTTCCTAAAGGAATATCCAAAGTTTGGTGGGTCGTCTTATAATCAGGGTCGTCTTATATTCGAGCAAATACGCTAACTAAAACCAGTTGTTTAATGGAATCTAAAAGTTGTTTCCCCATTCATAACCCCTCCCATTAGATCTATCGCATTGGTTGTTATTATTATCAATACAAATCAATTTTGCAGTGTTACCCTCTTTGCTATAACTGTGCAGAAAAAAAAATATTCCTTAGACTCTCCTGGGAGAAATCCCATTTAATTAAATATATTCCTCCATATGCTTGGTGGAGATGCAATAAAAAAAGCTGTACGTGCAAAAGTACCGTATTTGCTCGAATATAAGACGAGCAAATGCTCTGAAAAATCCTCCTCGTCTTACATTCGAGGTCTTCTTATAATCTGACCTCAAATTGGGCTTCTATGAAGAAGCCGGGTACTTCCGCTTTCGTCACAGAAGTCCCGGCGATCGTGCCGGGCGGCAGCAGGGGAGGTCTGCACTCATCGCGCAGACATCCTCTGCTGCCCCATTAGCCACCAGGGTGAATCGGGCAGCTGGGGGATGTCTGCACGATATGTGCAGACATCCTCCATGCTGCCCGACACGGCAGTCTATTATGACGGACCAGCTGTCCTTCATAATAGACTGCCGTGTCGGGCATCATGGAGGATGTCTGCACGTATCATGCAGACATCCCCCGGCTGCCCCCACTAGCCACCAGGGAACAAAACCAGGTAAGGGGGAGGGGGGTGGACAGAGGACACAGACAGACAAGGGGAGGGGGGGAGAAAGAGACAAAGAGAGGGGGAGGACACAGACAGACAAAGGGGGGGAGACACAGACAAGGGGAGGGAGGGGGACAGAGATAAAAGGGGAGGGAGGGATAGAGAGAGACAAAGGGAGGGGGAGAGGGGAGGACACAGACAGACAAGGGGGGGAGACACAGACAAGGGGAGGGAGGGGGACAGAGAGAAAAGGGGGGATAGATAGAGACAAGAGAGAGAAGTTTTGGGGGGAGAGAGAGACAACGCTGGGGGGGAAAGACAGCTGGGGGAGCGGGAGAGAGGCCGCATGGGCACATAAAAGCAAATAAAAACAAGAAATGCATTTGTATAATATACATTTTTTATTAAATATTAAAAAGCAATTTACATATATACAAGTTAAACTTTTTTCCTATAGGGTAGTCTTATAATCAGGCTTTTAGTTTGTTTCCTAAAGGAATGTACAAATTTTGGGGGGTCGTCTTATAATCAGGGTCGTCTTATAATCGAGCAAATACGGTAGTTGTTAACACTGTATGGAATGTTAGTCCTATCCAGTGGTGTATCTTGGTTTTGTGCTGCCCTAGGCAGACAAAATTCAGGCACTCCCCCACCCACATTGCACACCTACAACATCCCCCATCACCCACGTTGCACACCCACGACATGGTCCATCACCCCATTACATGCACCATCACCCACATCGCACACACATTAAATGCCCAATCACCCCATTACATGCCTCCATCACCCACATTGCATACACACTAAACGCCCCATCACGTCCCTTACATGCTCCCATCACCCCGATTAATTGGAAGGAGCTAAAGCTTGCTGAATTATGGGGGAGGGAGTGAAAATGATTGAAGCACCAGAAGTGTGCTTTAACACCCTCATGCAAAGTGCCTCCCTAGGCGAGTACCTTGTTGGCCTTGCAGAAGATACATAAGAATTCCAGCTTTTGCCCTAAAAATGTAATATACAACATGCAACTGGAGTTTTCATCTGCAGTTTGGTACCTTATTGTACATTTTGGTGGTTGTAAGGAATTTCTGTTGGCTTTATAATGTTACAACTGTTATATCTATAATGAGCAAGCATATGGATGTTTTAGTTAATAAAGGTTTTGAATTTTAAACTACTCACATTGCTATTTTGTTTATTAATGCAGATAAAGGAATACTAATTAGATAGGAATTGAGGAGCCTACAAAAAAGACAGCATTGTTTGCTATATTTTGTTTACCCCCTTGGCTCTGACTAATGGGCTAAGATGGTTTTTGGGCAGCTTGTACAATTTGTATGTATTTCATTTCTTGAACATAATTTAAGACATTTTTTAACTGGCCTACAACTGATTACCATTTGGGAAACTGGTCCGTCTTTAATTGCAAAACAACTCTTACAATGTATGCCTTTTGTTATGTTATGTGTGTTGTTATTATATTGTTATGGACCATTTATTGTCCACTCACTTCTGCATTTATGAATATCTAATTGTTATTTTGATTGTTTTCATATGTTCACGATTGAGACTCATGGCCAGGATTCAAATATAGTCCGTGCTATATGAACTGCTTTGAAACACTTGAGAAATGGGTTTCGACACATTTTAACAACTTTAATGTTACATTAACAATAAAAAAGTAAAACATTTTTCTGCTGTAGGAAATTTGTTTAAATTGATCCAGCATTTTTAAAGTTTTTTTGTTAAACATATTTTTGTTTTGTATGCAACTGAACTGAACTCTGAACTGACTTCTTCTTACACACTGTCTGAAATGTAATTTTGTTATACAACCAATCCAAGCAAACAAATGGTGCCACTGTTTTATTATTTCGTACCCTAGGCAGTGATGCCTCCAGAGTCGGATCTAGTAGGCCTGCTGTTAGCTGCTGAAATGGCTTCTAGGCCTTTTGGAATCATTGGGGGCCAAGGCTACTTGCCTTGGATAAATGCTGATTATTTAAACCTTCCATAAAAATAAATACCCCCTGGGGGCTGGGCAATCTATTAGTAAAGGAAAAAAATACCTCTGGCCCCTTTTCTAAGCATCCATCCTCAATCCCATATTGCACAAATAGTTTTTGCCCCTGCACCATCATTGCACAAAAACGACTTGCCCCTGCACCTACATTGCTCAAACAGACCATGTCACTTTTCCCCACAGAACATACCGCAGTGTCACTTTGCCCCTCAGAACATGCCACAGCGTCACTTTGTCCATTTACATATTCCATAGTAACATGTAATAGATATTTAAAGTAGTTTGTATATTCGTATATAGTAAATTATATTGCAAATGCTATACTTATGCGATTTGAAGAAACTAACATGTAATATGAAGATGTTTATTTTGATATGTAAATTGTATTGTTTGTATTTCTTGTAATTATTTCATGAAAACTTATAATAAAATACATTTAAAATATATATATGCCACAGCTAGTTTGCCCAATAAATTATGACACAGTCACTTTGCCCATTAAAACATGCCACAATCAGGCGCCTATTAAAATATTCCAAATACAGGTGCCCATTAAATATGCCACATACAGGTGCCAATTAAATACGCCCCATACAAATATAATTTAATATGCCCCATACAGGTGTTGGGAAATACAACAGCATATACTGCATAAGATGTATATAACTGACACTTGAGCTGTAGATGGTGCTGTGCAGTTCACATATGTTTTGAAGTTGTTGGTACTCACAGGAACTTTGTTTTTTTTTTCACTTGCTCTATGTCTCTCTTCTTTTTACCGTTAACAAAGCAGGCTGCTGTTTTAAGTAACTAATATGTTCTAAATGTTTGCTGTTTATCCACACAAGTAAAGCCTGATATGCTTCTTCACAATCTGCCAGTGTCTCTTTTTGATGCATAACTAACACTAGGAGCCTAGTAACTTTTCGATTTGACCATCACGAAAAGAATACAATTATTTTCTTTTTTTTATTATTTATAATTTTTATTCAGAATTTTCTTTCATATTTCTTCCATATAATGTATCTTCCATTCACATATAACAAAACAAATACTACATATTCACAAAAAAAGAAAAAGAAAACCAAGCTGGTAGTAAATTATATAAATATTCCATTTGTTTCTATATCATTCATCACATTACATTCTTGTACTATATTCCTTCCGTATATTACAAAGTTATTTTCGCATACTTTTCGTGCTGGTCAAATTGACACTAATGCCAAAATCATGCAGCCGTTGGCCTCTCAGTTATCATTTGTATATGTTTGTGTGCTGTCTGGTCGGAGCACACCTGTTACTCATTGGCAGTATACTCCTCTGTTGTTTGGTAACTGTCTTCTGAATGAGAAAGAAAATACTTGAATTGTTTTCAGTAAATTCTAATAACTTGGTTTGAAGTAGGTTTTAGGCTGACAACTGTTTTGCTTTTTCCTGTTACAAGTGCCCACCCAGTAGCACCATAGGATGGCTTGGGATTTCAGTTTCATTAGTTGCACTTGGAACACCTGTATAAAAAATTACTCTGAGCTTCAAACTTTCACTTAATTCTGAAACAATATGCAAAATAATTTCTGATGACTGATTAATTTTCAGCAGTGCTTAAGAAAAAGGTACAATCTGCCAATTTAATGTAATATATTGTGGAGTTATTATGACTTTTTTTTCTGGTTTGTATTAAAGTTTAGCCAGTAAATACATTTTTCAGTGGGTGTTATTAGTACCTTTGTTTTCCCAGTGGAAATCTGCCTTCTAAGTAATAAATATAAAATGTGACCCCCACCTGGATGTTTTTTGGATCTAATCTGGAACATATTGGAGGGAATTCGTTTATGAAGACTTAAATGGACTGTATCAATTAAACACTGTTTTACAGTGGACGGAGAGAATAAAAAAATTATTGAAAACTAGAGCCCAGATCATCTCTGTCACACACACACTCTCTCTCACACATACTCATACATACACACACACACACTCCGTCTCTCTCTTTCTCTCACACACACACACTCTGTCTCTCTCACACACTCTCCAGTAAAGATGCAGCTTAACAAAATAATACTCCTCGGGTACTCTCAAACAGCAAAACAACAAACAAAGGAGCGCAAAAACATGGAAGTGAAAGAGCAATGGATCGTAGCATAATACTGTATGGTGTAACAGGAGGTATATAGTGGAGTATATATTCACTCACAAACAGATCTCTTAAAAGAGCCCATCAACAAATAACAACGATGATCCTCGTGTTCATTATAGAAATCTTCTTTTAATACATCTATAAAAGATTAAAAAGCCAATAGCGCTGTATCCACATAAAATACAAATGAGAGAAAATAGACACTTATAAAAAGATAGGCACATGAACATGTGCACTACAAGCTCACAACTGAGGGAGAGTCCACACAATGATCCAACTCCCACCACCTTCTTTTGAAGGTCTCAACGCGTTCCACTGGTGGTGTCCGGCTTCCTCAGGAGAAAAAACAAGTAAAGTGTCCAAGTGCTTCCAATTAGCAGCCTTAATAAAATATCATAATTGGAAGCACTTGGACACTTTACTTATTTTTTCTCCACTATATACCTCCTGTTACACCATACAGTATTATGCTATGATCCATTGCTCTTTCTCGTCCATGTTTTTGCGCTCCCTTGTTTGTTGTATCACCAAGGGAAAGACAAGGTCAAAAAGTCATGTCACTAAGTGGGTAAAATGTGTAATTTGCATATCAGGCCACAGGTGATGTCATATTTTTCTCCTCATGTAGGTATTTACTTGCAGTTTTGCATACACAATGTTTAGATCATTTTCAAGCATTTTTAATTCTCTACATTCACATTAAAAACAATTTTTAGGTGATACAGTCCCTTTAAGGGTTTTGGACATTTTCCCATTCATAAAGTTACATTTGTGATCTTCTATACTTCAATAGCATGACTGCCTCTTCCATATCTCAATCTATTTTACTTTTATTATATAAACTTCAGTTTTTTAAAGGATGCATCAAGCATAGGTGTTTTAAATATAAACACTTTAATAAAGTACAGTACAGTTTAATAAAGTACGACAGCTTGGAAAAATCGTTATACATGTGCACCAATGTATAAAGCAGGCTCACAGGAGCCTGCGTTATTTACGCTGAATGCATAGATTTAGGTTGTGACGGAGCTCATTGCGCTGGCGCAGCCTATGTATAAAAAACACAGTTTGATGGAGGTCTCTCTCTCCCTCACTGCAAAGTGTCAGGAGTTATAAAAAACACAATCAACGTTATACATATCTACATATATCAAACGGTGATTGCGTTTTTTTTTTAATTGTTTTTTTAAAGACACTTTGTGTTGTGGGAGATTCTGTACGTGTCCCCCATTGAATTTCAATTCAGATTTTTTTATTATTATTTATTTGAAGCTAAGCAGGAATTGGGCAGAATAGATGGGCAGAATGGTTCTTATCTGCCAACACATTCTATGTTTCTATGTTTATGTGGCAGGTACAGGGCCAAATTTGGGTTACAGGCATTGCAGCTTTCAATCATGGAATTTTGACATATTGCTTTTCGGACTACATTTTTTATCATACCAATAGCTAACAGCATCATGGGAAATGTAGTCTATAGCAAACAGCACAGATCTTTGGTCCCATACATTGCAGCAGGCATGAGCTTCCCTGCTGCTACATGAATAATATATCCTTCTGCTGTGGGCTCCTCTCTACACCCATTGCAAAACACATTAATAAAATGTCCCTAGAGGACTATGGACAGTCCTAATATGTCACTGGTCCTCTTTATATTTATAGGCACTCAGCCATGGATTGCAGTATGCCAGAACACATACTATGGCCATTAATACATGGTATCAGGCACATCCATTGTCCTCAATGGGACAGTTTGTTTTAATGGGCCTGACACATCATGTTTTGGGAAGGGGTTAAAGATATAGTAAACACCTGTGGTGGCATCAAACACTGTTGCTATTAACATTGGACTTTATAGTGCACATTTTCAATGTATGCATCTGCCTCCTGCCAAGCGTTAATTGATTTAATCGATTTTAAAGGTTCCCTGACACAAATCAGGCTCTTTTCAGCACCTGATTTTTAAAACTAGACTGCGCCAGCGCAACGAGCACCAACACAATCTAAATCTACACATACAGTGTAGATAACGCAGACTCCTGTGAGTCGGCTTTATATGTTGGTACACAAGCCGGTTATGCCAGTATTTGGCGCGATCTGTGTGTGTGCCGTGTTTATACATGCCCCCTATGTCCCTATACAAGTATCATAGGACCATATTGCAGTATTTATAAATGTTCAGCCTACATTAGTGTCGGGTAGGTCCTGAGTGCAAATCTGGTTGCTGGGGTAGGTCCTGAGTGAAAAGTGGGTTCTGGATTAAGTCCTGAGTGCAATTCTGGCCACTGGGGTAAGTCCTCAGTGCAAATCTGAAAGATGGCTGTTGGGGTAAGTCTTGGAAATCTGGAGTCTCTGCCCTGCTCTTCTGCTGAGCTCTACCCCTGTCCCGAAATGCTGCAGTCTGGGACACTGGAGAATGCATACTGTGCATGTGCAGTAGTGCAACACTCAACCTTCCAAGCTCCACCCCTCGGCAGCTATGATTCACCTTGGACCGAAGTTGGGAGCTATGCCCGTCTACATGGGAAGCCTGACATGAACCTAACAGAGCAGTCTTTGATTCTGAGCTGGAGGATGGATTTGATGTAAACATTTGTTCACAAATTTCTCTTCCACACTCCCTCTGAGGAGTTGTTGTCAGTCACTGAGGATGCCATGATATGACATCATATACCTGCAAACTGTGTGACTGGTAGAACAGCACTCCTGGTGACAGGAAAGAGACCCATAAATGCTTGTCCCTCCTGATGGACATCAAGGAAGATCTCACATGGTGTCAGGTTTCCTTGGAAAACCTGGTCCCAATTTCAAGTTACCCCATTGCAACTGCTCCCCAGTAGTTATGTCATAATGTTGTAATTACTTTTTTCCCCCACAATCAATCCACAACAAGGCACACATTTCTTAAAAGTCTAATTAAAAAGTTTTCTATTCACCCCCCTCACTATATGTTCAATTGCCCCTTGAAAATAAATCAGTAAAGTAAACAGTGTCACATAATTGCTCTAGTAGAAACCCATAAATCCCCTGAAGCAATCAGCAAATTGTTTCTCTTGCTTCAATTTGATCTTACATGAATATCTCTCTGTAAGATAACTCTAGTCATAAAACGAACTGTAATGGTTCCACTGGGTAGAAGATAATGAATCAATCTACAAAAGAGTAATGAGTAATAGCGAAATGATGGCTGATCTTTCAAACAAATCTACTCTGAACTTCAAAACTAAAATTGATTCCAAACATAGACTATAAAGTTAAATTGATCTATTGCCAATTGTACTAATAAAATTGATTCTAAATGCATGCCTCTTAGCTGTCACTGATTAATTCCTTTGGCATGACTGCATTTTCAGAGTTATAGAACTTGTCTTTCATTTGCAATTGCAAATGAAATCTCAGAAACCGATTCAGGTCTGTAATGGGATGATAAGACCCCAAAGAGGCAGGCTGCATAACACAACAATATGAATTTACAGTATATAGAAAATGTCATAAACAGCAAAATGAAAATAAGCTTCACCGATTTTGAATAAGATGCTTTAAAATACAATGAAACTCGCTGAGGAAGCTGTTGGATATTTATCTACTACCATTATTCTTTCCTGGGAGAGTAAAATCTGGGTTGTATATTGAAACCTAATTAACAGGCTGACAAACAAATGAAGAACAACAGAGTTTTTAGAACCACAAATAAATTCACTCCACGGAAAATACCTTCTTACTGTATGTGGCTAGGTGCTCTCTCACATTAGTACATGGTAAGGTGACCATACTTATAAAAGATGTATCCTACAGGGTAACATTTATTTTAATGCAGAACTACAGTACATATTGATACATGATATATAGTCACCCTGGTAGATATTCTCAATGAATCACACAGGGTGACAATTCAAGTGGGTCATAGACTTTTTTTGTTTTAAACACATGTTTTTATGTATTTTCTACTTTTCTTCAAATTTTTTTATATATTACACAGCCATGAGTCATGACTATATCCTAAACACGAGAGAATGAAGTTGGGAATGCAGGATAGTGGTCCTGAATCAATACTGTCCTGCATAGGAATAGCTGGAGGGGACGTTTTTTCCTTCTATGTTAAAAGGCACATGGGTACCTTTGAATCCTGACAAACCCATTTTACACTATATTATTAAAAAATATGTGTATTTTTTTAAGAAGAAGGGGCATGATGTATGTGACACTTTTTGATCCAAAAATGGTGTGCCAATACAATTGTCGGTGGAGGGCCTACTCTGCCACCACCCATTCATTTAATTACTAACTTACTTTTCATGAGCAATAGGGTTAAACCTAAAGAGTCTAATAATTATAGTACTAGTATTTACATAGCACCTTTCTCCCAGTAGGACTCAAAGCATTTTTTGGTGCATGCTCGCAGAATTAACCAAATCTGCAGCTAAATAATATTTGTTATTATGACCCAATTGAGGTTAATAATTTATCGAAGTGAAACAGCTGTGTAGTTAAGGCATTTACCAACTGAGCTATCTCAGGATATAGTTGAACCCATTTTCTCCAAAGCCTTAATACTGTTTGAGCGAAGACACATAGAATGAAACATAGCAACATAGGATGTGTCGACAGATAAGAACCATTCAGTCTGCCCAATTTTCTAAATATTTTTATTAGTCCCCAGTTCCCTATCTTATATCTAGGATAGCCTTGTGCCTATCCCACGCATGCTTAAACACCTTCACTGTGTTTACCTCTACCACTTCCGCTGGAAGGATACTCCATACAATCACTACCTTCTCAGTAAAGTAATACTTTCTGATATTACTTTTAAATCTTTGCCCCTCTAATTTTAGACTATGTCCTCTAGTTGTGGTAGTTTTTCTTCTTCTAATTATACTCTCTTCCTTTACTGTGTTGATTCCCTTTATGTATTTAAATGTTTCTATCATATCCCACACCTTACGTCTTTCCTCCAAGCTAAACATGTTAAAAGAAGTCGCCCAACGTGGGGCACATAGGTCACGTAAGAGATGCAGATTAAAGTCACATGCTATGCTCATAACAGCAGAGATCTACAGTGAAGATAGTATGTGCCTTTAAATCAGGTGCTGCCATCTCAACGTTGAGCACAATAAAGTATATTCAATTCTTATATTTCAATATTATAAAGCTATGACAAATGTGTTTAATGGAGAAGCCTTTGGTATAACATTACCCATGGTTCTACAGCCCACGCTCTTATTTTATGTTACCAGTGTCATGGCCAGGTATTAAACAACATGTAAGTTGGCCCTTGATAAATCATGCCATATTTTTGGCACAACATAATTTGAATTAATACAAAATCCCGTTGCACAGATAATTTCACTCTTGGAGATAAACATGAACATTTGCCGTGTTTTCATCAAGAGTTTCACTCTAATTTCATATCATCGTTCATAGACTAGGATAATAAACCATTCTTTTTTTAAATGTGTTGTAATTCCTTTGTGCAGGCCAGAGTTATATTTCATTTATAGTGGAGTGACAGCATAATGCCTAGGTGTCAAAATCTATTAATACTGTTCAGTATCTTCTGTTTATTTTTAGAACCAATTGAGATTTAACTGATGGTGAAAAATATACAGTCAATTGTGTTTACTTCACCTTTTGCAAAGAATCTTCTATAGAACCAATTAATTTGTTATACCTGTCACAACAGGTACGGTATGTTTCAAAATGTCATTGCTGTGTATATGTCTTTATCACTTGGCCGATACGCTCATTTCAGCCATATTATCACGCTGTCTTCAATCGTTTTTTATTATTCTTGTTTGTGTTTATAATTTACCTTAAGAATGAGGATGAAAAATATACTCATATTAAATTGTGTTTATAATTACCTAAAAAAAAAGAAAATATTTTTTTGTAAAAAAAAAAAAAAAACATCAACAATAATGACATTTTATTTATAATGTCTTTGTTGAGTTGCCTTATTTAATTACTCAGGGAGTTAAATAGAATTTCACCAAAATCCAGTTAGAAGACATTTTTAAAATACAGCTCAGAAATCAGCCATATGGATTTTTCTTTTTATATTATACATATTCTTTTGGTAGAAAAATGTAGATTTAACAACTAGATGGAATCTAAAACCAATAAAGATTATCTAATAAAACTCTTGCGGATTACAAGCATTATGAAATACAATATGTTATTGTATTCTTTAAATTAATATGTGTGTAATTATAATTTCTTTAGTTGATATATTTACACAGTCATATTTTTAGAACAAGATTAATAGTTTAAAAAATAAAATATGGCAGTATATTTTTATGCAGCTTGCAATTTGTCAGGTAAATCATAGTCAAAGGGATATCGCTTAATGAAATATTTGAAATTGATGGCAACATTCATTTTTAAGGGGAGTATGAAAGTTCCTACTGCAGTTTACCAGCACCGACCCTAGGGTCACTAATGCCTGGATACAGGATTTTTTTTGGCTGCTCCCTTATTGTAATAGGAATTACCCATGTGCTACAGAACTTAGTCCTAGTAGTCTCTCTCTGTTCAGTTAGGCGGACTGGATAATTTATAGTGAACATGCTAAGATTTTGTGTGATCTGCCCCAAATGTACTCTTCAATCCATTAGGATCCCAGTCCATATTAATGGCATCCAAACTGATCAGGCAGGCTAGATAGCTGACAGCATGTAAGAAGGTTGATTCATCATGATTGTACCCTGGAATTAAAGAGAACGTAGGTTTATTTGTTAAGACCTTATATTTTACCTTTGGCTGAAAATGGCATTTAAAATATAATTTGTGCTAGCCTAAAGTCCATATAGACCCAGATAGGTGGCTTCTGCACACATTACACACATGACTAACAGAATGACTTGTGTGCAATGCATTCTGTATGCATGGCAGGCCAGATGAGGGCTTAGTTGTAGTTTATACCTACATGCTAGGAATTCGCAACCTGTGAGGGTCAGACTCCGGCTTTAATACAAAAATGCTCAAGATGATGGCTACCTTTCACCCACAGGATAACACACGCGTACAGGCAGTATGGGAAAACCTGTCTTTTGTGTTGACATCACATTTTGTTCTTCTAGACTCCAGCATTAATTACACTATTTCCACTGTTATGCTTTCTTTGCCTCTTCTCCCCCTCGCAGCTTGCTACATACATAGTGCTGATGGCCATTTCTGAAGGCAAGTTTGAAACATACTTTGGGCAAGTAAATAGTCTGGGGTGTGTCCTGCTGAAGCCCCAAAATCAGTTACTGAAGAAGAAATACTTTTAATTTGGTCTCTTTGCTCTGGAGAGATCTTGGAACTCTGATTGTGACTCTGACTCAAAGCAGAAGGATGTCATGTGACACCCGGTGCTCAAACTTTATTGGAGACACAGAGTGCAAGGGGGTGGAGCAAGTCTGTGCTGATTCATCTGATTCAGACTCCACTCCTTGTGATGCGTGACCCACTCCCCTTCTTATCGTCATGTTCGCAAATTAGCAATAGACTGATTGCTGAAGAAACCTCTGGATGTATTTGCGGCTGGACCGAAGAACCATTTAAAAAATGTTGTCTTTATTTCATAAAACAGCTTAATAGGTAACACTGGCAACTGAAGGGGCAGAGTGTCAGACGTAGCATATTTCGCATGCCAATAAAAACAAATGTATATTTTAAAAAGAGGATCCAGCTGCGCCCCTGAAACCTTATGCATCCACCTAGGATTGGTTCTGAGTCTAACTTTTGGGAGAATGCAACCTAGAATGGGGAACAGAGAACATTATCTGGTATGCAGTAAGGGACGTGTAGTTCTGTACATTCCCCATCTTATGTCACACTTTTTTGCTCTCACATGCCTCAGCGACATAAGTCATGTGACACCCATTTTCTCCTGGAGATGCTTCTAAGATATGGGCCAGTGCGGAACCCACGTTCTCTGCATTGCAACATGGCTGCTCATTAGCGCTAACTTTTCCAAGTAGCCGCCCTGGGAAGAGAAGATTTCTTATGGTGGCCCTGAAGTCAGGAGAATATTTACCAATTCCACATGCACAGCCTGTCTTATGCACACTACATATATGCTATACAATGTACCATTGTCATGGAGTGCTCGCCTAATTCTTTACTTAATTTCTACTATCATCACAATCCACTTCCACCAAACATGGTGAAGGGAGAGCATAGTGTGCAAGGGCCTTACAAAATCAGAGGACCTCAAGGCTTCTGCTGGTCTAGACCAGATGTACCAGAGATAGCTAGGATAACCAGCTATGGATCCTACAACAAAAGAGTAATCAGAATGGCTTTGACCATAAAACTGTAAAAAATATATCCACTGTGGTGGGCATGCGGAAAGGAGAATGTTCATATAAAGTGTTTTAATGAGTTGGAGTCGGTTCTGCTAGAATACTCAAACAGAAATGTGGACCCTTTAAATGCCATTAATTAGTCTATACCTCTCCCTAACCACTGGCAGGGAAAAGATAAGACCGAAAGTATAAATTCCCATTTGGAACTAACAGTGTGTGCTAGATTTGTTTTCTTTAACAATATACTATTTTGCTTCCATTTGTCATAGTTATTTTATAGACAGCACAGCAATGGATCTGTACACAATTTGAAAAGGGCTATCAGTAACATCTTAGGCAACTGGACACAAAAAAATATGTTTTCTGCTACACAAACTGCAGCGCTTTTTATCCCTTTTAGCTTCTGAAAATGCTCAAAGAATTATACTTTAATGCAAGTCTTCTGTGGAATATTCCACAATCTTCTGTAGAATACAATCTAAAAGGCTCACAAACAAGCTACAAGGATTTTTGTGTGTGCAGTTATGGTCTATCATTATTAAACATCTCTTGCTGGACGGAAAAGGTGCTTTATCACCAACAGCCATTCATCAGCACTTGCCAAGCCAGCTCACATCTGACCTCTGCAGCAATAATGCTGCATCAAGTAGGCCAACTACCCAGTTTAGCTGCAGAGCAGGGAGCATAAGATGACTTGAAGATTAAGTGCACTGCTTCATGTTTTCATTCCCTGGAGCTATGCGGGCTGATGTTGTATTGATTGGTAAAGTTTACCAGTAAGTATCACAAACAACAATAGCCAGGTCAACGATCGGTGATGCCTGAATATGAATTCCCTTGCGGCCCTTTGGTACGCTGGGCTAAGGCAGAGCTATCATGATGTCTGAGTGCAGGTTGAATAAGGTTTACAAGGAAATTGAGAGAGCGAGAGCCTGCAGACTGGGATGACATTTAAACAAGCTACATGTGGGAGTAGCACGAGAGGCAATGAAACAATTAAATAGTATCTAGAAAATTGCTGCAAGAAGACATTTATTCAACAAACTGGCTGTTACAAAATGATTAATTGCTGAACCTTTTCAGTCCGGTATTCACATTTTCACCAATACACATAATGATGATGCAGATAATAATAGAAGATAAATAGGGCTGCTGTAGACTGACTGTTAGCAGTGAAGAAGGGAAAGGTAACCTTGTGGCTGGATGAGTGCCTCTATGAGAGCTCCATGGCTTAATTGTGACTCTCCTCAGATAACTCAAAGCAAAATGGCTTGCATGTTAAATACAATAGAAGACATTATGGGGGCTATATTTAAAGGTAATTGCAGGGTCAAAGTTCTTAAATTGATCTAATCAACAGGAACATTCCATTGACATCCAATGTGATTGGACCTCTCTAATCAGCTGGAACATTCCATTAATTTCCATGGTGACTGGACCACTCTAATCAGCAGGAACAATTCATTGGTTTCCATGGTTACTAGATGTTGCCCCACAATTCACCTTTATATGGTATTGGTTTCCATAGTGACTTGGCCCCACAAATGACCCAGTACTTGTTGTGGACTGAAATTTGTCATTGGCCAATCTCAGTCCAAGAATTCATACTGGAAGGACAGATGAGTAAAACTCTCAGCGCAGTCTGTGATTTGTGTAGTCAGAGTGGACACAACATTTTCATGTTGAGCCAAATGGATGGGTGGCCAGAGAATATACAATAACTAAATATTATCCATTGTAAGGAAAGTGTTTGCTTCAGTGTCAGCATGCTTCTGCTTCTTCATTCTGGATAGAGGGTGATATATACATGTCATCTTGTGTCTTAGGGAAAATAATGTATTGCAACTATATCATGAGAGCCTGTTCTCTTGTTTGTCTTTAGATGATTTTCAACCACTGTGTCCATGGACCCAGATGTTCAGGTCCCCACACCCCCGGTGGGACAGGTGTCCTTACCATCTGTCTGAGGCCACAGGAATCAAATCACAATGTGGCAGGCTGCATTCCTGGCCTTCATTTTTTGACATTGCGCATCCACTTCTGCTAAACTGAATGGTGGTGCGTGGGTCCTTAGGGAAAGACTGCCATCATCAGGAAGGGATCCAAGGAAGATGGGACACTGCCCGCCAAACCTCAGATCAGTGTTATAGCTATTGATTCTCTGGTCCCTTGCTGTGGATGACCCCTGCTTGCTACTGGACTGTCCTATTTTGACTCTGGTCCTTATTTTGTGTTTACCGGCTTTTGACCCTTGCTTGTACTGTAAGATGATCAAAATAACAAAGCCCACCCACCTCGACAAGATAGCTTCATTAGAGTGGAATACATGAACCAACCACAACCCAAAATCCAACACAGAGAAAGAAAACAACAGCAAAGTTCCACCGGCCAGGTAGAAGCGAACAGCATGCCAGCTTCATACACAACTGAATGAGGGCTTGCACACTGAGGATACAATGTAAAGGATCACCAAATACCCACAAAACTAGACACATTTTGCACTCTAGTATGAAATTACAGACAGATGTCAAATCAAAATCATAATCGTCATAGACATTGGGGAAATCCCAAAAATTGGAAATGCTATGTAAAGTAATAACACACTAGGTTAGTAAATGTATCCATGTTAATATAAAAAGTAACATCCTAGAACAGGTTGAGAAATCTGTTATCCAAAATGATCCATTATCCAATAAAGTTTACAGATTTTACCACAAGTTGCAAATTCCACACACTTGTCCGAATGCAAGTGCATGACAGTTTATTCATTGTCCAGTCCCTTTAAGCTGCGATTTAGCTTTTCCATGCATGCTCAGACTCTGCCACGCCCACAAAGGTTAATACAATGGCACGTATGCAGGTCTGACGTGCCAACGGCAGGCTCCCAACTATGCGTCACATCACAGTGAAATTGATTTATTTGCACTATACAGTATTTTCATACAATACTACTGTATTTTACGAGTCCTGAGAGACTTTAATATATCTTATTGGTGAAAATGGTCCATTATCCAAAATGATGCATTGTCCAAAATACTTCTGATCCCAAGAATTTTGGATAAGGGATACCCAACCTGTATATATATATCTATTTTTGTTAACACTGTCTCATAAAAATTCAAGGACATTGGAAATCCTTTATTCCGAGTAGACAGGAGCCCATCAAATGTGTATGAAAATCAAAGGTCAAAATAAGAGACGCAAAAGGATCAGGAAGAGAGTTTTCATTATGTTGTTATAATAAAATCAAACACTACATCAGACAAGCGGATTAAACTTCTGTACTATAACCACCGTATTGGTGTAGCAAGGTGTATGAAACCTCGGTGATAACTGCATATGTTCTCATAAATCATCATAACTTTGAAATGAAAATTGACTTGGAATCTGCAGTTTCAATTATGTGACATTTCATAACATGTCTCCATATGACCCATTCAAATTGTCAAGGCCTTCATATAACCTTCAGAATTACATCAGGCATACTGTAGAACTGACGACAAACTGTGATCGAGGAGTTTGTTACAGTTGCTTCAATTACCTTTAAAGAAATCTGCCTCTTACTTCAAAAGGCCAACAAAAAATAACCTCTTTGGAAGTAACTGATTGATGCAGAAAATCATTGTCTAAGGTGCATAAGAGATTACAGAGTTCCATAGAAAATAGTTTACACTCATTCATTATGGTTCTCTGATGCTACTAAAAAATAACAATTACTACTTATTTATTTTATTCCATGAGCAAAATACAATGTTCTGCTGAAAATCACTTATTACTCATTTTCACAAAACTAATTTTGAATATGTATCGACAAAGCCAGTGGCGGATGCTCCATATGTGCTAGGTGTGCGCCGCAAACCTAACGCGGAGCACCCGCGCTGTGTATTTCTGGGGGGTTGTGTGCTCCGAGCAGAGCACACAAACCCCAGAAATACATCTGAAAGACAACGCTGTGTTGAATTCGGCAACAGAGTCACTCACTCTGTTGCCAATACAACAAGCACGAAAAGTATACGAATTTTCCTATACTTTTCGTGCTTGTTGAATTGGCAACAGAGTGAGTGACTCTGTTGCTGAATTCAACGCAGCGTCATCTTTCGGATGTACAACGTCTCAGGTATTTCCGGGGGTTTGTGTGCTGGCTGAGTGACAGGTGTGCTCCGGGCTGGCAGCACGCCTGTCACTCAGAGGCACGATACGCATCTGGACAAAGAATGGGCTGACCTGCACATTAGTAATCATTTTATTTCTGTAGAATTATGCCACACTGCTATACATAATTTCCTATGTTTGGTATCATCTTGGAACATTCAAGAATGGATACTCTACCAACACTCCACAGATGTGGGGTATAAATGTATATTATACATATATGTGGAAATAATGGTATATTATATAATAAAGGCACAAGAGTTACATATTAATTTCCCATATAGTCATGTTTGCCAAATTTCTCCATACATGTACATTGTAGAGTGCAGGTTCTCTGTCCAAAGAGGATTGTCCCTGCTGCTAAACAATCCATAAATAAAAAAAAGTGAAGCAAAATGATTTTGTCACTAAAAAAAAAAAAAAAGTTAATGCAAATACATTGATCCTTCAGGTTCCAGAGGGAAGTGGCTGCACTGTTTATACTACTTGCTGTTGGTCACTGTTTTAACATCTGGAGTATTATTTAAAAAAGGTAAAATGTTATGGTCTGTTTTTTGTATTTAAGATTATTCCAGTGTAAATGTGCATCTGATGTACATGTACTCATTTATCTTTTTGATCATTGTTGTTTGGTCATTGTAATTTAAATTAGTACCACCGAGAGAAAAAAATGAACAGTGCTTAAACACAACCTTGCATTCAGCTATATTAAATAATTATTAATGACTAATGAAGCACTTTGTACTGTAAGATGATCAAAATAACAAAGCCCACCCACCTTGACAAGATAGCTTCATCATGAACCAGTTTAGTAGCCCTTCTCTGAACTCTCTCCAAAGTATCAATATCCTTCTGGAGATACGGTCTCCAGTACTGAGTACAATACTCCAAGTGAGGTCTCACCAGTGCTCTGTACAATGGCATGAGCACTTCCCTCTTTCTGCTGATAATACCTCTCCCTATGCAACCAAGCATTCTGCTAGCATTTCCTGCTGCTCTATCACATTGTCTACCTACCTTTAAGTCCTTTGAAATAATTACGCCTAAATCCCTTTCCTCAGATGTTAGGACTGTACCAAATATTCTCTGCCTTTGGGTTAAACCACTGGCCCATACAGGGATTGTACCCGAGACATTGGCATTGTCAGCATCACTGTATATTTCATATTTCATTTGATCAGTTTCTGTATTGATAATCTATTCCTTCGTCAAACACTTGTGAGCTTGTGCGTACATGGAATTAATCCCTGCAATGCCTGTGGAAGATCTGTCCCATTTAAAGTTGCCACAATTTAAATGTATTGGGGGTCCCCAAAGAGCCTTACACAAGGAAAAAACAGAAAGGAGACATGTTAAAGGGATTCAAGTTTTTATTAATCCAATTAAATTATACGTTCTAAATTCATAAGAAATGACTACATTATAATTAATGAAAACATCACTCCAAGTATAAGTGCAGGAAAGTAGAGGAACACAATTCATTTGTAACACATATAGTGTCTAAGTGAAGGATATTATACCTTATAGGCTTATAAGCTCATGGTGAAGAGAGAACGGCACACTGCAGTGCCAAAATCGGTGTTTATGATGGAATAAACTCCATGTGGTTTCCTACGCGTTAGAGTGGATGTATGTATTTCGTATGAAGCTCATATTCATCTAATCAAGAGCCTATAAGGTATAATATCCTTCCACTCAGATGTGTTGCAAATTAATTGGGCTCCTCTACTTTCCTGCACTCATACTTGGAGTGATGTTTACATAGTCTTTTTCTCTTCCATGTAGAGTAGACCAAATTACTTTTTGCATGAACTGTTTTTATATCATTAAAGGAACAGTAATCCATGGTCAAGATTTATTTTACATTATAACTAATGATGGTTCATGAATGTAATGCTTTATTAGTTACACATAAGAGTGAAATTAAATCTCAGTGCAGATCCATGATTTATTGTCACTGGTAAGATCTAACTAATAATGCAACCTTATATTAAAAGCACACATGCAACCACAAAGTTTTTTATAGGGGCAGAAGGATTTTTTTAACCACCCATTTCTATAGTGATCACCCTACTTGTGTCATGGTTGGCTTCCTGCTGGTCCAATAACCTTTCCAATAAATGTTTCTTTTAATTATATGTATTGTTGATTTTTTTAAAATCCCACTTCTTTTTACATGGCCAGATTTATTGAAATAAAAAATGTCTTCCCCATTTTCCACATGCACTAATACAGTTCTACCTGATCCTCAGGCTCTAGCATGTAGTTTCCAATAAAAATACAGGGCATGCTTTAGCTGCCCCTTGTTTTTCTCATTATTAAGCACTGAGTTCTGTGTTTATTCCTGTTTGTGAACAAGGTTATTCCTGGGTTTAGTTAGTTTGCACCATGTTTCTGTGTTAATATTTTCTAATTATAGTGACCTCAGCCTGCCAGAATGCACAGGTCCCTAATCCTTGCTATAATGTTTTCTCATTAACCGCTCAGCATTGGCCACACCAGTTGTATCAGCTAAGCAGGGCCTCAGGCACCACTGGAATTAATTACCTGAAGAAGCACTGCTGTTTTGAATTGTCATCTTGAATTTATCACTTGCCACTTAATGTAACTCATCTGACCTAATACCTAGTATGTGTCACAAGAGCATTGGCTACAGTTCCACCAGGGTAATAGCAGGGTGTTCTGTATATCTAATGTTCCGGTAGCGCACAGCACACATCTGCTGGAGGCCTAGTTAAAAGATCCTACCCTGGAGGCATAGCTTGCTAACAATGCCCTGAGCAAATTGCAGCTAACCCATACGTCATGTAACATCTGAAGCTTACCTCGTTTCAAAGCTCAAGCCGACACATTTAATTTCTCCTTCTCAGAGATGATAATCTTTCATTTCATTGGTTGTAGCAAGTCTGTGACCATTTGTGTCTTTCGGTGTTGCAGTTTTAGAGTATAATGAAGCTGGCTGTCTTTGTGTGGATAAATAAATGGCTCTAGGGGGCTTTTGGTATTAGGTCCTGCTTTTCTACAGTATAAATTGAGCAGAAATAGCTCATTAAATAACTTGCAAAAAATATATAGCCTGCAGTACAGTCAGATTAAAACCCATGATGTTTTAACTTTCTTTTCCCCTTCTAGAATGTTTTAGCAGTGATCCTGCTTTCTACTTTCTTGTGTTCTTTTTATTATATTAGGATTTGAAGTCAGCTGATTCTTGCAGCATAGTTTTAAAATGACAGTACCGCTGGTGTGTTGCAGTTAACACATCAGGGGCTATTGTGCAAAATTGTGTGTCTTGTAAAACAATTTAAATATGGCTTGCTGTTTGCAGATTACAAGCTTTCTTGTTGAATGTACACTGGCAGTCACAGATAGGGGCTTCCAGTATATCAGTTGAGTTCTCCAATGTTTATAGCCTGTATTTTGGAAATATGGTGCCTAAATAAAAATATATAATAAGAATAATGGAATAAGTTAATAAATTATATTTTTATTGCAGTGCTTTGAGATAAGGAAGCAGATTTTAGTCTATTGCTTAAAATATTAATTAAGTTGGAGTTTTATTTATTTTTAAATTCAAGATAAGTAAGGCTTACACTGACCAGCCATAACATTATAACCACTAACAGGTGGCAAGCTGGTAGAGGCAGTGTGATGCTTTGGGCAATGTTCTGCTGGGAACCTTGGGTCCTGCCATTCATGTGGATGTTACTTTGACATGAACTACCTACTTAAGCATTGTTGCAGACCATGTACACCCTTTCATGGAAACAGTATTCCCTGAGGGCATTGGTCTCTTTGCAAGCATCTGGGGGATGTGCTTGACAAACAAGTCCGATCCATGTAGGCCCTACCTCTCAGTGTAAACTACTTAAAGGATCTGCTGCTAATGTCTTGTTTCCAGATATCACAGCACACCTTTCCGAGGTGTAGTGGAGTCCATACCTCGATGGGTCAGGGCTGTTTTGGCATCAAAACTGGACATACACAATATTAGGCAGTGGTCATAATGTTATGGGTGATCTGTGTATAGTTATGATAGATTCATAATAGAAAGTAATGCACTCATTGCATAGCAGTGGCATTGCTAGGGGTGGGCTACTGGGGCTAAAGCCTCGAATCCCAGGAGCATAGCCCAGAATGGAGACTCTGGGGCTAAAGTATACTCCAGCGCTAACATTGTAATTTTTATTTTGTCCTCCGCTGAGCTTTCCCCGTCTGGGACATGGTACCAGAATCAGAGTTTTAAGCTCGTACGGGGGTCAGGGCGGATTTGGAAGAGGAGCTGCTATAGGGAGCTCTCTCCCTAGCACCTGCAGTAACCGCACCTCCTCGCCATACTGACACAGCATGACTTGTTGCACTGTGAGATTGGCTGCAGGACATCCGGCAGAAGAAGCTGGATGGCTGTGTTCTGCAGCTGCACTCACCATTAGAAACAGCCTCCTCCCTGCAAATAAAGGTAACTAAGCAGGGAGGGGTACCAACAGTATAACATTTTTTTGGGTAAAAAAAATAGAAGAAATGTGTGTAAGTGTCTGTGTGTAAGTGTGAGTGTGTGTGGGTGTCTCAATGTGTGTGTGTCAGGGTGTCTAGGTGTGTGTGTCAGGGTGTTTGCAGAAGAGTATGTGTCAGGGTGTTTGCAAAGAGACAATGTGTGTGTGAGAGAGAGAGAGACAATTTGTGTGAGAAAGAGAGAGCGGAAGAGACAATGTGTGTGAGAAAGAGAGAGAGAAAGAGACAATGTGCGTGAGAAACAGAGAGACGATGTGTGTGAGAGAGACAATGTGTGTGTGCGAGAGAGAGAGAGACACATTGTGTGTGTGTGAGAGAGACAATGTATGTGTGTGTGTGAGAGAGAGAGAGAGAGAGAGAGAGAGAGAGAGAGATGGACAATGTGTGTGAGAGAGAGAGCATGTGTGTGAGAAAGAGAGTGAGACAATGTGTGTGAGAAAGAGAGAGAGACGATGTGTGTGTGAGAGAGAGAGAGACGATGTGTGTGTGAGAGAGAGAGAGACGATGTGTGTGTGTGAGAGAGAGAGACGATGTGTGTGTGTGTGAGAGAGAGACAATGTGTGTGAGAAAGAGAGAGAGAGAGAGAGAGAGAGATGATATGTTTGAGAGAGAAGGAGAGACGATGTGTGTGAGAAAGAGAGAGACCATCTATGTGAGAGAGAAGGAGAGATGGAGTGTGTGAGGGAGAGAGACAGAGTGTGTGTGTCAGTGTGTGTGTGTGTGAGAGAGAGTCTGTGTATGTGTGAGAGAGAGTGTGTGACAGAGCCTATCTGGGCTCTAGCCCCAGAGCATTTGGAGACCTAGCAATGCCCCTGTTGCATAGACAACGCCACTGAAAACAAAATGACCATATGAAAAATAAAAACTCTATAATTACTGGTCTTCTAAACCTCTTCTCAGAAAATATTTAGTAGGAGCATAATTTATAGTATTCTGTCACAAAGCCATTTAAGTACAAATGTTGTCAGTAAGCATGCAATTATAGTCATTTCAAATGCAAACTGGATAGGCTAATACTTTCTATGTGTCTGTTCTTGTAAAGTTGTGATGTGTTTTTATGGCATACGCAGCTGTTGAGAGCTCGCCTTCATTGAAAATGATGCCTTTGCTGCCGTACAAACCCCTCAGATGTTTTAAGCAATTGTCAACATAATTAGAGTCTAAGCAGAATCCTTCTAAAAACTTGTAAACTCTAAGCAACAATTTAGACTGTCTGTCATATCAGAATGCTGAGAACTGTTTACTGATTCATTAAGGTCGACTTTGTTAACCTAATGTGGACAAGGCCATTTGGGGTTTGAGAAAGTCCTCTTTTAGGGGTGTGGGATATGACAAATTTGTGTGAAGCTTATATTTTTTATTTTGCTAACTAGGGGAAGCAGAAGAGAGAAGTCAATAACATACTGTTTAGACTGCAATAAAGACTAAGAACCACAACCCTGAAAGAGTAGGCAATTACAAAGCATCACAGCCCAATAAGGTAACAAAAATTGGATATATAAAAACAATTAAATTAATGTTTCCTTCCAATTCATCACCAAAAATTGGAGTTGATAAATAACATATTAAAAACCATATTCTTGTGAAAATTGTAATCACTTGCGGATATAGTAAGAGTCTACATTTCCTATCATATTGAGAATTGATTTATGCCATGCAATACATTGTGAGGCCATAAGCGCTCTGTTTATATTCTTTATTAAGATAAGTTATTTTACATTTAATCATTTTATAGTGGGATATATTTTTTATCTCACCTGTACGCAGGTGAGATAAGGAAAATAGAGGAGACATTTTGGTTCTGGGGGGGGGAGACATCACAATTTACATGTAGAACTAGTTGTGGTTAAAGAATATATATTGTTTCAGTATAAAACTTCTGAAATAAAGTACGTATGTAAAAACATTCATGTGACTATGGATTTGGTTGTGAAAAACTTTTTTTTTAAAACTGTCTATGAACCATTGTAGGCTTGTTAAAGTTTATTTCTTCAAGGAATATAAAACCGCATCCCATATTATACCAACACTACTTTGGACTAGGCAATGGTCCTGGATATTTTTTTTTTCCTTATTATAATCTTTCACGGATATTAACATCTCAGCACACCTACACCTTCCCCCACATTGCATAGACTCCACCACAAACCTAATTTCTACACTATATAACACCGTCAGGGCCTGGCAAATTATAATGCTCCACACTCTCACTGTCCACTTAAGAATAATTAGCTCTTTCATTCCTTATGAATCCCCTTTTTCCAGGAGGGATCGGCTGTCCATCCATGTACCCTGTGGGCTCGTTTGCGCATTACATCAATATGTTCCTTTGCAAACAAAAAAATACTAATAAAATTATATATCTTCAGGACATACAAATTAAATTCCCACAACTCTCAATCTCACCTTTCCATTATTTACAAGTTAAAGTTTTATTTTCCAAACTCTTGCCCAATTTAACCCACTGCACTGGAAGATCTGTTAGGCTGTTCATTTAAACCATAGGCTAGGATTATTTGGCTCACCTGCACAGGCATACATTACAATTCATTGCATTCTAGAATAAGCCATTGGCTAGAGCTAGACCCTACTGTTAAAGGGACACTCCCAACAAAAAATAAAAAGGGGTTAATTTTTTTTCTTAATTTGCATTGTTGATTTCAGATATTTCTTTTGTTTTTCTTATGTGACTTTATTTGAAAAGTGTGATTGGGCGCCACCCTTTTGTGAAATATAGTTTTATTTGGGTGCTACCCCTCAGTGGCTTTACAGCACTTTTATCTCACTTTGGGCCTGGGGGCACAGAATGCAGTCTATAAGTCAGAATTCTGATCATAGACATGCATTGAATGGGAGGGTAATGTAACTATTACATCAAAATAGGACAGAGTGATGATCCTGTTCGATCAGGTCAGTCTCCTCTCTTTGTGTTGGAAGGCAGGTAAATAAGGTTGTACACATCCGGGGTGTATCTTACGACATCATCATGGCTCTGAACACAGTTATAAAGTGAGACTTGCTGGAAGATTTTGCATCATGGGTAAAATTCTCAAAATGGATGCTGGAGATAGACACCTAATTTTATTTCTACTTTTATATGCAAATAATTCAAACATAGAGAAAAACAAACAGTGGCATATGTCTTATATATGACACATAGGAAACACAGCTCTTGAATCCATGTTATTTATGTCATCAGAACTTTAAGAAACTCCCAGGTGTTGAGGAATATATTATGTCTAATTGCATCCCTCTTTTTGTATTGATGATTGCATTATGCTTAGAACTGCAATATGCAAGATGCATTTTCCCTAAAAATAATTATACATCGGTTATTAACATTGTGCCTTATATCCACTTTTATTTTATGTCTATTTTTACCCATACGTGCGTTTACTGTAATCTGGTGTTTTATATCAATGTCGAAGAATCTTCAGGTTCTCAATTCTATGTATCTGAGAGCTTATAGGGTCCTGGTTGCAGGGTTATTAAGAGCAGCCGTCTATTTCAAAGCGGGTAACATCTGTTCTTCTTAGAATACTGAAGGGTACTTAGGAGCGATGAGTCAAGTCCTGCCACTTCTTCCTTATCCCACTCAAGGTCAAAGGTCATAGGGTAGCTGGATGAGCACTTTTAATGAGCAGGTTGTGAACTCTTGGAAGCTGGTATTATTATAGAGCTATGATAATGTTGAGGCAAATCAATATTGAGGTTTTGTATTCAGTTTAAACTCTAGAGATCATTTCACGCCAACATTCGGAGATAACATATCGGATTAGCTGAAAGGAAATTTCCAATTTACTCCCCCTGTGTTAACCTAATTTGGCATTCTGAAAAGCAGAATCGGCTTTGTATAAATGACTGTGTGATCCTTGTATTGTAAAGTTATTATTTATGTCAAATTTGTGAGTTTGTGATAATTAATGTTGTAGTGTATGTACACAGATCTTTCCCACAATGATGATGCATTCCTAAACACATAAGTACATTACATTAACATTTATTTATATAGCGCCAACAATTTACATAGCGCTAGGTACAGAGCATAGAAGGGAACTACATACTAAGTTAGACAAACTAGAACAGACTGGTACATGATGTAGAGCGCCCTGCTCTCAAGCTTACAATCTAGAGAGAATGGGGTACATGAAACACATGAAGGAGTGAAGAGGACAGAGGGAAGGTAGTTGTAGTAACAGTAATGTGGATGGTTGGCACTAGGTGGGATTGGCCAAAGAGCAACTGTGTGTTTTTCAGCTAGGTGGGATTAGCTAGAGGTAAAGTGACCGGTATTCTAGTGGGATGGGTAGTAAGCTTCTTTATATAGATGAGTTTTGAGGGACTTTTTAAAGTTTGAAAAGGATGGAAAGAGCTGGATGTTCTGCGGAAGGGAGTTCCAGAGAGAGGGGGCAGCTCGGGAGAAGTCTTGGAGGAGCTAGTGGGAAGAGGGGATGAGGATAGGGGAGAGCTTTAGTCCCAATGAGGAGCGCAAAGGACATGCAGGGAAGTATCGATTCACAAGCGAGGCAATGTATCTCTGTAATGTGCAGAGGAGTGGAGGTTAAAGACAGAATTTTAAATGTTATCCTTGAGCAGAAGGGGAGCCAGCGACGAGCAGGAAAGATGAGTCTGGCAGCTGTGTTTTGGAAAGATTGCAGGGGAGAAAGATGAGCCAGAAAATAGATATTTCTTTAGTAAGCATCAATGATCAAGATCACTGGTGAGTGTAAGTGATGTGATAACTTGGTCAGTTTATAATTTAGTGGCAGAAACGTTAACACTGCTGGTGGTGTAGCCTGTGCTCACATATTCACATGTTCACGATATTACCCAGCTTAATGGCACTCATGTTATCAACCATAAGGATGAAAGGCTTTGAATAGATTATAAAGTTAGTGCATTAGCCTGTTAAAGGGTAATTATGAAACTGCTCCAATCACTATGGAAACCAATAGTACGTTTGTGCTGAACATTCTTCTTCCACAATTTACCTTTATAAATAAACAATGAGTCGCTCTGATATTGCGCCTAGGTACTCTATGTTCTGGAAGGCCTTGTGTCTTTCCAAAGGCATGCAAAATAATGACATCAAGTATTCCTATGTATTGTCCTAGGAGTTGCTCAACACCCGTGACATAGTTAAGTCCTTGTAGTGTTAAACAGTTAATTGTCGTTGCTGATCTTGCAGGATTTTATGTGCAGTACCGCCAGACGTGAGAGGAACATCATCATTATCAGGCCAAAACATTTCCGCGAATTCCCAGACTCACACATGGAGGAATGATACTAACTTAATAGGTTTTTAACTGGAGCTCCAGCTGATGACAGATACAGTCTCAATTGTAGGCGATAGCAGCTTCACCAGGGATATCATTTTCTGTAATACTAATGTAAATACTGCTTTAAATAGATAGTATTTCAAAGTTTTGCACTGTCTGGCGAACCCTAATAAAAAAAAATACTGTGATCTTTCATAGCGTAGTTAAGAGTCATCAAACAAGAGGGAATGCACCTGTAATCATATTCAGTACTGCTCTTTTCTCCATAGACCTCATATAATAATCATTTAACAGCCTTCACTGTAAATCCTTTACTTATAGCAAAGGAAACAGCAGATAAGCAGGTAACTTGGGAATGCTAAAGCATAAAGAGAGGAAAGTATGAATCATGATATAAAGCAGATAGAAAGGTTTCCAAAAGGTTGCAGCAGCAACAAAATGTGTATTTTAAAACAGAGCAGGGAACTGGGCCGTTATCAGCTGCCCTGATACAGATATATCAGTAGCAAAAACATGAACCATAGAGAGCGAAAATAGCCAAGAATGCATAACGATGTGCTTTATTTATATTTTTTTTAAAAGATCTTGATAACATAGGAAGCTTAGTTGTAAAGATGAAGGATAGAGACAGGCACACTCTACAAATAAGAATTATTAAAGAATATGTACGTACCCTTACAGAGACACAAACATGACCCAAACTTTCAGCTCCCACAGTGGGGATTTTCATTAGGGATAAAGATACGACAATTCTATACCAGAGCAGGCAAAATGACTATTACATGGACTGTATCACCTATGCACAGAGTATACTGTGAGTGTAGAGAATACAAAATGAGCAAAAATTATCTATAGTGTGTTAGCAAAACTGCAAGCAAATGCCTAAATAAGGATAAAAATGTGTTTTAAATATGTGTGGGCAGTCTCCTACTTATGACGTCACCTGTGATATGCAAATTTCAACATTTCTATTGAAAACCAGAAATATCAAGGCACAGATGATGTCATAAGTAGGATACTCCGCAGATGCATTTAAAATTCATTTTTATCCTAATTTAGGCTTTTTCTTGCCATTTTGCTAACACAATGTAGGTATCATTTTCAATCTTATTGTTATTCTCTACATGCAGAGTAAAAACTATTTTTAGTTGATACAGTCCCTTAAATGTAAATATATACTGCAAAACCTGGAGAGAGATCCCCTTCACTCAAGAGATCTCTTGAGTGAAGGGGATCAAGGGGATCGCTTGACAAGTTAAAATGTAGAATTATAATATCAAGGAAGCTAGCACGCATTAGTATTATGGTATATATAGACAGATACACACCATAGTATCCCCATACTAAGGCTTACTTACATTTGTTTAATGGTTACTTAACACAATCAAGAGAGAACACAATGTTTAACGTCTTTGTATTTTAAATGTGAACACTGACACAAAAGGTTCTGGAAGAATTTAAAATGTGCAAACTTTTTCAAGAAAAAGTCATCCCAATTTTTGTAATGGAAAAATAGAACACAGATTTAAAAATCTGTTCTCATTTCTAATGTTGTCCCTGCTGGAAATGTCATGTAGACCACTGATGAGGAAATTCTATCTTCAAAAACATCATGGGAAGACTGCATTACCTGGTTTCTTGCAATATAGAAGGGGACGCATCTTTAAGAAGATAAAATATTTGTAATAAGTCAACAAATAAAATGTCAGTCATTCTACAAACAAGCAATAGCAACGACAACCTCTTAAATCGTCTTTTTGCCCTCAAGACATTTAGTTTGCAGTAAATACATTTCCTTCTTAATCTCAAACATGCAAGCCGGTTTATCTCACCAATTGTTATGCAAGATCAGTGGTAAGTAATAATGTATCGTTTAATGACTGGATGATGGACCTGCCAGATAGTATCTTCTGCCATGTACTGCTTACATTTCCCTGATGGTAAGTACAAAGATGCCCATCTGGGAGTTATTATCATATCCTCGTCAATCCCGAACCAGCTTCAACATAATCCATATTAGCTGGATAATGTCCAAGTGTGAAAAGAGAACAGCAGTCACATGACAGGATGACACATTTCATTGAACACACATAAAGTATGCTTGGTCGGTTAAGAAATTCAGTAATGCAAATGGCAGGAATATTTCTGTGACTAGAAAAAAAAAAAGACAAATCCTTCAATAGTGTGGATTCCCAGCATTGTGTGGGTCAAGGGATCACTTGGGGAAATAAAAAAACACATTTTCACAACTAGCTTGTTTTCAAATGATTCCTTGACATATACGCTGTCACTGAGATTTGTGTGCACAAAAACAGAACTTATTAGCTGTGTGACCTTGCCTAGACATATAGTCATGACAAAAATGGCATGTAGCACATCTGTTCATATAGTCTTATACATTTAACAATTTCTGCTTTTAAAAATCCTGTTTAAAGTTCATTCGAATGCACAAATGTCTAATCAAATTAATTTTGCATTGCATAGCATGTTATTGGACATTCTGAATTTTTGTCCATTATTCAAAAGTATGCTGTAATGTTAGGTTACATAATACACCACATATATTGATGTGCTATACAGTCTAGTTGCAAACCAGGTAGTTCAATACAATTTTAATTGAATTTCTTAAAAAAATGAATCCCTTTATTATTTTTATCCTTGTTTCTGATTTTCTGTGTTATATTTTTTTTTAAATCAGGTTATAAGATGTGGCTCCTAGTTCTTAAAGAAAAGGGTCTCATCAAGGGATGAGCCTGCTCCACTTGTGGCAATAGATAGTTTTCTTGTGATTGCGGTGTACTGGATGAAGGGTGCTTCGTCAGGCTGTAGAGGCAGAAACATCAAAGCAGGGAAATGAAAAAAACGCATGCACTCCAGTAAAAAAGTTGATAATTTATTAGGTGAGGATCCGACAGGAAAAATAAATCAACAGCATTACATACGTGGGAATGAAAGACAGGACTCGCCTTACGCGTTTCGCATGGAATCATAGGAATCATAGGCTCCTATTTCTTCCTTTGGTCTCTGTGAGTTATCAGGGTATGCCCGGATGTGGGTTCCCTGGCTGCACCTAGGTGGACAAAAGCAGTACCACACTGACGAAACATATGTAGGCTTAAAAGGACATCTGTGGTTGCTGTGTTCCTCATGCAGAAGAGGCTTGCCAGGCATTTCAGGTCTGGATTGCCCTTAATGGAGAGGTATCCTCTTGTAATGGTGCAAGCGTGAAAAGAAACAGTGATACCCCTCCCGAGTAGTTAACATCCTTTAGGGCTGTCTGGACAAGTTGGAGAATTTTATTAACCCTTGATTTCTGCTGTTTGGTTGTAAATTATCCAGGTTGTCATGTAGTGTATAGACCCCTAGTGTTTTGTAAGCTGTGAAGTAATTGATTGTAACAATAGTATTAACAATCACATTCCATTTGTAATAAAAATATATTGTATATACAAAAATAATTAATAAGTAATTAAATACAATGCATTATCCCAGTTGGTAGGGAGGGAGAATTTGTCATCACACACAAACAACATTCATTAGCTTAATGTGTTTTATTGCATTTAATATATATATTTGTTATATCCAATATTCCTGTTGCTATTTTTGGAACTGAAGGAACTGCAGTAGGCAGAATTATACATCATAATACAGCTCTAGGGTTGATTGCCTCCATAGATGTGACTTTAGCATTTAGCAATAGCATCAAGGCTATTTTTTACCATCCTGTCTGTAAAATACTCGCTGGACTGGGCACCTTATACAACACCCATTTCCTGAATGTGAACCACTTTTAATCTTATTTTATACTGGAACATAAGGCCGCATGTAGTTGCTCTGTTTCTGTTTAATAATGAATACGGGGTGTAACATACTTTCAGTGTAATTTTTACCTACCATAAGTGGTTGAAGCATCCAGTGAACTCATCACACATTACATATGCATCACATGATGAATTTGCCACTACATAATTGTCCCACACTACACATTCTTCATATGGCAAGCTCACCAGAACCCACTAATATAGAAGCACAAGTGAAAATGTAGTTGTCCCTAGTATGAGGATGAACTGGCGTGTACTTTTAATAGTACATGCCAGTTTATCCTCTGAGCGACAGCTGCCATGCTTCCATAGGAAGCAGGCAACCGTCTGGTCGGCGACTGGCTCTCTCTACTAGCGCAGAGAGAGACCCTCGTTTTTTCATGGAATCAGCAGGGGGGACCTTAACTTGGTCCCCCCTGCAAAAATGAGGGTCTCTCTCTGTGCCAGCAGCAAGAGACCCTCACATTAGGATGTCAGAGTGGGGCGAGTTCGGAATGGCTGTGCACGTGCTGATGTCGTACAACCAGGAACTGCTGTGTCTCGCATGTGAGACACAGCATATAGTAACCCCATGTGTAACTATTAAGATACACGTCGGGTTTACTTAAATGTCCCTGGACATGTTTTGGTTAACCCTTGCTTCAAGGAAGCACGGGTTAAACAATGTTTAATGTTCCTTTAAGCCCAGTTTAGATAATCTTGAGTTTGTTTTCCGAATAATACAGTTGTTATTCACTTTGTGAATGGGGTTGGAAATGTTATATGCTTAAAGGATTTAGAATTTTTGGTTTGTGGAAGGATACTACACCAGTGTATTGATATGGCTCTGTATTGTCCATGTGAACAGTCCTGAATAGTGCTTTCTGGTAGTGTCGGTGCTTTTGAAAACAATAACCAAGGGTGGGTTCATATAAAATGTTGAGTCACATTTTAAAGCAGGGGTCTCGGATTGATTACACCTGCAATTAATGCTGAAACGTGTGACCACAGACATTGGAGAGTACAGTACAACGATTATGAACAAGATCATCTTTAAGGTGGATCGCCTTTTCCCTCCACATAGTGTTTCATTTACTAAATACGGTTTTTAATACTCATTCTTGTTTTCACATAACAATGTATCACCATATAAAATATTGGGTTTAAATTTCAAATTTGCTTTGACATTCAGTTATTTTTTGATGAATTTGACTCAGTGGCAAATATGCTATTTCTGACTAACAAACAATATAACCTGACCAGACCTAGTGGTGATTGAATAAACCTGTGAAATAGATTGATAATTCCCCTGTAAAGCGTATCTTATTGTAGTCACTACAGAAATACAGCAATAAAACATGCAACATTTTTATCACCATAATCATAATGATGAAAAATGAATTGCAAATTATTTTCTGATATTCATTTATTTTCTTCTTGTGTAAACTAGTAGGTAATTTCAACAATAAGGAATAATAAGCCTCTAGCTAATTACCAATGCAATAATGGATGGTTCCATTGCAGACCACAAAGCCAAAGGTCAAGTTGCTACAGTGAGTTGCCTAATTATTTACTGATTTTATTATATTTATTTTTCTTTATTCACTACATTGCACAATCTGCTCTCAATTATTTTGTGATTCCAGTGTCCCTTATAATTAATAACCTGCTTCGTTTAAATAGAATACACTAGCTTATCATTTTGCATTACAAATTAAAAAAAGAGAAATGCCCACACATTCGCTGTGTACATGGCTTTGTAGTTTAATACATTTTTTTTTGTTTTAAATAATTAAAATAGTGTTATGAAGTGTATGCTATCAGACTGGTATGGGTCAAAAAGTCACATCAGCATTATGCCTTTGTACTTACCCCAGACCCAACATTGCTTGCCAAATGTTCTTGCCACAGCCCCCATAGTTCTTGCTACACCAGACTACCCCCATTATATGTTTAGACCCAAATGTACATGTTGGTTGACATAACTGGTCCAAACTTAAGTAAGAAATTGAATTAAGCATCATTTAAGTTATATTATATATTTCAGGGAAATAACCCCTCAATTAGCAGACAAGCAGTAGTTTCAGGGAATTACCCCTTTATTTGCAGACAGCGGCAGTTTCAGAGCAATATACACTGTGTTAGCAGACATGAGCAGTTCAAGAGAAGTAACCCTTCTGTTAGCATACAAAAGCAGTTTTAGAGAATTAACACCTCTATTAGCAGACATGAGCCGTTTCAGAGATGTAATCCCTTTATTTGCAGACAGC
Organism: Pelodytes ibericus; assembly: GCA_036172795.1. Classification (NCBI taxonomy): domain Eukaryota; kingdom Metazoa; phylum Chordata; class Amphibia; order Anura; family Pelodytidae; genus Pelodytes; species Pelodytes ibericus. Next base: position 28,109,248 of record CM069864.1, read on the forward strand.
GGCAGTTTCAGAGAAATATATACTCTGTTAGATGACAGGAGCAGTTTCGTGAGAAGTAATCCCTCTTTTAGCATACACAGGCAGTTTCAGAGAATTAACCCCTCTATTAGCAGAGAGGAGAAGTTTCAGAGACGTAACCCCTCTTTTTGCAGACAAATGCATTTTCAGAGGAATATTATCTCTATGAGCAGACATGATCCGTTTTAAAGAATTAACCCCTCTATTAGCAGACAGGAGCAGTTTCACGTGAAACAAAGCGTAATGCACTCACAGATCTTAGGGCTCTATAAAAAACATAAGTTAAGGTGTCCCAAGATCTGTGAGTATATTATGCTTTGTTATGTGTTTTGTACAGTGGAAATTGTGTAGCAGAAAAAGTGAAGTAAACAATCTTTTAGCAGACAGGAGGAGTTTCAGAGAAATAAACCCCTATATTAGCAGACATGAGCCATTTCAGGGAACTACTCCTTTATTTTCCAACTTGGATATGTCGGCCTTAAGTTTGTAATTTTTTTCAAAATTTCAATTCCCTTAATAAATGATTAGGCCCTATATATTTTTACATACGGGCCCTTTTTCATGAAAGCAGAAATTGACAAGGAAATTTCAAACTTAAGGCCGAAGTAGCCAAAATGGAAGAATTTTTCCAACTCGGTTATGTTGACCTTACGTTTGAAATTCTCTTGTCAGTTCCCTTTTTCGTGAATAAAGACCATCATTTAAGACGGTAGTAATACATAAAGGAATTCAGCATTCCCATGAATTACAGCTGGCTTTCCATTAAAATCCTCTATACTGCGATTCATGCATACTGACGTGTGTGTGTGTGTGTGTGATACATTATACGGTGTAACCTAATTTCAGTGACGATGGCTTTTTGTGCCTCTTTTCAGTGAGTTCCAGAAATTGCTGTTAGTTTTAACAAGAACATAAAGAAATATACAACAGAGGACGGTTTGGCCCCCATCCGCTAAGCTAAATATGTCCATCAAACTCTACACTGGCATGTTATTGTCGCAATGCTCATCCTATGGGGATGAAAATCATTGTGCGCCTGTACCAGGAATCATGAGCATCATTTCACAAGGGATGTCTCAAGAGCCATTGTTCTAGAGACAGAGGACACAATAAACTTTATGATTGCTATGCAGCTGTAGATTTTTTTTCCCCTTTCAGGATAGCACTTTCTACAGATACTCTGTGCATCTATGTGGGAGTTTATGTCAGGTATGTTAATCTGTGAAGAACAGAGAAAATATCTATAAGATTGCAATCTGCGTCATCTTGTTATTCAAATAATGAGTTGTACAAATATATAATTTAAGAGAATATCTGAGAATGTGCACTTAACCATGAAGCAGGTCATTAGTGCAATCCATGTCAAAGGTATTACTGATAATGAAAAAACAGACCAAGAATTGTATAAAACACAATCAGAGTTGATACACAAATTGGATGATATAAGTGTATAAAGAATTATGTCCATCGATAATTTGAAAGTCCTCGAAATGGTAAAAAAAAGCTGTGTTGGGCTGGCAGTATCTTGCGTTTAAATCTTCTACCTGGATATAAGTGAAGATAAAAAATACCATAGTGTATACTGACAAAAAATGGTAACACTTACAAAAACAAAGTTAAAAAATGGCATAAAAACATCATAAAAGGAACAACATGGCTTTTTTAACATTTCCATTCTTACTTTCAAATTATCGATGGACATAATTCTTTAACAATTCTATTATCACTTATATCATCCATTTTGGGTATCAACTAACTAATGTCTAATCAGACTACCACTACTATTACTACTATTTTTGTATAAACATTTTTATACTCTCTGTATCTTTGTGATCCCTGCTGTCACCCTATGAAGTGTATCTTCTTTCATCTTTTGATACAAACATACTTTTTATTATCGTGCTGTCTTTGTGTGTTATGTACACTCTTATAAGTAAATACTCAGTGGAGAAAGCATAGTCCGCAACATGTCCACTTTTTTTTTTATTGTAATATAGACTGAAGAATGCCCTGGGTCACTGAACATATCTCAGCCACTGATATTAGCTGAAACACTTCTAATAGCACACCAGTCTGACAGAGATTCACAGTGCTATTTAGACCCACATAGTAGTAATTATTATTCCTGGTGATTTCCTAGGCACTCATTTTCACTGTCCACATTCTAAGATGGATTCACACTGCATATCTGAGGTGTCTTTTGTTTGTTTGTTTGTTTTTTCATTGGTTTGTTGACCTTGGACATGTTGACCTAGCTTTGCTATCCTTGACTTAGCATTGCTAGCACTTTCCTCTTTCTTGCTGACCTATCCTTGACCTAGTGTTGCTTTCCTAGACTCACATTTGGGACATTAAGAAATAGAAGAGAACCTTTTCCTCCCTTTGTACCAGAAGCTATAGCTAATTTCACCTTTGAGAAAGGTGTATATCCTCCTGTTACAGATATATATGCACATATAATACAATAGGCACTAATTAGTTAGTAGCAAGAATATTTTAAATGTAAAGGAGTGCCACTGCACTCAGGAATTAATTATTTATATATTTTGACAATGTGTGCTTTGGAATGATATATATAAATATTTAGACAATAGCTTTGGACACGCTTTCCTCCATGTAGTAATGCATATTATAGCCCTATAATTGTATGGCCATATATTTTTATAAGAAAGATTTAAAGCAAGTTGAACTGGCACTTTCCTATTTTCTGATCTTTGATATCAACCCATGTGTCAGTATTCAAGGGTGTATTCTTTCCTGGCAGTAATATTCTCTTTTATTAGCTGTCATCAACTGGACATCCACTGAAGCTTTATAGTACAAGGGATGATCAGGTCATGTTAACCAAATGATGTGTCTCTCTATATTCTAATATTTCATTTTGATGTCAAGGTTTATCTTGCACGTTTCAAATACTTAAAGGGCCTGCATCACTCAAACATTGTTCTTACTGTGAATTTAGAGAATAACAAATATTGTAAATGATCTATATGTTATATTATGTTAGCAAAATTGCAAGTAAATGCCTAAATATGTTTTAAATGTGTCTGTGGAAGTATCCTGTTTATGACCTCACCTGTGGCTGGATATGCAAATTACATATTTCCGAATGAAAAACAGTTCATTAGCATATCAGGCCCCAGGTGATGTCATAAACAGGAGACACATTTAAAACACATTAATAGAAACATAGAATGTGTCAGCAGATAAGAACCATTCGGTCCATCTAGTCTGCCCAATTTTCTAAATACTTTTATTAGTCCAGTTCCTTATCTTATATCTAGGATAGCCTTGCGCCTATCTCACGCATTCTTAAAATCCTTGAGTGTGTTTACCTCTACCACTTCCGCTGGAAGGCTATTCCATACATCCACTACCCTCTCAGTAAAGTAATACTTCCTGATATTACTTTTAAATCGTTGCCCCTCTAATTTAAGACTATGTCCTCTAGTTGTGGTAGTTTATTTTCCTTTAAATATACGCTCTTCCTTTACTGTGTTGATTCCCTTTATGTATTTAAATGTTTCTATCATATCCCCCCTGTTACGTCTTTCCTCCAAGCTATACATGTTAAGATGCTTTAACCTTTTCTAGTAAGTTTTATCCTTCAACCCATGAACCAGTTTAGTAGCTCTTTTATGATCTTTCTCTAAATAGAAGGAATGGCAGGGAATTAAAACATGAATTTCAAAGTTAATAAAGAAATTCTCCAATTCATCAGATAATTTTTCCAACTCAGCTAAGCTGGCATGACGTTTGTCTCAATTCCTCGCAATCCCCTCTCTATTGAGTAGACCCATATATGTTTCTTTTCTCTTTTATATTGTATATACATGCTGTCCTAATTGAAATCAGTTCCCTGCAATTCTCTCTTTATTGATCAGATCCTATAGTGTTATATTGTAACACTATTGTAGCATATAGGCATGCATATAAAGCACTCACATGGACCCCATGGTCATAAAGCATCTGGTATAGGTAGTGGTCTTCTTCTATTGCAGGGACATAATGCTCAAATGACAGGAAAAATAGAAGGCCATAAGTGATAAAGTAAATAAAATTGTAATTAACACGAATCTTACATTAAAAACGATAGCATCTGCAATCCAGGAAAAGTCTGAGGTCAAAGTCCAAATATTATTTATGGGACAACAAGTCCCATTTTGACCCCTAGCTCAGGGGTTTTGTCCAGGCGAGTAAAGGAACTCAAATTTGTTGCAGTTATATTCTCCTTCTTTGCGGTGCTCTGATATTACACTCTTTCTTGAATGTTCTCCAATGCAAAACTGTGAGAAAGATAGAAAGAACATTCTAATTCTATCTTATCACATAATCAAAAAGGAAAACAAAATATTTTATAACTAGGTGTTTGTCAAAAATAGGTAAAGTTACTGTTAACAGAGGAAACAGCTTTTTATTTCTTTAATATTAGTACTTAACAAATTAAGTTATCGGGAAGGTTCTGTCATAGGGGGTCCAGGTGACATGGGACCTTGAGTACCCGTATTTAGATATGGAGACACAGGGACTGGTGCAGGGTAAACATACTCCCCTGGAGGTTTGAGGCCCCAGGTTGGGGCAACCGCGTACCATGGCCCTGAAGTAACAACAACTATGTCCATTAAAGCCAAGGTGTCCATTAAAGTCAAGATACCCTTCAGATATCTTTAAGCAGACATGGAACAAAACAACTCTAGCAGGATAACAGGATGCTACAGGCTGAGACAGGCAGGCTAGGCAGAGCAATAGCAGAAAAGCAAACGGAGACAGGTCAGAACAGAATACAGATTACAGGGCTTAAGGCAGGACTTTGGTAGAACTAAGACAGGGGACATAAGCAAGAAATAAAAGCAGAGTACTACAGCTAGAACAAGAATTGAAAATAGACATAAGCAAGGCAAGGCAAAAACCAAACTAAGTTACCTCCCATAAGCAAGTTCCTAACACTAAAACACTGTTTATAATAATAACTAAGACTGAATTAAACAGGAAAACATACATTAACATAAAAACATACTTGAGACTGAACAGACTGAGAGCTTGAAACAAACTGAACAAAAATGGGTGGGGAACATTATAAGAGCAGAGAGAGAAAAAAGGAAACACTAAAAAACTAGAATGGAATAGAACAAAAAACAAGCAGCAAGGAAAACCAGCAATGGATAGAAGCAACAGAATAAAGAAACAAGGAAGCATGGAACAGAGAACCCCGCTGATAGGGCATGGACAGCGCACATTCTCCTAACAGGGCTCGAACACCTTCCGTGGCTGAGAGATGGTACCCCTCTAACGGGATGGAGACAGGGCATCCCTCTAACAGGGTTCGGACAGTGCATCCCCCTAACAGGGCTCAGACAGTGCATCCCCCTAATGGGGTTCAGACATGACACTAATAGAGGGTAAAAGGAAACAAGGAAAAATGCTGGAGCAAGCATAAATAATAAACAAGAGAGCAAGGCAAGAATGGATGCAGAAAGGACTGGACACAGCCTGGATGAGCCTGCACACTGGTTGATTCGTGACAGGTTCGTCATTCCTTATCATGAGCATGGACTGCTCATCTTCTCTGTACCATGTCTTTCATTAGCTCAATTTTCTTTCAGGTTTTAAGCTTATGGATTACCTCTGAAGTCCTACTCTATAGGTTGATGTATGTCTGATAGTCTTGCATTATCCTTCAACAACAAAAACAACAATAACAATGCTAGTAATTATTTTAATATTAATTCCTTTAACCTGTTTAACCGTTTAGACCCAGGATGAAAGAAGGGCTTTGTGTTGAATTTAACAATGCTGTCTAGCTTCCTGATGAGGCTACCGAGAGATAATATCAGAAACTGAAAGTAGAATGGCATTACACAGATAATGGCGCCTAGGTCTGTTAATAGGTTACTTTTTCTTGTTTACTTTACAAAAGGGACTAGATATCGGCTTTTCTCTAAATCAGTAAAATATTTATTTGAAAAAATCCAAAGTTATATTATCAAGTAGTTTAGTGTTTTATATTCTGATAAAAATTCCCTGGATGCCAGCTGTATGCATTTCGTATTATATATTCTATCCAAAGATTGTTAATATAGTATGTGTAGGAATTGGTTAGATGAGAGCTTATGTCAGGTGATACTGTTCAATGCCTGCTGTTGATTAACTGATGTCCAAAAAATGGCATTATTGTTACTGATGTCCAAAAAATGGACATCAGTGTCAGCTTTAGTATGGATAGTTCTTGTGTCAACACAAATGTTTATATCAATCCGAAGAAAACCAGAACACTGAATAATGGGTAATAACATTTTAGTGCTGAGATCAATATGGCAGGGATTATCTGGCATTTATCTTAACAGTACCGTTACATGAGTGGGCATGAATCCTATTCTGATTCATGCCACAATGCAAACGGTTTAAAGGGACTGTATCACATAATTATTGATTATGCTGTGAATGTACAGAATAAAAAAATGATTAAAAATGACATACATTAGGGTCTACTCAATAAAGAGAAAAATTCAGAGCGTTGGAAAAATTCTCCAATGGGAGGGAGAATTTTTCCAACTCGACTACTTTTGCCTTAAGTTTGAAATTCCCATCTCAATTCCCTGCAATCCTCTCTTTATTGAGTAGACCCTATTGTGTTAGCAATGTTGCCAGCAAATGCCTTAATTGGGATAAAAAATATGTTTCAAACGTGCCTGTGGAGTCTCTATTTTATGACCTTAATATGCAAATTACACATTTCCCATTGAACAGCAGTGAATTTGCACAGGAAGCCACAGGTGACTATCATAAGCAGGGGACTCCACAGACACGTTTAAAACACCCTTTTCTCCAAATTTAGGCACTTGCTTGCAATTTTGCTAACACAATGTATAAATCAATATTATTTTTTTTTTTAGTATAAGCAATGTTTAGGTGATTCTGTCCCTTTAAGGCATACTGTTCCTTTAACTGGTTAAGAACATTGGTTTACCGTACACATGTACTAAATAAAATCAGGACCATTATCAGGCCTACTGCTGAATGTGTAAGAGTTATCTTACAATTAACCATTTGAATACCAAGAGGTTATAATTAACCATTGAATGGAACATATTACAGACGCACCCAACACTCTAAAGTTTAATACCCCATATGAACTTTGCAAAACTAGTTTTATTTGCATCGCAAAGACACCATGGAAAAAGTCCAGCAAATGTCTTTATTTTACAATAAAGCAGTGTAAACAGAGTCTCCCATCAAGGTTAAGTTTAACATTGGAACCGCTGTCCCGAGATCAGATGCACAGATAACTGGCTTGTTCCTATATTCCTTTGTGTGCTTCAGTCATGACCCTAATTAATGTGTCTAGTTTAAACACACATTTCTGCCAGTAATGGGTGGGTTTGTTTACACAATTAAGCAGAGCTGACAAGGAAATATTCCATCAAGTCAGATCATAAAAAGTACATTATGCACTATTATTATCAGACAAGATACATTTATTACCTATACTTTACAATACCTGACTATCAATCATTACCTGCCACTAAGCTATGTTAAAATGAGATCAAAGAGTGAAAACTAAGTTAAACAAACAAAAATCTGCCTTGCCATTATGCACATAGTAGTAAAAATGAGCAAACTTGAACCCCACATAGAGACTGAATGGAGCTAAAATGTAAGGTTATGGAGTTAACCAGTGACAAAATGATTTCAATAGCAGATATGCAGGAGCATTATAAGCAGTGAGTGAGTGGAACAGAACAGTGCGCCCTTCGATTTTGTGGTTCTGTGTATATTGGTTAATGGAAAAAGGCTGAGGCTGCTCGTAAATTTGACAAGAGAAAAAAAAAAACAAGGAAAAAAAGATAAAGATAAAAACATGATTCAGTAAGTCAGAGAGAGTCACTGAGTGACCTATAAAGTAATTGAGAAGGAGGAGTTCTATACTGCATCCCTGTTCTCAAGTGACATACCTCCCTCCAAAGACTTGAGGGTGCCGATGTTGGAAAGCTAGAGGCGTGTTCTCTTGGTGGGTGGAGTGCCAGGCTACCGCATCATCCTGGAGGCCCATTTGCCGCAACACATATATTTCTCGGTATAAACAGCGACCGCAGGTAGAGTTGCCACCTCTGCCATTTTTTACCAGCCACATATAAGTTTTGCAGGCTTCCTTGCCATATGTAGAAGTCACATGTGACCAGAAGGAAATCAGTTAACTTACTAACCAATGTGGCTACTTGATTAGGTAATTGATTACCAGGACCCACTGCTTCAATGTATGTTGTGTATGTCCACGCTGTAGAAGATAATTCCAGTTTTGCTCTCTATGGTTTTGCAGCCAGTGATTTGTGTGTTAGCCCAGTATGTTCTGGGTGGAGAGGTTCAGATATTTTGACTGACAGGACACAAGACTCTGTACTAAGACTATCTAGGGACTACTATATAAGAAGAAAAATTATGTATTTGAATCAATTAATGTTCTATTTCCTCAATAGGGCTGGGGGGCTGCCCAAAGGCCCCAGACCTAAATATATATATAAAAAAAAAAAATAATGAAAACAATAAAGGGTCTACTCAATAAAGAGACATTTGCAGGGAATTTAGATGGGAATTCCAAACTTTTGAAACATTCTCCAGTGCAGCTCAGTGGGAGAGTTTTTCTAACTTGGCTACTTTTGCTTAAAGGTTCCATCTCTATTTCCTGCTATTCTTTCTTTATTGAGTAGACCATTAAATCCCTACCTACCCCCCACCACTTCTATTTGCCCAAATGAAAGATATTAACTTAATATATTCCCAGTGCTATCCTTGTCCCAAACAGATTCCCAGAAACGTCCTTGACCTCAGATTTCCAGGGCCAACTTTGTCCACAAATAGATTTGCACTGCCATCTTGAGTCTTGACTTCCCTGGAGACTTCAGCTCGCCTATTTTCCTTGTTCTCCACAGATGATGGCTTGCTGCTTACCTGGTGCCACCCAAGAAAATTATTGGGCTGGCTCAGTGTGATTCAGTGTGGGCGAATGGGGGCGACTTTTTTTATGATGCCCCCTGTAAATTACCACCCTAGATCTGGTCAACCTAGGTCAAGACACAGCACTGGCTACAAATGTGACAAACCTGCTCTCTCTTCTTATATTAATCATTTCCATGGTGCACTAATTATGCAACATTCAAAAGATATTTTTCCATAATGTTTGCAAAAGTAAAGATTATAGGGTTTCCATGTCATCTCCTCCCTGGCCCAAGGTGTGTTTGGCGTCACTGATACTGCACACCAGTCAGTGCTGCAAGGCCACAGAGAACCATCTCCACAAAATGGCAGCCTGGAAGGCAGACTTCCAAAAGATGACTTGTGAACAATGCTCTTAATGAGCAACATTCAGAAGCCCTTTTAATCACACAGAAGTGACCTTCGATGCAATTAAAAGATAATAGAGAGGGTCAAGTCCCTCTTTAATATCTGAAATATAGCTGTGGGAAGTTTCCAAATCTTCAGTTTGTCTTATCTCTATTTTCCTCCATAAAACACAAGACAGAGAAGAAGAACAAGGAAGAATCCAGTGAATTATTTATTTTAAATTTAATGTTTTCCTTTTTATGTTTATCTGGAGGCAATCTTCTCTCTTTGTTATGATTTTAGTTATTTGTTTTGTGTCCCTGTTTATTAATTTTGCACATCATTTATAGGCTATTGTCCATTTAAAGCCCCTAATCACTACTGAGGCTAGATAATAAACTCTTACTACGCAGACATCTGGATAATAACATATGTAACTCTGCTAGGACATTGTATGTCACATGTCCAACGTGAAATAACCAGTTCTTCTGATGCAGTGATTAAAAGTGAAATAAGCCACCTGCTTACATTCAAACACGTGGCAAGCATCGTATCATATACGCTTAAATGTTATTTCACTTTTATGTTTCCCTTACACATGTTTCGAATGACATCAATTATTTCATGAATCTGTTGAATATATTTTTAGAATGTCAAATATTAATAAAGGCTGCGTATCCTTTATCCAAGATGCTTGGAACCAGAAGAATTTTGGATAACGGGTCATTTAGGATAATGGATCGTTTTCACCAATAACATTTATTAAAGGGACAGTCTAGTCACCAAACTCACTTTGGTGCAAGTTGAAGGATACTGCTTGGATAGTCCACAGGCTTTTTTTCCAGTGTGATTTGATGCAGGCATTCTGCATAAATTCTGACAGGTGTGTGTGGAATTTGCTACTTGTGGCACAATCCAAATTTAAAAAAAGGTATATATAAAGGGATGTATCATTTTGGATAACATATTTTTCGATAAGGAATACTCAACCTGTACATCTTTTACTTGTAAAACAAAAACCTCACAACGAAACATAGTACAGGCATACACCACATTAACATACACAATGGGGCCACAGCATGGTTATAAATTGAAAATGTACTTATAGAGAAGCACTAACTTTTTTCACTTATCTCAAGAAATACAATCTATAGTACAACTGTCTTAAAAAACAAGACCTCACCGAGACTGTAGTGGTGAAGAAGCACTGTACTGTACTGTACTGTAGCGTAGTCTAAGTAGAGACGTCACTACATTATTAAAATAGAAGTGTTCTCGCTAATGTCCTTATAATGATGGTCTTTAAAGTGGCTTCTACTCACTAAACAATGTAGTGTGATGAATTGACAAGTCCTGAGTGGTTGACAGTCTGACGTGTTATTCTGACCTGATCATATTGACTAGACCCCACTGTTGGCTAGCTATATGTTTGTACAACATATATGTACAAGTTCTTTGAAGGTCCAAAGAACATTATTTTAATTGTCCTGCACCAAGTCACCATGACCATTATTGATGCCCATCCCTGGTGATAACATATATTGTCATGTCATGAATATAAAAACTGCCCTTCAAAAGGTCTGCTAGAAAACCAAAATCCTACAGTGCTGCAAGCATGGTGAAAGCCTGCACATGACATATACAACCTATGTTTCCATTAATGGAAGGTGAATATGTATTTATGGTGAATGCACACAACAACTTAGAAGCTCCTTTGCTAAGAAGGACTCGGTATTCTTGCAGTTAATTTATTAATTTGGGGATTCAGATAGTTGTATCATATTTAGGGCAGTTATGTTTTGCTAGTCCATTTAAGGTTTATTGGAACAAGCACACCTTGGATAAATCAAATCTGTAAAATTCTCGCATCAAGTTATCATCTGTGACTGCAGCTCATTAAGCTGCTTATTATGTAGTGCTTGGGGGACATTCAATTTAGCTTTCTATTGAGCTGATCGGGAAACACCATCATTAACAGCCTGAGAATCATGGTTTCTTGGATTAGAGAGCAGTATGGTTACTTTTATGGCCATTTGAGCAAAAAATATTTTTTTTAACTTACAGCAAATCTGTCACCTGAAAACGTATTTACATTATTCTTTTTATGTATATTCATCTTATTTTCATCTAAATAATCTCATTTAAATTAAGCTGTAATTATTATCTGAACATATGACTGCTTTCCATGTGCAGCTACCCTAACTCCAAGATACCATCCTCATAGCCAAATAATGTTAAAAAAAAAGCTGCTGAGAGGAATGCTCCCTGCATACCACTGTGCAGAATTTGTAAATGATGTAGCATGCCCCTTGTGCCCAAGAAACAAAATTAAATGAAATACAGGTTTGCATTCAATCTCCTGAAAAAACTGCTAAACAGATTTTTTTTTTTTAACCCCTTAGTGACATGACTTTTTTGGCTTGTCCGACGCTTGGTGACATGGGCTGTTTTAACATTTCTGAGGTGTTTGTGTTTTGCTGTAATTTATTTCTGTCTCATTTAGTGTACCCGCACAAACTATATATTGTTTTTATCGTTATAAGAAGGGCTTTCTTTTGATACCATTATTTTGATAATAGCATATAATTTGATGTAAAAAAAATAATAAAATATGGCAAAAAAATTGAAAAAATACTATTTTTATGACTTTTATTTGAAAAATCGTATACTCATGTACAAGAGACAACAAAAAAACACTGCTAAAAAGTTTCTAATATATGTCCTGAGTTCAGAAATAGCCCATGTTTTTATGTTTTTGTGCTTTTTTATTCATGTTACAGGGCCAGAACTATAAGTGGTGCAAAGCTATTTTAAAATCCTTTCTTTCAAAATTAGCGATAGTGACATTGTAACACTGATTTCTGTACTAAATCCATGAATGACCCCCAACATGTACATATTTTTGAAAACTAGACAACTCAGGGCATTTAACTTGGGGTATTTTGACACATTTCATGTAGCCATTTTACCACCAATCTATGCCAAAGTTTGCAGCAAAAAATCTTTTTTTTTAATTTTTCACATATATTGCAATTTAGGTAAACATTACCTTAAAATGTGAAGGGATATTTCCAAATAACACCTCAATATGTGTTCAGCAACATCTCCTGAGTACAGGGATACCACCCATGCATAGGTTTGTTGGTTTGTTTTGGGGCTAAAAGGCCACATTTAGGGGGTGCGCATTTTGGTTTTCCAACTTGGAATTCTGACATGCAGAAAACTTGTGCCCATGTCCCATTTGGGACATTTTTGAAGCCAGAAAGTGTATTCTACCCCACAAAACCATATATATTTTTAAACAAGACACCCTAGGGTATTTCAAATGGTAGTATTTTAACACTTTCCATGCACTAATTATACTACCAGCCTATGTCAATGTTTTGGGTAGTAATTTTTTTTCACATACATTGTACTTTGTGCATGAATTCACAGATCCTGTTATATGTCAGTGCCAAACAACACCTCAATATGTGTTCAGCAACATCTCCTGAGTACAGGGATACCCCCCATGTATAGGTTGGTTATGTTATTTGGGGGTTAAAAGGCCACATTTGAGAGGTGCGCTTTTTGGTTTTCCAACTTGGAATTCTGACGTGCAGAAAACCTGCTCCCATGTCCCATTTGGGACATTTTTGAAGCCAAAAAGTGTATTCTATCCCACAAAACCATATATTTTTGAAAACTAGACACCCTAGGGTATTTCAAATGGTAGTATTTTAACACTTTCCATGCACTAATTATACTACCAGCCTATGTCAATGTTATGGATAGTAATTTTTTTTCACATACATAGTACTTTGGGCATGAATTAATAGATCCTATTATGTGTCAGTGCCACAAAACACATTAATATGTGTTCAGCAACATCTCCTGAGTACAGGGATACCACCCATGTGTAGGTTAGTTAGATTATTTGGGGGCTAAAAGGCCATGTTTAGGGGGGGTGCATTTCCAACTTGGAATTTTGACATGTAGTCAGCCTGCGCCCATGTTCCATTTGGGACACTTTTGAAGCCTGTCAAAGTATTTTACCCCATAAAACCATATATTTTGGAAAACTAGACATCCTAGGGTTTTTAAAATTGTGGTATTTTAACACTTTCCAAGTGCTAATTCTACCACCAACCTATGTCAAAGGGTTGGGATGTCATTTTTTCCCCACACACATTGTAGTTCAGGCAGGAATTTTCAGATTCTGGTATTTGCCACTGCCAACCAACACCTCAATATGTGTTCAGCAACATCTCCTGAGTACAGGGATACCCCCCATGCATAGGTTTGTTGGTTTGTATTGGGTCTAAAATTCCACATTTAGGGGGTGCGCAATTCCAACCTGGAATTTTGACATGTAGTCAGCCTGCGCCCATGTTCCATTTGGAACATTTTTGAAGCCGTCCAATGAATTTTACCCCATCAAACCATATATTTTTGGAAAATAGACATCCTAAGGTATTTCAAATGGTGGTATTTTAATACTGTATAGGTACTAATTCTACCACCAGCCTTTGTAAAAGTTTGTGGTAGTACTTTTTTGGGAGTTTTTTTTCCACATGCATTGTACTTCAGGCATGAATTCACAGATTCTGGTATATGTCACTGCCAAACAACAACTCAATATGTGTTCAGCAACATCTCCCGAGTACAGGGATAGCACCCATGCATAGGTTTGTTGGTTTGTTTTTGGCTAGAAGGCAACATTTGTGGGATGCGCATCTCAAAATTCCAACTTGGAATTTTGACATGTAGTCAACCTGCGTACGTGTCCTTTATGGGATATATCTTTGAAGCCAGCCAATGTAATTTACCCCCACCAAACCATATATTTTTTTATCGGTAGACCCCCATCACTACTTGTGGCAAGGGCTCAGCAGCCACCGATACATCGCTAGATGATGTTTCAGAAAGCTGAATAGGGTCAAAATCGAACCCTGAGTCCGCGGCCTCAGAATCAGTGCGTAAGCAGTGATCTCGAGCAAAGAAGGGGTTAATATCTCTTAGAAGAGCCTATCTAGTACTGTATTACATTACAGTACAAAGAAATTAATCCATAAAACAGTGCAGACAGAAAAACATACTGTTGCTGTGCAAGATTACTGCTTACACAGTGATGAATGGCAGGGAAGGGGTTAATACACAGTGAAAGACTTTCATAAAACCTGACAATTTTATAAAATGTTATTTTATATCACTAATACTGATCTGTCTCTTTCCGTCACAAAAATGTAAGTGAGGAGAGGGAGGCAGATCAATATTTGTGAATATTGATCCGACCAATTTTGATCTGACCAGGGCGAATGGTGAGCTTAATTGAGAAATCACCAAACCACCTTTGCCACTAATTCGCTGTTACTGATCGCTATGCGCTCAGGCAGCTTAAAAAAAAAAAACTCAAATATTTTTACTTTACATGTAATCCCCTAGCGGGTATGTGTAAAAAAAAATAAAAAAAAAATATGCAGACAGATAAAAATTGCTTTGGCGTCAATATCATTGCGTAAGCAGTGATCGACGGCAAAGAAGGGGTTAATAACTCTTAGAAGAGCCTTTTTAGTACTGTAATAAATTACAGTACAAAAAAAATTAACCCCTAAAAAATGCACAAACGGCAAAAATAAATGCGCTGATGTGCACGATCACTGCTTATGCAAGATCAGTGGCAGGGAAGGGGTTAAACGCAGGGAATTGCTTTAATAAATTTTTTTTAATTGTTTTAATATTTGTGTGTTGTGTGTTTATTGTTTTTTTTTACTTTTAGAACTTTGATCTGTCTCTCTCCCTCACTAAAAAAATGTGAGGAGAGGGAGGCAGATCATAACTGGTCAGATCAATATAGGGTTAATATTGATCTGACCAGTCAGTGGGGATGTTCAGCAGAACATCCCCACTGCCTGTCAGTGTGCCTGGCAGTCACTGATTGCCTCTGTGAAGAGGCAATCGTGTGACAGCCAGAGAGCACAGGAAGCAGGTACTTCCTGCCTCCTGTGCTCTTGCCCTTAGAAGGGCAGCGCCATCTTGGTCACTCAGTGACCAAGATCGTGCATTTTTTTTTTGTGTTCCTGATTGCCTCGACTTGCGAGGCAATCAGGAACACTTTCTGAGCATAGGAAGCGAAAAATTCGCTTCCTATGCTCATTTTTTAATGCCCGTCGTTTTAAAGGCACTGTGCCTTTAAAACCGGCATTTCGATCGCTCTCCGGAGCGATCGAAATGCCGACGGGCATTTTTTTTAGTATTGTACGATGCTTCCACACGGAAGCATCGTTACAATACCATCAGAGCACGGAAAGCGGAAAAACTACGCTTTCAGTGCTCGTTTTGACACAGGACGGACTAGGTCCGTCCTGTGTCACTAACGCTTCGCCACACAGGACGGACCTAGTCCGTCCTGTGTCGCGAAGGGGTTAAAAAGACCAGGATTTTGTAAACAACTGTATCATCTTGTAGATCTGCTCAGTTGGCTGTTTTCTATTTTCTAATGCACATGTCAGTTTATCCTCTGACCAGCCGCCATGAAGCTTCCAGAATTAAGGTCCCCTCATTTGGTGACATTCAAAAACGAAGGCCTCTCTCTGCAGTATAAGTGAGAGACTGTCAGTGACAGCCACAGCCCTAATGCTTTCTATGGAAGCATCATGGTTGCTGATCAGAGAATAAATTGGCAGGTACATTAAAAAGTATGAAACAGGTCCTCAACTGGTTCCACTAATTTTTTCACTTTTGTTTCTAAGCTAAAAAAGATTTGTGGCACTTTAACTGGGCTAGTAATTTAAAGGACATTGACCTATAGAACAACCAACGGAGCACATCTAGAGCACATAATTCTCTGAAGCAAGGGTTGAAAGAAGTTTAGTTTGCCTTTACATAATTTCTACCCGCCAGCATGTTATGAACATCATTGGTGTCAACATCAGCACTGTGGTCGTGTGTTTATTCAATTCTGCACTCTTCTATTTCTAACTTCTCTCCCATTCTAGTGTTACACTCACTTTGTTTCATTCTCTCTTCTTTTAGCAGCAAGAGAGACCTTCTAAACCACTCTTTCACTTAAACAGGCACACATTTTCTGACTGCATCTTGCTTTACTTACGCAACTGATTAGAAAGTGATGTATTCTCTAAATTAGTCCAAATGCATGTAATAATTATCAGAGGACAGCCTGGCTAGTCTCCACAATTAACTAAAATTTTAGTGATACAGCACCTAAACGAATCTCATAAAGCAAAAGGACGTTCTATGCTGTCATAAAAGACATGGCCAAAAAGACCATGCGGATGGCATAGAATGTCCTTTAAACAGCAACTCATCGTGGCCCCCTGTGATGATCCTACTTGTCAGATGAGTCCACTTTGACATAAGCCATGAACAAAAAACACCCTTTGAGTGACTTGGTCCTCAAGGGGTTAAATGCAGAGGAAAAGAAACATCGGTAGACAGTTGGTCTTTGAGAATTTTAGATTCTAGTTTTTTTGTGGCCCTATGCAAAAAAAAAACTGATGGGAGCCGGGTGTCAGCTGTTTTCCCCCTATTCCATATTCTAGATAATTAAATATGGAAGTAGGATATATTTTCCTTTTATATTATTAATTATTTGGACTTTGCTTCAATCTATTTAAAATAGTCAAATAATGAAGTTTGTAATGTTATTATATAGCAAAGTCATGTTGAATCTATGACGGCTTCAATAACTATTGATTAGTGTTGAGCGAACCTGAACCGCACTGTTCGGGTTCGTACCGAACATTGCGGTTTTTGGACCCCGAACACGGACATTTCACTGTATGTTCGGGTTGGAGTTCGGGGTTCGGCGATTACATTGTATGTAATGCTATGGGCTTTCTATAAAAAAGAATAAGAAATAAGAATTTCTTATGAATGGGGACTCTATTTCGGTTTATAGAAAGCCAATAGCATTACATGTATTCCATAAACCGAAAGTCTATAAACCAAAAGACATTCAGTTTATAGACTATCGGTTTATGGAATACATGTAATGCTATTGCTATTCTATAAACCGAAATGGAGTCCCCATTCATAAGAATAGGTCAATTGGCCTATTCGTATGAATGGGGACTCTATTTCGATTTATAGAAAGCCAATAGCATTACATGGCTATTGGCTTTCTATAAACCGAAATAGAGTCCCCATTCATACGAATAGGTCAATTGACCTATTCGTATGAATGGGGACACTCTTAACCACATTTTACTTAATTTTGTAGCCCTCTATCCCTTTCCAGGACTTTTTTAGAGGCATTTTAGTGGCCAAAAGTTCAATGGGTTTCGGATTCGGGGTCAAGTTCGGGGTCAAGTTCGAGCACGGACCCGGACATTTTTTCCAAGTTCGGCCGAACCTGCTGAACCCGAACATCCAGGTGTCCGCTCAACTCTACTATTGAAACATGTTGTTCATTTTCACAGGAGCCAAATATTGTCCTATTATGAGATATCACTGCACAAACAAACATTGCTCATTTTTCTGAAAGCTCACACCATATAAATACATCATGCATGGCACACTGTATTGTATTTGCTGGATTAGGGTTGTGATCCCCATTCCCTTGTTTCTATTAGGAGATAGGCACATGTCTTTTTTTCCTATTATTGAAAAGGAAAGTAAAATCAGTTGATGCCAAGGTTGTCTAGTTGAAAGTTACTATGTTCATTGTGCTTTAATGACATTGAAGTTCCTCCTACCCAGGGCCACTTTAAGACCCAGGTCTGGCTCAGGCAAAGTACTCAGATGTGGGCCCCTCTCAATACCAGCTATATATAGAAAAATATCTAAGCGTTTGGAAAAATAACAATTGACTGAATAGTCAACCTTAATGCAGCAAAGGGACACAAGTAAGGAATGCGTGGCCCCTGCCTCATTTGAAGCCCCCCCCCCTTTCTTCCTTCCCCAACTTTCCCAAGTTCTCCATTTGTGGAAGAAACTGGACCTGGCTTTGACCCCTTTGATGGTGGGAGCAGGGAATGCCCTCATTGACAATTGGATGTGTTCCTGGCACATGGGAGTTTCAGTGTTAAAGAAATATATACTCCTGCAGAGATCTTTATACAGAAAAGGTCAGCTGCATCACCTAAAACATATCACAGTTTTTGAACCAAAAATTATCTTTAAAGGACAACTAACTTAGAACACGACAGAACATAAAAAAAAAACAAGTGTAAAATCGTGTGCCCTTAGTATTTTAATAGTACACTTTAACTTCTGATGGAATCTACATGATGGTCTGTCTCTGCACTAGCAGAGAGAGAGTCTCCTCTCTGTGCGGACCACGATCAGATGAGTGAGGACAGCTCTGTCACACTCTGAAGATACATGTCGGGGTACTAAGGAATGGCAAAGTCTTTACGGTACTATGAATAAATACTATAAAGCCATCTAAGGCAACACCTTTAAAAAAATCCAAGCATTCAGGGGGCTAAGGGAACGTTGACTGTGATTCATTAGAGAGGCTCTGAGAATTATTGAGGGAATGATTCCATGAAGAAAAAGTGCCATCTATTTTTTTTCTACATTTTCTGAATCCTGGAGCCCTGGTTGCAGTAGGTTAATTGGTTGATTGAGAGTTTACCTTTCTCTAGTGACTAGCACTCTAACAATAATAAAGTACAGCAAAAGCCTAATCTATGTTAATACATTATCACAATCACTTTATGTTGAAGACTCAATCTCTGATTGTCTAGACTCAGACGGCTGTGCAGATTACTGCCTAGAAGTAAAAGGGTGTATTTGGCTATTTGCCAATATCAAAGATGGCTGCACATAGGGTGTGAGCTCATTTCCAAAAGGTCTCTTCATTAAAAAAAAAAACTTGACTTATTTAAACCCTGCTCTCAGACTCAGGACTAGGGATAGGAATTATCATTATTATCAGTATTAACATCTGTCAAGTGCTGTATTTCTAATTGCTGCAATGCTCCTGTTACTAATTCAGTTTGTATCCCTAGTTTTTTCCGGACTTCTGTACTCCTGACTCAAACTTTTTTTTTTTTTTATTTTATTTTTATATTTATTCATCTTTACTAATTTTTTATCAAAAGACAGTACAAAAACATACAGTATTTTAACGTGACAAAAACGACTAAAACTGATTATTATTGATCTACACATAGAAAAGAGTAGAAAAGTAGAAAAGAGTAACACTATAACAAAATAAATAATCCATATTCAAAGTGCTAAATTATCTTGAGAATGTTATGTGGCATCAGAATGGGTCAGATGTAGTATGATATCTGACATTCTGGTACCTGCTAAGCAACCAGTGCCCGCCTCCAGTCCTGCTTTGCTCTCCTTGTAGAAAGATAGACACAGTAACTAACACATGGACGTGGTAAGAATGGACCACACACGTCGCCAGGGTCATATTTCTTTTGCTCCTCAGTATTCTGGTGCTCGAAGGGGTTAACTAGGTTTCCTGTGCTCTTTAATGGCATAAGATTGTAAATAATCACAGTTTGTCATCTTTAGGCTCTCAATGGCATTCTTTACATTAACATGAACGTGCCCTTGTAGTCCTTTAATTGCATGTCATTGGAGGTTTTCCTTAGAGTGATGCCATCCCTGCTAATTATTCAAATCACCAGTCACTGTTTGTATGTGGGTGGTGTTACCTAAAGCTTTTAACCACCAAAATATGTCCGTAAATCAAAGCAATTTAGTTTAGACACTTCTAGTCGCTCACTAATAAATGTTGCATGACATTCCTTTCCATTTAGGCGGTTACAAAGTATTCTTTCAGGGACTGTTCAGCAATAATTAGTTCAGCAAAAAAAAAATATAAAGATGTTTTAATTTTTGTGTATTAATAAACCCATTTTAAATATACATGAGTAAACACACATTAAGAAAAGAACTCATATAAAATTAATTCCGTGGGATGCCTCACTAAAAGAAAATAGGTCAAAATGCAGTAGATAATTAAAAATGGATATTCACTACAAATGTACACAGTGGGGTATGTTAACTAAACAGTGGTATTATAAATAAAAAAAAAAGTAATTTTTGCTAAGTATGCAGGTCATTTCTACCAGTAACTAGATCTATCAGTTACATTAGACACTGCTGATGGCCGCCTCCTTCTTGACACGTTACACAATGAGAATAAGATTTATCTGTTGCTCCTTTTCTGTCTCTATTCTGTCTCCATCGCTGGCACAATGTCTTCACCTTTTTTCCTCTCTGTTGATGTTGGAAATCCTTCTTGACTCATTTCATTATAATATCGATATTAGTAATATCATTTCAGTTTCTCATTTGGACCAGTGTGCATATGCTCCAAGGGGTCAATGTTTAAAATGCATTAAGAGGAAAAAGGTGATCATTGTTGACCAGATTTGTATATACCTACCCAGAATCCCTTGCAGTGGTGATAGCATGTGTGGATGTGTGATTTGTGTGGGAACGTAAGGCCTTGTTTGATAATGCCTGTGCTTCCCGCTGAATTTCAGGTGGAGGAGATTTACCCCATCATTACTTAAAGGGGTTGTTCTTCCTTGGCTCAACAAACTATTGTGTGTACGTATGTGTGGATGTCTTTATTGTGTGGTATTTACAGTGTTCAGATGATAACCTTGTTTGTAATATTGATAATTTATAATAAACCTAAATACATAGGGATTTATTCACGAAAGAGAGAATTACAGGGAATTGAGGAGAGAATTTCACACTTGAGGCCAAAATAACTGAATGGGTGATTTTTTTTTTTCCAATTCGGCTATTTTGGCCTTAGGTTTGAAATTCTCTTCTAAATTCCCTGCAACTCTCTCTTTTGTGAATAAAGCCCATAGTGTCACAAAAAAAAAATCAAACCTATACTGTACAGATGTCCACATTACATTGAAGTAGAGGGATATTGCACTCAGCCCAAATAAACTTGCTTCCTGGTTCCCCTACTGCAGAGATAGCAGCGATTATATATCCAGTTTACTTTCTCACAAATCGTGTTCATCACAATAATGGCATTTAACACAACAATGAAAAAGTAATAAAATTCCTTTAGTTAGCAGAGTGACTGTACATGATGAAACCTTCTGGACGTTAATTGCACCAACAGCTCCCTAATGAAAGTTTTTGTCCATTAAATCTTAACAGGCACAGCTATAAAAATGGCGCCAAGCTATCTGCTAGGTGAAGGAATGTCCAAGACAGCAGTTTAAAGCTTGTAATACATTGTAATTATTCTGGTTATTAGTATCAAATGAGGAATGTTTATATGGTACAAATGAATTGGTTTGCAATTTTAATTTTGGATCTTAGACTACAGAATAGCTTTAGGTTTTAACACATCTCTATGAATATAATGTGATATGACCTGACATTAAAAATACAATTTATTTTATTTGGAATATTAAAAAAAAGGACCTTTTCGAGCAGAAATGTTTACTCTTATAATGTTCTATTTTCCATTGATCAGTGTGCATTTTCTCATAAATATACAATTTAATAGCTATGAAAATAAGCTCTTTGGATGCAGCTCTGTTATACATTTGATTATGCAGTAAACATACAACTGGAGTAAAGCCTCGTTTCAGCAAAATTAAATAATTTGTATTGCAGTTGAAACAGCATCATACCCAAGTCTTCTCTGTTGAGTCTCATACTGAGTATGATGAATACGGCCAATCGTTTTCCATAATACTGGGCAAATGGATGTATTCTAACAGGATTGGAAGACTCCACAAGCTGCTTATTGGGACTTTAGGTATATGATTTCATTATTTTGTTACTTGTGGGGCACATAGTATAACTAGTACTATGTATGTTCTATGATATAAGGTCAGTTATAGTATTCATTTTACTTTTTAGAATTGGTAACATAACATCCAGTTTCTTTCTTGAGGATATTTAAAAATAGTATGATTTGGGTCAAATTCAACCCCTATTTGGCCAGTCATTGTCAATGGCATTCAGCGGAAAGAGACAATTGTGCCAGTCCTATCCACAACGTAGTTAAATACTATAGCTTTTGCAGTTTATTTAGCATAGATTCCATATTCTTTGCTTATTGAGATGTCATATCTAGCTACCAAATTTTCATTAAATGTTTTACTTTTTGGACATTTAATGAAAGGGAGGCTAATCAATATATATTCCCTTAGGTCTGTATGTTTTGTTAACTAACTAGACACAGAAGTGCCATCTAAAGGCTGTATATGTATGTTGAGTGGTGATAAGTTGGATCCAGCTCCATTGTTAATCGATAGAGCTATTTCTTATAGTTCAATGGAAGCCAACCCATAATCATAATCAAATGTTGTTGAACTAAATATTCCCAACCAGGATTTGGCTGGGAATTTGCTGTATGATCATCATCGGAGTTGAAAAAGCTCCACATACTAACATATGAATATAGTCTATATATGTTGTTTGTACTCTCTGGCTTTTCCCTTTTTAGCAAATCAGCATAAAACAAAGCCCATAAAAGCCCCTAAAAAGTGGATTGTTCTTCAATCAAGCTCAGTTAAAATCTAGTAACATTATGTGTATATGTTTAATTTTTTGGAGATACATTTTCATCATAGTGTGACTATATTTTTCTTTTCTTCCTGTATTATATGTATTCACATCTAAATGAAATTCCATTGCTATTCGTGAGTCGGTTTATTTATTGTCAGAATGTTTTCTTTCTCTGTATGTGATCTCTCTGTAGCCTTATTTTAAATAATTAAAATGCGCTAATGTATTTATTATGTTTAAATTCTCAGCTGACTGACCATCAAGTCAATGAGACAATGTGTCTTGTGACCATTGGTTTTTAGAAATACAAGAAACCATCTCAACATTTTATATTGCTGGAGAATTTTCCTGTCTGTATGAAACGAGCAATTCTAGAAGTGTCAGCTTCTGCCTGTAATTTGGTTGCCTTACTATTTGTTTCAATTGTCTGACATTAGATCCCATGTGCAGTGTTTTTATGGTATCTCATCTGTTTATAATTGCTTCTACAAAACTGGAAAATTGTGTCTGTGTCCTACTTTTCTCCATCTACATTACACCTCTGACTAAAGTAATAGCCTGTCATGCTTAAACAATTAGTTTAATATAAAGGGCACACGGGTCTACTATTTTCCACAAATGGAGTTGCAACTTTGGTTCCAGAAATTGTGCAGCAAAAATTTGTTGTTCTTTTTTTTTTTTTTTTTTTACTATTATTATAACTGGAAATAGATTGAATAATTCAGACTGACTGCATTATTTGTCAGCCCATTACAGCTCAATTTTATTTTGGTCGCATTATGTAGCCACCTTATGGTAATGACAACACGTAATGCTTATCCTAATCTTGTGTTGATAGTTAGCTCAATAGTGGCTGACATCCCATCATCCTTCACTCAATTAGTCTGGCTCCCACTCATTACATGAATACATCTTCCACTCCTTTATCTCCATTATATGGAATGAGATTTCTGCTCATCCACTACCCAACCATAAACCCTTATTTTGTTCAGTTCTACAATAATTCGTAAATTCTATTTTTTTACATTATTTTTTAGAGCTCAATTATCTGTGACACATCACTTTAACTAGTCTCTTTTACAATTAAACGATTTACAATGTAAACCTGGCTGTTTTTATGTTTTGTGGCTCTAAATTGCTAGAAATAGAATGGTTTTTAAGTTTTTATTATTATTATTATTATAATCAATGCCAACCTATGTATTTTGAGCTCAACAGTCATAATTTGGGAAAATAAAACCCCCAGTAGTCTCCTCTTCTAGAGAGAAAGAGGTTGTCTTCATTTCTTCTATTGTTGTGATATCAAAAGTCTACTCAACCTCTGGTAAAAACAGCCCAGCCGTGCATTTTCTCCGCAGACAAAATGGCTCCTAAATAACTCCACATTGCTATACAGAACTTGTCCCCTCAGAGTACTGCACCAATAAAAAAAACAACTGAATATGTTTTAAAATTATAGTAAAAAAAACATATGACACCGAGGGACCTGAGTTCATTTATTCGCATGTCGTTGGACGCCATGGACATGTGCTGCGTACATTATTGGTGCTATATTAATATAATCTAGAAATGTAAAGGTGTGAGCTTGGTATATTAGCATATTCAATTCTAATAATACTATATTCCATTGTAGTTTTTGTAATAATTAGCTGAGGCCACTTAGACATGCCCTTGAATCTAAGGCAAAGGAGAGTCTCTGAATGCATTCTTAAGACTACACCATTATTTGCATTTATTATTTAACTAATATAACATAAATATTCTGTAATTAGCTTCCAAGTTTGTCCACCCATAATGTACCCGCTATGTTACAAGGTCCTCTAACATTCACTATGCTACTTCTGGAAAATTCATTTCCAAGAGTAAAATACTAGATTCCATGTAGAGTAATAGTTGACTTTTATGTGTAGTTCTCTCAAAAAAAATCCCCACCCCCCCCCCTCCCAAAAAACAACAACATTATTTTACAGTATTTTTCTTTATAAAAGAAAGTCTACTGGGCAGGACTGTAAGGGAGGAAGATGGATTGCTGATTTTTTTTATTTAAGAAGCTAAATTCCCCCACGCTCTATCTTGAATTAAGCCATGGATTGCACTACAAACAGAAAAGATTATAGGCATCTCAGATAGTCAAGTATTAGCTATAATTTACTCTCATGTTATGATAATCCCCCTTTATTTCCGCAAGTCAGGGGTCAACATAACCTTTTTTCATGCGTATCATCCCTGCGCCTCACTACATTTCCTAGTTTCTTACAGTACCTCTTGCAATACACCAAGGATTTATGCTTCAACTCCGCACATATTAAGATTCCGTCTTAGCAACTACTAGCATTAATGAACTATTTGCTTATGCAGTAATAATTAACTTCCATTACATTACTTTGTGTGATTACTTTCTTAATTGCCTGAATTATGCATCCATTTAATATTTAATAACCATTCTCAGAAATCAGACACTGTTAAAAAACAAATTGCTCATAGTTTCCCCGCAATAATTAAGCTCACAAGAATAAATGAAACCTTTTTAAAACGAAGGCCTTGTGATTATTTCTTTGCATATAGAACACAATTTTAAATTAGCTATTTATTAAGTTTAAATTTAAAATCAAATAGAACATTTTTCATTTATGCCTGGGGAAATCAACTTTACAGTACCTGAAATAAATGCCTTGATTTCCTCTGAAATTTATTAATATACAGGCATGTTAATCCCTGTATAAAAGTGGTAACCGTTTAGTTTCAGGATGCACACTCCATTTAGTGTGAACATTCTGTATTCTAAGTATAATATGCAGAAAACGTGTACAGCGAATTTGAAATAGAACAAAACAAACATTATCAGTATCATAAAGGTTACAAAATAGATTTCACATGAAAAGACCCCTTGCACACATTGTAGACCGCATAGTCATGTACTATTTTCCCATTTCTTTGTAGTCTTCCTAGTAGTCCTTATTCCTTTAAAGAGCTGAACAAAAAACACTCAGTTTATTTGCCAAGTGATAATGCTAATATGTTATTAAGCATCAGCTCCCAGCAGTGTACATGGAAGTCACTGGCTTAAGAAATAAATGTTTTAGCGTATTATCCAGAGTTTGGCTAACATAATTAACTTAGCCGCTAAGTGGGTCTTTTTGGTATTTGGCTTTCTGTGTCATTTCTTTTCTAGGTTACACTTGCTAAATTATTCTACCTACATTATAACCACCACATAAATCTGAGTTTATTTGAAACATTTCTATTTTTTTTTTTGTCGGTGAGATAAAATAGTACACTATAATTTTTCAGCTAAGCTAATGGTAGATATTTCAACCAATAAAGTTTACCGATGGAAAAAAAACAACAGTTAACAAATGGACTGAGTAAAGAACATCATTTCTGCCATCTAACCGTTTTATGTAGACACGGAAAGAAAGCTCTGTAAAATTCAATGCAAATGGATGATGTTTAGAAGTCAACCATTGTGCTATCTCTCTCATCCAAGGTTAGAAAACTGGATGCCAAACCAACTGACTGTTACAGTTGGGCAGCATCATTAGAATTTGCTTTTTAAATGATCGCTCAACCCACAGCTGAAAGCTGCTGGCTCTGCAAGCTTAGAGGCAAAATGATGACCGTATGTTGAAGCTCCACAGATCTCATGATAGTTTCCATCTGTCATTATTTACGTCTGACTAGATGAGTCACGTCAAGTACCTCGAAAGCACTTAAATGAGAAGCTCTTGTTATTCTTTTCTCTTTTTTTTTTGCTCGGATAGCCTTGCAATTTTTAGATTTTTTGTTTCCATTTTTTGTATCACTACACTTAGGTGAAGCTTGTTCAATCTTTCTAGGATGACACACAAGCAAAAATAAATTGTCTGTGTTTGCGTTACTCTATGTATTTTAACATCTAGTGCCAACGTTTGTGAAAGGAAAAAAAAAAGTCGGCTGGAATCAATAAATGGAAATGCTTTAAAAGGTCAATTTAATTTTTATCTTAAGCATTGTTGTGCTTTATGACTTGTATGTATGTATAATTATGTATATATATATATATATATATATATATATATATATATAATAATTTTTTTTAAATATCTTTCTTTAGCATTCGTCTTTAAATATTTATTGATTTGCAGATTATAAATTTCAAGGTTGTAAAATGTGTTTTGGAGAAATAAATTTTAGGGTGACATCATTTAAATCTATCTCTAGTAAATAAATCAACTTTGAATTTTTAAATCTTCCTTTCATGAATGCAGATTTATATTAAACCTTAGTATTAAAACATGCATAATAGTCCAACATAATTTGTGTATGTCGTTTTAGTATTTTCAGCCATGTCCTGATGCACACAGAGCTAGTCTGCATGATATTACATTATAATTTCTTTATATGGCACCAACCATTTAAGTGGTGCTTGGTGCAAAGGTAAAGAAAGGGGGATACACAGCTTAATTAGGAAGAAATAGTTTTATACATAAGGTAGGGGAAAATAAATTTATACATAATATAGCAAGCTCAAGATCTGAGGGAGCCTGCATAATCCAATGTAAACATGAAGAGTGTAATATTTTGATGTACACCATGTATGTGTGTTTAGCATCTAACCAGTGGGAACATCACCCATACAATTAATGTTGGAGGTGGCCATAATCTGTCAATTGAATGAAACCACAAACTATGCATGAAGATTTTTTTTACTGAACACCCTTAGATTAGAAGATACAATAAAGCAATATTTTTTTTTCCTGCTTATTTCAAAAGAGCGGTGGCAATGTTGGAACCCATACAGAAATAAATCAAGCATAAACAAGAGCATGAAAGACATACAAGTGTAAGAAAGCATTACATGATTAAGTTCCCAGTTACTTTAAATTAGACAATCACAATGTGATGGAGAAGTGATGCCATTGGGGTGCCTTCAAAGTCTGGGTCTAAGATTTATCTAATTGTCTTGATGACCACGTCCCATAGAGGGACTAGAAGGGGGCACTTGGGCTGGGAGGAATCCCGTAGTGGATAGTGAGTTGAATGATTTAACAAAATGTGGGATTAGAGTGAGCGAGAACATTTTGTAATAAGGTAATGTAAGGCCATCGGGCCCAGGACGTTTGCCTGTAGGAGAGGATTTCAAAACAATACCCACTTCTTCTTCAGAAATTGGGGCTTCCAACATCTGAACGGTATCTGCCGTCAGAAGAGTAGGAAAATTTGATTCGAGACACGCTAAGAGGCCGGGTGGGAGTTGTGAAGGGTCATAGCGTGTGGGGTCATGCAGATTATACAGTTTTTCGTAATATACTGGAAAGTAGCAGCTATGAGGGATGTCTCATGAACTATAGTTTTGGCTTGGGTCTTAATAGTAGGTATAAAGGAGCTAGACAACTTAGTTCGTAGAGCCTTGGCCAAAGGGCGCCCAGGCTTGTTTCCAAATTCATGTATCTTGCTCTTGAGGACATGGTACGCTCTTTGAGAAGATGCGGTGCAAATGGATGCCAATTTGGATCTGAGGGTAAGTAGGGTTTGATATGTGTCAGGGGAAAGGGTTAATTTATGCCTATTTTCAATTGTAGCAATTTGGTCTAAGAGGTCAGTTAGGGCCTGAGCTTTAGATTTTTTTTTCAAAAGATGCTATGCTTATTAGGTGCCCGCGGATCACCGCTTTATGAGCTTCCAAGATTGTGGGCATAGAGACCTCAGATGAGACATTGTCTGGAAGTAATTTTGGAGCATTTTAGTAATAGTTTGAACATGCGCAGGGTTTTTAAGGATAGATTTGTTAATCTTCCAATTGGGCGATCTCGATAGTAAGGAGGGAAGTAGGAATTTTATTAGTGTATGTGCATGATCACGCCACGTAATGCGTGAGTGAGTAAGGAGATGAAGATGTCTATGGGAAATGGTAATGTAGTCGATGAGTGAGTATTTATTATGTGGGGCAGAGTAGAAGGTGTAGTCCTTCTCTGAGGGATGCTGTGTTCTCCATGTGTCTATCTGTTGATATTTGTGTAGCATGGATTTTACCTTTATGATGTGTGAGTAAGGAATATGAGCCGCCCCGGTGGAGGAGTCCAGACGAGGATCCATGGTCATGTTGAAGTCACCTCCCAAGACCGAGATGCCTTCAGAAAAATATGAGAATTTATCAATAATGTGGCACAAGAATAAGCTCTGTTTAGAATTAGGGGCATATAATGTACCAATGGTGAAAGGATCATTCCCCAGACGAACCCTTAAGAAACAGTGCCCTCCCCTTGCTATCATTCCAAGCATCTGTGATGGTGAACAAGGTGGTTTTAGAGATAAAGATTGCTTCTCCCTTAGATTTAGAGAATGGGGAGTGAGAAAAATGTAAGGTGTTGAAATGTTTATTAAAAATGTTTGGAACTTTAAGTCTTGATATGAGTTTCTTGAATTAATGCAATAATGCTGCAGAGGTTGCCGAACAACCGAGATCTTTTGTGAGGCGAGTTCAAGCCTTTGGCATTGATAGATAAAATACTGATTGGAATCAATTGTTTATGGCTAGACATTGGAGTAGATTGGTCGTGGGCCAAAATTTCAGTCTGCGCGGTACAGTATGTGTAAATAAGGGGCTGTCGAGGTAAATATGCAACAGTAATATGACATTAGACATTGTCGAGCAGGTTCGATGGTACAAACAAAACACAAAACATAACAATAACAACAAAAATATAGACAACTGTATAGTACAAAGGAGTCTAGAACACTAGGGTGGGAGTCCTGTGAACTGAAAAGGGACACAAGGAGCCCCAGCACCTGTATACAGAACAGCTGACTCTGGGGGGAAGAAGAGGATAGGATCCTTCTCCATAATAACATCAGAAATGGATCCATATCGTCTCCTGCCGGCGTTCCCAATAGATGAGAAATGCGAGCATAGTAAGAGGAGAAATAAGAATGGTTAGATAAGAAAAACTTATAGTAAAATTATTTTGAGCAGACGTATGGGGAGTAGTAATGAGAGAGATGTCTTAGTGCGAGATAGTGGGGAGGCCTAGTATATGGTGTAGAGGCCAAGGATAACTAGAGCAGTATTGAGAGTACCTAGGTAGGTGTATAGACAGAGTAGCCACAGGTTTGAAAGACATATACAAAGATAAATGCATCATTCAATTCTCGATGTCACGACCCCTTCTCATGTGGGACACTGCACAGAGAGTGGACTGCCCGAGAGCAGGTGAAAAGAAGGGGGGGAGATTGATGAGGCACAGAGTTGCGTTCATCTGATAACGTCCGATTGATCGTTAGTGTACATTCTTGTCCCCGGGTGCAGGCATGTTAAAAGTGAAGGGGATATCGACGCTAGGTCTCATTTTAGGCATGGTGGCAATGTATGATATCTCTCAAAAGATCTTAGGGAGCAGCAATCATGGCTATCCATACTCCAGATATCGGGTGTGCAAAGTTTATGAATGTTCCAGGTGGGAGAAATAGAGAGAGAGCTAGGCTTAGGTTTGCACAGTAGTTAAATAGCATATCCTAGCGCGATGTGTGTTCACGTCACCCACTTTTACAGGTAGTACAGTCAAAAATGGGGACCAAGATTAGGCTTGTCTCTGGATCATCAGGTGTCAGTTATAGCGTCCAAGAGTTTTTGTATAGAATGCGGAATCTCCCCCGCCGGTCACCGATCAGTGCACCGAAATTGGACTATCGGGCTTTCAGACATATAGGTGCAGGAATGACCTAGGTGGAAAAGGTAGTAGATTTATAAGCAGAACTTAGTCTGGGCAGTTAGGCGGTTTGCCAGTCTTGCGAGCTGTGAGGTATCTCCGCCGAGATATCTGGTCTAAAATAATTTCCTTGAAATAGTCAGGGCCTAGGACAGAGCATCACCTTCCCCTATTATCAAGGTCCATCACTTGGGTAAGTAAAGAGTTTGTAGTAGAGGCTTGTGTCCGCACGCGATCATTCAAGGCCGAGATGGAGCCACCGAGTTTCAGCACATCTTCTTCCACTTTGAGGAGCCGATTGCCCTGGTCCCGGAGGTCTGTTTTGACTTCTGTTAATTCTACTTTAATGATCTGCGTCAGTTGCGCCATCAGCTCCGTTTGATTAACCTTCATCTGCGAGAGAAGGTGGCAGGATAGGGATTGTAAATCCTCTCTCGTTAGGGGAGAGCTAGTGTCCTCAGCATCTTCCTTCAGCTGCCTGTCTGGGTCATTGGAAGAGTCATCCTTGTGGTGTGCTGCAAATGGAGGGGGCGCCATTTTGGGTAGGCCCGATGTGGGAGGCTGAGATTGGTAAATAAAGTCTTTTAGGGACGGGTAACCTCCTGTTTTCTTCCCCTTTGTGCAGGAGGGTGTTGAGGGGATAGATTTTTGCTTTTTCCCCATGTCGCTGTTAGTTTAGGAGATCTTTTTGTCGAGTATATGGTTCGCCGGGCAGGAGCTCTCTAGAGCATCGAGCCCCCATATATTTTTTTTTTTAATAGAAAGTAAATATATCAGAAATCAAATTAAAAAAGGTATTTAAAAAAAAAAAAGATAGAAAGTATTAAATATATACTGAAGGTTAGGGATAATCAAATATTAGCATCTCGTTAATGTTTCCTTGCAAACCATGTATTAATTTTTCCATATGTAAGCTTGTTGTTCTTTGCGTGAATGTATATGGCATTCTATGTGTGTGCATGCCCAGTTCTGCATGCTAGCCTAGCCATGCTACGTCAACCAGCAGACTTCTCCTTTGCATGTTTGGTCATTTTGTTTGAAACACTACACCCTTGCATTACTGTGTGTACAGATTTTCGACGTTGGTCCTGGTTCTTAATCGGGATTGTTACTTTGGACTTTCATTGCTTGTTAATGACCCTTGAATCAGTAAGAAAGAACTTGGACCCCAACCAATTCTCGGAGCCTGACCTCCTAATTCTGTCTCTTGACTTGGTATCTTGTTCTTTAGGCTTTAGAACATATGCTGTAAAATGGCTCATCAGCCATACAAACCCAAGAGCTAAAGGTACAAAATAATGCAGCTACAATATAATGCCGTTGTCCTTAACAGGTTACTACAGGATGCCTAACTATGCAATTCTGCTTTAATCCAACTGCCATTAAAAATATTTATGTTATGGTCCTGTTGGACTATAATTAACATAGAACTTGAGAAGGAGACCTTACAACTAGCCTTACTGTAAGTAACATAAAACAAAGTCAGGGCATCCACAATGTTGTCAAATACATTTTAATCCAAATCCATTCCAAATCAGTCAGATTAGTATACATAATTAACAGAAAGCATACTTTTCTATTGGCTTAGATAATGGAAAAGAACAAATGAAAGTCATGTAAACTGGATGGGAGTATGGTTTGGCTGTCTGGAAAACTGATTCAGTGCTAGATTTAGAATTAGTTCTATATCTTAACCTATTGAATTAGAATTCTGTAGAGATTCTGTAGAGAGTGTCAAGCTATTTGAGATATACAGCAGGACTGGAAAACAACATCTACCAGCTGTTGGTGGAACTCACTTGATGTGTTTTTGTTCCATCAAAACCAATGGCAGTTGGCAGTATAGTTAAGCAACGGTTGTAGTGATACTCCTGTCTACTAATGTTAGTCACCCTCCCAGTCACTTTCCCTGTTTTGGGCCAGTCCATATTTAAAGTATGCACACACATTCATTAACCCCTTAGTGACAAGAGATTTTTACCTTGACTTTCCCTTGGTGACAATGGCTGTTTTGACATTTCTGGGGTGTTTGTGTTTAGCTGTAATTTTCTTCTCTCTCACATACTGTACCCACACAAATTATTTGTTGTTTTTATCGTCTTAAGAAGGGCTTTCATTAGATACCATTATGTTCATCATATCTTATAATTTACTAGAAAAAAAATCATAAAATATGATGAAAATTTCAAAAAACACTTTTTCTAACTTTGACCTAAAATATAATTTACGCAAATACAATCAGTAAAAAAGACCCCATCTAAATAGTTTCCAAATTTTGTCCCGAGTTCAGAAATATGCATGTTTCCATATTTTTCAGTATTTTTTTGTGAGTTATGGGGCAAAAACCATAAATAGTGTGTTTTGTTTTTTTCCTTTATTGACCTTTTGACCCCAACCCCAACCCTAAATTTAACCCTAACACTAAATTTAACCCCAACTCTAACCCTTATGCAATCCCCTAAAATATTTTAATTTTGATTTAATTGTAACCCTATCCCTTATGCAAAAAAAATTTAATTTGAACTCTATAGGCTAATCTAACATAATAGTTTTCAGCTAATTAAATCTTTTTTTTTTTTTTTACATTGAAATGTTGCTTGGCTGCCTCTAGGGGCAGTCAAGCAGCATATTCAGAGAGACGGAAGTGAATTTACTTTCACCTCCGAAGCTCAGACCACCAGAGGACATAGCCATATTGCATGCTGCTCCGTCAATATGGCTCCCACGATCCCACCGTGGAGCGATCGTGGGTGCCCCACATAGGACATTTCGGTGCTGGCTATTGCCTCGACATCGAGGCAATAGACCAGCACCGTTAAAACGTTTTTCACGATCGTTGATCGCGAAATCCGCTTGTTTCTCCGAAGGACATGCCTGACACGTCCATTGTCGCGAAGGGGTTAATACCACTGCAGAAACGCTAATGACCTATTGCTTGTTTGTTTGCTTTTCTCGTGGAAATAATTATTAAAGTGCGAGATTAAGCATGACTTCAATGTGTAATGGACCAGTAGTAAACGAGCAATTTGGTTTCAAAGTAGATTTCCAAGAGATAATAAAGAGTAAAATTGCATGTGTTTTCCACTTTCTGATCTTGTGTAGGAATTAATCCAGGAATATCACATTCAGGATGGAATCCAAACCTGTAATAACATCTTGACGCTCGGCAAATTCGCCAATTAGAGAAAAAAAAAACATTTAAAAGACAAACATCAATTAAAAACATTTTAAAACAATAATAACAGACAGGGTAAAATCTTTAAACAATAGTTTCTTGTTGACCTAGTTTTTAAATAACAATCTACGATAGAAAATATTATAATGGTATTTTCTGTTTGCTTGTTTTCTACTGAAAGAATTAAATACATTTTACACTTAATTGGTTTATGAAAATTCCTAGCACAAATTACTTATTTTATTGTTATTCACAAACATACCTATTCATAAAGACAAATTCCAAGAATCTTTGTTAATGTTCTTTTGCATTTTGCAAACTCTGAATTGTAGATATGTTCTTAATATTGGGAAAACTAATTTCGACTCAAGGTTGTAGTTTGGCCTCTCATCCATTGCCGTGGAGAAGTATTTACCAAATGTGTATATCATGAAAGGCAGATCATTTCAACACCACTTTCATATTTGTGGTACAGACATTAAATTCCTCTCAATTTCTACCTGTAATAACCATGCTCTTCCAGTGTCAGTGGCATCCTTGCCAGGGATGGGAGACACGGATGTAACTAGTCAACTGGTATCAACTAGTCAGAGGCTGTCATCGGTCACACCCACAAACCTCCCCCTCCCCCAATAGACACAGGGTTTATAACACTTCCCTTGCACCTGTCAGGAAGAAAGTGAGAATTTTGAGTGCACGGATTAGACTCCCTGGGAGCCTTTTTTGGAGGAGCCCATCACTGACAACAGTTACAACATCCTTGTCTTGAGCAGTGCAAAGAAAGGAAGAGTGATGTTTAATTCTCTTCAGAAAAGCATGGTCACATGCCCTGCATCGTGTGAGAATTGCACATTTTGAGTGACTTTGTAAATAAAAACCCAAAAAACATAAGACACAGCAACACAGTGAAGTAATTCAATATATAAGTGTATAGTGTATCTATGTATATATGCATGTTATGGGAGTAAATATATCATTACTTTATCATGGACAGACTTTATGCTGTGCACATAGTCAAGAATACTTTTTGGACTTTCCAGCAGCTGCCTGACCTTTAAGTTTCTATATCTGTGTGAAATATAATGACAGAACTTTTAGTCTCCTTCATAGTGTACCATGTGAAAATTTCACAAGAATGTCTGCAGTCGCAGAATTTCATTCAGTTTTTCATATTAAGTCTTCTCTTTGGAGACTCCCCAGTTGACCCATAAAGTAAAACAAAAAAGTATGAATGTTACTGAGTGGTTTGATTTCTGAACCAGTAAAATTAGATGCCTCTGTTTTTCTAAGATCAATTCAAATTCTAATATCTTTATCCCTTGATATCCATGATATCCCTTATTCATGAACCTATCCACTTAACTTTCCTACAGCCGAATGTAAAGTTATAGTTTAAGAGGAACTTAATATAGCATAAATAATATTACCCATTGTCTGCGTCATTTTAAAAGTCTCCATCAAAAAATAAAAATTCCCCCTTAACGACCTACAATATTACCCACGATATTTATATAGGATGTGAGGATTATTACATATTTAAGTTAGATATATGCATATGTGTTTTTATACCACTCATAGCTTCAAAACTAACCTTTGTTTTCAAATACAAAATTCTGATTGCTTTAAAGTCATAATACAAATAATTCAAATTATGTAAACTGGCATTCATTTCTGTATCTTTGATTAACAAGATATACTTATAATTTGATGAAATTAAACAGCTTGTGCTTTGTTAAAAAAAAAACCTACATTATAACTAACCCAAGAAACGATAGAAGCGGCAATCACTAACCAGTAGGTGGCAGTGTATACTCTGAGCTGCTTGTAGTTTGTTGAATCTGTTGCTAAAAGG
Organism: Pelodytes ibericus; assembly: GCA_036172795.1. Classification (NCBI taxonomy): domain Eukaryota; kingdom Metazoa; phylum Chordata; class Amphibia; order Anura; family Pelodytidae; genus Pelodytes; species Pelodytes ibericus. Next base: position 28,144,760 of record CM069864.1, read on the forward strand.
AAATGTAAACATGCAATGTAATTATCTGCTTTAAATATCTAATTTTCTAATTGATCGTTCAAACAGTCAGTGGCATATGGCGAATGCTGTTAACACCTTGGGCGCCAGGTGAGCGATCTTAAGAAACGTGTTGCAAGCTTGGCTGGCACTTAACATAGTTAACTCAATCAGGAGATATAAAGGGGATCAAAGGTGCACAGGCTGGGCGCTTACATTAAAAAAAAAAAGCATGAAGTAATGAAATTGGTGAAGAAGGTAATCAAGGTAAGGGGACTTCATCACCTAAATAGCATATGCTATATTAATGTAATGTAATAAGATGTTATTTATACATTGTGTTGGCAGAATTGAAGGCAAAGGCATAGATTAAGAGAAAAGTGTGTTTTAAATTAATCTTTACTGTAAAAAAAAAAATCTATAAAAAATGTGTGGGTAAACGGGGCAGCTGCCCCATGGGCCCCCGCTGCCCATGTGACTGTCTCACACAGAGACAGCTCTCATCGGGCAGCACACAGTCATATCTGGTGGCTGTATTTCTGGCATGTAGCGGAGGAGACGGTCGGGGATGAACAGCATCAAGGTAGGTACTGGGGAAGAGGGTAGGAGGGGGGGATTTATTAATATAATGAGCAAATTATCAGTGGCTATTAATGAGCAAATTATCAGTGGCTATTAATTAGCAAATTATCAGTGGCTATTAATGAAAAAATTATCAGTGGCATAATAATGAGCAAATTATCAGTGGGTATTAATGAGCAAATTATCAGTGGCATAATAATGAGCAAATTATCAGTGGGTATTAATGAGAAAATTATCAGTGGCATATTAATGGATAAAAAATTAGGGGGGGGCAGAATTTTTTTCAGTAAGGCGCCCTGAAATCTCTGATGGCAGCCCTGCCCCAATCCTCGCCACACCCTACATTACCTCCCTCATTAACAATACTACCATGCTCGACCTTTGCGCTCCTCAAATGGATTGAGGCTCTACTCCAATCTCATCACGTCTTCCCACTTGTGCCTGCAAGATTTCTCAGCAGAACATTGCCCAAAACATCACACTGCCTCTGCCGGCTTGCCACCTGTCAGTGGTCATAATGTTATGGATGTTCGGTGTACGTTTATTAGTATTTTAGCAATAAACTCCAAAATCATAAAATTCTATAATTTTTTATGCACATAGACATCTTTTGAAATTTTTTTGTTTACACAACATAGTCATTTTTTAATCTACTTTCAGGTAGATAAGAAGAATTTGAAAACCCCCAATAATTCCATTGATGAAGTTTGTAAATAAGTAGTTGAAGATCTTTGCCCCATTTATTTATTTTAAGTTGTTGATTTGGAGAAGAGCTCATTTCAGTTTTCCCAACATTTTAGAAAGGTTTAGTAACTTGTATTATTGTTTGAAATGCACACAGTATTAGGCAAGGAACCTACCCAATTTTAGGTGGTATAAAATAGTGCTTCAGCCATCCTATATAACCAAAGGTTTAAATCGAACTATATTTATGTACAGTGAAGGAAAAAAGTATTTGATCCCTTGCTGATTTTGAATGTTTGCCCACTGACAAAGAAATGATCAGTCTATAATTTTAATGGTAGGTGTATTTTAACAGTGAGAGACAGAATAACAAAAAAACATCCAGAAAAATGCATGTTAAAAAAGTAATCAATTGATTCTCATGTCAATGGGTAAAAAAAGTATTTGACCCCTTCGACTTAGTAGTTGGTGGCAAAACCCTTGTTGGCAATCACACAGGTCAGACGTTTGGCAACTCTAACCTTCAGCTCCCTCCAGAGATCTTCTATGGGATTAAGGTCTGGAGACTGGCCACACCAAGGACCTTAATGTATTTCTTCTTGAGCCACTCCTTTGTTACCTTTTTATCTTAGCTACCTTGGCGTGTGTTTTGGGTCATTGTCATGCTGGAATACCCATCCACGACCCATTTCCAATGCCCTGGCTGAGGGAAGGAGGTTCTCACCCAAGATTTGATGGTAAATGGCCCGTCCATCGTCCCTTTAATTGGGCAGACTAGATGGACCGAATGGTTCTTATCTGCCGACACATTCTATGTTTCTATGTTTCTATGTGTGCACTCCCAAAGCATAATGTTTCCACCTCCATGTTTGATGGTGGGGATGGTGTTCTTGGGGTCATAGGCAGCATTCCTCCTCCAAACACGGCGAGTTGAGTTGATGCCAAAGAGCTCGATTTTGGTCTCATCTGACCACAACACTTTCACCCAGTTCTCCTCTGAATCATTCAGATTCTCACTGGAAAAATTCAGCCGGGCCTGTATATGTGCTTTCTTGAGCAGGGGGACCTTGCGGTCACTGCAGGCTTTCAGTCCTTCACGGCGTAGTGTGTTACCAATTAATTTCTTGGTGACTACTGTCCTAGCTGCCTTGAGATCATTAACAAGATCCTCCCGTATGTGGGAGGATTCCTTACCGTTCTCATGATCATTGAAACTCCATGACACCAGACTGAGGGAGACTGACAGTTATTTTGTGTTTCTTCCATTTGCGAATAATCACACCAACTGTTGTCACCTTCTCACCAAGCTGCTTGGTCATGGTCTTGTAGCCCATCCCAGTCTTGTGAAGGTCTACATTCTTGTCCCTGACATCCTTGGACAGCTCTTTGGTCTTGGCCCTGGTGGAGAGTTTGGAATATGATTGATTGATTGCTTCTGTGGACAGGTGTCTTTTATACAGGTAACAAGCTGAGATTAGGAGCACTCCCTTTAAGAGAGTGCTCCAAATCTCAACTCATAAACTATATAAAAGACACCTGGGAGCCAGAAATCTTGCTGATTGATAGGGGATCAAATACTTATTTCACTCATTGACATGCAAATCAATTTATAACTTTTTTGCGTTTTTCTGGATTTTTTTGTTTTTATTCTGTCTCACTGTTCAAATACACCTACCATTAAAATTATAGACTGATCATTTCTTTGTCAGTGGGCAAACATTCAAAACCAGCAGGGGATCAAATACTTTTTGTCCCTCACTGTACATGATGTCAACTTTCATTCTTAAACGTTAAAGACATAAGGGGCTATTCACTAAAGGTGAGTTGGGGTGAGATGAACATTTTGTCTCAACAATTTAGGTATACATTGTGCAAGGACAAACCTGGCGAGCTTACTTAGCAATAGAAATTCAGCATGTTTGTCCCTCCGCAATGTATGGTTAAATTGTTGTAATTAAATGGTTATCTCACTTCAACCACCTCATCTCACCTGCAACTCACCTTTTAGTAAATAGTCCCAATTGTCATTTACTTTTCATTAAAATGTTCCCATTCAGTTACTTGGAGGGGTACACATTTTTCATAGGCAAAATCTGTGAGTTTCCCAGAAGAATTTTAATACTTGGCAGTCAAAACACTTACTGTATGTCTATGCAACGAGCTTACTTAATTTGAGTTTAACGAAAATTATGATTTTATTGATTAACCCCTTCATGACCAGACTGTTTTTGGAATGTTGTGCGTTAATGACCGTGGCTGTTTTTACACTTCTGAGGTGTTTGTGTTTAGCTGTAATTTTATTCCTTGTTATTTGCTGTACCAACACATATTATATATTGTTTTTTTCAGGACAAGAAGGGCTTTCTTTTGATGCCATTATTTTGTCTATATCATTTATATTATTATGAAAAAAATAGAAAAATATGTTGAAAAATGTATTAAAAAAAACACTTTTCCTGACTTTTATTTGTAAAATCTTTTACTAAGCTACAAAATCAAATAAAAAAACCTGCTAATTAGATTCTAATATTGGTTCTGAGTTTAGAAATACCCAATGTTTATATGTTTTTTTGCTTTTTTTTAATGTTGTATTGTAATAAATACAAGTAGCACCTAGCTGTTTCAAAACCATTTTTTCCAAAATTTGTGTTACTGACATTGTAACATCGATATTAGACATGCATTGCTGAATCAGCCCCGCATGTACACATTTTTTTAGACATAAGTAGACATCCCAGGGTAGTCAAATTGGGGTATTTTGATACTTTTCATGCAGTAATTTTCCCACCAATCTTTGACGGGTTTTGGCGTAGTCATTTTTTTGTGTTTTTTTCCCCACACTCTTTGTATTTTGGTAAGAATTTAAAGGGGTTGTTCTGGGTTTTTTTGCCAAACAACACCCCAATATATGTTAAGCAACTTCCCCTGAGTATAGCGGTACCCCACATGTATAGGTTTGCTAGTGTTATGTGGCAGGTAAAGGGACAAATTTAGGATACGGTCATTGCAGCTTTAAAACATGTATTTATTATGTAATGCTTGTGACTACATTTCCTATCATGCTCAGCCAGCCAAAAGTGACCGTAGCATCATAGGGAATGTAGTCTATAGTAGGAAGCACAAATTGTTGCTATCCTTGCTATCCTGCGGCTGCATGGATGATATATCCAGCTGCTGCGGGCCCCTATCTACTGTTGGGGGGCCAATGCAAGGCACTGGCCCCACTAGCAGTTTTTTTTTTTTTAATATAAAATATCCATAGAGGACCACCAACAGACCTAACATGTCACTGGTCCTCTAAGGATTAATGTCTTATTTTTATTTAATTCAATAGTATTTATTTTATTTTATTTTTATTATTATTATTTATTTATTTAATTGTATTTACTTTTTTATTTATATTAGACTCTAACTTTATTCCTAGGGTTATGGTTAGTACAAACCCTAATTCTAACTCTAGGATTAGGGTTTTGATGATCTCTAACCCTAACCCAAGGGTTAAGGTTAGCAAAATAAAAATATAAATAAAAAAAATATTTTTTAATTTTTTAATAAAAAAAACCTGGGGGGCCTGGATGGGCTTGCGGGGACCAGGGGTGGCTTCCAGCACTATATTTAGTCTCTCCCTGCCCCACGATCGCTGTGGAGCAGGGAGAGATTATAGAGAGATTAACATCCGGGCACTGTGATTGGCTGTCACGGTGCCCGGATGTTTCCGGGGGGCCTCAACAGACATGGCTGAAGTGTCTCGATATCGAGACACTTAGCCATGCTGTTTAAATCACGATCGCGGCATGCCAGAGCGCATACCGCGATTGGATCTGCATGACGGTCCTGGACCGTCATTGGTCACGAAGGGAGTTTTTCCTCATGACGGTCCAGGACCGTCATTGGTCACGAAGGGGTTAATGCAAATTAATGTAAATTTGTTTTAAATGTAATGTTTTGTTTATTATGAAAAAAGTTATGATAAACAAGTTATGATTTTAGTGTGATATTTAACCATTCAAACGTTTGAAAATTTGTTTTAAATGTCATTTTCCTTATATTATGAAAAAAGTAAAGGAAAACTATTTTTTCAACTATAGGTAATGGAGGATTTTTAATTTTGAAGTGGGTCTTTAAAGATTTGTTGGTGACTTTTTGCTTTGTGCAAAAGACCACTTCACTTCTAACGCAAATTAATGACTTAAAACTGGTAATGTAAAGACTGTACAACTTGTGCTCTTGCACAAAATATCTCTTTTATGCTAACTATGCTGATCTATCATTCCAGACATAATAAATGTAAAATCTAAAAACAAAAAATCAGTTCGCTATACCCATTCAGTTGCAGAAAATACCATTTATTAAACTGTGCTACTTAATAATCGTATCATTTACTAAACTGTGCTATTTAATAATGTAATATGTTATACTGGAGTTAATGTGTTTCTTGCCAAATAGTTTTAATCCTTTATTAATTAACAAATCAATTTGAAAAGACAGAAGCAACATTATCAATCTCTGAAGCTGACTTCCTGCGACTGACACTTCAATAAATTATTTCCAAGCTGAGATTATAAATAAAGTAATCCAGGTAAAGGCTTAGGAAAGTGGATATTGTCACAATGGAAAACATCATTACTCCAGGAATTGTCATGCTTATGCTCTCATATATTCTGTCTATTTTGATAGCAGATAATGCCCCTGTTCAGAAATTGAGCTTAGTTTCCCTTTCCCAGCTGTGTAACTCTTGAAGCATACACTAGAAGTGATGAAAGCCAATTGGGATAGACTAAAATCATTCTCAATTGTTCCCCATAGACCTGTACAGTCCACATGCATACTGCTATTTATCACACTAATTCTTCAGGTGACAACCTGCAACATTCAGTACAAGGTCTTAGCTTGGCCATATGTATTTATTTTGAGGGAGTCCTCTTAAAAGACTGTATTGTCACTTCTTTTTGTATTGATCATTGTATTTATATATACATTGATTATACTTATTAACATCTCTTAATATTATTGTTTCTTATTTCTGAATTTAAATTATTGTGCACACCTTCCTATTCAACACACATAACAAATATTTTCTACACTTTTTTGCTTTATTTTAACATCAATGTTAAATTATTGATAATCAGTAACGAGTTTTTTTTTTAATTCTTTAGAAAAATGGAATTAATGTGTAGCTAATAGTAATTTATCTGAGTCAAAAGAGCTATACTTTGATAAAAAAAAAAAAATCTCATAAAATGTACACACAGTAGAGCAGTGTATATCAGTAACAAAAGCTTTTAAGTGTGTTAGAGGTGGTCAAAATAATCCTCTTACCAATTAAGACCCTGCAAACTGCAAGCATACACAGATGAGCCAACAACCTGAACTATGCGCAAGCAGGGAAAATAAACTTTTTGGTATGCTACGTTTTTCATAGGCTTAAATATTTTAAGGTCATTTTTGTAGAGGCCAGATTTGGGCCGAATTTGACACAAATCGGGGGTAATTTCAGAATTGTGCAAAAATCCACAAATCAGCTATTCATTATGACCCAAACAGGCCTGAATTTGACCCATTTCATTGCCCTAATGAATATAATCCCCCCTTTTACAGTAGAGGCTGAATTCCCCTGTATTTGCCCAAAATCTGAAATAATTTTCAAATTTTAGTCATTTCAATTCACAAAATATTATTATATGACGCCAAATAGTACAGTCACAAACATTTTTTAGTAGTTAACTGGTAATTGCTAAATCTGTGCCGTCATAGCATATTTTATTTAAAAAACATATGCTATTTTGGCATTAATGGTGCAATTACCACATCAATCAACCTGTAATTTTTAATGCCATGTAATAAAACACACATGTATCCCATACGCCAATTAGTAAACCAAGTAAAAGTAACTGAATTCCTGCGTAGAAATATGTATAATGTATAAACTAAGTTATTATTTTACACACAATATAACAGCTCTTGTGGTATAACACATCTGCTGTTATCATGTCACATCTATCCCAATACCGTTTCATGTCTACAGTGTGGATGGCAACATTGATGGGCAATGCACCATTGTCTACTTTGGAAATGCACTCACATATGTAAATACATCTTTACATATGTGAGTGTGTTTGGCAGGGCCGTGACTGGAAGGTCAAGGTGGTAAAATTGCCATTTGGCCCTCTGATGACATAGCACACCACCATATGACGCCACTGGTGCAATACACCTCCACTTTCCACCAGCTTTGTTTAGACATTACTTGTCATTGCTGTGGTTGCAGGGGTCACCACTGCCTATGGACCCACCACTGGAGGCCCGGGAAAACCCTATGACGATTGTATTGAATTCAGACAACTTCAGGTGCCGAAAATCTCTTCTCCATTTCAGGTAATGATTTCTGAATTCGGTGAAATCTGGTGCATTTCAGTGATGCCTGAATTGCCCAATTTAAAAGGCCAAACAGATCGAATTTGACTGACATTCGGAGCTCCAATTCTCACTACAAAAATCGAAGCTCTTTGCATAAAGCCCTATATGTATATAATATGATGCTTACTAAAAATGTGTGAAATGCTACAAGTACGGTGTAATTGGTTACGTAATGTATACAATAATAGTGTAATACAAAGTATCAGATGAGCTTCTTTATGATTTGGCCTGTCCATAAAACCAAAACCTAAAGTTTTTATTATGTTTGTACACTTAGCTTCAGTAGAACAGAAACACAGTTTGTTTTTGGGGGGTTTTTGTATACAGTTACAGTTGCTGTGATAGTAGCATGCTTTGACATCTCCAATAAGCATCATATTACCGTATTTGCTCGATTATAAGACGACCCTGATTATAAGACGACCCCCCAAACTTTGGATATTCCATTAGGAAAAAAACTAAAAGCCTGAATATATGACTACCCAATAGGAAAAAAGTTCAACTTGTATATATTCATATGTAAATTGCTTTTTTAATAAAAAATTATGATATCAAAAAATGTATTTCTAGTTTTTATTTCTTTTTATGTGCCAATGCTGCCTTTCTCTTTCCCTTGCCCCCATTTTTCTCTCTCTCTCCCCTCCCCTTGTCTGTCTCTTAACCCCCTCACTCCCCTTGTCTCTGTCTCTTAACCCCTTCCCTCCCCTTGTCTCTGTCTCTTAACCCCCTCACTCCCCTTGTCTCTGTCTCTTAACACCTTCCCTCCCCTTGTCTCTGTCTCTTAACCCCCTCACTCCCCTTGTCTCTGTCTCTTAACCCCTTCCCTCCCCTTGTCTCTGTCTCTTAACCCCCTCACTCCCCTTGTCTCTGTCTCTTAACCCCTTCCCTCCCCTTGTCTCTGTCTCTTAACCCCCTCCCTCCCCTTGACTCTGTCTCTGCCCCCCTCCCTCCCCCCTGTCTCTCTGCCCCCCTCCCTCCCTCCCTCCCTTCCCCTTACCTTGATCCCTGGTGGCTAGTGGGGCAGCAGAGGAAGTCTGCGCGATGAGCGCAGACCTCCCCTGCTGCCGACCGGCACGCTCGCCGGGACTTCTGTGACGAAAGCGGAAGTACCCGGCTTCTTCACAGAAGCCCCGGCGGTCGTGCTGGGCGGAAGCAGGGGAGTCTGCGCTCGTTGCGCAGACATCCCCTGCTGCTAGAGAGGGGGATCCAGGTCCCCTGCAGCTCTGCTGGGGACCTGGATCCATGTCTTATAATCTGACCTCAATATGAGGTCAGATTATAAGAAGACCTCGATTATAAGACGAGGGGTAGTTTTCAGATTTTTGTTTCTGAAAAAAACCTCGTCTTATAATCGAGCAAATACAGTACATAAATAGAGTGTGTGAGCCTGTGACAAGGTTAACGTAATAGCATTTTTTTCTTCTCGTTGGGTCATGATGGCTACAGAAGTAGCAAAAGGGTGTGCACCCCACGCTCCAGGATGGTGAAAAATAAGGTGCTTTATTATCTTTAAAAATTATGCATACAGATGAGATGAATAACATCCATGGACTGGTAAGTCAAAACGCAGGGGGAGGACCACCTGACGCGTTTCGCGTGTTGCCACGCTTAGTCATAGACCTATAGAGCGTGGAGTGCACACCTTTTTGCTACTTCTGTGTCTACATATTGCGTCTGTTCAGCGCTGTGGAAGCACCCACCCTTCATGTGTTGGATTGTGTGGAGTGGAGCAGGATTGTGAGCCTTTTTTCTTCAAATTACCATGATGGCTACAGTTATATATAACTTGAAATGGACTTGCAGCTAATACGTTTTTAGACAGAACTCACCATAGACAGTATTCAATGAATTGTGGCCTTTAGCGGATAGGGTTGATTTGAGTTCTGCCTCAAGGGGGTCAAGTTGGGGCCAAGTTGCCCTACGTTTTAACCTCCTAACTTGGCTACTAAAAATGAGACACGTGAATAATTATCACACAGACCAAAAAAAGTGTATAAATGGGCACTTACATTGGTTTTAGAGGGAAAACATTTGCAAGTGGACTATGAAAATCAATGCTATTGTGTAGAATACATTGTAATAGGTGCCTCTAAATCCCATCAAAGATGAAATCTGGCCCTCCAAGTCTCCACAAACATTTCATGCAGTAAGCAGCAGACAAAGTGCATCAGAGCAGCAAAAGTATTAAAACAGCAGAAGATAACTGATGTGTTGTAGTAAGGGTCTAATACTTGATAATGGTAAGTTTTATCCAATCACACAATAACCGGAACAGGAAAAACTATTTATATTTAATCCACTGTATGTCACATACTGTGTTCCCCTGTGGTATAAGAGAGCTGTGATCTACTGTTCTTCCTGATAGTCTTATGTGTCTTTTAACATAGGATAGTTCTCAATGGCTCTCTATGAAATCTCTAATTCTCTTTTCAATTTTTTTATTCATTAAAACTAAGCTCTGAACTGATTTTGTAACACTACATCGTACACAGTGTATTTCGAACATAACAGAGTAGCTTTGACAGACAACATTTATAGACAAAATGTAATACTAGAAGGTTTTTAGGGAAAATGAATCATAATTTAAAATATACGCGATTGGCCCTACTTTCATTTAAAGTAGTTAGTTCGTTTTTTTAATGAAACATTGTTTTATAGACTTTTACTGTCCCATTAAGTGACCTCAGAATTGTATATATCCTCAATGTGAATAAGTGCCATTCATTTAGTTGGGTGATCACAGATGATAAACTCAAAGTCCAACTCAATGAAAGGTGTAAATTTGTGGGGCGGGGGTCAGCAGTTGTCCGGCCTTCAAAGTGACTGAAACAATCATTCATTAGAAATTTGTGCCGCAAACACATTGCGATTGTATACGACTTAAACGGCTTTGTAAACAAAAGTTGTTTGCCTTAGCATCTGCTTAATAATCATCAAGGAAAAGCATGAAAGATATATTGCTGTGTTTACAATGTCAGCTCAAGAGACCATATGTCTATGAACAAATTAAACTGCTTAAGGGGTAAAGCTAATTGTTCATTTTATTTGAGTGTCTAACTGGAAGACATGCATGTTCCCTCCGAAATAAGGACGGTGCACCCAGCCTGAAGTTTAGGATTTCTGTACAGGGCAGGAAGTAGTCAACAGAGGAATAGCCTAGACAGAACTGAAACCAGATACTCTGAGGTAAGAGAACAGATTTCCTAATTAGATAATGTAAGAGATTTTTTTTTTTTTTTCCTTTTTCTGGCAGACTTAAAATCTGTCCACTTGTGGCTATGAGGGATTTATAAAAGTCCAATGAAAGTATAATAAGAGAAGCTTGCAGGAACATAAGAGTCTAAGTGCCTGGAGCAGAGTTTAGCAGCATGGTTGTAGCTTCCGCCACCTTTACATATTATTTATCCATTGAGACACGTAGCAGACCTACTGCTCTGCTGGCCTGTTCTCCAACGAAAAACTAGCCACTTAAACTTTACAAAATAAAGACAAACCAATATTCGCGGTTCTAACTAATATGGCTGTAGTAGAAACAGCATTAAAACTTGGAAGCACAGTATTACAGGAAAAAGAAAGAGAAGTGTAGGAAAGCTTATTAAGCCCTAGCTAATGGTGAATCTTCTAAAAAGCCATTCTGATTTTACACTGACAGCACACAAAATGAATCCTGCTACTTTGGAGGTTATGTATATGATAGTGCATAATTCTGGCACTATCTTTGTGTGCGCCCATATAAAAAGCAGATTCCCAATTGTTCTTCAGCACTCTATAGTATCGGGATGTATAAAAAAAGGCACAATTATATATAACAAACAGTGATTCCAGTTTAGAGTGCAGGAATGTGTATACATAACCCCCTTTGTATCTGTGTATAATCTTTTGTATTCAGAAATATGTTACTTACTTAAATATAATAGCTTCATTCCTATACTTTGGTTCACGCAAACATACCACTCTTTTTAGTTGTCCTTTTACCTGTCTTTGCAATAAACGTATGTTTGCTGTTAAACCCCCCCACCCCCCATACAATGCCTAGCATTAAGCAGCATTATGTATTACTATTTATTCTAAATCATTGCTGTGTTACCTTTAAATGTCGAAGACCATATTCGCCATGATTAATAATTATACATAAAGTTAGGGCACAGACCTGAAAATAATAATCCAATATGGTACAGCCTAAGGATTTGTGACAGGCAGGAGATCATATAATTGGCATGGGTCAAATCTGGGGATGCCGGACAACTCTGCTATAAATATCTGGACAGAAAACCCAAGTAACACCTATGGGCACAGAAAATGCAGGCATTTAGGGCATGCAAGGTAGTAAAAAATATATCATGTTGGTACACAGGTCATGCACTAAGCTCAGTACATAATTACAATACAAATGCAATGTTTTATGGAGTGTTAGTTCCAGACTAAAATAAAAGAAGGGCCAAGGGATTTATAGTCAAAGGTGTTTATTATTGGGTTTTGAATTGTGATAACTTGCTCAACCTCCAGGAAAAACTCATTAGCTACCTTCACAAGCCAAAAATGAATGAATTAAAACTCGCAATTGTCAACAATAAATTTATATTGCACCAACATCAATGGAGGACTGAGGTTGGGCAAACACATGGAAGCTTGGAGATATTTAGAAAAACAGGGTATTCTCCCCTCAGTTCATGTGTTGCAAGTAACAATTGTTCCCCAAATACACAGTATATATCAGAAATTCACCTACACACATAATTGAATGCTACTAGTGAGAAGGGTGCACATAAGCTAAGCACCTGCATTGCATTGTGGGTGGGGGATGCTGTGTGATGCGACACACGCCATACTGATGAATCATTTTATTAACTCAATGGGAGCTAAAGGTGAGCTTCAGTTGTACTGAGGTGAGACGAACATGTCTCAACTACTCAATTATGCATTGTGCATGGCCTGGGGAATTTTCTCCCAGCTCAGTTGCGCTCGTCTATGGTTGCCGCCGTTTCTTCATGCCAGCCAGGCTTAACATTGTCTATGTAGACTTAACATTGGCAACAAGCCTATTTTTTACTGGCCTGCAGGTAAAATGCCATCTGGATGGCACCTTGTGGGATCTTGGAAGAAGATTGGCAAGGCCAATGCAGTTCTACTTACAGAAGGAACTCAACAGGTTCCAACCTTAATAATGCACAGCTATGTTAGTGAAATGAAATTGTCTTTTCAACCCAACTCACTTTTTACTAAGTAGCTTCCAAAGGTGTGTGGAAGGGTTGAACCTGACAGGGATATGTATAATCATGGCGTACATGCCGTTAGCGCCAAATAATGGCACTTTTGGTGTGTGTTTATGAATAAAGTAGACTTGCGTCAAATTTCAGGAGTCTGCACTGTCTCCGCCAGAAATCTACTTCCGGGTTGTGTCAGTGTTCATTGCGCCAGCACAGCCCATGTATAAAAAAAAATCAGGTGCTGAAAAGCACGATTAGTGTCCAAGAACCTATGCCAAACGCTGTTTGGCGGAGGTCTCTCTCACGCACTGCAAAGTGTCAGGATTTATAAAAAGGCGCAACCGCCTTTATACATAACAAACAGCGATTCCAACCAAATTAACTTTGTAGTGTACAGATCCTATTTTTGATCTATTAAAGGCATTTTGTCATCTATGGATGACTTTTTAAGTAGCGCCGGAGTCAAGCTCACTCATCTTTGCAGCTGGGTTTGTAAATGTGATTTAGCTATTGCTAAGTAATGTGTTGTTTCCATTATTTTGCCCACCTCCGGTATAACATATGGTAATATATACAAAGCAAGTTAATAAGGCTTGCGTTCTCCCATGGGAAATGTGCATTGGAAAAACATAACAATATCTCCTATATGGTTCAATGTACAATCAGGCATTTTAAGTACAGAATACAGAAACACAAGGCTTGTTATTTCCCACTTTCAAGAACAGTCTAAAGTTGATTTACATAATATTCCTTGACAAGGAGTTTCTCTTGTCTGCTGTGGTTTTCCTTATTTAGATGCCTAAGCTCAGAACACAATGCATATGTATAATTAAACAAATCCAGGATTTAAACAGTGTTTGTTATATCAACAAAAATGGTCATATTAGATGAAACAGGGATAAGCGGCTGCAAGTGAGATACAGGCTGAGTTTCTGTTTTATTTACTGTAACTCTTTCTTTCCCATGATTTCCTTAGAAGGAGATATTATTTTTACATAATATATAAATATATATATATATATATATATATATATATATATATATATATATATAGTATTGATTCTGTAAACATACTAACTATATTATCTATATCTTTAGCTATATATATATATATTTTTTTTTTTTTTTTAAACAAATTTTTACATGGGAATATATAATAATATATTAATATAATATAGTATAATAAGTTGATGTATTCGCATGTAAAAATACTAACTTCAAGCCCTGTGACTGCATGGAATATTTTGGATTTGTTATATTAAGCATCACAGCACCCAAGCAGAGACATATATGTGACTCCGAAGCTGAGTGCATAAACAGTTGGGTATATATATATATACACATACACATATATATATATATATATATATATATATATATATATATATATATATATATATATATATAATCAGCTCCCTTGTTTATGGAAATACTAATAATACCACTCAATAGGTAAATGTATATTGATTTACACACACATACATATTATATATTTTAATGTGTATACGGTATTGATTGTGTACACGGAAGACGTAAAGACATATAAGCATGCTCAGCACAATAAATGTAAACGATGCCAAGTTGCAAGTATTGCCAATTAAGAATTTCTTTTGTTTGAGAGCGTTAGTATATACGACTGACTGTGTTTAAGTTCATTTTAACATGTCCTTTTAACTCTTATGTGAGATGTCATTAATAACACTGGTAATAATTTAAAAAGCTACAAGATCTTGTTTCATTTTAAATGTTTTCAAATACATTTTTTTAAAGTGCTGCAATATTAAATAGCATCATTCTGAAAACCACAATGGAGTCTTGTACTGGAGATGTTTATAGCTGAAAAACTGCATAATAATGTTTTGTTATAGTAGTCAGATTTTACTGCTATGGCCCATACTATATTCTATTATACACATCAACCCAACGAACTGGGCGGGGAGGAAGAAAGGGAAGTAATCTACGTCTCTCCCCTGTTTAAAGGGACACTACCATTTCCATAAGATGTAAATAGATAACCTGATCATTTAAAACAAACACATATATAAATATATGCTAGATGATATGATTGAATTAATTGCATATAAAAGGGGAAAAAAAATTAGAGTTTCTCTCCTGGCTCCATTTCATGATTATTTCCCATGATGCAACATCGTCCAAAATTTTCCAACCAGTCTCCCTTTACAACTGTTGCCAAAGCCTGTATGATGATATCATACGCGACTCCCCTGCTCTCTTACTGGCTCCTGTGTATCATAGTGGGCAGGACTTGGTGGCTGTGTACAACTTTTTTTTTTACCTGCCTTCAAACACAAAGAGAGGAGATTAACCTGTATCAAAACTCTGTCCCCTTGTGATGTAATAGTTACATGACATGGTAGCTTCTATCATTGGGGATATGTATTTGCCTAGAAATAACTAAAACTTAAAACCAGACTGTGGGGTAAAACAACGGCCAAAGCACTTTATTTAAATAGTCATTGCATTACATTATATATATATATATACATTCCACACATATATATCCGTATTATACAATGACTAAACATAAACATAAACATTCCATATACATAAAAAAACAACCAAGCTTGCACGAGTATCCAGGTGGCTGCCGAATAAGTCCATGTTCTGGGCATATACCAATGCCCCCAATACCTGAGGTTCAAGGTACCACTTTCCCCTCGAACCGCTCACCAGAGTCCCAATTGACTCTCCCCAATCCATTCTTCCATTAACCCTCCTGGATACCCTGCAAGCTTCCGCCACAAGCCCATCATCCCAGATGGGCTCCCCCCACCCCCCAAACAAAACTGTGGCCTTCTCAATTCCTTCCTGCAGAGCCAGGTTGAAGAAATCCAACCCCAGCTGCCCTGAACAAACCTCCAATTTTTCCTTCTAAGTCAAAATGCCGCACCACCACCCCGCCATTTTTCGCATAAAACTAGCCATTAGCTTGTTTACTTTTCCCCGGCAACGGTTCAAGGCCGCCGAATCCCTGGCGTGCCTCAAAACCGACCGGGGAACCATTTCAGACCATACGATCCTGATACCAGGTAGAAGATCATGCAAGCGGGAAACATTCCGCTGCATAATCTTCACCAGCTCTCTCTGCGGCACCACCCCCAAATCATTTCCCCCAGCATGAATAAGTAGTATGTCAGGGCGGCCGCCCCGACACTCTTTGCTCAACATTATTTACAACTGCTTTCCATAACATCCCCCTCACCCCAAACCCCTTTAAACGAACCCAATCGGGAGGAAAGCCCAGCTGAATTCCATTCCTGCGAACTGCAGCTCTCCTCTCGGCCCAGTACACAAATGAATGGCCGACAATCCACACCTCCAAACTGGAACCTGGAACAGAAAACACACATAAACAACATAGCACTATTTATTCCGCTCATACGGAAACAAGATCTATCAATCCACCAACAAATTTTTTATTTTCCAAACATATTTCCTGTCTTTTTTTTTTTTTTTTACAACAGCAACCTGTTAGGATGAACATATGATTTGAAACGTCCCGATTCCCAGCGTTCAATCTTCTTGACTAAGGCCTCCCCCAGGCCTAGCCGTGAAGCCTCCGTGGCAGCCCCAATCCGAGAAAAATGGGTGCCGAATTCATGTGCAGGCACACCCAGGCGTTCCAAAGCCATCCTCATCACCCTGAGGAATTGAAACCGTGACAAACCAGAAGAGTCTGCATGGACCAGGAGGGACTGAGACCCCTGCGCCCGCACCACCAAAAACTCCCTGATGCAACGTACCGGGCACACCCGTTCACTAACAATTCCACCATCCGACCCCGCTTAGCCGTATCCATTTTGGATGACCTGAGCCAAACCATCAGCTTCCCCGGCTCACACACCACGTCCACCACCCAGATGCCGCCCAACCGGGCCCTGGAAGGACTAACCAATTCCGATATACGAATGCCCCGAAAAAAGCCAGGGAAAATGCTGCAGTGAACAACCGATACTCGTAGTCCGATGCGCAAATGATTTGCAGTACCTCCACCATCTTACGCAGCAACGCCACCGACACAGGGGGCCGAGCGTCTGCTTGCCGCTTGCCCTTCCAAAAACCCTTTAGCGCTTTCCTGATCAAAAAATGCTTGCAAACGTCTACCTACCCTTGCAATTTAAACAAAAAGGACAATTCCGCCACTGCCTTGTCCAATTTGGAAGGGGATGCTCCTTCAGCCGAAAGCTGCACTAAAAACCAGAGCAATGCATCGAGCTGCGACGCCTCAGAGAGGTGCCTACCCCCGCTATCCACCAGCGCTTCCCAGTCTCGCCAGACCCTTGCGTATGCCGACCACGTGGAAGGAGTAAGCGAGCGTTTTACCCATCCCTCAAGCACTCCATCCCGATCTTCCAAAGCACCAACGGGCACTCCTGCCCCGTCCTGTCTGCTCCCGGAGCTTCTGCTCGAAACCGCTCCCACTGGAATCAAGAAAGACCATCCGCTATAACGTTTAAGTGCCCCGGTACATGCTTTGCACGGAACGAGATGTTCAGTTCCATGCAAAGCAGCACAAAACGCCGCAAAAGCCGCACCACTAGGGCGAAGGCTGCTGAAAAGTTGTTTACTGAATTCACGACCGCCAGGTTGTCAGAGAAAAAGACAACCCGACGGTCCCGCATGCACCCCCCCCCCCCCCCATAACGTTGGGGCCACTAGCAAAGGAAACAATTCCAGAAACGCCAGGTTCTTTAAGAGATTGCTACCCTCCCATGCCTCCGGCCATCACTCCGCGCACCACCTCCCCGCAAAGTATGCGCCAAAACCCACGCTACCCGACGCATCGGTATAGAGCTCCAGCTCATCCGCCTGCACACTGAAAAACCACTTTACCGTTAAAGTGTTCAAGGAAGACCAGCCACACTGGCAGGTCTGCTCACATTCTCCTAGTTACCCGGATAAAATGGTGGCCCGCCGCATTACCCGCCGTAGCCCGCACTAGCGACCGAATGAATACCCGACCCACCGGAATTATCCGACACGCAAAGTTCAGGCACCCGATCAATGACTGCAACTGCGGCAAGGTGACCTTTTCGGCCCTACCAACCATACTAACCGCGGTTCGCAGAACCACTAACTTGTTACCCGGAAGCCGACAAACCCCGGCCACTGAGTCAATCTCTAACCCGAGGAAGCTTAGACAAGTCGCAGGACCCTCCGTCTTATCGGCCGCCAAGGGAACCCCAAAACTACGCGCGACCTGTTCTAGGGAGCACAGCAAAACCAAGCAGGAACGAGAGCCCTTTGGGCCCACACACAAAAAATCGTCCAAATAGTGCACCATTGAACGATTTTTTGCCACTTTCTTAACCACCCATTCGAGAAATGTGCTAAATTTCTCAAAGTAGGCTCAAGAAACTGAACATCCCATAGGCAAACAAAGGTCTACATAAAACCCCTGCTCGAACCAGCAGCCCAAGAGGTGATGGCACTCTGGTTCAATAGGAAGGAGACAGAAAGAAGATTCAATGTCCGCTTTTGCCGTCAGCGCCCCAGCACCCGCATATCTGACCAGGTCCACTGCTTTGTCAAATGATGTGTACGATATGGAGCAAAGCTCCCTATCGATGTCATCATTTACCGACCCTCCCTTAGGATAGGACAAATGATGTATCAGATGGATACTTCTTGGGGACCACACCCAAAGGAGAAACCCGTAAATTCCACAATGGTGGTTCAGGAAACGGACCGGCCATCCTGCCCGCCTCCAGCTCCTTTCGTAGCTTTTCCCTCACTACCTCCGGAAATTGAAGCACCGACTTCAAGTTCCGACGGGAGATGCGGCCTGGGCCCGGATGCGGTGGCAGCAGGCCCTGCTGCAGGCCCAGGTCCCTCCAGACATCCTTGCAGCCAGCCAGGTCCCTTCAGCAGCGCAGCAGCCCTCATCTCAGCAAGAATCCTATCAATCTCAGCCTCCATGATCCTGAAAAATAAGAAGGGAGACAGACCAGACAACACAACAGGTATGAGGGAAAACTTTTCCTAAAATGGCCCCCAAACTTCCTGTTCCTAGCTTTTATACACTCCCAACTCATCCCACTAATTCCCACTATAGGCTGAACATATCCCCTCAGCACCCTGTCATGATTGCCCCTCCCCGACCTTGTCTGGGGGCTACATTACTCTCCCATTCAATGCAAGTCTATGATCAGAATTCTAACTTATAGACTTCATCTGTGCCCCAAGCCCCAAAGTGAGAAATGTGTGCTGTAAAGTCACTAGGGGGGGGCACCCAAAAACACTATGTTTTACAAAATGGTGGCACCCAGTCACACTTGTCTAGTTACATATTTTATTAACATAACAAAAACAAAAGACATATCTGAAATCAACAATACAAAATAAAAAAACATTTTCATTTTTTGGTGGGAGTGTCCTTTTAAGAGGGCCCAGCATATAAGGGTGGGGGAGTGAAAGGCAACATTTTAAATGGATCTATTTTACAGAGATCCCAAGGAACCCCACACAGTCCATTTAATCCTACAGTCCCACTGCAAATGAGCTGATGGATGGGAGAAAACATGAATCGGTAACTTCTGACTTTTAACGGGTCCAGAGAACCTCACAGTGCTTTTAAAGTATGTAATATGGGATAATTATTACAGGCTAAGCCATAACATAACAATTAGTCTGTTATCATTGCAGTTCAACAGTCTATTGATGATCATAGTTTGACTACCAATGCAAGTATTTTTTTAAACCTACTAATAATATTTTAGCAATCAGGACATGTGGCTAAATAAGAACTTGAAGGTTCTGTACCATCCAATCTGGTATATTGAATGTACATACAATGCCCAAACCCTGTCTTAAAAATTACATTACATTCCCATGTTTTTTTTGGGCCAGATTAATTCTAGTCTGTAGTCATGTGACAGGAATTGAAAGAATTTTTTTTCCATAGCAGCACAAACAAATTTTTTAAAGTTTTTATAAAAACATCATCTTAATTTTCTTTTATTAACTCATTACAGAGCTGACCTTTTTTGTTTGGTTCAGTTTACTGCTACTTCCCCTTTAAGATAAAAATCCACTTTTCAGTCTACTACCTATATTGTCACTTACAGTGCCGAACATGGAAGTGTTATAATTGTTACTGCTTGTATTATTCCTGGTAGAACCTTTCATCTTCATGCCGAGACACACAGCTAGTTTTCTATCCTATTATAACTTCAGATCAGTGATGCCGTTAACATTTTTTCCCTTTGACTTTTAAGATGACAGACAGTACATCTGAGAAGGGCCAGATAAACAAAATATTTTACTTACTCATGCTTCTCAGTGCCTAATGGTTTCACATCATAGGATGGAAAAGACTTCATTATAGGAACTGCACCGAGTTCTGAAATGCAGATTTAACACTGACAACAATTTGAGTTATATACATAGCTGTTTAACATGTAAAAATGTTCTAGCTAAGTCAATGAATTGTGAAGGCATTTTACAGAGGTTAAAATGCTCAGTATTAAAGTTGTTGGGGGTTTTTTTTTTCTTTCTTGAGCACTGGTATGGCATTATTAAATAACGATAAGAAATAAAGTTATGAACAGACTGCTTAGACTTTGAAGAGTAGGAAACCTTGAACACACCAGCTGTTGTTGGATTACCACTCCCATCATCCACAGAAAACCTTTTGCAGAGATTCAAACTAAAGGGAAGACGAGACAGAGGAGGTACGATAGAAACATTTAAATACATAAAGTGAAACAACACAGTAAAAGAGGAGAGTATATTTAAAAGAAGAAAAATTACCATGGTAGTGGATGCATGGAATAGTGTTCTGGCAGAAGTGGTAGATGTAAATAGAGTGAAGGTGTTCAAGGATGCATGAGATGAGGTTATCCTAGACATAAGACAAGCCCAGGAACTAATAAAATAATTTATAGATTTTTTTTTTAAATTAGGCAGAAATTGTGCAGACTTTACAAATGTGTTTGTAAAAGCAGCTTGCAAGCTATTTTTGGATCTGCCGGGCTAGTCTGTAACCACAGTAATTGGCAAGGGTTGGACCACTTTTTACTTCCAAATACCCCAGTGTTTAGACTTGGCAGCCATCTTCCTCAGAAGAGACTCTAGGTGAGATTATTTAATCAGGATAGAAAGGCCCAAGATCCAGTATGCTCAGGATTTCAGCATTCCATGCACACCCCATATACCTACATTTGTGTGAGAGTGAGAGAAGGTTGATACTGCAAAAGAAGAGAAAAAATACAATGGAACTGTAATGAACTCAAATGTAACAATGCCAGACAGTGTTGTCGGTGAGCAGTGAATATCTCCTAGACAGAGATGAGTATATATGTAGCAGAGCAGAATAAAGTAAAAGATTACATTGAAGGTACACATATGGGTATGAGGATACTGATAAAAAGAGGGTAAGAGTATAAACCTTATTTGTTAACAATTTGTAATATTACAATTACTTTCCACACAATATTTAATTTTTTTGTAAAACTACCTATCTTTTATTTTCATTATCTTTCAATAAGCATTCCTTAAACTTAGTAGGTTATTTTTCATATATGTAGAAACCATACCTACCAACAGTCCCTATCTTGCACCCAAAAACCCCTGTCCCTCTTTTCTCCTCTATTGTTCTTCTTTTCCAGGAGTCCAGAATTTTCGATCATAACTGTATCACAGATTCCAGAACAATAAACCTCACAATAAAGTGTGTTTAATCTGTATTAAATAGGTTTTTATATTAATTTGTGTTATTAAAATACACTCATTGTATTTTAAATGGCTTTCCAGATTACATAAATAATTATCAATTGGCAATGAAAATGTGTTGGCGATGCCTCACCTATAGACACACCTTCAGCCACTCCGATAAAAATAAGTGTAACTCTTGGGCCATCTAAAATGTTGGGACATATGATAAATTGTTATCAGTGAAAATGTTGGGACATATGATAAATTGTTATCAGTGAATATATTTTATTACATTCTGATAGATTTTTAAAAAAGCAAGATATATTTATATTGTTATATATATATATATATATATATATATATATATATATATATATATATATATATTCGTATCCCAAACTATCAGGGTATTCGGATACCGTGCAATTACATAAAAAGCATTTTCATCTAAAGTTTTTTTTTGTTCCAGATGGAATTGAAAACAAAATAAAAATACAAAACACTTCTTACATAAACATTTGAAGCATCCTTTCCAAGTAATCAACACATTAGACAGGTGTATCATTTTAAACTGGTTCCATGCCAGCTGTGGAACAGAATGAATTGGCTTTATCTGAGTGCTGAAAACTATCCAAGGCTCCTCTGCTTCTTTCAGCTCTTCAGTGTTTTACTATTCCTATTATAGTAATTGTATCTGAGAATGTTTTTCCTTTTTTGTCAGTATCTCAAAATAATAAGAAAAATAAAGACATGCGATTGCAGTGGAGGAAGAATGCATTATGCATGTTGCATTAGAATAAATTTGCCCTGTAGCACACCTCCATTTTGTGTTTTGCGCACAGAAAAATCAAAGTATATTAGGTGGGAAATGATACAAACCAATTTTCACCATTACAGAGTCTCATTCACTTTTACTGGGGAATTTTAATTTGCTTACTTTGCCTAGCCAAATGTTTTGTACGGTAGCTTTTTATTCTATAATAATACAATAGTACTGGAGGCATGACATTTATCGCTGCGATGGTGAATTTCTTTTTCATTAGCATTGCACAAGAGAAAACAATATTAAATGAAAAAAATGCAAATACCATGTGCTGGATGCTTCCTTTTTATGATTTATGTAATATTCTGCATTTGGTGCTTAGAAATAGACTTTTGAGAAGTAAAAGTGGGGGTTGTGTGGAAAGGTGTACATATAAACCCATTTTAAAGTCCTACAGACCCATAATGTTTTGTTCAGTTTTATTAATACATATTGTGTCCAACTTTCTATAGTTGGCTCTGGGACGAAACAGGGGGTGCTAAGCACCGTGCATAGGTAGTATTAATGCCAGGACAGGACAGGACTCAATAAAGACTGTCCATAAACATGTGGGACTTTTGGCAAGTATGAGTTATTACTAAATTGAAGCTAGGAGAATTAAACTGCACCTTTCCCAAAAAGATTACATAAAGAGAATAGCTTTTCATTCATACACTATGTTAGCCAAATTGCTAGTTTTAAAGGGACACTAAATGTTACTTTGCACTTGTGTTTCTAATATAGAAGCTCAAGTGAAAAGTTAGTTGTCCCTAGTATGAGGATAAAATGGCATGTACTTTTGATAGTACACGCCAGTTTATCCTCTGACTGACAGCTGCCACGCTTCCATAGGAAGCAGGCAGCCGTCTGTTCGGCGACCGGCTCTCTCTGCTAGTGCAGAGAGACCCTCATTTTTGCATGGGATCAGAAGGGGGGACCTTAACTAGGTCCCCCCCTGCTGATCCCATACAAAAACGAGGGTCTCTCTCTGCGCTACTAGCGAGAGACCCTCGCATTCGGCCATCAAGGCAGGGCGAGACACACCAGGAACTGCTGTGTCTCGCATGTGAGACACAGCAGATATTAAACCCACGCATATCTATTAAGATACGCGTCGGGTTTACTTTCAAAGTGCGGGATATGTTTTGTTTAGCCCTTGCTTCCTTGAAGGAAGCAAGGGTTAAACAAGGTGCAATATTCCTTCAAAATTTGTGTTAAAACATTTTCAAATTTTGAAAATTTTTTGCAGCACCTGTCTAATACCTACCAACAGTCTCAGTGTCAAGATGATGCTTGACAAATACCTCACATAGCATCAGAGGGAAATTTCCTTAAATAACGATAAAGGCAATGTATAATCACAGGTAAACAAGGTGCCAATAAAATAAAAACAAAATACAATCTAAGAGTCCTTAACTGCACTTAGCAAAACATGGAAGGTTTAATTACCAGCCTATAGTCAACAATTACCAGCATAAATAAGCATAGCTATCCACTGTGAGTAGGGCTGCCTCCTCAGCCATTTCTTACCGATCACATATAACTTTTGCAGGCTGCCTTGCAGTATCAAGGAGTATCAGAAGGAAATCAGTTAATCAACTTGGTTCTGTGGGATCAGATACTTGATTAATTGATTGATTGCCATGTGTTCACATATGACTTGTACATACAGCAAAGCAGCCTGTTGGGTCTAGGAGTATCTTTTGCTTTCTCATAATCCCTACTGTGATTGTAAAAGGTATTCTAGTACTCCTTACTGGTGAGCACCCCAGAAAAAAAGCTCTTGAGGGCCATGACATCTATTTAATATCCCATCTGAAGAATTGACTCGATTTTGTTTATCATATATAAAGGTCATAAAATTATTTAGCACAATTCATTACATAAATAAAATAACTTCAGCTCACGAAAAGTCAATTTCTATGCATATAGCATGGGAGAGATGTACAAAGTAACTGCCATGTAATCTATATCATATAAACAATATTGATTATTTGTCATTTAATATGCTCCTCATCCAGTTTTTAGCAAGATAAATGTGGAAATAAATGGTAAACAATATGCACTGGGTTAAAGGTGTGTATTAAAATGTTTCACTAAAACCTATTTTAAATGCATATCAATCTCAGGAGCTGGTAATAGCAAATGTCCATCATGATAAAATAATATACATTATATATGGTTAGAATAAAAAGGACTGAATTTATTAAATGTCACATTTATTAGCTATATTATGTATTGTTCAAATTGTAAATGCAAGCAGTTTGGCCAAAGTATATTCAGTGACATTTTGTACAACTATCAATACATTAGACAATAATGTATGTGCAATAACTAAAAGATAAATATATTGAAAACCCATTTCTTCATGTTTATACATGTAATATAGCTGTTTGCATAAATAGTAAGATGAAGTTGAGAATGGTTTAAGCACTGATGGTGTTAAAGATAGCTGCAACTTTTTTTTCTGTGGGGCACAATAGATACTGTATTTCCTAGATATTTGTATTTCCTAGATTTCCTAGTTTATTTGCGGTATATTTTATAGACATTATGATAGACAAATTTTTGTAATTTAAAAGTAATCATTTTTGAACAAGGGAATTTCATCTTAAGAATTAACTGGTACCTATTTGGTTTTTGTTAAGGAAAACGGTAAATATTATAACTGCTCAATATTCTTTCTTCCTCTTTTATTCATTCTAAACAGAGAAGTTGATCAAACATGTTTTTTTTCCCCCTTGCATTTTCTGACTAGTTACTTAAAGATCTAAGCTCAAAACTTCTGCTTATAGATGAGTGATCACAGCT
This sequence comes from Pelodytes ibericus, assembly GCA_036172795.1. Classification (NCBI taxonomy): domain Eukaryota; kingdom Metazoa; phylum Chordata; class Amphibia; order Anura; family Pelodytidae; genus Pelodytes; species Pelodytes ibericus. The sequence goes on from CM069864.1 coordinate 28,169,936, forward strand.
AAGTCTATTCTAGACCTGGAAATACATCATCTGCTGAGTTGTAAATCAAAGCCTCAAAGAGCATCATTTAGCCGGAGGGGAAAATTGCTTGTTTATCAGATGGAGCCTGGTTTAGGACAGAACAGTCCCTTGTAAATCTCAGGGACCTTTTAAAGCATCCACTTATTCTGGGATATTAAGTCTAGAGAGGCTTCCAGAGAACTTTAATGATTGCAGGCAGCTGAGAAAAGGTTTAGAACCAAATAAAGAGCATAGTAACTCAGTTGACTCCATATGATCCAGTCTTTGGTTTATTAATAAAATAACACATTCTATTATTTTTAACAAACCTTTATTGAAGAAAATCATTTTCTGGCAATTTTGGTTAAAAACGTATAGTTTCCATTGTGTGCGAAAGTACAACTCCTGTTTCTTCAATTAGGAAATCTAAATAATAAAAAGGACAAGCAACGTTTTCTAATGAAATGCAACTTTACGATAGTTTGTTTGAACAGCCAACCTTTTTGTTCAATTTAGTACTATGTTACAATATAAAGTAGGAATTTATGGATTATGATTACCTAACTAGAAGCACAGAGGGAAAACATCCTCAAGAAGATCCCCACTGGTTTAGAGAAGAGAAGAGTCTACCGGAGTCATGAGTAGATTATTGACTTTGTTTTCACGCTAGGGAAATATTTTTAATCAATTTTCTACTCTTGTACAAGATGCTAGCATAGCGATAATGAGAATCACTAACTACACAATCTCCCTTATTATAGAACTCTGAGTCGCAAGAATAAAGCACGCGATCTGGAAGTTTTGTAAATGGTCTAAGTATCAAAAAAAAACTTCAGTAGACCATTAGGAAGGTTATGTATTCGTTTTAACATTTTACCTACATTTTTGTATTGAGTAACATCAGGCAATGTACTTAGTATCCTCAAAACTGGACTCTGGTATGCTAGTTAAATATCCCTGACTTAAACCTAACACCTAATACCATAACCATGTCAACTGACAAGGGGCAACAAATAGCAACAAAGAAAAAACAACATAAATATCTGAGTTGGTACGACAGGCAAGTTGGAGATGTTTGGCCTGTTTTTTGCAAACCTTTTGTCAGTTCACCATGGTCCACTGTTTAGTGAATAGACAAACCCAGTTACCTACTGTGCACAAGAGCAAAGTCACTTAGAGTCCACACAATGTATTCAATTTGAGGAGCACCGGAAGTGACTAAATAAAACAAAACTTTATATCCTCAGTGTCTATATAATCAGTGTTGCCACACCTGCAGTAAACATGCAGAGTAATCCCTGGGGAGGGCTTGAGTAAAAAAAAAAAAAATTTTTCAATTTTTCAATCAAATCACACTGGGAAAAAAGCCTGTGCATTATACAAGCAGTAATCTTCAACTTGCACCAAAGTGAGTTTGGGGACTAGACTGTCCCTTTAACTGTAACTTTTCACCACATTAGATACCATTATTATAGTTCCTACATTGAGTATACTCAAAGGAGAGGGAGAGGAGAAATAATACCATATTTATTGTGTTGGCAGTGCAACCACAGCCTAAAGCATTACCAGTTTTTATATAAATGTTCCCACATTAGGTATCATCCATATAATGGCTCTTAAATAGATAGATATTCACACTGTTACCCAAAATCAGTTTATTGGCTTTCACTGCTGGAATGGAAAAAGACACGACGTGCCTAAATATTACCCCTCAACATTTAGACAGGTCCACTGCTAGGTAGAAATTCTATTTTGGAACATGAGTTTTAAAACATTGTAAAGTCGTTAGTTTAAAGGGACACTACCATTTACATAAGATGTAATTATGTAACTTGGTCATTTAAAGCAAACACTTATATAAATCATATGCCACTGTTTTTTTTAATATGATTGAGATATTTGCATATAAAAGGGGGGGGGGGATTAGGTGTTTATCTCCTGGCTCCATTTTGTGAATATTTCCCATTAATCCAAAATATTCCAGCCAGTAACACTTTACAACTGTGGCCAAAGACTGCATGATGATGTCCCCTGATTTCTTATTGGCTCCTGTGTATCATAGTGGGCAGGACTAGGTGGCTGTGTACAACTTTTCTTTACCTGTCTTCCAACACAAAGAGGTGTTAACCTGATCATAACTCCACCCGATTGTGATGTAATAGTTACATTACCATCCCATTCAATGAAAGTCTATGATCGGTATTCAGACTTACAGACTACATTTTGTGTCCCCAGCCCCAAAGTGAGAAGTCACTAGGGGATGGCTCCCAAAAACACTATATTTCACAAAATGGTGGCACCCAGTCACACTTGTTTAGTTACATGTTTTATTAAATACAGTCACATTGCAAAAACAAAAGACATATCTGAAATCAACAACACAAAATAAAAAAAATATAACCTTTTCATTTTTTGGTGGGAATGTCCCTTTAAGTCAGTATGCATTTTTTTTTTAAATGTTGTTGTAAGTGGTCACTGACATCCTGCAGATGCACAGTGGGTATCCCCATACATCTGTAAAGGCATCTTCTTATTGACTCCAGGAGATGGGCAGAGAGGAAGAGAACATCTATACCCACAGGAAAGCCTTCAAAAGGTATGTTTTTAAGGTAAGTAAGCAAAACTAAGAATATAAAAATAAGTTAAAAAAATATTTTTAAAGTGTCAGCCTCAATTTGCATTTATGTGTGCACTTTTTTTTTTCTTTCAGACTCGTTATCCTTGAAAATTATGTGATGCATTGCTATAAACTTGTTTATTTTATTTTTTAACTGAATCTAAATATCGAGTTTTTATGATTTATCGATTTATATAAATTTGTTTTTGGTGACAGTTCCACTTGATGGGCATGAACAATATAAAATCTAGAACTGATGTCCTATATCAATCAGTTTAATGGTATGCTTTACATTGGGTTAGCAAAACTCATTTACAAAATGAATCATTTGAACTCGTAATGTTACGATTTATGTGAATCAAATGAATGATATACAGCCTTAATGCATTAGTATAACAACATATTTGCAAAAAAGTTCCAGTTGTAAATATACAAGTTAAATGCCAAGTAGCCAAATTCTTTTGACAGTTGCAATGGACAGTGAATACATACCAACAGGTTGTAATTGGGAACAATAGATTAACATCTAAATATACATGTCGAGCCCTGCAAACAAATTCAGAAAATGCTCTTCAGAGCCGGTAACCCATTCATATTCTGCAGATTTGAGTCTCTAGTAAATTTGCCTGAGGCACTGAAATTGTTTTTGGAATTTACGAGAAGTTGATTTAGATTGGGGGAAAAAGAAGAACAGCAAATTTGATCCTCTTGGACTTTTTGTCAGTTGCAACTTCTTAAGTGCCTCAGGCTAAATTAGTGTGTAAATTACAATGTAAAGCCTCCTGTCAGGTTAACATGATTTTTACCATATGTGTCATTAACTCAGGTTGCACACTTTATGATGCTGGGTCGGGATATTCTCCTGAGCACCACTCCCAGTACTTACCATAATATTATATAGATACAAGGATGTGCAAATACCCTGAACTGCAAATTACAACATGTAGTACATGCGTTATGCCTTCCCACCGACCCTAAACCATTGGCATGAATAATGTCTACATGCGTGTGTATAACATGTCTATTGGTTGCATAAAGTCTACAAGGTTTTATTACAACTGATTTACATCTATAATGGGATTATATAGTGTGTTTAAACTAGTGATGTATAAAGCATGGAGTACATATTTCTGGGGCATTCACAAATATTGTATAGCAAAGCAAGAGATAATATAGGACAAAATCCGGCATTTCATAGTACAGACTACCAGCACCTACTGTATGTTGTGTGTGTACTATGAGTGTATATAGGATAATGTATTACGTTAGGCACGTAGCCATCTTTTTGTTTGTGCCTGTCTGAATGCCTGTTATTTGATCTTATGGTCTATGGACTTTGCAATAAAACGTTGGATTATTATTACTCCATCTCTCCTCCATCTTTAGCGGTTTCAGCTGGTGGTTTCTTTTTTGTGTGTGTGTATGTATGGATTATATACCATATGGATTTTCTTCATACATTTGTATGCAAAGGAAAATATGAACAATGTACAGATTGTTAAACGCTACCCGATTCATCAAACACAGTTTGATGCCTAGAGTTTCCTCTTAACATAACACTGCGATATATCTGCTATATTAAGATAACTAATATCATAATAATACGACAATAACAGGATTAGAAACAATTGCCCATATATTGTGCATTTATGTTTGAGCCTTTGAAGGCACACAATCATTTTTGTTAATCATTACAAATGAATAGTATCTATTTTAAAATCTATAGAAAAAAATTGGTACTTTTTCTCTTCTCTTGAATAATACGTAAATAAATGTGGGTTTTTGTTCAAAAATGATTCACATAAAGTAACCAACTGGGGATTTCTATGAGGATATTTGTAAGACGTAAAGAAAATAGTTCTGATTAATTTCTTATTAAAGGAATAACATAATCCCAACATAATTGTGCCTTTGCATCTTTTGCCTTGCATTACTTATTGGAACTCAACACCTGCCTAATTCCAAACCACGGAATTCCAATTGGGTTTTTTTGTAGTCAGTTTGAATTGTCCTATTTGCCTATAGGGTTATTCTTCAGTGAGCAGACAATAAAAAAGTATTCCTGTGGGATTACTAGGAACAGGACATTGCTTACTCACATATGAAAAGGTCATGCTTGCACTGTTATTGTTTAAAATGAATTATATGCCCACAATAAAAATAACACACTGACAAATATATGAAATTCTGCTTTAAATAGACATAAATCAAATTATGTCACAGACACACAATACGCCATGTCTCATTTAGTTCAATATGTCAGTCATTTTATTGGATGCTGTATCAGCTGTTCAACATTGATCATAATTGTGACTGATTCCTAATGATTGAGGTATTTGGGGAGTTTTTTTAATAGCTTATCAATGTTAATATTATCTTCCACTTTTCTACAACTCAGTAAGTCAACAGAATTTCAGCATATGAGTGTGATATATTTTAAAAAATAAATATTATAGAAACACGGAGTGCCTCGGCAGATCCATTTGGCCCATCTAGTCTGCCCAATTTTCTAAATACTTTAATTAGTCCTTGGCCTTATCTAGGATAGCCTTGTGCCTATTCCATGCATGCTTAAACACCTTCACTGTGTTAACCTCTACCATTTCTGCTTGAAGACTATGCCATGCATCCACTACCCTATCAGCAAAGTAATACTTCCTGATATTACTTTTAAACTCCTTCTAATTTAAGACTATGTCTTCTTGATGTGGTAGTTTCTTATTTCAAATATACACTCATCCTTTACTGTGTTGATTCCCTTTATGTTTTTAAATGTTTCTATCATATCCCCTCTGCCACATCTTTCTTCCAAGCAATACATGTTAAGATCCTTTAACCTTTCCAGGTAAGTTTTATTCTGCAGTCCATGAACCACTGTAGTAGCCCTTCTCTGAACTCTCGCCAAAGTATCTATATCCTTCTAGAGATGCATACAATACTCCAAGTGAGGCCTCACCAGTGCTCTGTACAACGGCCTGAGCACTTCCCTCTTTCTACTGCTAATACCTTGCCAGCATTCTGCTAGCATTTCCTGCTGCTCCATTACATTGTCTACCTACCTTTAAGTCCTCTGAAATAATTACCCTTAAATCCTTTTCCTCAGATGTTGAGTTTAGGACTCTATCAAATATTTTATACTCTGCACTTGGGTTTTTACTCCCAAGGTGCATTATCTTGCAATTATCCACATTAAATGTCAGTTGCCACAGCTCTGACCAATTTTCTAGTTTACCTAAATCATGTGCCATTTGGCTTATCCCTCCATGAACATCAACCCGGATGCAAATCGTATCATCATCAAAGAGAAATACCTTACCATGAAGACCTTTTGCAATATCAAAAATTAAAATATTAAAGAGAATGGATCCCAGTACAGATCCCCGAGGCACCCTCTGTTGTCTGTCGCTAAGCCACTGTCTAATCCTTTCAACAATGTTGGAATCCAAACTCAAAGATTACAGTTTATTGATATGTCTTCTATGTCAAAAACTTTACTGAAATCTAGGTAAATAATGTCTACTACAGGTATAGCTTGGAATAAAAATGAGACAGAAGGGATATGATCCAAACATTTATATTCATAAAGTTTATCCATATAGTAAAGAAGGAGAGTATATTTAAAAGAAGAAAAATTAAACTAAGTAATATCAGGAAGTTATGGAACTTTACTGAGAGGGTAATAGATGAATGGAATAGCCTTCCAGCAGAAGGCATTTAAGCATGCATGAGATAGGCATAAACCTATCCTTGATATAAGATAAGGCCAGGGACTAATGAAAGTATTCAGATTATTTTTAATTAGACAGAAATTGGACAGACTAGATGGGCCAAATTCTTATCTACTGACACGTTTCTGTTACCTCACCACCATGATCTATTATTTTACACTGGCCTGAAACCAATTTTTTTTACCGGCTTTCTGGTAAAATACCATCTAGGTGGTAACCCATATCATTCTACGTGTCCTGCCTTTTCCTACCTGTCCTGCTTTCCTTCATGTGCTATTTTTTTCCTTTGATTATACAGGTAGGGCTGAAACCAGAGGCAGCTTTTTTGTTATTGCCAACCACTAATAAGAATATATTCCCTTATTGGACAGAGGGCTTTAGGTGTTTAGGCCAGATTCATTGTAGCTGTTAGTGTGTGTTGATAAGGATTCCAAATAATAACAGGTGTAATGTTACCTATATAAAAGGATCAGTTTAAATTACCCTCTGCAACCTGGTGGTTCTAATGAAACACTAAAAGGTGAGTTGAAGTGGAATAAACATTTCTTCTCACCAGAAAGATGTGTTTTAAATGTGTCTGTGACATCAGCCTTTGAGAAAGTCCTGGTGGAGAAGATGCACAAGGCAGTCCGTGATTCTACTGTTGGTGCTCATCTACATTTCCGGGTTTATACTAGTAAGGATGGAGGAGTTCTTCTTTTTCATCCATCCTGTTGGCATCATATACCAGCCACATGAATTTGCATGGAGCTGTGGAGATGTCTGTTTGCTTTTGGTTGCAGTATGTAGGCTTTCAGCACATATGAGTTTGCTGCCTGCCTACCTTTGTCTTTATTAAAGCTTGTCACTAAATGCTGTATTCATACTATTTCATTAGGCTACTTTTTTACCATTCGGATTGCTCCATAGGGGCTTTTCCCTCCAGTGAGCCCTCACACCTATTTCAGCTGTTCATTATTGTATATATTCCTGCTCCAGTGTTTTCAGGCTGGAAATATCAATTTATTTATTTTATGAAATATTTTTTGTTCGTTATTTTTTTGAATTGTTTGGGAGTTTGAGAATTTTCTATTATTTGGGTTTTTATATTTATGTGTTTTCAGATTTAGCTGAAGTATATGCAAATTAACTGCTTTTCAATAGGAAATGTGTCATTTGCATATTAAGCCACAAATTATTTCATAAACGTGAGACTCCACAGACACATTTAAAGCACATTTTTCTCCAAATTTAGGCATTGGCTTGTAATTTTACTAACACAATGTATAGATCATTTTCAGTAAAAAAAAAAAAAAAAAATCTACATTCTACATCAAAATAAAAACAATATTTAGGTGATATTGTTGGTGAAATTAGGTCTTATATTACTTCAAATCACTTGCACTTCACTTTTAGTGAATAGCTCCCAGAGGTTGTTTTTGTTTTATAAAACTATTGGGGTTATTCAGTAAAAGGTGAGTTGAGGTGACATGATGTGAGATGAGCATTTCATCTCACGAAATTATCAATACATTGTGCTTAGTGGGGGAAACTCACCAGGTTTTTTCCCTGCACAATGAATAGATAAATTCCTTTTTAATCTTACCATAACTCACCTCAACTCACCTTTTAGTGAATACCCCCCAACGGGTAATAATTTAGGATACAGATGTGTGTATTTATCAGTAAGTCCAGTTGATATCTTGGTTTGAAGACTTTTATACAGTGATACAGTTCAGCTTGAAACTGATGATATTTTAATGAGACTTAATAGTTTTATAAAAGCATTGAACACACCATGGCTGTACCAGCATTGCATTTGTATTACTTTAATAGAAACTAACTGCTTAAAATTTCTTTGGATTGAGGTCTGCAGAACAATTAAACATATCATGCTCACCTAGTTGATGAAAATAGGTTGAAACGATATGAAATCTAATAAACAGCCGCAGGCTAGCGATCTCCACCTTGACCTCCTTCTACCTAAAGAACACGGTAAAACATATTGAAACTTTGTTGTTTGGTACAGTAGGGGAATGAAGTGAATTGATTCCTTGTGATTATGATCTACAGTGGGGTAAGGCTACTCCTTATTATGCAGATTAGTGAAGCTCTCAGTTCCAGCATATTGTACAGATGCAGGGGAGCAGCTGCTACTGCAGATGGTAGGTATAGAGCTCCATTAGTATGTATCTATTGTCTGATGCAGCCGTGACTGGGGGATTGACAAACTAGAAAGAGGAATTGTTATGCAGTGAAATAAAACCAGAGAGCACATATATTTAAACCCATGCTCAGGAGACATATTTACTCAGCAGGGTAGCCGGCTATCAAATTAAAAATGTACCCTATATAAGAATGTTCATATGTCACCATTAAGCTTGTGTATTTTTAAAGAGATTACCTATTAAAACTAAGCCTTATAAATCAACTTCTTCTAAGTTAAGTATTTAGATTAACATATCAGAGGTTAATACAGATTTTTTTTTTTTTTAAGGTTTGTACAGATCCAGTTTTATGTAATTTGCGGTTAACGCTGTGACTATCTTGGGAGAGAAAAATCCATTTTCGTTTTTAGGAATTCTAATGACATATTTTATTATATAAGGAAAATCACAAAAATGATTTTAGCATCAACTAGAATATGCCAGTAAAGGGAATTATAATACATCTTTAGAATTTAGTCTAAACAGCTGTTCAGTGCCTTCACTAACTAATTCTGAGATTGTGGTTGATCGGAATCTCCCATTGAGTCATTCAGGTAACAGCAGCTGAGTTAGACTCAACTCGGTGAAAAAAATTTCAGAACCAGCTGTACAATGGACACTACAGCTTCATTTGTGGTTATAAAGTAGTAATAACAATGGTGTGAATACATGTATGCCATACAATGTGCAATATATCATTTTTTACTTTTTTTTGTATTTATTCTTTATTCATTTTCTTATATTGTAACATATAAACACATAAAATATAGGATATATATAGAAAGATATTTTTAACAAAAAGAAGTGCAGTGCATTATTATCCAAAAGTTATTCAGTATACTGTTTTTTATTCTTTAGTGGACATAGTCTAACCTTATACCAATTTTTTTCTTTGTCTCCACTCTTATTCTTACATATACTTTTGTTAGACCATACAAAAATTAAATAAATATTTAAAAGTGCACCAAATACCTTCAACACACTACATACAGGGGGTAGCGCCCGAGTCCTTATTTTTTTTTTTGTAAATCATATTTTATTATTTTCAAGAACACATAACATTACACAATACAGATAATAATAAGACATTTAGTGGGGGAAAGAAAAAAAATAGTGATAAAATAAAGAGAAAGAGAAAAAAAATAAGGGGGGGGGGGGAGGTGGCCACCTTAGGGTTACAAAAGATATAACAGTGAATGTTAGGAGCGCCCGAGTCCTGACCAACTAATTTCTTTTTCTTATATTGCACAAAAGTCAAAGTTTAATTTTAGTAGTATGCCGAGGTTGCTAACAATCCTCTATTCCTCAGGATGGTATGCTAGCCAGTTAGCCCATCTTCGTTCAAATGAATTACCATTACCCAGGGAGTATGCCATATTTTTCTCCATTTTGTATTGATATTGAATTTGGGATATGTTTTGAGACCATGTTGGTATATTCGTAGTTCTCCATAATCGGGAGATTACCATTATAGTTGCCAACATTATATGAATGAGGATATAGTTTTTATCAAAATGTACTCTTTTGTCCAGCATATGGAATAAAGCCGTTTCAAGTGACATTACAAGACATTCTCCTATCACTATTGCTGTTTCCCTAAATACTGATTTCCATATTGTCTCAATCATTCTACACTCCCACCACCTTCTTCTCTGTTACACCTCCATCATACAATAGGGTTAATTGTATTTAGTTTGTTCATGATTTTAGGGACCAGATACCATCTGTATATTATTTTGTAATGTAGTTCCACTAGGTTGAGGCATTTTAATGATTTCTTAACTTCGTTAATAGTGTTGAACCATTGTCTATCATTTATGGGGGGGTTTAAATCGTTGTCCCATGAAATCCATGCTTTGGATCTCATGTTTTTTTCTTTTATCCCTAGCATAGTATATAACCTTGGTAGGATTTTTCCTTTTGTCTTTTTTCCAAATATTTCTTCTACATCTCTCTCAAGTTCATCTTCACCCCCAATTCAGTACTGTGTCTTTAGATATAAAGTTTTGGATTCTTAAATAATAAAAGATCTCACTATTAGGGAGATCTAAATCTTTTTGGAGTTAGGGAAAATACTTAATAATCCCCCCGGGAGCTATGTCTAATACTACAATATCTTCCCTGGTTTTCATTTTTTTCAATATTATATTTTAAAATTTCTAATAGTAGGTTTATGTGGATCTTTTTATTTATACTATTCTGTTGTTTAAAGCATTTCCACTTTTGTAGTAAGAATTCCACATGCATTGGTATCTGCTGTCCACTCGTGATTTTGTTTAGTTCGTTTTTAGACCATAAGCTCATCACTATATTATCCAGACCCATTAGGTCTGCCTCTATCTTGTACCATGGTTCTAACATTTCTTCTCTCCTTTGCCACTTTTGAATATGGTACAAAATATTCAACTCATAAAACTTCTTTATATTTGGAACCCCTAGTCCTCCCACTTTTGTAGATTTCATCATTTGTTCTGTACTTATTCTGTGTTTTTTCCCAGCCCAAATATATTGAAGCAGGAGTTTCTGTAAATTTTGAATTTTCTTTATCGGAATATATAGCGGGAGCATTCTAAGGAGATAGGTCCAGCGTGGGAGAACATATCCCCTTACAGTATTTCACCTGCCCATCCAGGATCTGTCCAGATTTTTCCATTGTTTGTTTAGTTTGTTTTTTGTATCCTCAAATATATTTTCAAAGTTTTTTTTTTCATTATGTCTGCCGTTTTTTGATACAATACAAATTCCCAAAACATTTATTTCCTCTCTGGACCAGTCAAAGGCATATTCCTCAAGCAGACTTTCCCTTGTAAATATGCACCATATCGTAGTCTGTGCTACTCCTCCTTCTGAGTTCTCCTCGAAATATCTCTCAACTATTTCTGCTAGGTAATCAATATTTTTTTTATTCTTTATTAGGTTATCATTCAGCCTCCATGTTGTACTAGTTTGTTGTCTGTTTTCTGCAAATTCTAGCTGAACTGCTGAGTGTTCAGTCCACGCAACTTCTCTGACTTAACTTTTTTTTACAGCACTGCAATGCGTGTGGATTCGTTAGGAAATAATCAAAGCGGGAAAATTACATATGGGGAAATTTTAAAAAAGTATAATCCCTTTCATTTGGATTCATTGTCCTCCATATGTCATATAAGTTATTATTAGCCATAAACTTTTGGAACTTTGCAGCTTTAATTTTAGTTAATTTGTCCATTTTTTGACCACTTTGTAGATTTTTATATGTGGTCTCATCTGAGACACAGTTAAAATCGCCCTCCATTAGTATCCAATGGAAAGAGGAAAAAACTGTATTCACAGGAGAATCCACCGGGCTTCAACTGAGACCAGAGCAAAATAATCCAGCTCTGAAGGGGTGTTGTTCAGGTAGTGCTTCCAAACAGGTGCTTCCCAAATATGCCGACCCAGCACAGCACAATTAGGAAGATGAATGAATGGGAAAAACTAATTTAATGGCATAAAAAATAATATAAAGTAAATACAGCAAGGTAGTGGGAAAAAGACTTGACGCGTTTTCGCGTGACTAGCACGCTTTATCATAAGACTTCCCCTGAATCAGATTTACCACTTTATTTATAACTTTGTTTAGAAAAGCCACCGGGGACTCATTGTGTGGGTATATATTTAAAAGGGAGAATATCTGTTCATTGATTGTACATATTAAAAGGGAATATTTACTAAAATATATCTATTTTTAAAGACGCAAAACAGACTGGCTGTACTTACAAATTAAAAAAATTGGCAGAATTGTACAACCTCAATATGCATTTAATAAATTATTGGAAAAAATGCTTGCTAATATTAAGAAAGCAAAATGTGTTCATACTTGCCATGTGAACAATCCCTCTAGGATTATTTCCACATCCAGACCAAACTTTTTCATAGGTCTTTAGAATTAGAAAAAAAGGGAAGGGTTATATGTTGGCTTTTTAAAAAGGGTTTATTTGACCAGAACAATTAATTATCTTTTAAAAGGGTAAGCTTAACCCCTTAATGTCTACTTTTTCCCCACATCTTACCTTTGGTGACATGAGCTGTTTTAACTTTTCTGTGGTGTTTGTGGTTAGCTGTAATGTTCTTCTTTATCATTTACTGTAACCAATTATGTGTCGTTTTTATTGGTATAAGAAGGGCTTTCTTTAGATACAACTATTTTCATTATACTAAATAATTTACTACAAAAACAATAATAAAATGATGAAAATCTTTTAAAACCACACTTTTTCTAACTTTGACCTGGGAAAAAAACAACCCTGTCTTACGTATTTTTCTATTATTTTTTGCAAGTTATTTGGCAATAACCATAAGTAGCGTTTTTTGTTTCCTAACCATTTTTTGGTAACATTTTGACATTTTGACCCCAATCCTGACCATAACACTAGCACTAACCCTTATTCTAACCCTAATAACTAGCTAACCCTAATAACTATAACCCTAGCTCTAAAACTAATTTAGCATTTCAGTTGTACTGTCTTGCAATTTTGCTGACTGCCTTCACTGGCAGTTTAGCAACAGCAACAGAGTGACGTCCGTGAGAACTGCTCACTTCCGAAGCTCTTGCCCACAAGACGACAACTTCAAAGGAGAGAAGGCGGGCACCGTATTGGACAGCAGCATGCTCCTCAAGATCCTCTCCAATGTGGTGCTGGCATTAGCTTCATGGATCAATCGCAGAGGGAATTTCAGAACAAATTTTGGTGTTGTTTAATGCCTCCCTGCAACACCACCTGAGCCTTGTTAGCGAACATTGATCGCTAACACCACTCATTCCAACGCAGGGTTGCCAGGCACGTCTTATATCGGCAACAGAGTTGCTGCCTGGACGTGCATGGCCTGTCCAATGTCCAAAGAGGTGGCCCCTTGCCTTGAGCACTCAACAACTGCAAAGCCACTTACACATCTTCCTTGTGGTATTCAGGGTTGTTGATATGAGATCCGGCGCAGCGGCCATGAAGGAATTTGACGTCTCCAGACGGGATCACCTTTCACCTAGTTGGTCTCTCCGCCATTATGGAGACTTCCTCCTTGGACTGAACAAGCCTTTTTTTTGGGGGGAGGACCGCATTCAAGTAATTTAGGACTGGGTGAGCCAGTTCCATTTGACAACATTATACAAGCAGACTTATTCTGTGTTTGCTGACTTTTTTAGCTCAGTGTGTGTACTTGCAATAGACAAGATAAGCTTCACTAACTCATTTCACTGCTACGAAGCACTGTTTACCACGGCACTCACCCAAACTATATTATATGGACAAGATATTATTTATTGTGACATATATGGACATATTTACAACCAGCTTCAGATATATATCTTTTTCTTGTTTTCTCTAGAGTTTGGATATTACTCTCTTTTATATCTATGGTTTTTGGAAATTGTATTTTTGCTCATACACTTGAACATGCAATGTTGTACTTACAGGAGACTCACATGTTTTATGTATACACATTTGTTGTCACACCTTATTGTGGTATTGTGGTTCTTGCACATCCAGTGGATTATAGTTCTATGGCCCTGACCCCCCCCCCCCCCCCCCCCCCCCCACACACACTTTTTAAATTTGTTTTCATTGAAAAAATGTACTTTTTTTGATTAGATATTTCTATTGCATAATTTGTTATTAATATATTAATTTGCATATCTGCATGTCTAAAACTTGCATAAGTCATAAAGATAAAATAGCCATTGTTTTTACTTTTCCAATAAAAACCTGCATATAAAGCAATGGTATTGAGAGAGAAAACAGTTCTACAATATAATCCAACTTGTATGAATTATCGGGGTCAAATATTTGAGTGATATTCCATTCACTATAAAGCCCCTGGTCACAATGTGGTGGTCTGTCAAGAATACGTTTCCAATGTAATAACTTGTTGGTGTAATAAAAATATATTAATTATCTTCAGGTGTAAGGGGGCCAGAGTATATTTGTGGTCTATTTGGCCACAAATATGGTTCTGTTCAACTATGGTGACTGCAGACAGTCTGGCTTCAGTGAACTCCTTAACGTGTAGGGATCAAAAATATCACTGGGGAGAACAGGCAAGAACAGGGCATAGTGGAACACCACAATATACACATATATAAGTGAGAACATTAAAGTTTTAAACAGCTGCAGGGCTGAATATGCAAAACTTGGGGCCCAGAACTATTCTATTTCAGAACGCCCTGGGTTCATATCTTCCGATGTAGAGATTTGAACACAGTGTCTAGGCAGTTGGGGAATATCTAGTGCTAGATTTGGGGGAGTCTTCAATCTCAATAGATAGATTACTGTTTGCAGTTTTTGAAAACCACGAGGGAATTAGTTACTCCTCAATTGTATTTGATGTCCAAGGACCTCAAATAAGATTCCATAGTATCCATCATGCAGATGGTGCATCTCACACTACACCAGCATCCAATGAGGGAAGACAGTGCAAGCTCTCCAGACGTGTAGATGATCTTGCTAGGGTCCTCTGCATGGGACACCCTGACTTGGCTGTTTGTGCGTGTGATGCAAGGACAAAGCAATTCAAAGTTAGTTTTTTGTTTTTGAAAAGTCCATGTGCTCTTTTAATGTGTTTAATTGACCATTACAGTTACACTTGAGTAAGTTGCTGTCCCTTTACACAGTTACACTTGAGTAAGTTGCTATCCCTTTATGAGAGTTATATAATGAACAAGTGCAATACACACTACTGTGTAAAATGCACTTAAAACTACTTAGAAATGTATCCCCACCTGTAGATGGAATGATCAGCCTCTCCTGTTGAGAGCTCAATGTTAATATTCCAGTTCTTTCTCTGTAAGTTGGAAGACCGTACATAGCTTCTATGTAGCTTCCATGTAGAAGTGGATAGGGCACTTGCAGAAGCATTCAGTGTCCACATACTTTTATAACCTGCTATAGCAGGAGAAATAAATCCGTTACACTTTCTTTTGCAGATTTTAGAGATACAAAGAGTTGAGGATAAAACTTTGTTTAATTTTTTTTATCTAAAAAAAAGTTTCGGACACACTAGGTGGAACTCCCTATTTAATACACAACTTAATTTGGAGCTATAGCATAAAGTACATAATTATATTCTCAAATTAAACATACTTCATATTAATCAACTCATATATTAGACATAAAAAGAAACCTTTTTATTTGTTGACACTCAGCATGACTAGATCGTCAGTGGGTTGTTCCGACTCCTTGCTGAAACATCATTGTGTCTTTTATCAATATTACGTTCTATTTGCTATTATATTTGTGGATAGTATCTTTAGTAGTGTGTTTCCTTTGGTATTTTTAATACGCTCTATATAGTACCCCAAATTGATTTTTATTAAATGAGGAAGCTGAAATTTGTATATTCTTATCAATCAATATTCCTCTTATTAAATTCTATCTAACCCATCACTTATCCCCTTCTTTCCGCCTCCCTCCTCTCCCCATAACCATACAATTATTTGCTGCCATTGTAGTATTGGACAAACAAACAAATAGATAAAAAAAACTTAAAGGGACTGTGTCCCCTAAATAATGCTAATACTGTGACGGTAGAGAATTAAAAAATGATTGATATGATCTATACATCGGGTTAGCAGAATAACAAGCAAATTCCTAAATTAGGTGAAAAATATGGTTTAATTGTGTCTCTGGTGAGCCCTGTTTATGATATCACATGCGGCTTGATATGCAAATTAATAATTTCCTATTAAAAACCAGTTCATTTGCATATCAAGGACAGAGGTAATGTCATAAGAAGGAGTCTCCACAGACATTTAACTATATTTTCCTCCTAATTTAGGCATTTGCTATTCTTATATAAGCACCCCAAATCCCCATTTAAAAAAAAAAAAACAGTGTGTCTGAGACATACAAACAGTGTCACATAGCTTCCCTAAGTATACAGTGTGCCAGAGACATACACTTGGTGCAGAATACCTTTCCTAAGTATACAGTGTGTTAAAGACATAAGCACGGTGGCGCATATCTTCCCGATCTCTCATAGCACTCTGTGTCTCTTTCCTCCATCACCTCCTTTTCTGTATCTCTCTCCCATGCCCCCCTTGTCTGTCTCTCCCCAATCTCCTAATGTATGTTTCTCACCCATCCCCCATGTTATCTCCCCCCCATTCCTCCTTGTCTGTGTTTTATCCCCCATTAATCCTTTTTCTGCCTCTTTAATCATATTGCCTCCTTGTCTGTCTCTCTCCCCCATGTCTATCCTTGTCTGTCTGTTTCAAATCTCATCATGTATGTGTTACTCTCTTAATGCCCCCTTATCTGTCTCTCTCCCCTATATCCACTTGTCTCTCCCCCCTCTTACCCCCATTCTCTGTCTCCTTCCCTCCATACCCCCCTTCTCTATCTTTCAATACCATCTTGCCTCCTCCCTCTCCCATATATATCTCCTCCACTACCAGTGTCTGCCTTCCACCCCTCCCAATAATCTCTTACCTGCTGCCCCCTCCACCATTGTTTAATTGTTTAAGAGCCACCTACCTCCCTATTTGTACGTCACTGTAGACATCTCTGTTACTTTAAGAAGCTTTCTTCAAAAAAGGTTTGCTGAGAACCTGCGCTCAAATAAGGTTTCTCGAAGACATTAAGGTAATTATTGTACATGCCTCTGGATCTTGGTTACAATATTTTCATGCTAAGAAGGAATTGACCATAAAAGTTAATGCTCCTTGATTTGGATTAAGTGCTGAGCTAATGCACAAAGGCAGGTCTGTTGCTTATACATCCAAATCAATGAATTCTATGCCAGCCTGTTACACCCAAGAAGAAAATGCTGGGCTTTGCAAATCAATGTAAACCAATGTCACTGGTGCATTGGAAACAAGTATTGGAGTCAAGATGATACCTTTGGTGACTAAGATTGTAATTGGGGAAACCAGATGGGCCAAATGGTTCTAATCTGCTGACACATTCTATGTTTCAAGACCGTTTTGGTGTCTTATTAAGAAAAGAGACCAAATTGTTTGAATAAAGCAACACAAATCATGTTAGTATAATTACATGTTCCTGATATTACAGTGGATAGATCATGCCAGTTAATACATGTATGCTTACTGTAAATGTGTACGTCATCTTTTTTTAAAGACCCACTGAACTTTAAAAAATATTTTCCTTCTATGGTACACTTAAAATTTATTTTCACAGACAGCATACATTGAGGGTGATGTAACCTTTATATCAGTGAAAAAGTGTGTATAAGCACCCATGGCTAGGGTTGCCACCTGGCCGGTATTTTACTGGCAGGCCGGTAAAAAAAATTGGCTTGAGGCCAATGTTAAGTCTATGGAGGCAGTAGCATGGCCGGTATTTTTTTGTAGAAAAGGTGGCATCCCTACCCATGGCAGCTAATATCTGTACGTGAATATCAGCATACTGCTGACAGCCAATCAGCTGGTCACACCAGCAAAAAGGATCTTTATCTCACTTCTCCTGCAAGGAGAGGCCCTTTTTTTAATTAAATTAATAGTGAAGCAAGTTAGCATTGACTGAGCACTAAGTGTTAAACATTTATGCCACAAGTTGCCATATTGTATGCAAATTAAACTCATTGTAAAATAACTAGGGTTTTTTTTTTTTTTTTTAAAAAGCAAAAAGTTAATTTTAAATCATGCCTGAATGCGACACATCAGGGTTTGAAATCTTGTGTTCATATATTCGTCAGTTACTCAATAAATAAATCAGCCTCGTTTCCATGGTTAGCAGAGTATGACTTCTACCCTACAAATATGCTGAAAAAGGAATTGGAGGTGCGTAGATGATAATGCATTATCAATTGGAAAGCATTCAGTAGTTATACACTGTGAAACGATCACATACAATGAACCTCAGATTTGCAAATCATTGTGCTAGATGAACTGAAACACTTAGCAAGGACAGTGTTCTAAACTAGTTAACCAGGTCCTCCTGACAAACAAAGTGTGAGGAACAAGCATGTATCCATAAAAAGTAATGCAATATACATAGGTTTACTCCTGTGTACAGCTTCTCACTGATGTCTCTGAATTTAGGGGCCCCCGTAAAATTATT
The DNA here is from genome assembly GCA_036172795.1 of Pelodytes ibericus. NCBI lineage: Eukaryota > Metazoa > Chordata > Amphibia > Anura > Pelodytidae > Pelodytes > Pelodytes ibericus. Next base: position 28,188,498 of record CM069864.1, read on the forward strand.
TTCAGTGTAAACTTATAGAAGAACTGTAATTTAACCCGTTCTGACAAAAGAACGTATATAAATATATTATATATATATATATATATACACACACGCACGCGCGCTCGCGCACACACACACACACTCTTTCACTAGAATAGTCCTTCAGCCAACTCCTGGAAAAAGATACTTACTCAAAACATGGCTGAATTCCGGAAACCTGCTCAGAGCACTTCCAGGGCATCCGACCTCTGTAATAATGAGTTACAGAGATCGAATGCCACATGGCATTATCCCAAGGGGTTTAACTTACAAATAAGTGTAATATGAAAAAAAGTGGACTTCCCCTTTAAAGTGAACCAGACAGCTAAGAGCCTGTTATATATAAATCATCACAGCATAACGTACATGTTGTATTACCACATACAAAATAATAATAATAATGAGCAACACAACATTTATTGTAAATACACAAACAAATATGTTTCCATCAAAGTATTTTTTATTTATTTTTTTTACTTTTAAATGCACATTCAAGTATGGCAATCACATAATTATAAAATTATGCACTTTGATAATTTATAACGTACCATGCAAGCAACTACACAATAAAACAATTTAGTTAGTAACCTAGCTTTTCTAAAATGCCATTTAAATCTGACTGTAGAAACGCTGTTCAGTTTAACTATCCAACCGCGCCAGTTTTAGATGCGGATATCACTTCTCAAAAACCAGTAACATTTGACTTGTCCAAGAAAATGAATATAAACCACTTTGCAAGCTACCTAACTTATCATGTCTGTAACTGTATGGTGAATATTGAAAAATAATCTTAAAATTGCAAATGCATTCGGCCAGCAAACTGATTGTCATTACATGATGTCTGAAAGGATTTATATTTTATTTCCCACAAGTCATTTATCACACACTTTGGGGCTGCAAATTCCCATGCACAGATATTAACCAGATTAATTTACCTGGTATGCTTTTACTGGATATATAAAAAGAAAACATTGTATCTAGTTAAACCAGGACAGAGTGATGCTTCTGGTAGACCTATCAGTTTATGGAAATCGGCATGCATATGTATTTTAGTCATCATCAGCATATAACTTAGGTCCCACCTGAATGAAGGCAATATTGTCATTGTATGTAAAAAATGATGGGGAACGAAAACAAAAACACCTTCTTGTGTACAGGAAGTTTGCACTACACTATAGAATTCATCAATGAATCCTTGAATACTCTGCTGTATTCCAAATGGTAAATCAGATACTCATACAACACAGCAAGCAAAACAAATTGAAAAGCTAAAGCATTTCTGCATCCACTTCGGTAAATTGTAGCTGTGGCAGTGAATATAAGCAACAGTTACAGTTTCAGAAAAGAGAGCAACACTTTACCATACTTGAACTTCGTGGCAATTTTGTGGTTAAAGTAATCGTGGGACCTTAGGCCACGTCTTTCGAGATGAAAATGGAGATGTGTGGGTGGAAAGTGGTAAGTTTAAGTCACGTAACAGTTTGTTTTGGAGGCTTAGATTCGTGGTTGTGTGTTTCCTGCATTGAAAACATAATCAGCTGAGCATTGGTGAATATACTTCCCAGATAAGCTAGGATAGCTCTTTGAACCACAGGTATATCCCGAGTGCAGTATTCATGGGTTTGCTGCCAAGTTTTTGACCATTGTGCAACTTCATCAGACCATCCGTTGCCATCATAGATAGACACAGACAGATATTTTATTTCTTTATTTTGAAAGTGTTTTACCAGGAAGAATACGCTGAGATTTCTTGCATTTTCAAGTATGTCCTGGGGTCCAAGTCCAGAGCCGTATTACACAGAGTTTCGCAGCCAGATAGCGCAGTGGTTGACCCAAATGCATTTTTACCCAGTTTTCCCTGGCTTTTGGTCACTCCTTCCCTACCACAGATCTGGATATGCAGAGGGGAGAGAAAGGCTGTGAAGGTGGAGACAGTGAAGGACTTTCCTCATACCAGTGTATACCTATGGTTTCTGGGTGTAAACCAAAATGTGGAGCATATCTGACCTTGTGGCTTTCTGTTCTAACCTCTTATTCCAGTCAGAACCTCATCTGAGGAAGATGGCTGCCTAGAAAACGTACTAGAGAAAACTTTTGAGGTGAAAAGTTGTGGAACCACAGCCGAGTTTTCACATCATAGCATGGTATTCTGGGTATAGGTAAGCAACTGAGGCCTACAATAGCTTCCTTTTTCCTCAGTATTCTTTCACTGAAAATATTGGAGAAAGGTTTGGGTTTGTACAGAAGTTACTCCACATGTGCAGTGCATTCCCATTACTCTCCAAAGAGATGTACAGGGGCATACAATGCACCTCTGATGTTGTGCACATTAGGAGTCCCCATTCAACTCAGAGAGGGCCTTGTAATTGGCATAAAACCTCCAAAAGGTGAGTATCAGAAGTAAATATCGCACTTGTAGCTTTAATAAATTATTAATAAAAATGTTGGCTTTAATATGCACTAAGCTTTTTTTTAAGGTTGAATGCAGTCCCCTTAAATGACCATTGTGCGTTCCATTTCGATGTTGCAATATGTCAGTACATAAAACAAGGAGCAACATTTGTGTGCCCCCCCCCCTCACTTTAATTAGTGCCAATGGAGGGGTTACTACATTTTTAGGTGTCCAAAAATGACCACCAGCAGGTTAAAAAGAAGGTGATAATAAAAAAAAATTAGGAAGGATTTTCAGCATTTATTTAAAAACCATTTTATTCATCTACTCTTTAGCAGATTCACAATGTATATATTTACAATTAAATATTAAAAATGCATAGATCTTTACATTAAAAAAGAGTAAAAATGCTTCTGAAGAGAAAATGCCTTACTGCATAGCATCGTCCAAAACCTCTTAGTTTAACTCCTTGTACAAAATAATGCAGTGTCTCTGTTACTAGACACAGGGGTATTGTTACCGCCTTGTGATGACCAAGAAGAATTACTAATTATGCAAATAGAACTAAAAAAAAGCACAAAATTCTATTTGAATTACTAAGATAACAGATGTTTGCTGGGCACAACCATGAAGTCTGCATACACAGTTATGCTAATTTGCCAGTGTTTCCTTTCAAGTTAGCTCTGAGTCATTAGAGCACACAGCTAGCAGGTCCTTCTGTCTAACTAATAATTGCCTATTATTGATATTAATTAACATTTTTTGCACCTTCCCCGAGTCTTGACCTGGTATCTGTTGGTAAGCCTAAACAGAGTGGCCTATTAAAAGGCAAAGTAGAGTGACCTATTACAGTCAAGAACTATTTATCACAAGGCAAACAAGGCCAATTAAATAGAGAGCCAGACAGTTGTCTTGATTTGCTGACTGTTCCTTGATTACTATTATAAATTGCTAATAAGGTAGAAAGTGCTAAGCAGTGCATCTGCAGGGGGCGGCGATTGCTCAGTCTCGGCCTTATGACAGGTGAAAGAGACTAGTCATTGCCTTATTGACTTGAACTACCCATCAGTTTCCAGTTATTGTTTAAGTTCATGATATTACAGCTGATCCCGTCCTACTGAGAGTCAATCAGATTAATTAGTACTGGGATCCCAGCAGCCTATTATTTACATCAAAGGGGGGAAATATACTATCTATACATAAGGCAATAATCCCCATATATTAAAGGATGATAATATTATATTACCCCCCCCCCATTATTATATAATAAGACTGCAACTAAAAGATCAAGAGATCATAATAGAAGCATACTGACAGATATATTTTTTTTTCGGCAATACTCCAAGGAACCGGCTGTAGCAGAAAATATATCAAAACCTTATCATCAGAACTCAGATCTTCTGTGAAAAATCAATAAAGAGTTATACATGGTTTGAGTTTAAACAGTCATCTGTAGTCATTTAAACATAGTGCATCTGTGCAGCATCGGCCTCTGGAGATTCCTGTAACCTAGCAACTGGAAGGCTTAAACCGATTAACTACAAATGAAGTACTGTACGCTTATCAAAGCAATTGTTCATGGTTACCTTTGTTGCAGAGATTTAACTAATTGAACATGATACAGTATGAAGATAATTAACACCCATGAGTTTGTTAATTGCCTGTTTAGCATTACAAGAGTGTCTCTTAGTGTTTTTTTTTTATCGCTTGCGCTTTTTGCAGCCTCTGTACTGACATAAATGAGCTTTGTTTTGATGGGTAAAGTTTTTTTTTCTGTTGTGATGTTGTTTTTTTATTTCTTTTGTGTGTGTATCTGTAGTATAAACACTATTAAAAACTGGAAACTGCTTAGAAGATGCAATTAATACGATTAAAACAGAAAACAAATGTAGAATAAAAATTGGAGTCTGGCCTCCTTATCATTTCAACAAGTATGTGTAAAAGACTTCTTTTTTTACTTCCAATGTTTGCATTACTGTTAATGGGGGATTATTTACCAGTAATCCAATGGATAATACAATTATCTTGTGGGAAAGAATAACAAAAAAGATTTGTGTGGAAATATATATACATAAATAAAAATATTTACATAGATATATATGCCTATATGAGGACATAGGCCCCATTCTCTGAAAACACTCCTACTAAAGTGAGTAAGTACCATTACTGAGAACCTGGGTTCCAAATGACTTCAATAGGAATCTAGGTCTATAGCATAGGAAAATCATAATTCAACTTCTTCAACATATATAAAACAAAAAATTACTTTAGTAATTATAAAAAAAAACAGAGTGTGGAAGACAGACAGGACTATAAGATTAGGCAGAAAGAGGCAAATCAGGTTATAAGAGCTTCAAAAGCACACACAGAAAAGAAAATAGTCCAGTCAGTAAAGAAGATGATAAAAACATTTTTTGGATACGTAAATGAGAAAAAAAAAAGTAAAACAAGGATTAGTTAGTTAAAGACAAAGAAGGGAGGCATGGAGAAGAATATAAAGGTCTAGCTGACTGCCTCAATGAATATTTTTGTTCAGTTTTTTCACATGAATATGAAGGAAACAGTCCTCAGTTTTGGGGAAAAAAGACTAATTAGTCATTTGATACATCTGTGTTTACAAAGGTGAGATTCTACTTCAGATGTCTAAAGTAAAGACAAATAAGTTGATAAGACATGATGTGATACACACAGAGTTATTTAAAAAATTAAGTGGTGTACTAGCAAAACTGTTAACAGATTTATTTACCCAATCATTGGTAATGGGAGTACCCCCAGAAGATGTACCCATTCACAAGAAAGGTAGTTGGGGAGAGTTGGGCAACTATATACCAGTAAGTCGTACATCAGTAATGGGGAAAGTAATGGAAACCATTTTAAAGGATAGGATTATTGGAGATCTAAAAATCACATGGATTTCAAGATCAGAGACAACATGGGTTAACTTCAGGGAGATAATTCCAAACTGATCTTATAGATTGTGTTAGGTAACTAAAATAATAGATCAAGATGGTGCAGTAGACATTGCTTACCTAGATTTCAGTAAGGCTTTTGACACTGTCACACATAGAAGGTTTGTCAATAAACTGTAATATTTGAGTTTGGATTCCAATAGTGTAAAATGGATTAGGCAGGGGTTGAGTGACAGGCAGCAGAGGGTTCTAGTCAAAAGTGTATATTTGAAGCAAGATCCTGTTACCAGTGAAGTACTTAAAGGATCTGTACTTGGACTCATTTGCTTCAATATTTGTATTAGTAATATTGCAGAAACTCTTGATGGTAAGGTATGTATTTTCCTGATGATATAAAGATTTGCAACAGGGTTAATGTGTGTAGAGGGATATGCCAAATGGCAAATGACTTAGGTACACTAGAAAAATGGTTAGATCAGTGGCAATTAACATTTAATATGGTTAAGTGCAAGATAATGCACCTTGGGTGTAAAAACCCAAGCACAGAGTATATCATTTGATACATTCCTAACCTCAATATCTAGGGAAAGAGATTTAGGAATAATAATTTTAGAGGACTTAAAGGTAGATAGTATAGAGCAGCTGGAAATGCAGAATGCTTGGTTGTATAAGGCACTGGGGAGACCTCACTTGGAGTATTATACACAGTACTAGAGACGGTATCTCCAAAAGAATATAAATACTTTACAGAGAGTTCCAAGAAGGGTTTGGATTGCAGGATAAAACTTAACAGGACAGGATAAAGGATCTTAACATGTATAGCTTGGAAGAAAGACAAGACAGAGGGGAAATGATGGAAACATTTAATATATAAAAGGAATCAATGCAATGCAGTGTAGTAGTAGTAGTAGTAGTAGTAGTAGTAGTAGTAGTAATAGTAGTAAAGGAGTAGAGTACATTTTAAAGAAGAAAACCTACCACAAGAAGGGGACATAGTTTAAATCTAGAAGGATAAAGGTATAAAAGTAATATCAAGAAATATTACTTTACTGAGAGGGTAGTTGATGCATGGAATACCCTCTAGCTTTCCAGCGGAGGTGGTATAGGTTAACACAGTGAAGTTAAGCATGCATGGGATAGGCATTGATAGGGCTATCCTAGATACAAGGCTAGGAACCAATTCAAATATTTAGCAAATCGGGTAGACTAGATTCGTCCGAATAGTGTTTCTATGCACCTAGTTGTACTGCAGCAATGACCTGGGAGTGGTGAAAATTGACAATAGGGTATTTTTGATCCCCAAAACGTTTGTGGCTTCTGTTACTGCTCCGCACAAATGTCCAAACTAAAACTGGTGACTTTTTTGGCACAATCCCTCTGTGCTTGATGTTTTCTGTGTACCTGATGACCTTTGACTGAGTGACACAGCTCCCTCTCAGAAGTGTAGTTCACAGAGTTGGGGTGTCATGATTAGCATTAGGCATTACAACTGTGTGGACTACATTACCCATGATGTTCAGCTTGCTGTGCATTACGTTTATGTAATTTCCCAAATGGGTGTGAAGATTTGTCTCTTATTCACACCCTTTGAATGAAACAAATGGACATATAGAGGAAGTATAATTGGCTATAAAGGATATAGGGAATTGAACGCGATGCAAGGTAAATACTGTGCACAATTTTTATTATTCAGTATAGGGGATCCCAAAAGTAATGTAAGAATTTATATGAGTTATAGGCAATTCACAGATACATGGAATGTACTTTGCACAGTTCTTATTATGCAGTTTAGGTGATCTCAGAAGCCAGGTAAGTACTTATACAAGCCAATTGCACAGATGCAAGCTGAGTAATTTGCACAGTTGTTATGATGGAGAGCTGGAAATTCCAGAAGTAAGGTATTTACCTATATAGGTTATTGGCAATTGCACAGATGAAGGTTGAGTACTTTGCACAGTTCTTATAAAGGAGTATAGGAAATAATAGTATTGGAAATAATTCACCAAACAAAGAATGGATATCCAGCAGGGCTTTATGCAGGATAATACAGAATAAAGCAGACTGGCGCTGAATTGTGGGTACCTTCAATACAAATACAATAATAGTGTAATACTGTATAACACACAAAACATGAATAGTGGTATTAAATACACTCACAAACGTCCGTGAGTGAAGATTCGTTTCTTTCTCCTGAGGAAGCCGCGACACGGAGTTCCGGCGAAACGCGTAGAGAACTATATACTGCACCTTCGTTTGAACCCTGGACTCTGCTCTGCACTTGCTGCCTGTTCACCGCTGCACAACTCCACGGAACTGATCATTCCTAGATGTGACTGTTTTGCATCTGCAGTTTGTGAGTGCAGTGGTAGCTGGGGCCAAGAGCGTGTTTTTGTCTCTCTGATCCTGCACAAGTTTTGTTCTTTTTCTTATGTTTACAGAATAAATGTTACACTTTTTTAATCCACGTCTTATCTCAAACGATCTTCACTCACGGACGTTTGTGAATGTATTTAATACCACTATTCACGTTTTGTGTGTTATACAGTATTACACTATTATTGTATTTGTATTGAAGGTACCCACAATTCAGTGCCACTCTGCTTTATTCTGTATTGTGTTTGTTGAGCACTTTTGAGAGTGCTACAGAAGGCTGCGTTTTGTGTGGCCCCGCAAGTATTATTTATAATCCATTTTTGTACTTTGTTTATTGCACTATCACTTTATTCGCACTTTATGCAGGATTAACCAGATCTAGTTTTTGAACTGTCTCTACAATCCTCTTCACCGGTTCAGTTTCGGGTAACCAATTCAGGGAACAATTAGCAAAGACTGAAAACTGGGGGGCTATTCACTAAAAGGTGAGTCGCAGGTGTGTTCAGGTGAGATATTTATACATCTCACTACTTAAGCTATACATTCTGCAGGGGGGAAACTCATTATTAAAGCTACTGATTTGTCTCAGATTTCGCTTCTGTTTATCAGTTCTGCAGGAAGAGGGGTTAGCAGCGGTGGTCGTAATGTAATGTAGTTCACACCAATGAAATGACAAAATGTTGGAGGAGGGCATAGAGTAGATTCATTATTGAAACAGAACATGGATGCAGGTGACAACCCAAACATAATAACAGGATTTCTAGTGACTGGATGAATAGACGCCATCCAGAAAGCGGTATTGTTCATGTACTGTGTCTGTGCTCAAAGGATTTTTTCCATGATGGTGTCCTATATTATAGACTTCATTCACTGTAATTCTATGTATTTTTGCTTTATCTTCAATAAACATTCCATAAGTTATTCATTTGACCTCTAATAATGTGTTAAGTCAAAGGCAACAGATTTTCTTTCCCTTGTTACAGCTAATAATTTGTGATTTAAGCAAAGTGTGGCACATTGATTACAGAATTAATAGTTATTATCAAGCTCTGCATTCTGTCCTAATTATATTAATTAGCAATATATTTATTCAACAGTGCAAATATTGTGAGCGCTGTTAAGGATGTTGTATTTTTATTTCCTTCAGCTGCTAAACCTTTCACTGTGTAATAAATGCAGAGGCAGATATATTAATTGAAGGTGACATATGGTCAGCGGATGACCTGTCTTCTCTTGACTTTTTACCAACGCTGAGCATTTTCGCAAACATTTTTCACTGCGGGAGAGGATTATTGTACAAACTCCAAAGCAAAGAATGTCAAGGCATTCTGCTTTCTAAAATGGAAGTCATTTGGCATCATCTCTCCATCTGAAATGTTATTTAAATAGCGATCAATATAAAGAGGGGAAAAAAGGACACCACTGACAGCAGTTTAGATGCCCAATTTAACTGCGGCCGATAATACTTGCTGTTAAAAAAAAAAAGAGTGCACAAACAAAATGTGGTGCCAAAAAAAGGATTAAAATATGTGTACGTCTGCCATACTGGAGCATCTGCTTTTTACGCCTCTGTTCTATCATAGAAAATGGGACTATACTACAGCCTAGTTTTGTTACAGTTGCTTAGCAGAGATTTTCATAAATGATCTCTAGGCCTCAAGCTGTTATGTGCTGTAGTTAAAACTAGTATGTAAAAATTTTTTTAAAAAGCCTTGTCCCACGAGGGACACCTCTAGTGTCCAATTATAAGTCCTATCATCAATCATGAGTATTATTTATTCAGCAAAATGAATTGCTAATTAATAACTGATGAACATTATAGCCTTGAAGCCAGAAGCTCTATTAATTATCATTGGTTATTTGGATATATCCAACAATTAGCACTAGCTGATTATTGGGAATGTGTCAGCAGTGATAACAGAGGAAGGTTTTTTTTTTCCAGACCTCTATGAGACATTATTGTTCACAATCTAATGCAGCTTGTGTGTAGGTTACAATAACTCTGCCCTTATTTAATGCAAAATGTCTGGATGAGATATAAAAAGTCCACAAGATATGTGTTAATAGGCTACATATTGCTTGTGCCCCTTAAATTATAGAACTATATATATATATACACTATATCACTATCATTCTAAGCAATGGAGGGATAGAGAAAAAACATTTTCTCATTTGATATGACAGCAGCACATTCCTTAACATTATGCAATGTGCAACTTCATACTGACAATAGAGACAATAAACATAGGACAGTAAACTCTAGTGTTGAAATGTGTACTTAGCTAATCAATAACATATAATAACATTTCACACACTACTTGGAAAGCTCTGCCTGGGCAGAAAGTCTTGCTGCACTGAATGGGTGCCTCTGTACAGGGCAAACTCCCTGGGTAGTGACAGACTCTTGGGGCTTTGGGAAAAGGGAACAACATAGGGCCCAATAGAGTGAGTCAATAATAAATCCAGGGGAAAGGTAACAATGAGAAACAAGTGGGGCAGTGATGTGTCTTTTGAGAATGCTATAACCCCTTCCAGTACCATTGGAGCCTAGAGCACACAGGCTTCCATGCCACATAGATCCTTCGGGAGGGGGTGGTTCTTGACCCACAGATGGTCCATAGTCAGCAGGGAGTCTTCTGGCCCCAAGGGCCCTCCAAGAACCCCAGTCACAGTGTCTCTCAACATTCACTTTGTGACAGGGAGTTTTGTTGAGTTCAATTCATGTTTTGACTCATGCTGCCCACATTCATTGAGTAGTTATTTTTCCATCCCCTGTTAGTAATTATTTTTTTCCTAGAGAATCTAGGGGAGATCTTCAGGCCATTGTCACAGCTACACTACTGTTCAAATGTTTGGGGTCAATTAGAAAATATCTCACACATCATTTGAGTTGTAAAATAAAGAGGAAATACAGTCAAGTCGTTAACAAGGTTAGAAATAATGATTTTATTGGTCCTTTTAAATCAGCACAAACGTTTTCAGCTGTATATATACAGTTCAAAAGTTTGGTTTTTGAAAGAAAAGCAAATGTTGTCCATTAAAATGATATCAAATGGATCAAGAATACAGTGTAGATATTTTTTATGTGATAAAAATACTATTGTAGCTAGAAATTATTCATTTTTAATTATGATTTATATATATATATATATATATATATATATATATTCATCGTATATGGCTAAAAGCAGGTGTACTGATTGAAGAAATGGCCTTCTTAATATTTACAATACAAATCATTATTTCTAACCTTTTCAATTGCTGGACTATTCATTATTATTATGTAACTCATTTGATTTATGTTTTCTTGAAAACAAGGACATTTCTAAGTGACCCCAAACTTTTTGGAATGGTAGTGTATGTTTTAAGGTAACCAAAATGTGGTTTGTGAATTCATTTGTTATGTAGCATATGGAAAGGTCAACCATCGACTCTTGATAAATGTCCCTCAAGCAGATTCTCAATTGATTCACTACAATTTCTATCCTTTACCAGTGAGATCAAAAATAAAATCAGCTTTGTGGTGGTGGATCTTTTTAATCTATCTCTGTAAAACTTTAATTTGGAGGATCATATATTATTAATTTATTAGGTACCACAATAGAACCTAAGACAGTATAAGGGCTGTACAAAACAAAAACCCGCTAAGGGCCATATGAGGTCCACCAGTTGGACATCAACAAGTTAGAGCAATATAAGAAAATAAGATAACATTTGGATATATTTTGTCACATGACAGCAATACAGAGACATGCACTATGATTAAGTACCACTATGGATGAAACCAGTGAGGCTTTCTGCTTTGCTTGCTGTCTTCCCTTTGTGTCTGCCAATTTTTTCAACTAAGCTGTTAAACATAAAGAAGTTAGGTTCAAGTTAGTAAAATTGCTTTCTCCACCAAGTTCCTTTTCGATCGGTGTTCAAGAAGTGTAGGCAGCAGTGGAGGACTGGCAAGAGGGGCAATGGAGACAAGGGGACACTTGACACAATAAGCTGGGCTTGACCTAGTGTACCAATCTTTATATCCAGTAGTCTTTTTTGTCCACTAATCTCTGTACTTTGTCAATATATCTGTCTTACCGGTGTCTATATCTGATGATAGCAGAGGTGCTGGTGAAGGTGTACCATTAAAAATTGTTCATACCCCTAGGCCAGAAGTTGGTAGGATGCTGTGATGTGCACTTTTAATTCCTAATTCTAGCATTCCATAATGTGTAGATCGTATATTCCTACAGATTCCCTTCAATCATGTGCACAGAGTGAAACCAGCATAAACATAAGCTACACAACAAAAGAGGCATTGTGTCACCAATTTCAGTATATACAAATAAAAAAGAAAGAACTCTCTCTCTCAAAATTGTATTGTTGGTTGTTGTTACATTAGCCGAAGGTCACCTTTAAGAGCTATATAATGGAGACAGCAGAACATTTGTATGCGCTGACCATTCCACATTACAGTTGATTTATGCAAATTGTATTCTAGATCTTGCTGAGGGACGTTCAGGCCTCCTCTTCAACTTGTTAGGGATAACAGCATATTTTAGCCAAAACAATAATTAATTGTTCTTGGGATCATCATACAGTGAAAAAGTGTATTGTGGAAAATAAATAATCTTATTTTTATTATAAAATATTAACACTTTCAACCAAAATTGTAATATGAACATGTTTAATTTTATATTTGTATTATATTTTTTAAATTGTATGTAATTATTTCATGAAAACGTATAATAAAATATATGTACCATAAAATATTCACACTCTCATAACACATTTGGTTTTGAAGCAGGCCATTAGATACATATATAATGGGTGATGGATCTTGTTTCAGTGTTGCTTTATTTTGTTACATTTTTCTTTATGAAGATACATAGGGTTATCTTCAGGTTTTACTGTTTAAAACACATTGAAAAGTCTTGCGAGGCACTATGAGAAGTTAGTGTCTCAATGTTTATTTGATTTGATGAACGAAACCTGCTAAAAGTTTAACATAGTAACTTATATTTCTACTCAACTAGGTAAAAGTCAAGGCAGGCTCAATACTATAGCTATTAAAGTATTATAGGTGAAGGTAGATGCTATTAATTGTGGTCCAGGATACTTACACCAAGAGCTGCACAAATGAAAAGCTCTATATTAATCTTAATTAATATAGTTGAGCAGACACCTGGATGTTCGGGTTCGGCCGAACTTCGGAAAAAAGTCCGGGTTCGGGGTTGAACTTGACCCCGAACTTGACCCCGAACCCCATTGAAGTCAATGGGGACCTGAACTTTTGGCCACTAAAATGCCTCTAAAAAAGTCCTGGAAAGGGCTAGAGGTCTGCAAAATGAAGTAAAATGTGGATCAGTGTCCCCATTCATACGAATAGGTTAATTGACCTATTCATATGAATGGGGACTTTATTTCGGTTTATAGAAAGCCAATAGCCATGTAATGCTATTGGCTTTCTATAAACCGAAATAGAGTTCCCATTCATAAGAATAGGTCAATTGACCTATTCTTATGAATGGGGACTCTATTTCGGTTTATAGAATAGCAATAGCATTACATGTATTCCATAAACCGAAAGTCTATAAACCGAAAGACATTCGGTTTATAGACTTTCGTTTTATAGAATACATGTAATGCTATTGCTATTATATAAAAAGAAAGTCTATAAACAGAATGTCTTTTGGTTTATAGATTTTCGGCTTATGGAATACATGTAATGCTATTGGCTTTCTATAAACCGAAATAGAGCCCCCATTCATAAGAATTTCTTATGAATGGGGACTCTATTTCGGTTTATAGAAAGCCAATAGCATTACATACAATGTAATCGCCGAACCCCGAACTCCAACACGGACATACAGTGAAATGTCCGTGTTTGGGTCTGGGGTCCAAAAAATGTAAAGTTCGGTACGAACCCGAACAGTGCAGTTTGGGTTCGCTCAACACTAATCTTAATGTAATGTACAGATTAAAGACATTTTTGAATTTGAATGGGAGAAGCATTAAAATGAAGAAACTTGGTATGTACATCCATGGAAAAATAAAACCAATTTAGGGTAAACTTGGAAATTATGGTGTATCATTTTTTTCAATCCAACATAATGGTGCATTTAAACAGAAAATACAATGTTTTGGGTTTCTTGGAGGACAATTTATTGGATGTAATGAGCTAATTTTGATGTCTCCACTGATGTTGAAAGAATACAAAAGATCATTATCCAAACCTGATTTTTCTTAATAATTAATGATATAATGATATTTCCTAAAAAAAATATACCTACTTACACAAAGGTCAAAATAACACAAATAGCTAGCACAGTGCCCCAAAAGCTTCTTCTGCCACCACCACCACCTTTTCTTTCCATAATAACTTATGTGTTTCCTGAAATAGTTGGAGATAGGAATGGAAGATTGGCAGGTATTATATTCACTTATATACATTCCCCCCAGCAGCAAAAACGTAGATTAAAAAAAAAACTTTAATGCCACTAAGATGGGCCTTCATTATCAATTTATGTTATACAGTCACCAAATTGTCATAAGTTTAGTTCGAAAAAGTAATACTTTTTTCTAAGCTAGCTACATGACTTAGAATAGCATAGCTGTTTGGCTTTTTGAAATGATGGCAGGAATATTTAGTAGAAAGATATTTCTTGGCTGGATGTAATAATAGTATTTAGCAGAATAATAACACCTCATGACCTAACAAGACTTTTTTTTATTAAGATTTTGGGCACAGCGAGAATGAGATTTGAAGGCTAGTATCTCAAAAGTTATCCATGCATTGATACAATTCAATGTAGGGTTTAGAAGAACCCATGACCTCAATTGTGACTGACATGAGGACAGAATATTTTGGAAAACTGAGGAAGAATTTTCACAAATCATTTGCCTTTATATGGTGAAGATAATAGTTTCAGATATAGTCATTAACCTTTCTTGAAATGTATATTACTTCATTATACAATGTTCATTTCCATTTAATTTATATGTTGTTTATATCAGGTAGATCAAAGAAATGTAACTTCTGTGCCCCAAGTAGGTTCAACTGTATTCATTTATTAAATATAATGCTGGAGGATGTCTCCTAAATATGAGTTGGCTTTTAAATAATTAAGTATATTTAAAGAGGGAGTAAACCATATTTTTCTTTTAATAAGGCAGAAGGCCACTGTGCACCATTTAACCCCTTAGTGACCAGGTGCTATGTTGCATTTGATGTGCCTTGAAGACCAGAATTCCATTATTTTTGTCATACGTTTACTGAACTGTGAATTTCTTTCTTTGTGTTCAGTCCACCCACACAAATTATATATCATTTTTTAAAGGACGGATAGGGATTTAATTTGATACTATTATTTTCATCATATGATATCATTTACTATTAAAAAAATATAAAATATGATGAAAATATGCCATAAAAAACACTTTTTCCAACTTTGACCTGATTTTTTTTTTACATAATTACAAATGGTAAAAAAGACCCCATCTATATATTTCTACTATTTGTCCTGAGTTTAGTAATATCAATGTTTCCTTGTTTTTCTATGTTTTATTTCACGTAATAATGTTTTCTAACCATTTTCTTCTACAGTGATTTTTTTAACCCGAACCCTAAATTTACCCCAACTCTCAATTTAATCTAACCCTAAATTGACCCCCACCCCTTAATCTAACCCTTGTAATCATCCGAACTCCCGTTTAACCCTAATTATGACCCTATTTGTGACCCTAACCCTAGATCTAGGTTCAGTAGATCAAGGGTTAGCTTTTTCCATTTATTTAATTTATTTATTTAATTTTCTATTTTTTAACTGTAATACCGTCTAACTGCCTGTAGGGGCAGTCAAGTAGCGGTTTCAGAGCAACGGAAGAGATTTTTTTTTTCTGTCTTCCGTCGCTCTCTTCTGGGCATGCTCCTCCGAAACAGCACACACCCGGAACAGAATGTGTTGCATGATGCCTCGATAGAGGCATCATTGCAACACTTTAACACACATTAGGCAGTGATCAGCTTTCACTGCCTAATGTGTGTTAGCGTGCATACGATCACATTCGCGGTGATCGTATGCGCACGGGGGGGGGGTCGAGGGGGGCCTCTGAGAGTAGCTACAGACATGTAGTGTTGCGCTAATGAGCGCAACACTACATGAAAACGGAGGACCATGTTTTTCAGGACGTATATATACGTCCATATGCGTTAAGGGGTTAAAAAGGTATTCAAGACTTGGGTGCTTCCATCTTCTGAACAGTGCTCAACAGAAGCAGAGGAAAATTGGTTCAATGACTGTCTCTCTCTATTATTGGCCTGTGCGCATGTCAATCTTCTCCCCTGCTAGAGTCTAGCCTCCTCGTTTTTCTTATGACTGCCTGCTCTTCATGTTTTTGTAGTGTACGGACATTTGAATAAAGTTTTTGATTATTTTTTATTGGATTCAACCCTTTTATTAACCCCTGGCGTTTTCTGATAATTGTACACTGCTTTTGGGAATACACACTGGTCCCTATACCGTTACAGCACCCAGAGCTTTGAAAGAGTTTACAGCGCAACTATTGTAGGGGATCGGAGCAAACTCCCAAGAGGACAAGAGCAGTCTCACTGTTGTCTTCTGCTAGACCACAAAGAGTTGTAGACCAGCAATATCAGGGGGTGGACACGTTGTATAGAATCTTTGGTTACACCTCTGTAATGATGCTGATGTTAGCAGGTTTTGAAGTTCAGAAGCCAGATCAGCAAAGTCTTCTGCCAGAAGCAGCCACTCGTTACTCAGGTGGTTGAGCCCCTGAGCTTTGAGTGACAATCTGGTCTTTAGCAGAGCTGAGAGGCTGGAACAAAAAAGTAGACAAAGACAAAGTCTCCAAAGATTTTACATTTCTATGTGGCTGGAGTCTGTAGGCTTCCATTGCACCACCTAAACCAAACCAAATTATTAACCTCTGGTGTGACTCACTCAGCTGTCAATGTTCCCCAATATCTCCCATAGTCACAATTTATTTTTATTTTCCCTCCCCCGCCTTTCCTTCTACATCTTCACTCACCTTATCTTTCTCATTCTCCCTATCCCTATAAAGCAGGGCCCTGGATCTCATGTTTTAGTCTGGATATGTTTATCTCAGTTTGTTTGTTACTCCCTTTTTATGCTCTGTAAATGTGCTGCGTAAATTGTTGGAACTATATAAATAAATGGTAATGTAAAGTAATATGTCAACAGGTAATTCAGAAAGATTAATAGACAGACAAGACAATTGGATAGAAACATAGAAACCTCTGTACACTGTGGTATCTATTAGTGAAAAGGAGAGGGGTCACAACCAATTGAGCCCCAGTTAGTTCTCCAACTAACTGGGGCTAGGAATACATTAGACTGCAAACCAAATAGGAATTACCATACAGTAAGAAACATAATGTACACAACATAATCAGTATACCAGTTAATCCAGAACAATGGATGTTGGAGTAAACTATCAATTCTAGTCACTGACACACCATAACCCTTCAGAGTGGTCTACTCACAGAATTAAACATTACACATAAACCAATATAATAACAGAATATAACTAACTAACAATATTAACGTATAGAGTTATGGTACATAAGCCAGGGCCCATAATCTACAGGGAGGTGTTTGGCCCTCAGGCCCCTCCAAGAACCCCAGTCAGGCAGGCTATCAGAATTCCCTTTGTGACATCCACTATTATATTTTTATTTATATTTATATTTGTATTCATCTTAAGTATATAACAAAATGATCCAGATCTCAGCAAGGATTTATTTATGCCGTTCTAGAACTAGGGTATTACCGTATTTGCTCGATTATAAGACGAGGTTTTTTTCAGAGCAAATGCTCTGAAAAATCCCCCTCGTCTTATAATCGAGGTCTCTTATAATCTGACCTCAAATTGAGGTCAGACTATAAGACATGGATCCAGGTCCCCAGCAGAGCTGCAGTTCAGAAGCCAGATCAGCAAAGTCTTCTGCCAGAAGCAGCCACTCGTTACTCAGGTGGTTGAGCCCCTGAGCTTTGAGTGACAATCTGGTCTTTAGCAGAGCTGAGAGGCTGGAACAAAAAAGTAGACAAAGACAAAGTCTCCAAAGATTTTACATTTCTATGTGGCTGGAGTCTGTAGGCTTCCATTGCACCACCTAAACCAAACCAAATTATTAACCTCTGGTGTGACTCACTCAGCTGTCAATGTTCCCCAATATCTCCCATAGTCACAATTTATTTTTATTTTCCCTCCCCCGCCTTTCCTTCTACATCTTCACTCACCTTATCTTTCTCATTCTCCCTATCCCTATAAAGCAGGGCCCTGGATCTCATGTTTTAGTCTGGATATGTTTATCTCAGTTTGTTTGTTACTCCCTTTTTATGCTCTGTAAATGTGCTGCGTAAATTGTTGGAACTATATAAATAAATGGTAATGTAAAGTAATATGTCAACAGGTAATTCAGAAAGATTAATAGACAGACAAGACAATTGGATAGAAACATAGAAACCTCTGTACACTGTGGTATCTATTAGTGAAAAGGAGAGGGGTCACAACCAATTGAGCCCCAGTTAGTTCTCCAACTAACTGGGGCTAGGAATACATTAGACTGCAAACCAAATAGGAATTACCATACAGTAAGAAACATAATGTACACAACATAATCAGTATACCAGTTAATCCAGAACAATGGATGTTGGAGTAAACTATCAATTCTAGTCACTGACACACCATAACCCTTCAGAGTGGTCTACTCACAGAATTAAACATTACACATAAACCAATATAATAACAGAATATAACTAACTAACAATATTAACGTATAGAGTTATGGTACATAAGCCAGGGCCCATAATCTACAGGGAGGTGTTTGGCCCTCAGGCCCCTCCAAGAACCCCAGTCAGGCAGGCTATCAGAATTCCCTTTGTGACATCCACTATTATATTTTTATTTATATTTATATTTGTATTCATCTTAAGTATATAACAAAATGATCCAGATCTCAGCAAGGATTTATTTATGCCGTTCTAGAACTAGGGTATTACCGTATTTGCTCGATTATAAGACGAGGTTTTTTTCAGAGCAAATGCTCTGAAAAATCCCCCTCGTCTTATAATCGAGGTCTCTTATAATCTGACCTCAAATTGAGGTCAGACTATAAGACATGGATCCAGGTCCCCAGCAGAGCTGCAGGGGACCTGGATCCCCCTCTCTAGCAGCAGGGGAAGTCTGCGCAACGAGCGCAGACTCCCCTGCTTCCGCCCGGCACGACCGCTGGGGCTTCTGTGAAGAAGCCGGATACTTCCGCTTTCGTCACAGAAGTCCCGGCGAGCGTGCCGGGCGGCAGCAGGGGAGGTCTGCGCTCATCGCGCAGACTTCCTCTGCTGCCCCACTAGGCACCAGGGAGAATCGTGCAGCTGGGGGATGTCTGCACGATACGTGCAGATATCCTCCATGCTGCCCGACACGGCAGACTATTATGACGGACAGCTGTCCGTCATAATAGACTGCCGTGTCGGGCAGCATGGAGGATGTCTGCAAGTATCGTGCAGACATCCCCCGGCTGCCCCCACTAGCCACCAGGGATCAAGGTAAGGGGAAGGGAGGGAGGGGGGGCAGAGAGACAGGGGGAGGGAGGGGGGCAGAGAGACAGGGGGGAGGGAGGGGGGCAAGAGACAGAGACAAGGGGAGGGAAGGGGTTAAGAGACAGACAAGGGGAGGGAAGGGGTTAAGAGACAGAGACAAGGGGAGGGAAGGGGTTAAGAGACAGAGACAAGGGGAGGGAAGGGGTTAAGAGACAGAGACAAGGGGAGTGAGGGGGTTAAGAGACAGGCAAGGGGAGGGGGGAGAGAGAGAAAATGGGGGCAAGGGAAAGAGAAAGGCAGCATTGGCACATAAAAAGAAATAAAAACTAGAAATACATTTTTTGATATCATAATTTTTTATTAAAAAAGCAATTTACATGTGAATATATACAAGTTTAACTTTTTTCCTATAGGGTAGTCTTATATTCAGGCTTTTAGTTTTTTTCCTAAAGGAATATCCAAAGTTTGGGGGGTCGTCTTATAATCAGGGTCGTCTTATAATCGAGCAAATACGGTATTTAAACCAAAGGGAAATGAAAATGCTGTAATCATACCTTCCTCTACTTGTAATAAATCATATTCCATTTTTAGGAAGTTACATTTTGCACATCACTCGTCATGTGTTTCAGGGATAGGAATAGGCCAAACTGTTGTTCTGTAACTTTAACTGACCATGATAAACAAGAGAGTAAACTGCCCATTATTTGGAATCTGACTGTCTACTCGAGAAATAGAGCTTTGCAGAGAATTGAGACGGGAATTTCAAAGTTTAGGCCAAAGTAGTATTGGAAAAATTCTGTATTGCAGCTGAATGGGAGTAATTTTCCAACTCATCTACTTTGGCCTTAAGTTTGTAATTCCCATCTCAATTCCCTGCACTCCTCTCTTTAAAAGTGTCATAGTAAAAAACAGATCTACTCAAACAGTTTAGAGTTGATAAAACACAACAATAATATAATAAAGAGAACAATAGTATACATTATGGTTTGGATAGTTTGGTAATTTTGGTCATTTCATTTTGGTTACTTTTTTCATAAAATGTTTGTCCTAATTTCTTTCTAAATTGTTTTAATCAATTCCCTACTACCGCTAAAATAGGATACATGATACATAGGATACATCAATAAGACTGTAGCATATCCCAAGCTTGTTTTACCATGAAAAATAAGAAACAATCATATACCTCCCAATATACTATTTGGGAGTGTTTCGCAATTTTACTGAGAAGGCTACATGGTTTTCCCAGCAGCACACTAGATGTTGATTAACCACATTTACACCGATCAGCCATAACATTATGACCATATTTCTAATATTGTGTGGGTCCCCTTTTGCCACCAAACAGTCCTGACCCCCTCGAGGCATGGACTCCACTAGATCTGGCACCAAGACATTAGCAGCAGATCCTTTAAGTCCTGTAAGATGCAAGGAGGGGCCTCATTGGATCTAACTTGTTGGTCCAGCACATGCCGCAGATGCTTGATTGGATTGAGGTCTGGGAAATTTGGAGGCAAAGTCAACAGCAAATTCAACAAAATGTTGTGTTCTTCAAACCAGTCTTGGACTATTTTAGCAGGATAATGCACCCTCCCTCATAGCAAAAATAGTTCAATACCATCAGGGAATACACAAGGTGCCTAGGTAGGTGGTACTTGTCAAAGTAACACCCACATGAATGGCAGGACCCAAGGTTCCCAACAGAACATTGCCCAAAGCATCACACTACTTTTGCTGGCTTGCCACCTGTCAGTGTGCATAATATTATGGCTGATCAGTGTACTTTTCAATAGTAATGCATTTAAAATTACCCTTAGCTTTTCAAGCAAATGTATGCTGACCAAAGGCAATAATAACACAAGGCTGCATTGTGTTTTATGTCATAATCTGTAGCGGGCATCCAAAAACAGAACAAGCACTTTAATTCTCATCCAATCTTCCCACACAAACAGAGGCACTGTACCAACACACAGATTGCACCAATTTACCATATTGGTCACTCCTGGACACATGATAAATGAGCCATTTATCTACACTAAAAAGCATTTAAGTGTGACATCTGAGCAAGGGACCTATGCAGTCATGTGCAGCCACATCTATATATAATATTTATGTTCATTCAATAAAAGCCATCAAAAGGAAATAAACCACTGGGACTGACTTAACATTATTGACTATAGTTCTACGTATATCTTTATTGGTCTAATGTTTTGATTCCAAAGAGGGAATAATCAAAATAATATCGGTGTCACAGCTTGTAAAGAAACCCGCCGTTTCACAAGAAAATACAGCTTCCAGATCTATACACAGTAAACACGACATAAATAAATAAATGATAGTTATACCTCATATTGTCACAAAGCACAAGCCAATTACATACACTGCAAAGAACTGCATTAAAATACAAAATAAAAAATTCTCTCCTCCGGGCTGTTTATACAATCGAAACTTGGGTTTATTTTTTTTATTTTTTTTCCGGGAGAATTATTTATTTATTTTGGTCTTTTTTACTCAATGCTCTAAATTGGATTAGTCTATCCATATAACCCCTGTAAATTTTATTCCATCAAGGAATACACTTAGGTCAAAAGCAATGAGCCCTGAAGTGCAAAAGGATAAATGGCACATGTATACCAATTTACCTTTGCAACCTGCCACTTAACCCATCCTCTGCATGCGAGCTTGACATATTAAATAGTGGGGCTGTCTGGTATTAAAAACGTGAAATAATGGCTGCGTTGATTTAATAATAAGTGGTACCTTGCTTTTTTCCTTATAAATCTTACATTTGAACATGACATTTTTGTTATTTTAAAATAAAGGACACTAGGACACATTCATGGAAATTATATATGTCAATCTTGATCCGATCGTTAAAAAAATCTACAAAACTGTGAATGTGCAGTTTTTGAAGCATAACTATGTGCTAGTTTTAAGTAAACTGATGTAAGTGATTTTCTTATTCATTCCTGATTTCGATGAGTGTGAGGCTGGGATATTTAATATGCTATGATATGATTTGCTTTATGTACAATATTTTTATCCTGACTTCCATCTACCTTGCTTCAAGCAAGGTATGTTAGCACTGGCAGATCGAGGAAAGCTGGGCTCTCATGAGCACAAAGGGCCCCTTTTTATCTATATCAGCCCTTTCCCACTCCCCTTTCCGCATCCTTTGTGTCTACTCCTACATTTTGTCTGCTTAAGTAGAGGTACATATTTCACTGGTCTCTTATAACAGACCAAAAAGCAGAAGGAAGCATAGGTGTCCTTACAGTGGGTCTGGGTGGGCCTTTTGAAACCAGGTAGCACTTTAAGTGGTAGTATATTGCCGCTCTCACCACATCCCAACCCGGTTTTGTTCTTTTATTTTAAAATTATCATGCAGTCCCATGTCACCAGGGGTCCATACACAATCGGAGATAGTAGGACAGTGGACTTTCTCGCGCTCAGCGTTGAAGTCACTTGACAATACAGAACTCAGAGTCAAACCAGTGCGGAAACCATTTCAGTAAACACACAATAAGAGCGGCTCACTCACTTACCATCAGAGTTAAAATTGCAGGGGGCGACATATTGATATCTGAAAGTTTTATTTTTATTTTCTCTAAAAAAAAAAACTGCTGGCATGGCCTGTGTCTCCCATTATGTGTTTGTGGGGAGCCGGGCGTGCTGCAGATTCACCTAGTGAATTTAGATTCACAAACCAGTCACAGAAATTCCTTTTACTATTCCTTAAATTAAAATTCCTTTTAAAATTGCATTTTATAACACTGTCAAATAAAAGTTCCACACTGTCACAATGTAGGATTGTTGCTAATACTAATACTAACTAATACTAACTCTAAAACTAACCCTTATACCAGCCTCTAAACCTAATACTAACTCTAAAACTAACCTTTATACTAGCCTCTAACCCTAATACTAACTCTAAAACTAACCCTTATACCAGCCTCTAACCCTAATACTTACTTAAACACTAACCCTTATACTAGCCTCTAACCCTAATACTAACTTTAAAACAAACCCTTATACTAGCCTCTAACCCTAATACTAACTCTAAAACTAACCTTTATACTAGCCTCTAACTCTAATACTAACTCTAAAACTAACCCTTATACTAGCCTCTAACCCTAATACTAACTCTAAAACTAACCTTTATACTAGCCTCTAACTCTAATACTAACTTTAAAACAAACCCTTATACTAGCCTCTAACCCTAATACTAACTCTAAAACTAACCCTTATACCAACCTCTTACCCTAATACTAACTCTAAAACTAACCCTTATACCAACCTCTTACCCTAATACTAACTCTAAAACTAACCCTTATACTAGCCTCTAACCCTAATACTAACCCTTATACTAGCCTCTAACCCTAATACTAACTCTAAAACTAACCCCTAACCCTAATGCAAACCCTAAAACGAACCTCCTTTGACAATGCGATAGATAGCACTGATTCAGATACTCAAAATCCTGCTATGTAGCAGCTGTGAAGAACAAACATAGCATGTCCGCTGTGGGAGTATATTTACCATAGTCGTGAATGTAACTAAAGAGCTACAATTGCTCTATAGCACTGGTTGTCGCACAATAAAATCCACTTATTGTACGATCTGAGATTATCCTTAGATATTAGAGACAAATATTATACTTAAGTAAGAATCCATACATTTTACATTGTAAAAAGTAATGTATTTATTTAACTAACCCATAGCCATGTATTGTCTTTTCAAACACTGCTGTGTGTGACGTACTGTCAGTAACAGAGGCTATGGCTTTTTCCCTTTTATAGATTTCACTTTATCACATTGTCATTGGTTACAGATAAAAACCGCTTCCATCAGTAGCACCCATCCCCATCATGGATTCTGAAATAACCTGTGACACGTCACCATACCATGCTATATAAAATGCAGCATAAGGAAAGCGCTGTATGCAATCTGGAGGGTGTAAAATGAGAGGTGCACCAGTGTGCATCTGATAGATGCGGCAATTGATTTGTGGATTAGTTTTTGGGACCACTGAAGAGAAATAATGTATGGAGGCTATCTAATACTAAGCATTTTGGAAAATCTATTTGAGATCGTTTCAGCTGAAGCTCCGGCAGTTTGTCATAAGAGGGGAGGAGAGCAAAGGATAATTGTCTGCAGTCTAGTAAAACACAGAATAACTGCCATCACACTTGAGTGAGCTTATAGCCAGCCTGTCCCAGGGCCTCTAGAAGATAGAGCAGTTAATGTTCCTTTTTATTTCAAAGGATATGTCACTTGTATCACAGATTTATACCATGATACAGCAATTTCATCCAAACAGATGGATAATGATGTCAAAGGCAGAAACCCTGTTTTTATTGAGTTTTTGCAAAGATTGCTCAGATAGCTACTTCAATTGAAAAAGCCCCAACAGTACTTCAGCTCTTAATCTTTCTAATCTCGGAGGTATTAAATTTCATCATTTTTGTTTGAAGGAGGAAAATTCTGCAGTAATGGCTTCCTAATAGGACATACACAAGACACAAAGCTGGGGGCTCGCTATGTAGTTGTTCCATAAGCACTTCTGATTTATAGGGCTGTTTATGACAGAAAGGAAAATTATCTTCTGCAGGTATAAATCAGGTAAAGAGTAGGAAATTGAACTTGGATATCATCTTGTCAGATGCTTAATGTTCTTCCCCCTGTCACATTGTATAGGCCCAATTTGCAGAATACTGCAGAGGTAAAAGAAGACAATTAACAGTGACAGTGTAGTAATAGATGAAGCCATAAAATCAACCTGCTGGTGCTCGATGCTATGTATGATTTTAAGATGAAGTATAGCCAAAGTATGTATTAGCTCAAACCAACCATATCCTGTGTTCAGCAATACCCACTGTGACACTTGTTTGTCACTTTCATTGAGATCTACATACCTCACTTTACATATTAATGAACCTATAACCACTCACCTTTTCTGAAAGTCAAAAAGAGGTACTCCGCTACCGAGATGATGTTTACTTAAAGAGATATAAGAGCTACTGATTAAGTTCCACTGGGAATGGTTTAAACAGAAGCTCTGGGTGCAATAAATGTTGTTTCTATATGAAAAAGCCCTTTATAATGTCTGTGAATGTATAGGTTTCCCAAAACCGTAACATTGTTTTTTGAGTTTTAAAACGGTTAGTTATGTTGCAGTAAGCTCACTTCCTGTAAAGTTAGCGGAGAGATGAAGGCCGTAAGACATAGCAAAAAGTAAGGAGTGCAGACAAGAATGATTCCCCCCACTAAGACTTATTTTTATGTACTTTTATTGGGGCTTTGGTAATAATTAATCTCATGCACATTTACTATTGTTGATTCTTTCAAATAGAAGAAACTGCTATTTAAACTATATTGTTTATTTAAAGGAACTCCACCACCTAAAACATATTTTACTCTGTGAACATAGAGAATGAAAATGTGTCTATAAGTTCCAGTAGCAGAAATGCAAAGGAATTCATGGTATAAGAGAAAACTATATTATAAATATGTATGCAGTGTCTACAATTTAGGACATCTTATTAGGGCCCAATATGCAAATTACAAATTTCCTTTAGAGAGTAATTAATTTGAATGTGAAGCCCCACAGTGATATAATAAATAGGAGACACAACATACATAGTTTTCTCATAATGTATACATTTGCGTGCACTTTTTTTCCCCTGTTTATTCACATTACAAACAATGTTTAGGTGACAGTGTCTCTTTAACCCTGCTCACATTAAAATGTTAAAGATAATGCAAAGATTAAGCAAGTACCATCATAGGTATTCAATCTGTTTTAACATAATAAATCTACTTTCCAATTTTCATAGGACGGTTATATATTTTATATTGATTATATTATGAAATTACTGGAACACTTGTTTATGTGTTTGTTTTATATGTTGTCACTCAAAAAGCCAAGTTTAATATCTTGGTTTTTTTTTCTGGTACTGAAAATGTTATATTTAAATGGAATGAATCTTGAGGTTGTAAATAAGTCATTTTTGAACGATATAGCAAAAAAATGTGTGACGTCTTTATAATGGTAATAGGAAATGTAATTCATTATTGAACTATAAATGGGATTACAGAATCCCCTCTCTTATAATGATATACGGAGATGCATTCATACACCTATACCGTACATAGAACATATAAGGCTAACGCTTTGCCCTCTATCTGTTCATACCTGACAACTTTCTTCAATTGGATTAGATGATGAAAAGTGGTGGGGCTGAGTAAAGTGATGCCATGCAATGTTATGTGACACGGGGAGATTGAGCTCCAGTCTCCCCAGTACAGATACCAGTTGTCTGGAGCTCAATTCTCTTTGTTTAGACTGTGTATGTTTCTTAGACAAACACAGGTTAAACGCTATGCTGCCTGTGCGCAGTGCTGAACACTTGGTCCTTAACGACCAAAGCACCAAACCAACATCTTTGTGTTCCTGGCACCGATCACTTCATGATCGGCAGCCAGGAAAATACAGGCAGGGACCCGATCAGACCTCTATAGACCCTGTGGGTCCCTGCCAACATCCCGCGATGCTTCTTGACATCACATGTGACATCACGGAGGCATGTCCGAACCTGGAAGTTCGGGCACACAGGGAGGCCGGAGATTTAGCAGACGCTCAGTTTGACCGTTCTCTACATTTTCTATGTCAGACTGAGGCCACTCAAAGCCCCTGCAGAGAGAGCCGCACACAGCTCACCGCGGGGGCCACAATGAGCTTTTTAATACAGGATGTTCTATGCCGTCCTACAAGAATCTAGGCACTAAAAAGTAGGAACGGGTTAATGTTGACAAAATAAGAAAGGAAATAAAATGCAAAGGACTCCAGGAATACTTTGTAGATTGCAACACTGAAGGTTTTATTCAGAATCCACAGAATGGATTAACATGCACAGATGCTTGACTAGTTTTGCACCTCAGTGCGTAATCATAGGTTTATGAGGTGCGAAACTAGTCAAGCGGCAGTACATGTTCATACTGTGCATCTTTCTTCATTGTGTGGATTTTGAATAAAGCCTTCACCAATGCAATCTACAAAACATTCCTGGATTTTTTTTCATTGGATTGAATTACTTTCCTGTTTTGCAGAGTTTATGCCAGGCATGGTCCTCATGTGGGAATACTGTGTTGCCAGCACTGTCATTTACTCCTTGAACCGTTAGGACCTATTTGCTCTCTGTCTCGCTGTTTTTGTATTAATGTTGGGACGGGACCAAAATCAGAAAAGTTTGGCTTCCAAAATGTCGGCATAAAAATCATGCCCATTAGCCCATTTTGATTTGAGATTACTTCGAGGCCTATGAGTAGCCCAAATTTGAGGGCTACTCAGATCACTGACGTGTGACCCTGAATTTTAACTTCTCTAAATTTAATTAAAGTATTTTTGTTCTAATCTCTGCATACACACTCCTTGGACCCCAGAGCTAAATATGTGATGATCTTACCATAAAAAATAAAATAAAAATTGCACATTCTCAAATTTTTGTTTCTTACAAATGTGCGTTATCTTGACAAGTGAAAGGTAATAGTTATCCAGTGCCTGCATGGGCAGCATAGCATATCCTTAACAAATTGGTATTAACCCCAAACATTGTAAAGACATTTTTGAAATTTTATTCAAAATGCATAGATTCCCCTGGAGACAAAAAAGGGAATTTTAAATCCATATCACTGCTGTAAATGTTTCGCTCTACACAATTTACCTGTAAAAATAGGCCTAAAACTTCTTAAAAAAATCATTCCAACCTGCGCAAATAGAAATGTGACATGTTTACCATGCCTGTCTGTTCTACTTATCCTGCTTTACGGTTTCCTATCTGGAACAAACATATAGGCTCACCTCCCCAAGGGTTCTGGAGGGCACGCTATTTCATTTCTTCAGAAAATTGTATCTCAGGATTTCAATCTTCCTAGATAGAGATGACAAAATACAATATCAAGAACACTTATGTTTTTTATTTCCCATATTTTTAGAGCATAAATAAAAGATCAGTAAACATTTAGGTCAAACAATGACAACTATATGAGAAAAAAAAAAAAGTTTTCGACCTGAGATGTTCTTTGAAAAGTATCACGCCGGGAACAAACCTGGGCTTCAAGTGCTCACAGCGTTTTATTTATACTGGTTTGCTACCTAAGTGACCAACTATGGCTCTCTGGCTGCTGATGGACTACAGATCCTATATTCCACTGATAGCCTCTCATATTGTAAAATAATTATCAGAGTGTAAGGGGTTTATGCAGGGATAGGCTAAGCGTCCGCACAATGACGTGGCAAGGTCTACAAAGGTCCTTAGAACATCATAAAATTGTCCTTAACAAAGTCAAGTAAATGCCCACTGTGAACAGCTTTCTTGGATTTATCAAGGGGCTATATTAGGGTGGCCAGTGTTGAACAGGTTTTAAGAGTACTGTGCAGAACTGGAACTGAAGATTCACTTAAAAATTAGGAAGTGATACTCACAATCTTCCTATGTAAACATTTCAATACTGCTGAACAGGCTTCAATTAATAATATAATGAAAAAGAAGGCTGCCCAGGAAAAAAAGGATAGCACGTGGCTTCCCAGCCACCAGAGGCGTCGCTAGGGGGGGGCTACTGGGGCTGAAGCCCCGGATCTCCCCTCCATAGCCCCGAATGGAGACCATGACCACGCCCCCTCGCGCTCGGCTCCGCCCCCTCACGTTCGATCCCGCCTCCTGCATGCTGTATGCTGAACAGCAGCAGACTCCATCCCCTCACGATAGGCTGCGCCCCTCGTGTTTAGCTCCGCCCCCTCAAGTTTTGCAGGTGAGTGTTTGGCAGAGTGTGAGTGGCAGAGTTATTAGTGTGCAGGTGTATGTATGTGAGGTAAGTGGCAGAGTGTAAGTGGGTGTGAGTGGCAGAGTTATTAGTGTGCAGGTGTATGTATGTGAGGTAAGTGGCAGAGTGTAAGTGGGTGTGAGTGGCAGAGTTATGAGTCTGCATGTGTATGTAAGTAGCAGACTGTGAGTGGCAGAGTTATTAGTGTGCATGTGTATGTATGTGAGTGGCAGAATGTAATTTGCAGAGTATAAGTGGGTGTGAGTGGCAGAGTTATGAGTGTGCATGTGTATGTATGTGAGTGGCAGAATGTAATTTGCAGAGTGTAAGTGGGTGTGAGTGGCAGAGTTATGAGTGTGCATGTGTATGTATGTGAGTGGCAGAATGTAATTTGCAGAGTGTAAGTGGGTGTGAGTGGCAGAGTTATGAGTGTGCATGTGTATGTATATGAGTGGCAGAGTGTGAGTGGCAGAGTGTAAGTAAGTGTATGTGAGTGTGGCAGAGTGTGATTGGAAGAGAGTGTGTGTGAGTGTAAGCATGAGTGGAAGAGTTATGAGTGTGTATGTGTGTGAGTGGCAGAATGTAAGTGTGTGTAAGTGGCAGAGTGTGATTGTATGAGTGAGTGTGCAGAGTGTGAGTGTTTGGAAGAGTGTGAGTTATGAGTGTGCGTGTATGTGTGTGGCAGAGTGTAAGTGTGGGTGAGTGGCAGAGTTTTGGAGTGTATAAGTGTGAGCAGCAGAGATATGAGTGTGCGTGTGAGTGAGTGTAAGCATGAGTGGAAGAGTTATGAGTGTGTATGTGTGTGAGTGGCAGAATGTAAGTGTGTGTAAGTGGCAGAGTGTGATTGTATGAGTGAGTGTGCAGAGTGTGAGTGTTTGGAAGAGTGTGAGTTATGAGTGTGCGTGTATGTGTGTGGCAGAGTGTAAGTGTGGGTGAGTGGCAGAGTTTTGGAGTGTATAAGTGTGAGCAGCAGAGATATGAGTGTGCGTGTGAGTGAGTGTAAGCATGAGTGGAAGAGTTATGAGTGTGTATGTGTGTGAGTGGCAGAATGTAAGTGTGTGTAAGTGGCAGAGTGTGATTGTATGAGTGAGTGTGCATAGTGTGAGTGTTTGGAAGACTGTGAGTTATGAGTGTGCGTGTATGTGTGTGGCAGAGTGTAAGTGTGGGTGAGTGGCAGAGTTTTGGAGTGTATAAGTGTGAGCAGCAGAGATATGAGTGTGTGTGTGTGAGTGTAAGCCTGAGCAGCAGAGTTATGAGTGTGTGTGAGTGGCAGAGTGTAAGTGTTCGAGAGTGAAAGCATAAGTGGCAGAGTTAGGAGTGTGTGTCAGTGGCAGTGAGATTACTAGGAGAAAATGTGATTAATTACTATTAATCATATTGAATGTGATAATCAAGTGTGAAACAGTGCTCATACCATTTTTATTTTCACACCTGATTATCACATTCAATATGAATAATAGTGATTCATCTTTATATATAGTCTTTATGTTGATGGCAATGAGTCCATACACATGGCATTAAACATCACATGGACCTCGTTATACTATTAAACCCATACATTATGAGTGTATGAGCTGCTCATTATATTATAGGCTTTACTCATGAAAGAGAGAATTGCAGGGAAGTGAGATGGGAATTTCAAAATTAAGGCTAAAGTAGCAGAGCTGGAAAAATTCTCGCATTCAGTTGAATTCCCATCTCAATTCCCTGCACTTCTCTCTTTTATTAGGTTGGTAGAAGGAGCATACCTTCATACCTCAGCCTATTCTCCCCAAGTTTTTTACCCCTTTTTATTAAAAAATTAAAAATATTTGTGATGTGAGTGTGAGAGTTGCAGGTTTACACACAAGTCTGCGTGGCAGAATGTCTGTGTGGGAAAGGCCATCTGTGTGTATAAGGGTGTCTGTGTGTAAGGTTGTCTGGATGTGTGTGTGAGTGTAAGGTTGTCTATGTAAGGGTATCTATGTGTGGGGGGGGGGGTCAGGGTTGAGTCATTTTTATATGCTCAGTTATTTTTAAATCATGGGAATTTGCTCACATACAAGTGTGTGTGTGTGATGTAAGTTGGTGTGTGTAAGTGGGATTGTGTGTCTCTGTGTGTAAGGGTGTGTGTATGTATGTGTGACTGTGCATGTGTGACTGTGCAAGTGTGAATGTGTGTGTATGTGTGGCTGCATGTGTATGTGTGTGTATTTGTGGCTGTGTATTTTTGTGTATAAGTGTAACTTTGAGTAATGTGAGTTTTTTGTGTGCTGCGAGTCTTATTGTCAGTCACACACACGCATATAGTCAGTAACAGACAGACACAAACACACTCATAAAGTCACAGACAGACACACACACAGTCAGTCACAGACACACACATATACGTTCTGTCACAGTCAGACATACAGTCACACACACATACAGTGGGTCACATAAACACACAGTCACACACACACATGCAGTCAGTCATACACACAAACACACACTCTGTCACATACACTTACGCACAAGTCAGGAATTTTGTTGTTGTTTATGATAAAAAAAAAATGCATCTATCAATATGTCCCCCTCTTGGCTGCTATACCTCATTCTAGCCTGGTCTGTGCCCTGCTGTTGTTTCTAGCCCTGCTGAGCACACTCAGCGCTCGGACACTATAGTACGGTGCATGTGGGGATGGAGCAGGAAGACTGTGCAGCCGGTGCACACACTGCTCCCCCGTGCTCCGCTGGATAAATAAAATGATCCCAGCGGCGAGGGCACCATGCAGGGACAACAATAACTGGGCGCCAGGTATAATTTCCTGGTGCCTGGGATTTGTTGAGCCCCGATATATACCCATATATACCTATTGTTCATTGGCGTCAATTATATCAGTCTGTATGCTGCCTAACCATGTGATTTTATTTACTCTACTTCTATAAAATCTATCATGGGCTCCAGCCCCGGATGTTTTGGAGACCTAGCAACGCCCCTGCCAGCCACACACCTGCTACTGCTAAACCGTAGAAAACTGGTGGCTCAAATTCCTACAGAAGTCCCATAATACAAATTTCCCATAATATCTTGCGTGCGTTAGTGTCAGGGTTTCGAAGATAGAGGAACCTCGATGCAGAGAAGGCACAGTGTATTATGACGGGTATTTAGCAGACAGAATTCTTCTGCCTGAAGGAAATCCACCTTATGGTTGAGCCTCAGGCTTAATTCCCCCAGGTCTTTTGCACTCTGTCAATTACCAATACACCGACAAGAACCCTAGCAGAGACTGGAAAACAGAAACCGAGGATAACAGGAACTGCAAAAGTACAACAGGATAAGGCAATTGGGTGGCCGGACAGGCAAAAAGGTCAAGACAGGCACGGCAAAGGTACAATAGGATCAGGCACAAGGATGGTAGGACAGGCAAAAGGTCGAGGCTGGCAGCAAACAGGAGTAGTCAAAAAAAACACGCAACAGTAAACAAAATAGAAAGTACAGGGATGCTAGCAAAAGGCTTAAAGGGTCTATCACAGGCAAGGAATGAAACACAAATTAGGTTTTAAATAGTAATCCTAATGATTGGCTGGCCAATAGAGGCATTTGGGAAGAAAAACACAACTAATAAATATATCCCTTTAAGAGATAGTAAGGGCAGGAAGCCGTGATACTACTGCACATGTGTAAGCCAAAAAGGGAGCGGTTCCATCTATCTGGATGACAGCCAACAGAGATGCGCTAAGGAGGCGTGCGTCACATGGCGGCTGCTGCGAAGACACCTGGGAATTCTCTGCTCTCAGGCGGAGGGCTGGAGAGCTCTGAGCAGGTAAGTGGGTGGCGGGGGTGGTACAGCTACGGCGCTGCAGTGACAGTTAGTTCGTAAGATAGTGGAGAAAAGTACAAAAGGGAGGGCAAGAACACCACACTGGGTGAAACATTGTCCATGTTTCATGCTCACAACACGCAGTTAGGGTCGATTCAGTATACACCATTAATTGGCCGCGTAGTGGTGGCTCCGAATTGCAGACTGATTCATGGCACATCAGTAACACATCAGGACCCAAATGTTTAGCTACCCAGGATGCCCTGATTTGCTTCCAAATTCGTCCACAATTCAGAAATCAAAGCCAATTCCACACCGATATCTTCTGAAACCAAATGCAGCCGAAACATGTCCAAAACGCACCAAACCAAAATGGTAGCCTGAAAATACCCATTATATTATACGGGAGGAATTGGACCAACAAAAAATAGACCAAAATCAGCTAAATATAACAGAATCAGAAATGCACATATTTGCAACAAAATTATACTTTTTGAAGGTTGAAAACTACACACAGCCAATACCTGATAAGAACAAGATAAGAGTTTGTGAGACAAGCTGTGAGATAACCATATTCAGAAATCAGTGCTCAATTTAAGAACACACTGGAATTTTAGCTGCACCATTTGTGTGAATGCCAAAATGTGTTCGGTACAAACAAGCACAAAAGTTGACTTTTGAGGATAATACAGCATTAATAGGACAATTACCATCAGGTAATTGAAGCCACAGCAAGAAACACCAGCCAGATGTAAAATACCCTCTGGAAAAGGGATAACAAAGAATGTCAGCACAGCTGGAATGCATGAGAGATCAATAGCTGTGGTTAAGAAATGGTAAGAAAAATTGTAATACTCATACATAATGGGTCACATGATACATTACGTACATACATAAACAAACCTGTAGTTCACATCATACATTTTTGTTACACGAGTGAACACAACTTGTTTGAAAAAGTAACATCTGCATGATGACACACATAACTAATCATGTCCTGCTGTCATATTGCAGTTAATCAGATATCAGGTGATAGGTGATGAAGAAAATGAAAAAGGCAAGATCAACAGGTTTGGCACAGCAACACCCATCCAACCTCAATAAGTATGAGCTGGTGCTCTTCAACTTCATGGCTCTAGTAACTACTCATAGATCTGAAGAGGCCATTGATACACACCAGCAGGTACATACAGTACATACATAGATATGTTAAAATGTTCATCACAAAAACTACAATTGCAAAGTAGATGTTTGGATACTTCAAAAAGGTTTTAATATGTATGATCGACTACAAATTAAAAAAACTAAGGTACATGCTACATGATAACAAAAAAAATCTTTGGAACAAGAGGGCAGCATCTTCCTGAGTGTGGAGTATTCAGATCTTGAAGATCAGCCAGGCACATTAGGAGCTGTCCATGGTCAGGGTGATGGTAGAGAATCCATTCAAATATAAAACCAACATTTGATTCAACAAGCCACATATTACAACCACATATTTGTACAGATTTAGCTGTGTTAGTTGCAACAGTGACCCATCCAGTAGATACATCCCAATATGTTTGCCTTTGGGCAATTTATGACAACTCAATGGCTTTACCCTAATTAAAATACCTAAATGTGCACAAAGGGTTAACAGTTAGCAAAATGATTATGAACAGGATACAGACACAGTTAGAAGGTTGCCTAATCTGTCATTCTCATCTGATGTTAAAAGGTAACTGAACTCCCACAAAAAAATTATGTCTGATTCACATCATCCTTACTGTGTATGGCATTATCTCCGAACACTTTACATCACACTGACTTAAACAGGAGACATGACCAGTTATATCACTGAACATACCTGTTGACATATGTTCTAGGCCCCATGGGGGAACGTCTGCACATATATATCCAGTTTACCATATGTGGGTGGAATGGAAAGGGGAATTAATCAGTTATGTCAACCATAGGTGTCAAACAGTACACATGGGTGTTCACCACTCACTCAACACTGCTGTTAAGACATGGATTGGCCCTCACGGATGTCCCCATTTATTTACCTGTAATCTAAACAAAGTTGCAGACATTAGAGGTGCACAGGAGAAGACATCAACAGGGGAAGAGCGAGGACATCAACAGGGGAAGAGAGAGGACATCAGCAGGTGACAAAAATACAACCAAAAGTCTATAGGTAAACAAAGCTTCTCTTACCTCATGTGCAGGAGAGGAATGTGTACCCAAAGGGACACCAGAGGCAAACCTCATTTTCAAAATGCATTCTGGGAATGAA
This sequence comes from Pelodytes ibericus, assembly GCA_036172795.1. Lineage (NCBI taxonomy): Eukaryota > Metazoa > Chordata > Amphibia > Anura > Pelodytidae > Pelodytes > Pelodytes ibericus. Next base: position 28,223,636 of record CM069864.1, read on the forward strand.
GGGTATATTGTGAATAAAATCAAACATATATAGTGTATGGATGCATCTCGATACAAGCAAGGATGTCCTGACTTGACACTCATGTTGCGTTTTGGCTGTTAACAACTAGCTCCTTTCAACTACTGTTACCACAGTTACTCACCTGGTTACTATTAGCCAGCCCCTTTGCTACTTGGGTATTTAAGCAGCAGGTTTCAGTAGCTCCCTTGCGTTGTTGCATTTCCTGTGGTTCCTGTGTTTAATCTGGCTCAGCTGACTTCCCTACTGGTTCCTGACTCCTGGCTTTATTCCTGACGATGCTGATCTCTGTTCTTCTCATTCCAGCTGGTCTGACTACCTGCTTTGATTCCTGACCCCGGATTGCCTCCTAGATTTTGCTTTTTAGAATTTTTCGATTTATTATTAAGAAAGGTGTTTTGCATCTTACTTCCTGTTTCTTTCTGATTCGTGGTCCCTAACATTTGGTCATTGAATAAACCCAGTCAAAAAGAAAAGCTTTGTCACTGCATGCAGTAGAATTACACACAAGCACTCTGCCCGCGGTTTCCCCTTGATGGCTTGACAGAGTAGTGAACCCAAGGGGGACTATAGCCTTGCTAGAAACAAGAAAGTTAGACAGGTTAGGGGTGCTAGATGCAACAGAAGGGTGGAAGCCAAGAGCTACATGCTATTCTAATTAGAAACAGCATACGGCACCACTGAAATAATGGATATAAATAAAAATTTGGTTTTGATTTAAAGATCTAAAAAAATACCCCAGACTGTTCTGTTAACAAACTTATGTTAGAGTATTTACAGCTATAAAGTATATTTACAATTTAATAAACTTTATTTAGTTATTAAAAGTGTAGTAGTACCTCTAATTAAAAGTCTTATTTTGGTGTAATCCACCATGAATTAACTGTTAACTTAACACAAGGAAGAGAAACAGACAGAAAGCAGTGAGGGTTCTCTCATTACATGCATATACAATGTGGTCCCACGTTAACAGTGAATTTTCATTTTAGATGAGGCAGACCTTCTCGTGTGTGAGATCTCATTGTTTGTGGAATAGCATTGAACATTTGAGGAGCCCCTGAAGACCAGGCACCTCAACCTACTTGTTTTAATGTGGAATGGTAAGTAAAGTGTTGGAACTGAGATGGGAAGCTAGAGGTAGTACCAGGGATAGGCCAATGTCCATGGCAAGGTTGAAAACGGTCCACAGAACATCATTCAAAGATGATGTCGGTCACAATCTAGTAAATGTTAAGCATCAACACTACTGCTTTTAAGCAAAGTGGTTTGGAATGGTTAGGAACTACACAAGCAAGGTGAAGTGTTTGTCTGGTGTTGTCCATCAGCTAGTTCAATTCAATTAGCAGATCATAGGGTAGTATAATTGATGGGTGGTATAATTACATTGGTGGACAAAGCAGCATGGTGAATTGTACAAAGGGCTGTTTAAAGTTACTTTGAATAATATCAAAATATGCTGTATAATTGTACTATAATTATAATATTCCAATATGTCAGAGTAAAGACACCAAATGCCATGGCCAATGACAGTCCCTTTTTAAAAGCAATGTATAGATAATGGTTTTGTACTGATGTTGTTTAATACCGTATTTTCCCCGGATATAAAATGACCCAGATTATAAGACGACCCCCCAAACTTTGGGTATTATTTTAGGAAAAAAATTAAAAGCTTGAATATAAGACTACCCTATAGGAAAAAGGTTTAACTTGTATATATTCACATGTAAGTAGCTTTTTCATATTTAATAAAAATGATGATAGAAAAAATGCATTTCTTATTTTTATTTCCTTTTATTTGCCCATCTGCCCCTAGACCTAGCCAGTGCATCAACCCCATAGCCATCTGTCCCCCAGACTTAGCCAATGCATCGCCCCCACAGCAATCTGCCCACCAGACTTAGCCAATGCTGCCCCTACCCCCCCAGACTTAACCAATGCTGCCTCCCCCTCCCTACCCAGCCTTAGCCAATGCTGCCTCCCCCAGGCACTGGGTAGACATCCACCAGCTGCTTGTGAGGTGGATCTAGGTACCCTGCAGCTCTGTGGGTGGAGGGGTAACTGGATCCCAGTCTAATAGTCAGGCCGCTATTTGACGAACCTCGAATTTAGCACATTGCTCTGAAAAAGCAAATACAGTAATTCATAAAAACAAAATAATCTGTTTATATTAATGTACTTTGAACATAGCTTTAGTTTAGTGTTTGAGTTCAGTTTTCAGGAAGTGTTTAATCCTGCAAACACTAATTGTAAAAATAGGCTACCATGATCTCTGATGTGAGCACCGTACTCAGCCTTTTTACTCCATCAAATATTATATGGTATGATCGGCTTATTGACAGAATCACTGAGGCCAATATGGGTGCAGATGTCAAACATTTTAAAATAATGAAAGGACACTGCTCACTCACATAAAATTATTTGATACATGATCCTTAAATCAAAAGTTAGCTTAATGAACACAATTACTAGATAAGCATACAATATCTAAATAACGAAGATACCTGGAAAAAAAATGTTTTGGATGCAATAGCCTCTTAAAAACTAAAATAAACGTAGAGTCATATGTCACACTGAATGTTCAGTGCACACAGAGAGACATACTTCAAATATTTAGATGCTCAAGTTATTCTAAACATTGTGTGTTCAGTTTTTTATTTTTAAAAGACATTTTAAAAACTATTCCCTAGCACACACTGGAAAGAAAAATTCTTGTGAAGTGAGGCACAAATTACAAAACAATATAGTTACACAGGCATTAAATAAAACAATTTCTACTTTAAGGGTGATTAAAGGTCTTGTGGCAACAGCCTGCAATGTTCTTTTTGCTTTTTCAGAATTGAATGAGTCAGTTACTAGGTTTTCAATCTCCTTAGTGCAAATGGACAAAGACAAGCAAAATACCAAAACTATTCTCTTTCCCTAAGGATTGTTCCCTATTTATGTTACAGTTGAGCTGTTTCAATCTGAGTGTATTGTAACAGGTCTTTGATGTCAAAAGCCTTATCAAAGCCAGCATATTATTAACCATTCATACATCTTGACAGTTACCTTCAACTTGAACACATTTGTTTTACTCCTTTCTGTAATAAATATAAACCAGAAATTTCAAGAGCAGAATACAGATGGGAAATACAAGCTTCCTTGCTGATATATAACCATAAAACTGTTATTATTCTTTATCATTTACTTTTAAATCTCCAACAAACTCTGCAGCATTGTGCAGAGGGCCGATTGACAAATTGTATAGAACACAGGATTAATGCACCACAATGCAAAAAATAAGTACATTTAAAACTAAAAAATGCTAGACAAAATAACACAGATAAAAAACAGATAAACACAGATAAATATCAGCTACCAATAGTGAAAAGTAGAGCTGCCAAACCGTTAATGCCCCTTGATGGTGTGTGTTAATCCTTATCTTATTTAAAACATGGACAGCAATTCAAATCTCAAATTAAGATTTTCTTTTTGTTTTTAGCCATTAAAACCCTATTAAACATTTTTTGGTCTTTCAAAGAATTTAGACGGTTTATACGTAACAGTCCCAGACATCAAAGTCTTTTTTTTTCTCCAAGTATATCTGAAATTTAGTATTTCTCCAGACAGGCTTAGAAAAAGGCATTAGCTCTTTAAATCTACCAGTGTTTTATATAGGAGACTCTGGTTTTGGTCACCATTTTGTCTGCTAAGACAATGTCCGACATCCAAACCTCACCAACTCAAGGGCTCCTTGCCACTTTCTTACTAGAAAATGTGATCATCCACCCTATTCCCAGGTTCTACAGAAGTTGGTGTCAGCTTTTCATATTTGCCAGGATGACGTGATATGATTGTATCTATACCCATTTCTCATTGAACATGAAGAAATTCTGTGGCATCACTTAAACTTTAGTATATTTGTATCTCGTTTCCAAGCCTCAAGTCTAGGAGAACTGCACCATTCACAAAAAAAGTATTTTAACCATTTATTGAATCAAAATATGTTAGTTGGGTTTCTCATCCGTAGTACCTGTCTGGTCAAGCAATACTAGACAAACAATATCTGCTGAAAAAGATATATACAACCCGGAGGAAGTATAAGTACAAGGCGTCTATAAGTGAAAACAAATGTAAAAAAATAATATGCAAACCCGAATAAAGGTAACTACTGAAACGGAGCTTAGGGTTTTCCCGTAACAGGTCTTCTGGCATATGCCGGAAAATGTACTACTATGAACTAATAAAAGAATAATTAGGTAGCCGCTAGTCTTATATAACAAGAAAAACAGGAGAAAAGTTGTTGACAGCGCTATATAAGCAAAAAAAAAAAAATCAGGAAATAACTAAATTATAATAACAAACCACATAAAATAATAAAGGGTGTATGAAAATATATAAATTTAATACATATGACAAACATACAAAAATAAACCCACCATTAGCAGGTGGTGGGGATACAAATTACACGTACACTAGATACAATAAAATGGACACAAATGCAAGTGTATAAATCCAAATAAAACCATAAGAGTCAATGCAAAGATGAGAGGGAAATAGTAAGCATGTGAATTAATACACACCTAATGATCCACCCAAGACACCACTGGACTCAAAGAAGGGAATTGTGAATCTGAAGAAACAAGCGAAAAAGAGCCTGGCCAGGTCTTTCGCAAAATAAATGATGCCAAAAAGGGACGCGTTTTTGAGAGGGGCAACGATTTAAAAGTAATATCAGGAAGTATTACTTTACTGAGAGGGTAGTGGATTTATGGAATAGCCTTCCAGCAGAAGTGGTAGAGGTAAACACAGTCAAGGATTTTAAGCATGCGTGGGATAGACACAAGGCTATCCTAGCTATAAGACCGGGAACGGGGGACTAATAAAAGTACTCCCAAAAAATTGGGCAGACTAGATGGACCGAATGGTTCTTATCTGCCGACTCATTCTATGTTTCGGGAACTTCTTCAGCCTTTGGCGTCCACCTGGTGGGTTTATTTTTGTATGTTTGTCATATGTATTAAATTTATATATTTTTATATACCCTTTATTATTTTATGTGGTTTGTTATTATAATTTAGTTCTTTCCTGATTGTTTTTTTTTTTGCTTATTTAGCGCTGTCTTTCCTTTTTAAAACAATATCTGCTAATAAATCATTATAGGAATATAAATGTATGCTAGAAAATTAGTGGTAGCACAAGAGAGTCTGCTAATTTTTTCCAAAGTGAACTAATTGTAAACTCTATTGGGGGGATTCAATTTCAACCCATCTCAATCATCTAATAATATACATTCATGTTCACAGCAAAATAGCTAATTCAGACATACGTCTAAAGGGTGAGGAAACATTGGAGGAACCATATACTCTACACAGCTGGTGCAATTAATAAGCCAAGAATATAATTGTTTAAAAGATAGGACACATTCTCTGGTGTAACAAAGGTAATTACAGCATTTACTGGTTGTGTCAAACTGATATATTGCTACATATCATAGGTCACAGTTCTGCACTCATACATTATCAAATTTAAAAGAGCAATATCTGATCGAGCCAAATCTTTAAACAATCCGTGGTACAAGTGAAAATTGATTTACTTTGTTTCAGAAAAGATTTCTATAAATGAAGCAGATGTTTTAGTTAGCAATGGGTCAGATAGCCAGAATGACAAGGTTAGATGTCATAGCAAAGACCTATTGATACAATTCATTATCAAAAGGATGTACTTGAATGGTCAGAAGTGAGAACATTCTAATCACAAAATCCTGAATGGTTTGAGAAAACATGGTAACACTTATCTTTGTCATCTACCAGAGCCTAATATGACATGTTTAACTAACAAATAAGGAAAAATAGATTTTTGGGAAAATGTTATAGAAAATGCAATTACTGATATATATTTTAACTTGTTTTTTTATATCTGACTACCGATTTTTAAATAGACCAAAAAACGAAATAATAATAATAAAAAGTACATGCTGAAAAATGTATTTAGTTTTACCTTTTTTTTCTATATATTTGTAACTCTTTATCATATGAGATAATTTCAGATTGTATGTATTAGGTTCAGAATACTTTGCACATACTGGTAATTGTCGACTTTGATGACCTGTGCAAGAATAATTGTCAAGAAAAACAGAAACAACGCACATCTTAATAAGTAAAGGTGTATGATGGGGAAACAAAATGTCTAGTTGATATTTTACATTACTTCTCTGCCAGAAACAGGAAGAGGATGCTTTCTACAACAAGGGAAACTCAGTAGGCCAAAAAGCAGTGTGAAGACACTTGGTTTCCTGAATAATTATTCCTTTGCCAAAAGGCCTAATCCTAGCAAAAAATTATTCCCATCATTGTATTAGCTGCCATTGTGACTGGCTCTAGCCTCATGGGCAAGTGATAAAAAAATATGAGTTTTACCTCCTCCAGGCGCTGGAACACATGGAGCCTACTCCTGGCTACTGCTTAGACAGAGAACTTCAAGACAAAAAGTGTACATAAATACTTTATTGGTCCTTCAGACAAAATAAAAACCATTGAGCAGGGACAATGAGACAAGAAAAAAGACCAACGGGTGCTTTGTCAAAAGTAGTCTAATAATGACAGTACATCCATACATATATAAACACACAATTTAAAATAAATTAAAACTCAATTAGTACTTAATGAGCGACATACCTCAGGTACCTGATTCAAACGAAAATGTTGTATATTTTTCAGTCACAATCACGCATTTACTGATTTATCAACTCTCCTATTCATTTATGCACGTTACTATGCATCTCTCCGTTTAATTACTTGTTATGTTTCTTGTATTTGGTAGCATTAATAATTTCCTATGTATTAGTCTATTATTATTTTTATCATTCCAATCCAAATTTACTTAATGATATTCTGGCTTTATTCATTATGTTACAATGTATTTTGTTCTCCTTATTGGTATCACTTGGGACACGCTGCTCTAGTGGGGGAGGGGGGGGCGTGGTCTCTGCCTTGGGGGACAGGCTTCTTGGACTGGGCGTACCCATTCTCCTTGTTTGGGGATAGGGGCGTGTTTGCAGTCCATGATGAGGTCTCTCAGGGCGGACACTACAGCCTGCCTTGTTTGAATCAGGTACCTGAGGTATGTTACTCATTAAGTACTAATTGCATTTTAATTCATTTTAAATTGAGTGTTTATATATGTATGGATGTACCGTCATTAATAGACTGCTTTTGACAAAGTACCTATTGGTGCGAAACATGTCAAGGGGGTTAACTAGGCAAGAGAAAGAGTAAAACAAAGTGAAATGGAAAACAAAGGAAAAGGGGGGCGGTTGAAAGGTATGGGTACTTCAATAGGACGAAAATAGTCCCGGAGTAAATGTAAAGGTAATATTATTATGGGTTATATTTTTGGAGAGCCTGCTTGCCAGTATCCTCTGTTAAAAATTCTAACCAGTAAAACCATTGGTTGTTGTGTTGGGTCCCCCTTCCCTCTGCGGACATGAGTAAATCTTCCACCAACCTAATTTGTTCTACTGAGGATAACCATTCTCTATATGATGGGAGAAATCATTGCTTCCAATGTTGGGGAATGAGTAATTTTTGGAACTTATGGAGTCCGATTAAGAAATCGAAATTATACGGTGAAGCCTATAAACAATTTCAAAATTAAGTCACAAATGGAACATGGTCAGTGGCATTAAGTGTATGCTTGCAAATGCTAGAAATTTAACTGGTAAAATAAGGGAATTGGAGCCGGTAGCAGGAACTGAAAACTGGTATAACAGAAACATGGTGGAATGATACATGATTGATTAACCAATTTGGAGGGCAACATGTTGTTTAGAAAAGATAGGTCATACAAAAAAGGGGGAGGGGTCTGTCTATTTCAAACCAGCATTATTGCCTCATTTGCTGGACAATATATATGATGACAGTGAACATGTGGAATCATTGTGGGTTGAGACAGTCAATTGGAGGAGGGGGGGGGGGGGGGGGTATAGAACTTACCAGAAAACATTAGTGGCCATTTGTTACAAACCACCAAATATTGGTGATCTTGAAGAATAACAATTAATGCAAATAGAAAAGGCTTCTCAAATAGGGTGTACTATCATTATGGGGAATTTTAATTACCCAGAAGAAGATAGGAAAAATAGAACTACTAATTCTGCAAAAAGTAGTACATTTCTGTATTTGTTGAATGGCAATCAGCTAGTACAGACACCAACCAGAGGGGATGTGTGTCTGGATCTGGTGATAACTAGCAACGAGGAGCTTATCTCTAACATCCAAGTAACTGAGCACTTGGGGAATAGAGACTGCAACATGGTATCATTTGAGATTAATTCAAAATGGCAAATTGGTATGGGGCCCTGGTCTGTTATGTATGATTTTTCAGGGATTATTTTAGTTTAGGCATGGTGACCACAGATTGGTGTAAGCCGATGTGGTGCCCATATTTAAAAAGGAATCAAAATCCCACCCAGGAAATAACATACCTGTAAGCTTGACATCTGTGTTGTGGAAACTGTTTGAAGGTTTTCTAAGGAAATAAATCCACAGGGATTTCATTAGTAGGTGCCAACAAGTCTTTGTAAAAGACAAATCTTGTCAAACTTGCTTAATTACATTATAAGAAGCGAGTAAAAATATATATATGGAAGCTGCAGTGGATGTGATATATTTACACTTTCCTAAGGCTTAGGGACATCATGTTTGTGTGTGGATTGGCAATTGGCTGAAATATAGAATGCAAAGAGTGGTTGTAAATGGGAAGTTCTCAAATGCACAAATGTGATCAATTGAGTACCTCAGGGATCCGGCCAGGGTCCTATTATTTTTAATTTGTTTATTAATGATCTTCCAGTGGACATAGAGAGTCATGTCTCAGTGTTTGCAGATTACATAAAATTAAATAGGGTGATAAAGTCTGAACTAGATGTGTTTTCACTGCAAGAGGATTTGAAAAAATTGGGTAACTGGGAAGACAAATGACATTCAGTGTAGACAAATGTAAAATTATGCATTTTGGGTATCATAATAATACATTTTTGGATAGGGAAATCTAATAATGAAAATGATTTGTGAGTAAATATAATAAAATATTGGCATGTATTAAAAGGGTAATTGACTCACCTGGAGGAAGGTCCATGGTAATACCCCACCTTGAATATGCAGTTCAATTCTGGGCTCCTTTTTTTAAAAAAAAATACATTATGGAACTAGATGAAGTGTTCATTAATAGGACAGTACAAAGGACAAGAGGTAACCCTTGAGGAAAGAAAATGTAGTCTTCGACAACAGAAGGGATTCTTTATGGTAAGGACAAAGATTTAAAATTCACTGACTGTAGAGGTGATGCTAGCAAATACGTTAGATGCCTTTAAAAGGGGCCTGGATACTTTTTTAATGCACAGGAACATAGATAGCGATGTATGTTAGTATAGGCATTTATATAATGCTTGTTGATCCACTGAGAAATCTGATTGCCATTTGGAGCTGAATTTTAAATTGCTGAAATAATAGGGGATGGGAGGGGGGGGGGGGTACCTTCTTTTGGATCATCATTAAATAAAGAATAGGAAAAGAATTGAACTTTTTTTCAACACAAATTACTACGTAACTATGTAACTTTAGTGGTCTCTGAGTAGCCAGAATTTAAGAGCTACTTTGATACCAAAGATATCTGATTGGGTCTGAAACTCCTAGTAGCAAGCCATAAAAAATAAGACCAGCACTTTAAAGTGAAAAGGAACTCTAAGTACACCTGTATGTAAGTGGAGCCCATTTATTCTTACTGGACTTTTTAAAGAAATTGTCACATATGTATCTTTGGTTACTTGAGATCATTAATATTTTTATTGCATTAGCTATTACATCGCAGAAAGACAGCAATCTTTGTCATTGATATAGCAACCAGTTAGGTTGGTTAGGTTTAAATGATATTATACCTAACCCTTGTTTTACTGTAAGGTCAAACTTCTTCCCTACAACACTGGGATCAATGTGTTGTCTACTTATATAATTTTAAAATTATAAATCATATTTTTCTATAGCCATAATCTTATTTTGTCATACTAACCTATTTTCATGCTTTTCTGTTGATTCCCAAAGCATGTAATGTTTAAATGTTACCACTATATTTTCATTATTCCATTGTACTTAATAAAATATAAAAACGTAAGAAATGTTTTTTGTGTATCTGATTTTTGTTTTATAGTTTGTGTCTGTTGGATATTTATAATGCAGATAACTTAGTTTGACTTAAATTGTCTTTTGTATTTGTAAAAAGAAAAAGATTATTGATAATAAAGAAATGAAGAGATGAGTGGACACAATCTTATCTGCTGTAGGAGTCTGTTTTTTTGGTATAAATGACTGCACTCAAATCACGCCTCATATGCAGCTTACAAGCAAACCCTGGATGACCCTTAAGTTTGGCTTACATACTACTCTATGCAAAAGGTCAGATCACTCAGCAGATGTATTTTCATAGAAGGCATTACGAAGCATAAACAGCTGAAAACTCTTTTTTTGCTGGCAGAGATAAATGGAACGGTAGTTAGTATAAACAGTATATATATATATATATATATATATATATATATATATATATATATATATATATATATAACAAGCAAACAGCACAAGAGTACAGTTCATACATGTAAATCTTCAATGACCTATGCTACTATTAGCGATTACTTTTAATATGTTTGTTTAGTGTAGCTATATACACAAAAGTATCTTAATCAAAGCAGAAACACACGTTGATCAGTTCTCCACTTACACTTGGATGCAACTCAAGAATGAAATCCTATACCAGTAATCATAGGCTTGCTTACTCATGTTGAACTTACTGAAGGGCATTAAAAGAAGATAAAGAAATGCCTTGGTTGTTTCACTAGTTATGTTTCACCCACGAAGATACAGATTTCTAGTACACGGAAAGGTAGCTTGAATTCTAAAGTAGATCTACAAACTTCAAAATGCACATATAAATAACTGTAAAAATCAGTGCTGCAAAAAACGGTCTTCAAGAGAAAAAAACATATATTATAATAAATCAGGGGTGGCGAACCTGTGACCCTCCAGCTGCTGACAAACTCCATCTCCCATAATGCACTTTTAGCGAAGAGGCTGACAGAGAAGTATGGGAAATGTAGTCCTGCAACATCTGGAGGGCCGGAGGTGCCCACCCCTGTTATAAAGAATAATAAATTCCAGGTACACTGGCAGAAAAGGTGCGAGGACCGGTGCAGCCAAAGAGTTGATTGGATAGAATATAGAGAAAACGGATTAAAAACTCATGCGCACACAAGAACCATAGTGCAACAAACTTAATGAACATTTTAAAAATCCCTGCCTCCTGCTGGAGATACAGGATGGCAAATGAAAAAATGTATGAACCTAGAATTCAGAAAAAACAGTCACGAATGATGATGGCTGCGTGGGATGTAGCGAGGTCCGGCACCAGAGTACACACATCTGGTGTCCTCTTTTTTTTCAGCATGCCAAACTTTATGAGCCAACGTATCCAGTTGTGCCGTTTATGGTCAGTGAGACGCAAAGTTGAGACCTTCAACATCTGTGGACCTCGCCACATCACACATTGGCATCATCACTCAGGATTGTTATTACAACATTCTGCGTTACAGTTGCCATCCTGTAAGTACCTCCAACAGGAGACAGTGTTGTGCACGTGTGTCTGCACCAAGTTCAGAGATTTGATGTTTGATTGAATTCAGTAGCGGTATCGAACTCCTTCAGATCTCCTCCAATACCATTCAAGTACCATTTTTTTTTTCATTATTCCACAGGCATATGCATAGATTTATGCATCCAGCAGGATCAATGGTCCATGAATAATTTCATTAAACAAGATTCTAAAATTATAGTTAAATAGAATAAGAAGGGCTTTCATTAGATACTACTATTTTGATATCATATAATTTACTATAAAAAAAAAATGATAAAAAAAAATATAACCACAACTTTTACTTGAAAAATCTTTTACACATCAACAAATGTGAATGAAAATAAAAATACTAAATAGATTTGATTTGTCCTGATTTTAGAAATACCCTTTCCCCATTTGTATCCCTGCTTTTGCTTCTTCCTCTCCTACAATTACTATATTTGGAATAAAGATTCATACCGTAATTCAAATCTGCAACCACGATGACTAAACAGATTCTATAATTGACACATTAACCCACTGGAGTCCAGGAGTGTTCTTCGCCGTGCTTTCAAAGCAGCCATTTCATTGCGGATGTTACAGAACTGTGCTGGGTTCACGAACCCTAAAAGTCACCCCTATTCCTAATACTAACCCTAAAAGTAAACCCTAAGCCTAATACTAACCCTGAAATCACCCCTAACCCTAAAGATAACCCTAAAAGTCACCCTTAATCCCAATACTACCTCTAAAAGTAACCCCTATCCCCAACCCAAACTTTAGCGCAATGCTACTTCTCAGCCACGCTGAGCTCGTAAAGAGTCCGTAATGACAAGGCTGCAGAACAAAACGATTCAAAACCCACTGAGCTAGGTCACCGGTATTTGTGATAAACCAGTAAGCATTTAATTTTCAATGTCCTATATATATCCGGTTTGCCAATAAGGAAGAGACCATTAATTGTCTGCCCATAAACAGAGATTTGTAAATGTTTATGTTAACAAAAAAAAAAAAAAAAGTGTCTGTGGAAGGCATGTATTTTTCAAATTAATCTTAAAATCAACCATGCTAAATAAATCAGACTTTATTCTTACTTAACAAAATATAAACACACAAAAGGCACGACAACCGACTTCTGTACCCATCATTGTTCAATTATAAATAGCATTCAGAATTCAAGTACATCACAAGCTCTTCCTATGTTATTTTATGTAAACATGAACTAAACAAAATGCAAATGTACATGTCGTCAATCTGTAATTCAACTACAGAAGGGTTTCTGGACAATTATCTACCGTGTAAGTGCACCCTTAATTGTTATAAATATTATTGTGTTTTTCGTAATAGTAATAAAAAAAAGTGCTATCTTTTCTATTGGTTTCTGTGAAATTCTCACACTTTACGTACCGACAGTGGTCCATTTTAACATCCAGACATTCAAAAGATATGCAACTTGCAAGACAAATCCCTGGTACAAAAATCTATCCTCATAAACCTCCTGTTCCTTACCACTAAATGTAAAATAAATAAACCTGCAAAGCTTATTTTCTTAAAATACTCAAATGTAAAATAAAACACGGATTTCTCCCCTCATGCGAGCTAGTTGACCCATAACGACTAGAGAGAGAAGTATTATTACATTCCCCAGTGCTTGCTATATAGCTGCAGACTTCCAATAGATATGGCACGGCATTCTGGTAGTGAAGCTGGTCAAGCTAACATCACTGATAAAACAAAATGTGTCATTTCCATAAGAAAATGAAGTAGAATAATGTGAGAAGAAAGCTGCCGTAAACATAGAGAGGCACTTATTACATTCATTCTGTTTCCATGAGGGACTCGTCACCCTCAGCCGTATTTTCAGCTGGAGGTTCTTGTACTATACATTTGTCCTTTTCTGTCTCATCTGGTAGTTCGCTATCTTTCTGATCAGTGCACATTACTTCCTCTTCTAACAATTCTTCCGTAACTGGAGTTTCTACAGAGGAGGATTCTTCCGGGGTTTCTGTAATGAAGAGAAGTACCTATTTATTTATTCGTTTTCCTTTTAATTTATACTTCTTTTTATTAAATTTATGAAAGACAATTACAAACATAGAAGACATAAGCAAACATATCACACATCACATTATACGTGTCGTTACTTTCCTTAAATACCTTAACAAACATTTAAAAAAAACAAAAAAAACAACTAACAACTATATATCCTCCAGCAAGGCAGCACAGTGGGGAGAGGGGGGGGGAGAGGAAACCCCTATCCTTATATGTCCAGGGGAAAATCCACATTCCAGGGATACCCCTTCCCTCAACCCCAGAGAAGTACCTAATATACCGTAACATCAAAAAATACTAAATATAACAGAAAAACACAATGGTGTCACAGTCCTTTACAAAATAAATATATAATTTTAAAAAATGAAGAACAAAAAGATTTTCAACTCTCAGGCTAGATTTTTGTATCAAAATATTAGCCTCCTTCCCTTGACACTAAATTTTGAGGTAATGTTTTATCCCGCTAGATTCTATGAATTAAAGACTGGGAAAAGAAATTGAATTTAGGCGGGTCCTTGTTTTGCCCCCTGAACATGAATAGCCAATGCTCATACAAATTAGAATATAAAGTGAATATTAAAAGATTAAATATAGTTGACACAGTTTTTCAGTCTTGTATAAGTAAAGGGAAAATAAGTAAGGTATTAAGTATCAAAGCTTTTATGGTACAAAGCTGGAAAACTTAATGGTTTAGAGCAAAAGGCATAAGGTTTGACAGATGATTAGAGTCAACTTCTGTTCTGTGCACATGAGCACTGCCCACTCGTGCATTTACTAGACTCTGAAAAACACACACTGTTGGGGATAAAGAGCAACTGATGTTAAAGAACAACTGTCAGCAATAAAGCAACTTATGTTTAATGGACAAACTGCATCTAGTGCAGGGATTTTTGTACAGAAATGTGTAAATGAAAGAATAAAAATAAAGTACCGCATTAAGCCCTCCTTGCTTGGAGAGCTCAATCAGGGGGGCAGAGATGCAGAGTGACCCAAGATTATAAACAGGTCAGGTCAGGCTGCTTTATTTATATTCCTTCATTAAAACATGTTTTATTTAAATTATCTACACTTGATCCAATCTTTCAATTAAACATAACTTATTTGTGTTGGTCCTATAACATTCTCTACTAACAATGACAAACCTTCAGCACAGATTTACCTGTAGAAGTTTGGTTTTCCAACTGATCGTCCGTAACCAATTGCATAGCACTGACAGAGCCTTGCGAGTCAGTCCGTGGCCTTCTCTCAAAGCTGAATTCTTGAAGTCGTGGTGCCTGTGGTCGTGTTTTTCGAGCAGGATTCAGGAAGTAGCAGTATGCACATCTAAAAGCTACATTAAACAAGCCATTAGCAATGTTTCACATTGGTTGGAAAAAATATAGATATAAAATAGTAAAATATATGATGTTATTTATAAAGGCCGTCCTTCAATGAGAAGCAAAAGGAAATGTGGAGAAAGTGCCAAGCATTTTGATTTCCTGTATATGACAGAAAAAACAAGCATTTGTTTTACCAAATTTAAACTCATCTTTGCTTTTCTAAAACTTAAAATGCACGTCTTCTCAGTGTGTTCTCTCTACATAACTAGTTGAGTCTATCTAATTCAACAGGGAATATTACTGATGATTTAAAAAAAATTAATCTAGGCTAACCTCGGACATTATGCATCTGTCATAGTCCAAATATCATATAAAGATAATAATAGTGTAACAAACTTTAATATATCAATGGCTTTCAGAACTAAACATAGGGCTTTGTTCATGAAAGAGAATTGCAGGTAATTAGGCAATTAAGGGAATTTCAGACCTAAGCAAAGCCTACTATGTATTAGAAACAAGGAAATTCTAAAATGTCATATGTTTTGTCCCCAGTTTGAGATTTCACAGCTTTGTATTTATCTTATTATTCGGAATATACTTCTTAAGTATTATTCTACAATAGTAATGAAGCTTCTAAAAATGTAAATCAAAATACAAATTTTGAACAGTCTAACTCTAACTTTTCTAATAAACAAAAACAAATAAATTGTATGCAGCAACAAAAATAGAGTTATTACCTGCTAATGAAACTGATGGTAATGTATAAACATAGCATCCATGCAGATAAATAGTGCCAAATACTGGCAGACCTATGTATAAAGGACGCTCCCAACAGATGTCAGGAGTCTGCACTCCGTCTGCCAGTCCCAGACGTCTGGGTTTCTCCGACTTACCCCATGTATAAAGAATCAGGCTCTAAAAAGTGCCTGATTAGAGTTGAGAACCTCTGTCAAACAGCCTGGCAGAAGTTCCTTCCCCGCACTGTAAAGTGTTGGTATGTATAAAAAGGTATATCACCTTCACAGTGCAGTCTTTATACATAGCCCCCATGTCTTACTGTTTTGCATGGTCTGCAGATAATACAGCCCTTCTCTAATCAGATCTGCATAGGCTCCGGTTACCGTTAACTGAAAATCCATGGACAAAAGGAATTGTGAAAATAGCGAAGAACTTATTTGCATGTAATATATTCAAATGGTACATGAAATCATTAGTAGGGAAGTCCCACATAGTGAAACCGGTCTTACTTGCATTACATTTGTGCATACACCAAGGAAATTCAATCTTAACAAATTGTAGGTTAAGAGTTAAATATTACTCACCGACATATTCAAATTCTTCCTTAAGGGCCATTCCATTATGAGAAAAACACTGCTGACAGATCAGCGCGTATCTGCAAGAGCCATCATTTGGGTTTGTTACTTTTACTAGCAAAACAATGGAAGCTGGTGAATACAGTACAAGTATACATGTAGACACCACCATTTTATTTTACATTTCTGTAAGAATAATCATGCAATGCATACCATGAACATGAAATATGAATACAAAGAATTGCATCAACACAGTAAAGGAAGAGAGTATATTTAAAAGAATAAAAACTACCACAACTAGAGGACATAGTCTCAAATTAGAGGGGCAACGATTTAAAAGTAATATCAGGAAGTATTGCTTTACTGAGAGGGTAGTGGATGTATGGAATAGCCTTCCCGCTGAAGTGGTAGAGGTAAACACAGTCAAGGATTTTAAGCATGCGTGGGATAGACACAAGGCTATCCTAGCTATAAGACCGGAACTGGGGACTAATAAAAGTATTAAAAAAATTGGGCAGACTAGATGGACCGAATGGTTCTTATCTGCCGACACATTCTATGTTTCTGTGTTTCTATGCATCGGTGTACACAAACTTCAAGAGCAAAAAAATGTCTTTCTGTAATAAACTAATCATTTCCAAGAATGTCAAGTTTGTCATTTTTTTTTTTTTTTTTTACAGCAGTAAATGGATATAAACAGAATTACAGTCACCCAAAACTAGCCAGAATAAAAAAAATACTCTGGTGCCATCAGATATAACTTCACATAATAAATTAAATGCTCTTCATTTCCATCAAGTTCTTATAGTTTCTACACATCTCCCAGAAGCATATTTTAAAAGCAATTAAGCTCTACTCAATTTTAATAACATGATTATATTTCATTCATTTCCCATTTTAATGATGATCAAATTAATGACCACTTGACTAATGCACCTACAACTTATTTAATGGGTAAAGAAAAGCCATTATAGGTATTAAATGATCCATAAAAAATAATAAGTCATAACATATAGAACTAGTATCTTACACAATATAATGTACCTGGACAGACAAGTGAGCATGTTACAAACATATGAAGTCTTCCATCCTTGAGAACAAAATAAATACTAAACTGCCTGGAATGGTGCTATTCAAAGACTGCAAGATGTATCATGTACAAGTACTAGGGTAAAAGGGAAATGTTAAATGTTCCTCTACTGCAGGGAGGTCCAAACAAGTTGAATGTCAACTCCTGTTAATCTATAATGAGTCCCAGGATCCCAAGGAACAGTTAAAATAATAGACTGAAATCCGATTAAAGATGATACTACTAGCAACTCTAAGGGGTACACATGGAAAATAAATATATATATATATATATATATCTCAAGAGTAATTAACCTGCAAAACACTAGCTAAATGAGTTTATCAGCTATATATATATATACACATACATATCTAACTATATCTATATCTATCACAGTCACCGAGAATTGTAAAGTATTCACAATGTATTTAGGTAACCGGAATTCAACAGTCACATTTAACAGATTTCTAAAATTACTTTTTTGTAAAGGTAATTTAGGTTCATATGTTACATAGATAAAATGTAAACACAATGGCAATACATCATATAAAAATAAAACCACTCTTGGTTCTAAACTCTTCTAAACAAACCCGAAACGTACAAAACGGTGAGGTGATGATGAAGCCTTTCTAAAGACTTGAAGTGACTTTTTCTTGGTTTAGTCATCAGAACGCCACAAATTAAAAAGAACAAATGTGAGTTCTGGGTAATGGTTTCTCAAAGAAATGCTGCTATATAACCCGCCTTCACGTTTCCTCTGCCAAGTTTATAGACTGAACCCAATAACAGAAGGAAAGTTTCTGATAAGTGCTCATACTCAATGCACGCGTGTGCCAGACAACACCTACCTAAGTCATCACAGAGCCTAAACACCAATCCTCGTAGGAAATCCTTGAGGATGAGCTCTTAACTGCCAACTTTCTAGGTCTGATAAGCAATCACAAATAGGACACCCAGCACACCGTGAATGGCAATGTTTTCTTACACCAATCAACGTTTCAACCTGTGTCATCATCTTTATTGTTACATTGAAGGTGTGGGTGATGCCTTGCACGTGCACCCCCTTCAGGTTTGTGTGCACTCCTGAAAATTTGTTTAAATTTGATAAGCAATCATCACTGACCTGCATGGGGATCTTTGTATAATTGGCAGAGAAGGTTACAGATGAGAGATTAAACAGGCAATGTTGCTACATACAGAAATACTTGATTAGAATAGACATGCATATATGAAACTAAGTACATGGACATTATTTACCTGTTTTGAGGTCCGTCACCAACCAAGTACTCAACAACTCTATCTAGAGCACCCCGCTCACGTGGAAGAATTGGCCTTGCCAACGGAGGTCCTGGAGGATGAAGAGCTAGAAGGGGGAAAAAAATGACATATGGTGGTTATTATCGGTTATTCAAAAATCATAAAACATTCCTATGGAAACATAACAGGTTAAATTCCTTGGATAACTTCAGATTTGTATGCTTCCTTTTCACACAATAAAAACAACAAACAGTCAAACCAGGAGAACATCAACTCGCCAATAGTGTTGAGCGAATGGGGACTATAAACCGAACAACATTCGGTTTATAGACTTTCAGCTTATGGAATACATGTAATGCTATTGGCTTTCTATAAACCGAAATAGAGTCCCCATTCATACGAATAGGTCAATTGACCTATTCGTATGAATGGGGACACTTACCCACATTTTACTTCATTTTGCAGCCCTCTAGCCCTTTCCAGGACTTTTTTTGGAGGCATTTTAGTGCCCAAAAGTTCAGGTCCCCATTGACTTCAATGGGGTTCGGGGTCAAGTTCGAACCCGAACCCGGACTTTTTTCCGAAGTTCGGCCGAACCTGCCGAACATCCAGGTGTCCGCTCAACTCTACTCGCCAATAAAAAAATAAATACAGGCATGAAATCATTATTAAATGTTATCACAGACATGGAAACGCAAAATTTTACATAAACAATTGAAAAAGTAGCATATTAATGAAACCAACACACCTCAAAGTGAAACTGAGATTTAGAATACACTATAAGGACAAAAGTATTGGGATATCTGACCAAAAAAAAAACAGGGACTTTTATGATATTACATTCTAAATATATAGAAAGGAATTGATGGTCTGGCTTGCAGTCTCCATATCAGTTCATCCCAAAGATACTTGATTGGGTTGTGGTCAGGGATTTTTACAGGTCAGTCAAGTCCTTCCACACCAAACTCATCCAAACATGTCTTAATGGACCTCGCTTTATACCCTGGGGCACAGTCATGCTGGAATAGAAAAGGGCTTTCCCTAAAGTTTGAATCATAGCATTGTCCAAAACATCTTAATATCCTGAAGCATTAACATTTCCCTTCACTGGAAGTAAGGGGCCTATTCCAACCACTGAACACTGCCCCATGCAATTATCCCTTCTCCACCAAACTTTACAGTTGGCACAATGCCGCTAGTCAGGCAGGTAACCTTCTCTTTGCATCTGCCAACAGTAATGCATGATAAGTCACTGCACAGAACATGTTTCCATTGCTTCAGAGACCACTGGGGTGTGATTTACAAAATGTGATCAGATGCTTGGTATTGTATTTGGTGATGCGAGTGACGCATGTAGCTGCAAGTAATGGAAACCCATTCCATGAAGTTCCTAACCCTGCCCAGTTTTTGTGCCGATATGAAAGCCAATGGAAGTTTGTGCCTCAGCACTGACCGGTGGTCTACGTAGTCTTCCGCTTCGTGCCCGACTTGCTGCGGTTGCTAAACGCTTCCACCTTCCAATAATACCACTTACGTTGAATATCTTGCAGGGATGAAATTTCACAACGTGACTTATCGCATAGGTGGCATCCTATCACAGTACCACGCTTCAATTCACTGAGCTCTTCAGAATGACCCATTTTCCCCTCTGATTGAAACACCTGAATTCAATAATTACAAGGCGTGTGCCAAAACCATTGTTCACATAGTATATATTCTATTTTTTTTAGTTGTTCTGACAGAGAACAAAATAATCTACAGAGCACAGAACAGTCTACATTCCAGAATGCACGGTTGGTAGGATAGGGAAACCATATAACAAAGCTTTCATTAAAGAAGGGCTGATTAAATATATTCTTAAATATATAATACTTATGGATAGAACATTTGATAGTGGTTTGGTTTTTTTTGTGGATATAATTTAATGAACGGATGTTTGTGTATTTGAAAAATCTTGTAATAGAGATATTTAATAAATAAATAAATAAAAGAATATAGTGTGTGATAAGTATACATGACGACAAAAGAAAAGTTGCCAACTTTATTAGGGTGACGGACAGTTTTTTTGTATACATTGTAAATCCAATTACACTGTATTTGCAGCACACTCACACCTGCCTGTAACAATATTTATCTGACAAGACTACTGTTCTCTACAACAGACTTTGAAACTACAGGAACACTTCAACCACTAAATATATTAAGGCATGCAAAATGACATCTCAGAACAGGCAGTCCAGATAGAGAATTAAAAAAAAAAAAAATGGTAAAAATGTAAATAACTAAGCACTGTGAATGCACAGCACCTATATGCTTACATTACTCATTAAAACATATGTTACGTTTAGAGTTGAGCGGACACCTGGATGTTCGGGTTCGGCCGAACTTCGGGAAAAGGTCCGGGTTCAAACTTGACCCCGAATCCGAACCCCATTGAAGTCAATGGGGAACCGAACTTTTGGGCACTAAAAAGCCTCTAAAAAAGTCCTGGAAAGGGCTAGAGGGCTGCAAAAGGAAGTAAAATGTGGGTAAGAGTAGGACAAGTGCCCTGCAAGCAAATGTGGATAGGGAAATAACTTCAAATAACATAAAATACATACAAATTACAAATACAGCTGAGCCATAAAATAGCACTATATGGAATCTTTGATTTTAGCTTTGGAAGAACATAAATCTAAAGCATGGCTGCCAGGAGGATCAACAGAATTATCCATTTGAGAGAGGGTTGGCGTGCAGGGTATTCTCTTTCAGTTTATACTAAGTGACCCATAGGTTGAGGAGGCGGTGACCGTGGCGGTGTAGGTGGAAGCGGCACTGGAGGAGGAGGAGGAGGTAGCCAGAATTTTGGCTGCGCTGTAAGCACAGTATTTGACGGTTCTATTTGACTCTCAGATATGAAGTGCACCACAAGACGCAAATGTACTATTTAGCACCCAAAACTATTAGAATTTTTCAAAGTGCGCTGTAAGCACAGTATTTGACGGTTCTATTTGACTCTCAGATGTAATTCATGTAATGCTACTGCTATTCTATAAACCGAAAAAGAGTCCCCATTCATACGAATAGATCAATTGACCTATTCGTATGAATGGGGACTCTATTTCTGTTTATAGAAATCCAATAGCATTACATGTATTCCATAAACCGAAAATCTATAAACCGAATGTCTTTCGGTTTATAGACTTTCGGTTTATGGAATTCATGTAATGCTATTGGATTTCTATAAACCGAAATAGAGTCCCCATTCATAAGAAAATCTTATGAATGGGGACTCTATATCGGTTTATAGAAAGCCAATAGAATTACATACAATGTAATCGCCGAACCCTGAACTCCAACATGAACATACAGTGGAATGTCCGTGTTTGGGGTCCAAAAACCGTAATGTTCGGTCCGAACCCGAACAGTGCGGTTCGGGTTCGCTCAACACTAGTTACGTTCTAATACCCTGCTTCTTTTTAGATTTATTGTATCACATTTTTTGAAGCAGAAAAAAGGAAATAATGCCGTTTACTTGTGTACTCCATGCACACAGCATCATAGACAGACCTTGAAAAATATTGTAGAATAAAAGTAGACAAACAGAAATTTTAAAGAAAATTGTTTTACATAGAAGCAAAAGTAAAAAAAACTCAAGGGCCACCAGCAGGGATTTTAGGAGACATGGCTTCCTGGTATTTGTCAAGAGCTAATCATAGTTAAGAATCTATTAAAACTGATGTAAAATGAATGGTAGCACACAAAAAACAAAAAAGACAGCCCCCCAATATATATAATGCTATATTGAGTAAGGCCACATTTTACTTTTGGCCAGTGAGAAGAGGTTTCTCCAACTTAAATCAAATCATGCAGTTAAAACACACACACACACAGATATATATATATATATATATATATATATATATAAATGAAACGTGTTATAGGACATGCTTCAATAATGGAAATCCATGTCCATAGCCAACATGACACTTCTGAAGTAGGCAATAACACATAGTAAGTTTGCCTCACAGGTTCCACAGACCAGGCATTTGTCCAGAATGGCCTTTTCCTTAAATTCTGCTAATTGTTTGTAGATTCACGAGTGTCTCCAACCATGCATCTTGCGACTCATGCTGTTACGGACAACACTAATTAATACAAACATCAAAAGCAATCATTGTAAGACGACTGGTCATTTTTGCAGGCTTGGCATACTCTCAACAACCTGCTGGTTATTCATTTTCCAACATATGGGAGCTCAGTAGCAACGAACGATAAAATTGATTTTCACTTATTTTTTTTTCCTTCAACTTGCAAAAAATATACGAAAAGCACTCACTAATAAAAAAGGTAATCAAATGTATAATCTAGTCAGGAAGGGCTTGTATTAAGGTTGCTAGAGATCATATGGAGTTAATACAAGCAGTTTTGCAATCGAGTAGCACATAAAGGAACGTGAAGAGGTGATTAGTGATTTAATACCAAAATTACGCTGGAGTAGATATTTGGAAGCTGGAAGTGGTATTTTCCTTTTCAGTGAGTTTAGAGTTTCGGTGCATAAGTATTACTCATAAATGTTATCAGTACAGCTTTCAAAATGCAGGGCTTGATTCAATTATTGCAATATATTACAAAGTATCTGAAAAGTTTTACAAACAAGCAGCCTTGCTCCCCTGCTTTAGAAAGCATCCAGGAGACTGTCTGATTATTGTAAGGTGGCATCTGCTGCTCCATGCAAATCTAGAGAAGCTTCCCAGCTGTTCTGCTCACAGCAAGCAACCAGGCAGCACACAATGACCTCTAACGTTTAACCCCTTACATTCTGCTTGTCCTCTTAACTCTTCCCCATATAGTGAGATATGTGAACAGCAGGAAGGAAACACAACTGCAAACAAACATAAATAAAATGCAATCAAATACAGTGAATTTGTGGGTATAAAAATCAAAAACTGGGCCTGGAAGTATTATTGGGGATTTTTTTTTATTTTATAAAAGCAGACTATTTAAAACAAAAAAAGTTACTAAAGAGATTTAACTAATAACTAATAAAAAAAAAAGGTGTTATGGAAAATACTGAGCAGCATGTCATTTTAAAATTCACATACAATTTCCACTTTTAATTGGGTTTTCTAAATTAAGCTCATTACCATAGCAGCAACCTTTCTACAATAAATATCTCTGAAAAGGTTGTACTGAGCCCTATGGGACAAGCTACATAACAGACTGGTGACACAGCCAACGCTTCTAGATAAAACTTCCCAGTAACAGCTGGTTATTGTAGGGGAGAGGCACCCGGTAGTGTTTGAACTACCACCGTTTACAAGTTCACACAATTCCAAACACAGAGCTGCAGGGGATGGTGGACAGTTCAATCTGGTTGATATCTCTCCCCTGATCCACTACAGAGTAAGCCAAACATAGCATGGCATCATATGAGAGCTACAAAGGGTGGGCACAAAACATGCCCCTTGTTTTATCGAATCAGTATCACCACTGTGCATATTGCTTTATAAAATTCATAAAACCTTTAATTTCTCACTAGAATAAAATTTTAAACAAACATATAAGGGTCTACTCAATAAAGAGAGAACTTCAAATAGGCCAATGTTGCAGAGTCGGAAACATTCTCCAATGCAGCTGAATTTGTCCCAGCTCAGCTACTTTGGTCTTAAAATTTTAAATTCCAGTCTCAATTCTTTATTAGGTAAACAGTATATATTTTCTCCAGACCTAGCTTTAGTATTTCCAAGCCAACAACATGGAGGTTGTCTCCTTGATGGTTAGGCAAGCTATCTCATGAGAGGGGTGAGATATCTGTGTTTTTGATCTCACGAGGTGCCAGTCTGCTATTTACAGGTAGACAGAAAACCCGAGGTGATTGCAAGGATTACAAATGTGTCAGACTGTCTTATAACGATATGTCCCATACCCCAGAACAGGTGCAGCTGTAGAGAGGAGACATGGCACCGAGGTCATTAGAAAGCCTCTTTCAGAAAAGCACATCTGCTATATGTAAGCATTACTGAATAATCCCTCACTGAACACACAATATAAGTAAATGAACTTACGCTGGCACCGTTTATTGGTATTATGCGTAGCAGCAGGCTTGCAGCAATAGTAAGATCATTAAACAAGAGTAGTATCTATACATGTGCTGTCAATTTTGCCACCAAATATATACATTGTAGGTTTATATCAACCCTAAATTGACCAGGTTATCCACATGGTTCAGTTCTTCCCTTTAATGGATCATCCCATTGATTGCTAAATAGAATTTAAAAGTGCACGTGTAGTTCATTGCAGTTCATGAATGGGATGGAAACTTGTGGGATCATTATAAAAGGATGAAAAATAGAAAGAAAGAAAAACTAATTTAGCTATAGGAGGTTTATTAAAACTTTAATAGAAATACAAATATTAAGTGCCAGGAGTAACCCAGAGTTTAAAAGGGTGGTCTTATCACACCTTGGAATAACTGTTCAAATAAATCTGAAAATCCATTTGATCTTTCAATAAAGAAAAAGGAAAAAAAAAGGAGGTACAGACCAAGTCAGACATCACAAAGTTTACCGTTGTTTTCCAAGATTGTCTGAATGCACAATGACCATGCACCCAAGTACATAGTATCTACACAACACAAGCAGACACCCATCCAACTAGTTATACAAATTGCTTGAAAGTTGGTATGCAGTGCACATAGTGTAACAAACTCAAACGTTTCCTTCCCATATACTGTATAAACAGGGATAGACTTGTTTGATATGCTTACATGGGGATGAAAATAGAAAAATGCCCTGCACAAGTACATAAGTGCAAAAAACAAGTAAAAAACCAACAGTGAGGGGAACACTGATTATACACCACCACAAAAGGCGGAAACTCTCAAATTTTAAAAAAATGTTTATGTGCATTTGTTAATTTAACACTTTAGCAGCGAGTGCAACTTCAAATTACTAACCAGATTTCATTTGCATGCTAGGAAAATTTTTAGAAAATATTAAAGAATAGCAATGCTAAAATAATGCCTTGATGGATAAACCATAGCTATTGCTTCAGGGCATATAGTGGCGAAAAGTAAGAAAGGAACTTCTCAAATACTTCTCAAAGTACATAAAGTTAGAGCTAATATAGCACTGCACAATGATAGTTATTAATAAGCGTTCGTAACCGAATGTCCACATCTCCAATAACCAGAAGAATGGGAAGTTTAAGAAGTGACAAAGGTTTAATAAAGATTTTTCATAATTGGTCATAGGATACTTTCATGTCAAATTATATGGAATATATATATATATTTTTTTTTTTTTAATTCTGGTCAATTCTGCATTTATAATTAGACTTGTGGCTTGGAAAAAGATATGAAGTCTACGTGTTTCATTAATCATAAAAACCCTTTTCAATAAGGTGCCAAATCGTGTCGACAGGTTTATTTTAAGCACTGAAAAACTGCAAATATTTATGTTTTTTATTTTTTTACAATTTGCGGACTATGCTCTAAAGCAAGGAAGGTAAGCAGTAGCCATAAGAGTAGGGCAAGGGAACATATGGGGGCAGAGAAAAAATAAATAAAGGCTCCATGAAGAAGAGGGTCACTTAGAATTAACCCAATTACCATTATAAACTCAACTGCAATAGCGAGTCGGAGTAGGTTAATTGACATTTAGCAGTACATTTATATGTATTGCTTATAAGCGCTAAGAATTAGCACTTTGTAAGGGTTAGTGTAGCAGCTTTGACATTATCTTGTATGTCAGAGACTGAATAGTCTATGTCCAAATGTCAACAGGAATATTCTCATAACTCATATCCACATATGCCTCGCATGGAACAAAACTGCAATGGAAAGAGAGGAATACTGATGGCAAAATGGAGCTCACCGAAAGGCAGGGCTTCACACATATTTGTTGATTTCAGTTTAGAAGCCAAACAGACTAATTTAGGAGCCAGCTTAGTTATTTGAAGAAACCACAGAAATGGTAACTTCTGAGAGATCAAGTTAAAACAATCATAAAATAGAGCAGCGGTACATATTTTAGAAGCTTTGGTTCGCAAGCACTTGTCATCCCTTCCAAACAGGATATGCTGATATGGATTCTTCCACAGAACATTTTGCCCTCTGTTGCCCCAATGCACTGGGAGACCAAAGGGAACAATCTCTGACCGGGATAAAATGTACAGAATCACATTACTGCAAAAAGGTTGGGGGCAAAAGATTGGGCCACGTCCCCTTTTATGAGAGTATGTCGATCTTGTTCTGTTTCCAAACTATTTCAATTCTGTTCAGCACTTATTTGATGACACTTAAATAATAATATCAATACCTTTATCATCTGCATTTACTAGAATCAGGTTGGACTTTTTCAGGGAAAGCATGACATTTTTTGGACGATCTAGACTCTGGTATGAACTTGGAAAAAAGCCACACACTATATTGATAGACTCTTACAATATTCAAACAAGCAAATTATAAAAATAAAACATGCATATAAAAAATGTAAAACACATTTGTACTTTTCTAGGTAAACTGCAACATTTTCTAATAGATTAGATTACTGCATTTCTACATCATTAGAAATTAACAAGTCTGTAAATATCTGAAAAATAAAAGACTGAAATTGCACTATAAATAAACAAAACAAAATCAGTAATATTCATATTCTTGCAAACTCCTCTTTACAAACAAAATGACTACATGGTGTAGCAGACTACAGCTTTAAAATATGGCCTTACTCTCTTGTAAAAAAAAATGTAAAAAAAATAGTTAAACATAAACATCCAAAAAATAAACTCAACCAAGCGATTTAAACCAATGCCTTTCCCTATTCTAATTAGGTTGGCTTAATTAATCTGTTAAAAAAAAAAAAAAAAAAACTCTAAAAGTAAAAAAATAAATAAATAAAGTGTTAAATAAAACTGAAGGTATTTCTAAAGTTAAAATATATATTCTAGACGTGTTTGCCTTTATAACGGATCCATATAAATCTGAAGCTTTCCTAAACCCAAGGCTGTAAAAAGGTATGTTATATATCGTTGACTACAGAATACTGCAAAGTTTTATTGCCATTTAAACAAAGAAGCCATAACAGTTAAACGAGCTCTAGCACTAGGCTGCAGTATCACAAGGTGCCAGCTGTAAAGAGTTATGGCTAATTGAATATGGAACTCCTGCTTAATCAGATAACTGTGCTCCTATTTCCAAATGAAATGCCATTTCCATAGTGTCTGAATATTACCTGGTTTATTGGTAACCAGAGAAAACTATATAAACTGTAAATAACAGTAAGTGCTCTGTTTACCCATTCCAGATACTGAAGTGGCAGGCGATCCTGGCCGTCTCAGAACAAGGTTTGATTGGACTGCTGGATGAATAGCCCGTTCAGGGGGGCCGCCAGGAGCTGGTGTGTCCCTTTGAAGACCTGGAGTTGCCGCCACCATGCCTGAAACTTGCGGAGATCCCTGGTTTGGGTTTATTGGAGTAGACACACTTATATTTCTTTGAGCTGCCGTCCTCTGGCGCAGATCTAAGAGAAGTGTTACAGTACATAAGAAATTTAATGATTCATTACACCCTACTGAGAAGCAAGTAATAGAGCTCATGTAACATTATAAACTTACTCGTAAGGAGGAAAATGAAGGGGAAGAAGTGCATGAAAAAGGGAAGTGCCAGATAGTGGCACATAGGAAATGCAATAAGGGTAAAGCAATTTAAGATTTATTCTCCATGTCAGATACAATGTAACGTCTTAACCCTTTAAACTAGGGAACGAGTACCGAATTTGAGAACATGTAGAATTTCTGCATGTACTTGCCATTCAAAAATAAAAATTCTAAATTAATTAAGAAAACTTTTAAAATGATTTAAGATTATTTTTCTATGCAGAGAGGCGAGGCACTTGACCGTGATGGAAGAGAGGTTGGAGGGGGGCAAATAAATATTCCCTTATTGGGGTCCCCTTACTGTCTTGTTTCACCACTGGACATATAGTACATTTCTAAAATTGGGGCATTTTGTATGGCCAAAATGCATGTTGCTATAATTTCTGAACTCAAATGATACTCACTGCGGGAGGTAGGAGGATTATTCTGGGGCACATATCTAAAAGTAATATCAATTATCAGTAACATTCAACTGGTCTCATATAGAGCTAATTTTTAAACCTATGAACCATAATTTCTCTTTTATGTTTAACTGAAAGACTTCATTAAGTTTAGCTGGTTATATAGAATTATTAAGTCCTCTTTTCTCAGTGTAGCTCTACCAGGGGGCATATGTAGAATGCTGGGTCATGATCTTCATTCACATTGGGTCAGAATTAGGAAGCTTTGATGCAGGAAAGCCAAGATTCTAAAAAAAACATGTCTGCTCCCTATTTGGAACAAAGAGGACTCAATAAAGGTACATTATTAGTATTATTCATTTAAATATTTTGTTTTTTTCTATACCCATCTACACTTAATGCAATCTTTCAATTAAACATAAGTTATTTATTTATTTTGCTGCAGTTGTTGTTTTGTATAGGTATTTAGTATAGTGGATTATTTCCACAAATATGAAAGAGCATAAAATGTACACATGTTTAAAAACACAGAAGTATTGATCTCTTCCCGACATGGGAGGTGTGAGAACCATCGCAAAAAATTGTCTTTCGACTATGCCTGGCAAAGCAAATTTGAAAATGGAAATGCTAATTTCCCTAAATGGCTCTGTACCTTACCCATGAAACTGCCAAACTAGACAAGCTAGGGGGCATTGCTGTACTCAATATTGCTAAACACATATGGCAGTGCAGGTCTGATCCTTAAGGAGTTAATTATAATTTATTTGCTGATAACTCTGCCATCTGTAACAAGACTGCCTTCAGGTCTTAAAAATGGCAACAAAACAAAAAGTGGAAAGATTAAAAAAAAAAAACAAAAAAAAACAGATATCTTGGTCCCAGATATGTCTGGTCCTAGACATGGTTAACAACTTTGGAAAACAAACTAGTAAGGACAAAAAAAATGTTTTTTAAAGTATGGAGTTGTAGATACTTTGACAATATTTTTTTTTTTTTTAATTTACATTTTTGTATTTAAAAAATAAAAATAAAAAACACCTCACATTTCTGTGTGTACAACTAATGCCAAATGCAAGAACACCTCTTGTTTAAAATGTCTACTACTTGTTCGATGGGGAAATAAAAAGCTGTAAATGTTATTAGGCTCCCCATTATTCAAATGAACCCAGAGGGCAAGTACAGTATGCACAAACACAGTAATCCTAAGCGTTTACAAGACCAATTAAGCCACTGCCTACTTTCTCAAGGGCAGCAGAGGTGAATACTGCAAAAATAAATGTAGATCTATAAATATTAACATCAATGTTTTAATCTATTTTTTTTATTGCCGTTATTGTATATGTATCTGTGTTTATGATTTAGAGTACTTGTTTCTGTTGCCCCCTCAGTAAGTTGGCGGTCGCAATTGATGAAATCCATAGGACTAATGTTTTTGCACATAAAATACTCACCTTTACATTACTCGAACATTAGGAGACACTTATCATCTCACCGACCATTTCACCTATGCAAGACCATGAGTTTTCTCATATGCTCTGTGAAACAGCAGTATACACTTAGTACAAGGTGGTGGGCCACAAAGCTTGCAGAATCTTTTGGTGGGGGTCCGGATACCAAGAACTTCATGAAGAAATACAATAATAGCTATGGGCTTTTCAAGTATAATGGGGGGCCTTACAAAAACCTTTTGAGGGCCATTTGTGACCCATGGGCTGCCAGTTAGACATCAATGTTCTAATTAACAAGCTCCTTTTATACAATGTATTTATATAGCGGCAAAAAATTATATAGGGATTTGTACAGAGCATAGAAGGGAAACTACTTACTATATTAGATAAACAGGGACCGACTGATACACAATATAGAATGCCCTGGTCACCAGCTTACAATCTAGAAGGAGCTCCAAACAGGAGACAAATAAGGTATGTGAAAAGGTCAAAGGGGAAGGTGGTGGTTGTAACAGTATTTGGGGACAGTAAGAACTATGTGGGTTCATCCAAAAGTTAATTCTAATGGGATGCCTAGTAAACTTCCTTAACCCCTTAGTGACTGGACTTTTAGAACATTTTTGGTCATTCTGGACAATAGCCGTTTTAACACTACTGCTGTTTGAAGTTTAGCTGTACTTTTCCTCTCTCCCATTTAACGTACCCACACAAGTTGTACAAATGGTGTAAAATGGAACTGACATGAATAATATTTTACAAATCTAAAAACACTAATAAAAAAACTGCTAAATAGATTCATACGTTTAGAAATACCCAATGTTTACATATTTTTATCTTTTTTGCAAGTTATGGGGCAATAACTGAAAAAAAGTGTATTGGGTTTTTTTTAACCATTTTCTCCTACAGTGATCTTCTAACCCCAACCCTAAACCTAACCCTAGATCTTAGACTCTAGCATTCTAGTAACACTACTTGAGCAACTGATCTCTTCCGGAAAACTCTTGCCCACAGCAAGTTGAAATGGCATGCTGGCCCTGGTGCCAAATGTAGGTGTTACTGGATGCCTCAACATCAACAGTAAGAGCAACTCAGTATAGGAAGTGACCACTGATTGCTTCCTATGCTTGTTTCAACACATGACTTGCCAGGGATGTCAATTGTTACTAACAGCATGCAATAGCGAGAAGCAATTGTCGCTTAAGTGTTAACCCCATAGCGCCGGATGGTGTTTTGATCCTTATCAGGCCTATGATTAAGTGCTACTATAGCACACAACCCATAGGGCATAAATTGCTATATATTTGCACATTTGTACCTGCCTATAATTCACAATAAATTGAACATTTGCGACATCTGACTGCGTGAACTGGCTCCCTCCACATATTCTTTTTTCTGCACCATTGCTTGTTTGGGCTTGGATTGCCCAGCGTTGATAGGAGTCTACCGGTCTATTATATACACCCTCAAGTCAGACGGAGAGAGTTTGACAAGCTGCTCAGAAACATTTAGAGATCCCAGGTATTTTCTCCTTAAACTTGAGGAACATAGCAGGCATTGGTTAAAGAACAAGATAATGTAGGGAATGGTCGAGGTGTGGAAGGCTTTGTAGGTTATATATATATAGAAAGTTTAATATTATCCGAGAGCAGAATGGAAGCTAGTGGAGGGCTTTGCAGAGCAGCCAACAAGAAGCGATGTGTGAGAGGAGCCTGGTAGATGCCTTTTCAACAGATTACAGGGGACGATGAAAAAACGATGAACCAGAGGAAGGCCAATCAGATATTTGATCTTTTATTTTGAAAAAAGTGTTCCAGAAAATGGCTTATTGAAAATGGTTTGACTCGGTAACATCAAAAATAAAGTAACTCATATTAAATCCAGTAAAACCACTTTACTTTCCACATAAAATTGGTTAGTAAAGTGGATTTGTTTTACTTTAAGAGCAAGATCTGGGTTTACTTTTACCTAAAGACAGAAGACAATTTACTGAATACAAATTCTAATAGTTCTGAGCGGCAGACAAACTACTATTACAGTCTATGCCTACACTGAGAACAAATCTTAATTGGATCCTATTTTTAGATTTGCCAGCACATATCCAACATAAAAGTGTACTTCTATCATATATAGGACTGCTAGTCAGCTGTACTCATTAAAATGAGAAGTCATATTGAGGTGCAGATGAGAATGTATACATGCCAAGAACATGACCCTTTATGCAGAACATGATTAACTGTCAAATATGTACATATACCAAATGTTAAGCACAGACTGCTATTTCAGGTCACAAGCTGTAAACTAGAAGGATTTTTTGCAAAAGTTCAAACATTTTAATTGCAAAAGGATACCTACTTTTGTAGTCTTTGACTAGGATTTAGAACAGTCAGTGGTAATGCACAATAGTGCAAACTCTTACAAAGGTACTGATTTTCCCAAATGACAAACATAGCATAGGTTACGCTATCAAAAAGTTAACATGTCACCGGAACATTATGATAGGTGAAGGAGTTACAACAATATCACCAACAGATTGATACTTTTATCTAACCAAGCTTATAAAAAGCCTTTTGAACTAAGGTGTCTGGCTGCAACAGGATATTTACGTTTAATGATGACCGTGAGAGAAGGACCCTAAAGGGGGCATGCAATTAGATTTATAAAATTATATGGCTTTTATATAATTACGTATTTTACAGCAGGTGTTGCTATTCATTTATTCTCTTGTCTGCATTTTTCTGGTCAGTGAGCAGAACTACATTTTTTTTTTTTTTTTTTTAAACACATTTATGCAAAGGCATTACACACCTATTAAAGTAGTCATCAGAGAGTCCGTCAGTCCCTACCTTTAAAACACCTTACTAGCAGAGCTTACGGAATTGGGCAGAGGCTACAAAATGCAGATAAAGTCTGGGCATCACAAACAGTTTGAACATGCTCTGTAAACATTTCTGAGGCCGCCACAGAATGCAGTACTGCAGTGGAGAATTCCACAGACAATTATTGTAAATCTCACTCACTGCATCAAAGGAGATCCTCAGCTGCAGTGTTTGTTTAAAAAATATGTTGTAATAAAATAATATTGTTTAGCAACATTTAAAGCACATACTGATGTTGTAAATAACCCCAATAGGCTCTGTCAAAAGTGTAAATCTATATGAAAGATGTGGGACAGTTACCTTGACCTGGCCTTGGAGTATTGGGTGCAACAGCAACAGGAAGTTCAAGTTCCTAATGAGAAAATGACATTTGACATAATGAGAAGGCATTTTAACAAAACAAATTATTACAGTTACTGTTGTGCGTATAAAGAAGAATTTAGAGCTTACCTTTATCTTCTTTGAGTCTGGATCGAACCTTTCAAGAATTAATTTAGCTGCCTTGTAGGTTTCTTTTTCCATCACCTCTTCAAGCTATTAACAAAAAAGATTATGAAGTACATAACTAGCTTTAAAATGTAGACCGAATAGAAAACACTGAGCCATTCAGAATTGTAAAACTTTTTTTGCCAAGGCAAAATGCTAGTCAAAATAAAGAAAAATTATCGTCTAAACAAATTGTGGACTTTAGCCATAAAGTGTTTATTGTACTGACTAATAGTTCCATGGATATTCACACAAAACATTGTTACCCTTAATTCCATAGCAGAAGCAAAGGTTAAAAGAAAAGAAACAAAAAAAAAAAAACAGTGAACCTGATGTATATCTTTACACGTACACATGGGTTTACTCCCAGCTCTGACATTGCTCTGAGGAACTTATGTAAACCCGAGGAACTCTTTCCGCACTAGCATTTAGATAGTCGCCAGACTAAGCTACTTGATGCTCAGAGAAGCATGACAGCTGCCGGTCAGAGGATAAAGTGGAAGGTACTATTAATAGTACATGCTAATTTATCTTCATATTAGGGACACTTAACATCCATGTTTCTATAATCAGTGATGGCGAAGGTTTTTGATCCCAAGTACCCATTATGCCAGAGGAAGCCTAGGTAGGGTCGGTGCAAGACTTTTTGCCACCGTAGGCGAACATATATTTTGCTGCCCCCTGCTGATCCTGCCCTCAGGCATTTACACATACATTAACACAGTGTCACATACAAACGCAGCCACATGTACACACAAATGCAATGTTAGATGCAGCCACATGTACACACAGTAAAACATGCAATGTCACATGCAGTCACACATACAATGTGATCCTATCTTTGGCAACCCATGCCATTCATCTGTCTGCTTACACCTTTTGTCTTTCTTCTCTTCCCCGTTATCTTTTCCTCTTTTGCATCTCCCCCATGTTTGTCTCTCCCTCCCTCAATGTGTGGGGTCTCATTTTCTCCCTCCCTCAATGCATGGGGTCTCTTTTTCTCCCTCCCTCAATGCATGGGGTCTCTTTTTCTCCCTCCCTCAATGCATGGGGTCTCTTTTTCTCCCTCCCTCAATGCATGGGGTCTCTTTCTCCCTCCCTCAATGCATGGGGTCTCTTTCTTCCAGCCCCCCCACCCCCTCATGCCTGGTGTGTCTTTTTCCCCCCTTCCCCAATGCCTGGTGTCTTTTTCCCTCCCTTCTCCCACTTATCTTACCTCAGCAGCATCAAAGCTCAGTTCCCACGCAGGGATGCAAGCAGCGGCATCCAAATCAGTTCTGCTCTCGCTCCGCGCATAGTGATAACAGAGCTTCGTATTTCCGATGCTCTGAATCATCATTATGCGTAGGGAGCGCGAGCATATACTGACCACAATATCTATAATAAAGCAATGTAAAAATCTAGGCAGACGAAGAAGCCAGCTAGTCTTCATTACGGCTACAGAAGTGCCACAACATGTGATGCCCCAAAACTCTAAAGATTTAATCAAGGCTTCCAGAAGAGCCATATACCTGCTGCGGAGGCAGATTTTATTCTTCTACACATTATGGCTCACAAAATGCTATCTAAATTTAACAGCGGGTCTTTCATCCATGCAGCGTGGGTGTGAAAATACTAATGATTACATAGGCCAGGGGTTGGCAAAATACAGTCCTCTCGCTGGCTCCGGTCCGCTAGCCAAGCCAGCCCACAGTCCAAAGCAAAAAATGCTATCTGCCCAGGCCAACCAAGATGACACTTCATTAAGTACTCTTGCGGTGGATACTGTCTTGTCGCCAGATATGATCGCTAAGGATCTACTCCGGTAGCTCCGATTTTCTTTGAGAAAATCAAAGCTCTGAGTTTCAGACCACTTTGGTGATCCGGATAGCCCATGAATTTGGGCTACTCAGCAAGAATTGAAGTGCTTCCAAATTGGCACAAAAATTGGAGTTCGGATCACCACAATAGTAGCCTCTATCCTCCACATAGACTTCTGTTAGGAGGATAGCTGCTCATGTCGGGTGGACGTTGACTATTGCAAAAAAGTCCTCCCAAAATAAAAAAATACACATATAAATTAGATAAGCCCCCTCCCCCTGGCTAATATTCATGGTGGCCAGGGCAAGTGCCACTGATCCCACCCCCTAATAAATTGCGCTGGTAGCTGGACAAATTACGCCCAAATGGCTCTGAGCTCCCAGTATAATACATTAAAATGTATTAATAAAATTACCATGTGTGCCCTGCAAATAAATGTAATACAAAATAATTAAACTATTAAAATGTCCCATGTACACACACATTGGCTGGGTATAGCCGGTATAGAGACATTCGGTGTGTCTTTTTGTTGTTGCCGACAAATACTTTTTTTTTTTTTTTTTTACATTAGGTGGATTCATTTGTATTTTTGGATGGCCCCTTTCCCTGGGCCAAAGAGGAGGAGCAAGGGCCTAGCTACTAGCCCAGCACCCCCATGTTTTTATTAATTTAAAAGGGCCAGCAGCAGCATTTTTGTAAAATGTATTATTTTTACATGATTTCAATTCCAGTTCTCCAGTTTATAACTGGAATATTGAAATGCTCGAAATTCAGCTATTTTGGGGGGCAATCCCTGAACCAAAATCGGCAAGTATTTTTCAGAACTCTGCTACTTTGACCGATCTGGCACCATTTTAGGCCAGATTGGTGTATACTCAGTCAACCCATTAGTAGATTGTGTGGCTATTTCCCTCCTGCATGCTGCGTACAGACTGTAGAGTCAAAGAGTTACACTGGTAGCCAGTGCCCAAGAATAGCATCAGGCATGTGAGTACTGAGGCGGTGGAAAGTGGTATTTTATGTTATGACTGTGGAAAATGTTGACGGGCAAACTGGTTGTGGCACATGTTCATAGTCAAACTGGCTGTGGTAGATTTTAATGGGAACAAAATAGGGACCATTTTAATACGGAATCTGGCATATATTAATGAACAACCTAATTAATTGGCAACTGGCTGCGGCATATTGACTGTAAAGTGACTGTTGCATGCTCTGGGGGGCAAAATGACACTATGGCATGCCAAATCATGTGGGTGAAATATGGGAGCATTGCAAGTGCTGTGGTAAATACTTTAGGTGCAATGAGAGTGCAAAGGAAAGAAATAAAAACATGAAATGCTTTTTTTTCAATAACATTTTTATTACATGCTGAATATTAAAAATTGTTGAATATTAAAAAAATTATATAAGTATAAATGTAGTGTGTGTATGTGTGTGTGTGTCCATCCATCAACTTACAGACTCTGCTTCTGGCCACCCAGAGTTGAAATACAATTGCTGACCCAGACATAGGTCAACATCACTGTGCACAGTGTTTCTTATTAAACAACTGTGATCAAGTAAAATTATAATAATGATAGGCACATATATAGCTAAAACAAAGATTCATGGTTTTAATTAAATATTTATGTTTTAGAAGTTCAGTGTGCTCACAAAACATTGCGGTGTGCTCACACAAAGTTATCACAAAAAAATGTGATTATAATTTCAATTAGCATTGTGCAGCCTCTTCATGGGTTGTTTTTTTTTGGGGGGGGGGCGGGGGCAGATTTAATAAGCCATCAAGACTTATACAAGTGAAAAATGTCGCTCTAAAAATAATAATAATAATACGAATGCCTCGATGGACAACAAAAAAATATCACTTGAAACTTTTAAGGACAATAGAGAAAATGGAAATAAAAAAAAGGAACATATTCCAGGGCGCTGAGCTCAGAGGTAAGGATATAAAAATACATCAAAACAATTCTGACAGGGTTATCACCTTAAAAAAAAAAAAAGGACAGAGAACTACCGCATGTACTCTATATGGCTGCAGCAGGCATTGACTACTGACTGGTGCTACCTCCCATAATGATAACTCCCATCCTAAGGTACTAACTGAGTGAATTACTCTGAACAGATGGAGCATTTTCAACCCTTCATTATAAAAGGAATGGGTACCATTTCACTAAATACTTGTGGACAGATTTAAATTCAGAAGTGCTCACATTTCGTTTTATCTGGATATGGGAGATTGAAAATAAAAACAGCCCATTTTCCAAAGGTTTGAACAGAGACACTGCCAACTGAGCTGTCATATCTAGCAACACGGCAGTATTTCTCAAGGATCTTCTGTTACTGGCGCTCTTAAAAAGGAGGAAGGATAGAAATGTATCGCTGGTATTTAACGACTTTATTGCAAGGAAACACCAAATGTTGCTAATTGTTTACATATAATGAGGAGAATAATTACATGCAGCAACTTCAATAATGGAATCTGCAAAAATCTATCAGCCATCATTATTGGAAGTTATTAGACATGACAGCAAATGACAGGCAATTCCTCAGATTTATTTCCTCATAGCATTTAATGCTATTAATTTAAAGAAGGTCGTTAGCCAAGCGCTTTGCTGAAAAAAGTCTCTGTGCCAATTAACTGCTGTCAGCATCGATTTTAGATTATTTATTAGCAGAAGCAATTAGCTTACTCTGAATGCTGTGAAAACTCAATAAGAGAAAACATTCCCGAAACTTGCCTGCTTGTCTTTAAAGGTTAAAGCTTAACTTTTCCTGGGGGTCTAATTTTTTTTTAAAAATTCTCCCCTGGATTTCAAGAGAAAACCTACTGTTGCTCCCCTAGTAAGGTTTAAAACAGCCCCCTTTAAAACTGGCATCCTAACTAACATTAAAGTGAACGAATACAAATAGCAGTCTTAAAAAGGTTAAATACAGGTTAAACGTGCTTATAAATTCTTTCATCGTTTATTTTAAAATTAAACTATTTGTTATGTCTTACTGATCACCCAGATTATTTAAAATGGGTCTGTAATCGCTGTTTAAATTCTTTGCTGAACTGGGGCTAAAAAAAAAATTAAATGAAAAAAAAATACAAAGTTAAAACTTCCAAGTCAATTACTTTAATATGGAATCCACCATAAATTTATCATCTACAATTTTCAAACTAAGCTATCAAATTATATCAAAATAAATTCTGAGGACAAACTCAACAAAAGCATCAGTAAAGACATTTTCTAAAAAGTGTAACCGACATGATGATTTCAAGTTGTGTTAAGAAGATGGTGGGTGTTTCGAAAACTTCACTTTTTCAGTGAATGAATGCAAACTGTGTGTGTGCATTGCGGTTATTCTGACTGCTTGATGACCCCATCTACTGGTGGTGTACATTTTAAAGAAAACTAAGCTCTAGAGTTTGAACTATGGAGTTGAACAGGGCAGCAGGAATTGCAGGGAAGATTGAGGACAAGTAGGTCAAAGATGAAAAAAATAAATAAAAACATGTTCTCAGTTGTATATCAGTAGAATTCTATTATGACATTCCACTGCTGTGTGCTCCTCCCTCTATACTTTGCTGTATGTGGCCTCCATCTGCCACGCTTAATGAAACAGACACTCATAGTGAGCATTGGTTGTGCCCGGATATACCTCTGTGACAAGGTATGTCAATCTACAGTCTCCACCCGCATACGGTCTTCTTTTTTCAGATCACTCCGTGAACTGACCAAGGAACACAAAAATTGACTTTTTCGCCATAGGCGTTGAGTTAAGAGTTGTCTGCATTAGGATTCATGGACCTTAGAAGTCCCAACATCATCTCTCAATGGCCAATGCACATTTGGAGAGAAAAAATGCATATTTAAAGCTCTGACTTACTATTTTCTTCTTCTGTCCTTTCAAATCTTCTAGTGCATCATCTGCAAAGTGTACAAAAATGTAACAGATGGTGAAAAATGATTATGAATATTACCTATAGAAAGGAATCACACACCATTTTATTTAATGGTGAGAAGTTAAGGGACAACAGTGCTGTTTAATTAAAAGATTACATTGAATGAAGGCATTTTAAATAGAAATACTTTAATAAAAAAAAATATAAATAAAGCATCTTATTGAGCCCTCTTTGCTCATATAGCACCATCAGGGGCAGACATTTTGTGTCAGATCTTCCTTCATCTAACCCAAGATTCTAAACAACATGTCCGCACCCGGATAGAGCTGTACAAGCAGAGAGGGCTCAATTAAGTACTTTATTTAAAAGCATTTCTATTTAAAATGTCTACACTTGATGCACTCTTTCAATTAACAGTACTTTTTTTGTGGACCGTTGTCATTTAAGGAGACCTACTAAATGTTGCTATATTAACACTTGTTTGTCCATTATCTTTCCAATATCCTGTAAGTCTCTTTTCAGTAACAGGGATATGATTTGTAAATGGTGTTGCACTATGTTTGTTGCATTTGTTTCCATACAGAATAAAACCAACATTGGACCATCCCATTCAGACTGACTTCACTTTGAGGCTGTTTTTACATTTACTTTTGCAATTAAACATATACACAATTTATTATTATTATTACCACTTCGACCATGTATTAATGAAATTCAGTACTGTGAGGAATACGAAGGAAGGCTGTGTTTATTTTATTACAAACACACACACTATATATATATATATATTTTTTTTTTATTATTTTTTTTCCCATTTAAGGATAACAAGCAGTTGTTAATCAGCCACAACATTTTTTACCACTTGTGCTTTAATTATAGACATACACGTGAAGAATACAGTGGCTCTTGCAGGAGGATAAAGTTGCATGTGAACTTTAAGATTCATGCCATTTTATCCTCTGACTGGCTGCTGCCTTGCTTTACTGTGAAGCATGGAGACTGATATGTGAAAGAAATCCTCTCAATACATCTTCAACTAGTGGCCCATCCTATGTGGCCTTTGAGACTTTTTTTCAAAACTTTTAGTCTATCTGTGGAAAAAAGACTGAATCCCATGTTTGAACATATTCCACTATTAATTCAATAGGATCAGCATCCCCTATAACATTGTCAATAACCATGTTATTTATACAATGTAAAAAACACTTACTGTTTCTTTCTGTTCTTCTTGCAAACCATACAATAAGCAGAGTTCTTGAAAACCAAATTCTGTTAAAGAAAAAAAGAAAGGTATAAAGGCAATAAAGGGCCTACAAAATTATAGGTTTTATAAAAAAATTTAAAAATTAAAATAGCAATTATACTCAGGGCCGGATTAAGGCACTGGCTGCCCAAGCACACAGACAAGTCTCCATGCTGCCTGTCTCGCCCTCCCCTTCGCTATCAAAGTGACACATGATCGACGCAGATCAGGTGACCTGCCGGCGATCACGTGGGCATCCGTGATGAGAGTAGCGGGGATCGCAGGAGACGGCTGGAGACAGAGCAGCAGGAAGGTGAGTACTGCGGAGGGGGGGGGAAAGTATTTTTTGGGCATCCTAATTATGGCATTTTATTGGGCATATGCGTGGGCATATCAATTGTAGCATATGCATGGGCATATTAATGGTGGCCATATTTGTGGGCATACCAGTAGTGGTCATTCTAAACGTGGCACATTAGTTGGCATACTAAACGTGGCATAATGGTGGGCATACCAATAGTGGCATATTAGTGGGCATACCAATAGTGGCATATTAATGGGCAAACTAACAGTGGCATATTGGATGTGGCATATTAATGGGCATATTGGATGTGGCATATTAATGGGCATATTGGATGTGGCATATTAATGGGAAAATAGTGGCATATTAATGGGCAACCTGGCTTTGGAAAAACATTGGCAAGACTGGTTGTAGAATGTCAAGTCTGGGGGTGTATTAACAAATCTGAGGTGCAAATTGACAGGTCGGAGGGGCAGAGTTGCAAGTCTGGGGGTGCATTGTCAAGTCTGAGGGGCAAATTAGCAAATAAAAAGGAAATCAAAACAATAAATGCATGTTATAGGTTTTATTGAATATGGGGGGAAAAACAGTTTACATGTGAATTATTAAATACTATAAAAACTTTATTTCATGTAAGGTCATCTTATATTTACTGGGGGCCTCACAATACCTGTAGCCCAGGGGCCTACAATGTCTTAATCCGGCCCTGTTTATACTGTAGAGTGGGCATTGTTAAATAAATTACTGGCTTCACAGAAGAGAATATCCATCAACCCTGCAGAGAGGACAATTCATAAAAACAAGAAAAGCTTGGACTGAATAGATCATAAAAAAGAAAAGTAGCATTCTGTTATTGGATCAGAGTTCAGCAATAAACAGAAATATAGTTTTGGCAACACACATTTCAACTGACCTCTACAGCCCCAACTGCATGTATCACATTTCAGTTAAGAACAAGGGACTTAAAAAGATTTGATCTGGTATTTCACACCCAGAAACTTGAGGACTTCATTAGTGATTATGGAAAAAGCAGAACATTCATACTGCAGGTCACTAGTGACCTTTAATTAGTGGTCGGTCAGCCACTAGTGTGCTTTCATGATCCTATAATTACAAAATGAACTATCCCTGGAAAAGAAACATTTATTGTGAGCCAAATCATCCAAAGATGACTTTCTTCCTTGTTCTTTCTCCATACAGCACAACAAACTGATCGTAAATTTACAATTTATACTGGGTTTTACTGTGAAAATATATGAACTAACAATGCATTCTGGGGGTTTATGTCTGTATCCCAAAGGCACGACTGGTGCCATATACATGTTTTAAAAAAAATACAACAAAAAAAGCAGCAGCAGCTCCTAGTAGATAAGGCATACAGGTTTTCCAGGGGGGCGTTCAAATATTCATATTAATTTATATAAATAATTAGTATTTTGGATCAGTTCCATTAGTGATTTTTTTGATGGTTGTGTATGCATATTATACTGTAAGATGCAGGGCTGACTCTTTTTGGCCTCATATCATTTTGACCACTGGCAATCATCTTAGATCTTGTGTCCATGACCTCAACATAGCTAGATAACCTGGTAACTATACAAATGTTCAATATCGGTAAAATATTTTAGAAGAATTTGTGATACAGTGCTCCATTACATAGAAATCCAGGAAAACTTAAAAGCTGGAAATGAACAAAAATAAAAACAATAGGTCAAATTACACTAAATTAATTTATAGAGTTGAACTGCAAGTGACATTATAGCATCACTGAGCTGTGTTTCATATTGTATCAATTATTCGTTTTTACTTTATTCTTGCACAATGTTTTATAATACAGGACTATATTGATAAAAATGCCCATGCATATACAGCCACGTAGAGATATTTCTAAATAAAACTAAATTATAAAAAAAATAACAAAAAATGGAAAAAATAAATAAATAAAACTTACAATACTGGGAACAGCAGAAATGGAAGTATTATTAGTAGCCTTGACGTCAACCCATCAGGTAGGTACCATAAATAAACAATGAAACATGTGAAAAGGTAAAGAATGGCGGAATAGAGCAGCAATCTTCCAACCCAAATCTTCCGCAGCTTCTGATTTTTATCCCTGAATTCTTCCAAAGACTGAATATCCTGAAGAGAATTTTGAAAAACGCGTTAGGTGTAATAAGACAT
The DNA here is from genome assembly GCA_036172795.1 of Pelodytes ibericus. Classification (NCBI taxonomy): domain Eukaryota; kingdom Metazoa; phylum Chordata; class Amphibia; order Anura; family Pelodytidae; genus Pelodytes; species Pelodytes ibericus. Next base: position 28,266,568 of record CM069864.1, read on the forward strand.
TTTCAATAAATATAGGAAATTGGAATATGATTTCATTAAAATACATTTCTGGTGTGGCTATTACGTTTGAAATGTGGCAAACTGACTAAAGATCCCTAAAAGAATATTACTTCTGGCTACATTACTACTACTTTAATTAAACTTGTGTTTAATTTAAACTGCGTAAGAACTACCAGACTTACAATACCAACAGATTTGTTGGGATTTCCCTAAAAAATACACGATATTGGAATCGAAACTGAATGGAAAAATTGGAAATTTTTGAAAAATAGCCACAAATTATTTCTTCAAAAGAGTTAATAAAATGCTGTTACAAGTTGTAACTTTTATCTTTCAAACACCGGATGGCCAAACCCCAAAATATTAAACCAGTAATCATTAGGCAAATGGTCCCTTAACTAAGCAACCCATCATTTATTAAGAAAATATATATTACCTTTTCCATTTTCTCTAAAATTTCAACAGTGGAGGGCTTTGCCTGTTAGTGAAAAATGTGAGATATTTGTGAAAAAAACAAAACAAAACAAAAACCAAAAAAACATTCAGAATAAACTCTATACCACCTTACAATTTATAGGTTTGAAGGGGCTGTAATATTGATACAATTAATTGCCCAAGTTTTGCTCCCTTTTTACATATTGTTTGTCTCATGTTTTGTTTAGACGATATCACTGATATAGCAATGGAAGAACCAAACAGTAGAGCATTTCTTTGCCCCAGTGTGGGCATGGTGCTTATGGCACTGTGCAATTTCTCCCTTTTTAGTCTTTCAGACTGATAGACAAAGAGGGGAATTGGCAAAGGCTTGTCTGTCAGACTGGCAGACTAATACAGGGCTGAATCAGTCAGCAACAGGCCACAATTCATTGGATAAATTCCAAGAAGCAAATCTCATACTGATTGATAGTCTCCCAAAGCTTTGTCAGTGATATCTTCTGAACAAAACTGGATCAAAACTAACATTTTAAAAAGAAAATCAATTGAATGAGTAAAATGTATAAAGGACAATGGTTGGCAAAAAGTTATGTTTAATTAAAATATTGAAAAAAAATGTAGGCATTTTAAATAAAAATAGATAGATAGATATATCTCTGGCCCAAGATGTTCGCCTCCTGATAGAGCTATACAAGCTATACAAATACATATATACATACAATAATAAGCAACAAGGAAAATATACAGCACATATACAGCAAAGCCATTCCCCGGTAGACACCCTACATTTATACACCATCAAGACTACGCGTAATGTAAAAAAAAAAAACGAAAAAACTTTGACCTCCGTAGTTCATCTCAAATGCAAAACTCTAAATTAATTTACTAATTCTACGATCTCTTATTGAACATTAAGTATAAAAATGGTTAAGTAACCAAAAATGTTCAATGGCAAATGTTAGAATTAATAAATGGTTAAGTTAGTTTTATCAGTCCTACATTGTCAGTCTAAATGTAGATTGGCTACTAGGGAATGTTTTTTTATTTTAATTTCTTCCTTTTGTTTATATTCATCTAGTTAGAATGTATTATACACCTTGTTTAAATGCAATTTCGATCTATGTTTATTATTGTCTGATAATATAGTTAACTAGACACAGTCATACAGCCTTTTAAAGAGGACTGTATTACCATATATGCTCCAATATATTTATATGTGACCTTTTCTTACATTTGGGTTGCCTTATAAAATCAGGCTTCAAAAGTGAGGTCTGATTACAAGGCATAGCTACAGATCCCTACAGACACACAGAGCTGCAGGGGTTCTGAATTTAATACAGCAGACCAGAGTCATATTAAAGGACACCTGTAGGGTGCCATCCAGTAGGGTGTTGCCAGCCAGCAAATAACCAAGATAACCCCGGTCGTTCTTGTGTCTAGTTGGGGCAGTCAGATGTTGTCTGTGCGCTACTCACAGACATCCTCCGATGCTGCCCACCACATGCAGCAGGGTCAGGTAATCTCCCAGCATTCCAACTCAGAAGATCCAGAGGAAGTGTCAAGCAGCATCAGAGGATATCTATGTGCACAAAGTAGCACACAGACATCTACCAGCAGCAACCACTAGACACCAGAGACTGGGTCACTGCCAGCTCTGGCAAGCCACCTGGTGACAGAGAGGTTACAGTTTTTACATTTATTATTGGTTGTGGAGTGTGCCAAACATAGGATATGCCCTGGGTGCCAAATACTAGTGCTATGCAAAGTGCTATGGGGGCAATAATGGAGAAGGCAGAAGAATGGGAGTGAAGGTGGCACATTTGAGGGGTCGCTTTATAAAGCAGGGTCAACTTATATTTGCGTATATATGGTAAATTATATGTTGCAGACTATTTGTTCACATGTGTAGCCAATAAATGTATAGCTCTTACACATCTTACTTTTATAATGCAATGTGTTTTCGGATAGTAAGAAATTTTACTTAATATAGACTTGGTAATCAATCCTTTTTAGATTTTAACACTTGGGGAGTTAACTCACTGAACGCAAGTTGCAGAAAAGTTGAATATTTCATCTCACCTGGGACAAAGCTAATTAGGATCTGCATAATGCATTTTTTAAAATCTGCAATTAACAATGCATTATACAGGGCCACGTGTGCTATTTTTTGCAGGAGGACCTCACAAGCGTTGACCTTGTACAATGTATAGTTGAGTTTTAGATTAAATGTTTCTCACACGTCAACTAACCATTTAGTGACTAGATCCCACCATTAATTAAAAAACACTTGAGAAAGATTGGGATTCTATGTTCTTTTTTAAAGATTTAAATGTAAGCAATCTTGTATGGGTTGCTTCCCTGTATTATTTTTTTCCATAAAGCGTTCTCAATAGCTAGCGAAACATATATATAGTATCAAAAGGTTATAATAAAACATGACATATGTAGCGTTGCATACTGCTACAGAAGACTTCGAGGACCATGTTGTTCTCAGCTTACAGGCTATGCTAGATACAGAAGCAATTTCACTTCATGTAACCGATGCTAAAAGAGAGACACCGTTACATTTACTGAAATTGCTCAGTGAGCGAACATCAAGGTTCAGGCACACCCCACCATGTTACCAGCAAAGTTCCCAGAATTCTTATGGCAGACACCCACATGGTCTATAAACACCGTAATCAGGTATATGATATTGTGTCCATAGGACCTGATCACTATGTGACACTAAACAGGTTCAGGAAGACAGAACACAAACTCATACTTTTAGTGATTTTGTCTGTTGGAACAAAACCCAAGTCAGTAAGTGGTTAAGGCTTTTTCATTTCTGGTTTATCAACAGGTAATATACATGCTAATACATTTCTAATCATAGAAATGAATCTCAAAAAAAGAGAGACCCATTAGCTGAAAGAAAAATGAGGGCATGTGGAACTTTTTAAAATAGTTCATCAGCTTAACAAGGGACAAATTAAGTTCTTTTAAATTGTACATAAAATTGCCAATTCACCCATTTTATGAGGAATATGTTGCTTGCAGAATGTATGATACCTGCTCTATCAGGGAGGACATGATTCTAATCTTGGGTCAGATGGAGGAAGAACTGAACAATATCATTGAAATATACATCTATTTTAGTGTAAGATGTGATTTTATTTCGTATTTCGCTGAAACCGCAAATAAGAAACCTTGGACAGATGTTGACTTCCAAAACAAAATGTTCACAAATTAGCTCGATTTTAATCGAATAAATCATAGGCAGATATTTGTTTGTAAAATAGAATAGACTTAAAATATTTACACAGTCTTGATCTTACTGCACATCAAGCACAATTCTGAAATTTACTTAGCAATATTATAATATTGAAACACAGATCCCTATAGCTGTGCAGGTATTAAAGGGACTGTATCACCCAAGCATTGTTTTTACAGTAAATGTAAAGAATAAAACATGATTGAATTGTGTTAGCAAAACTGCATGCAAAGGCCTAAATTAGAAGAAAATTATGTTTTCTGTAGCGTCTCCTGTTTATGACATCACCTGTGGCCTGACATGCAAATTAACTGCTTTTCAATGGGAAATGTGTCATTTGCATATCAGGCCCACAGGTGATGTCATAAACATGAGACTCCACAGAAACATTTAAAATCGCATTTTTCTTCTAATTTAGCCATTTGATTGCAATTTTGCCAACACAATGTACAGATCCTTTTTTAATCATTTGTTTATCCTTTACATGCTCAGTAAAAACAAGGTTTAGGTGATAAGACATTCTTTGTACTGAAGTAAACTTACCCGCCACCTTGAAAGTAGTGCTCCCATGGTGCTCAAACAGGCAGTATCTTGGTTAAAACTGGAAGATTGAGAATTTTAAATTTTCTTCTCTGCAGAAAAACAGACAGAATGAAATGAACATTAAACTCTAAACAATAAAAAAAAAAACACCTATGTTTACACGCCCATGAACTGAGAGATATGCATGAACCTGTAATTGGGAGTGCATCAGGAGAGTACAAATACAATGGTGCAGTATTCTATAAAAAGCACAGCACATAGTGTATCATGCTTGGGCGATGAAGCACACCATGGATTTGCTTTATTGATCCCAGAAAAAAAAATGGGATTTACGGATTCTTTAAAAGAGAACTTCCAGATAACTGTAAAATGAATGACTTTTTTTTCTTTCTTTTTTTTTTTAAGATTGCTTTTAGAACTTCATTTTGTGTAATGGGGTATTGTGTGCATTCAGGTTTATGGACATACCATTATCATTTGATTTCATTTTCAGCTAATTGATAAATAATCTATGGAGTGTAAAAGAAAAGAAAAAACTTTATAATAATTTAAAAAAAAAAAAAAAAAAAAATATTCTTGAGCTATTTCTAAGCAGATACTACACATAAAAGGTGATTCTGAGATAGTACCCAAATATGAACCATTAAAAAAGTCTTCAAGGCAGTGATTTCCTACCAAATACCAACTTTTGAAATTAAAAAATGTGCTGTTTCTTGCATGTTCCATCACCCAAGCAAAACATGTATGGCTTGCGATTTACAATTCACAGACGCAAAGCCTTCAAGAGATCTTAAAGGGATTGTCAACTAAAATCATTTAGGACGTCAATACGTAAAAAAAAAAACCATATTCCAGCATTTGCTTAAATCCTTATATATATATATATATATATATATATATATATATACACACACACACACATTAATGCAAAATATTCATTTATATATGGCTCCTGTTATTAAGTTATTCATTTTGTATGGGTGACTATTGTTTAGAATACTGAATAATAGCGAATGTCCACTAGAATACCCGCATCATGAGTAAATTAGGCAAAAGGATAGAAACGGGTTAGCAACTGAAATACAGGAAGCATGCCAATTATACCATTATTGGCTCACACAGAGTGTTTGATTGCAAGATTTCAAGACCATGTTAAAAATGCCTGAGGAAGGGAAGCTTACAATCACATAGTCGATAAATGGTATGATAACTCTACTTATTTCATGAGTAAATTACAATCCATCAAGAAGCGCTCAGGACTGTTGAAATGCCATGGTTGCCAGGCTCCTATCTATTCCCCCCCACTCCACCCCCCATATTCTACAAGTCATTGTCATTTATAAACTTACGTAAAAGGAACAAAAAATATTCTTTAATGGTATATATACTATGTGTATATTTTGTTCTGACAATAACGTGTTTATTCGTATCAGCTGGCCTAAAAGTCCCATTTCCCACCTTGGGTTTAGAAGGCAAGTGTGTCACTTTCACATCAACTTTAAGAATATATATAATGAAGTTTTAAGTACATCTACTTTTTTTCAGATATTTTAAAAACATTTCAATACTATTCACTATGGTTTAATATTAGACAAAGACCAATTGATCCTGTTGGTATTTTTGAGCTAAGACCAAGACAACATTTCTCCTTTAACAAAACAACAACTTTGCTGCAAATTTCACTAGCAAGAAAAAGCTCATCACATAAACATCATTGTTCTCTTATAAGATTAGATGTAAGCTTATACACAAGGCTAATCTTGCTAAGCTTGGCAACCAACAATGAATAATGCCACATAGACCTATTTGGCAGCATTCTACACCAACTGTACACACAGAGCAAATTTTAGGAGACAGGAAAGCAATACAGACCCAAAGGAATATATTGTTCCCTTTTAACCAACCCTCTATCAAGCCATCTGCTCAATACAACATTAAATGGAATGAGTTGAATTTAAAAAATTCAATGAAATACATATACACTGTATTTGCTCGAATATAAGACAAGGTCTTTTTCAGAGCAAATGCTCTGAAAAAGACCCCTTGTCTTACATTCGAGGTCGTTTTATAATCTGACATCAAATCGAGGTCAGATTATAAGACTAAGATCCAGGTCCCCCGCAGGGCTGCAGGGGACCTGGATTCCCGTCTCAAGCAGCCAGGGGATGCGCGCAGACATCCTCCAATGCTGCCCGGCACGACCACCGGGACTTATATGATGAAGCCGGGTCATTCCGGCTTCATCATAAAAGTCCCGGCGGAAGTGCCGGGCATCATCGGGGGTGTAGACATCCTCCATGCTGCCCGACACTTCCGTCTATTATGACGGACAGCCGGTGCGTCATAATAGACGGAAGTGTTAGGCAGCATGGAGGATGTCTGCACTATCGTGCAAACATCCCCCTGCTGCCCAAATGTCCCTGGTGGCTAGCGGATGCAGACATCCTCCGGCTGCCTCTGCTAAACACCTGGGACATTCAGGCAGCAGGGGGATGTCTGCACAATAGTGTAGACATCCTCCATGCTGCCTGACACTTCCGTCTATTAGTCTCGTCTCGTGCAGTCATCACCCTGCTGCCCCCACTAGCCACCAGGGAGAGACGAGGTAAGGGGGGGGGGGGGGGCAGAGAGAAACAGAGGGGGGGAAAGAGACAGAGACAAGGGGAGGGGGGAGAGAGACAAGGGGAGGGGGGAGAGAGACAAGGGGAGGGGGGAGAGAGACAAGGGGAGGGGGGAGAGAGACAAGGGGAGGGGGGAGAGAGACAAGGGGAGGGGGGAGAGAGACAAGGGGAGGGGGGGGGGGGAAACAGAGACAAGGGGATGGAGACAAAGACACACAAAGGGAGGGGGAGAGAGAGACACAAAGGGAGGGGGAGAGAGAGACACAAAGGGAGGGGGAGAGAGAGTAAGGGAGGGTGGGGGAGAGAGAGTAAGGGAGGGTGGGGGAGAGAGAGTAAGGGAGGGTGGGGGAGAGAGAAAGGGAGGGTGGGGGAGAGAGAAAGGGAGGGTGGGGGAGAGAGAAAGGGAGGGTGGGGGAGAGAGAAAGGGAGGGTGGGGGAGAGAGAAAGGGAGGGTGGGGGGGAGAGAAAGGGAGGGTGGGGGGGAGAGATAACACTGGGGGGAGAGACAGACAACACTAAGGGGAGGAGAGACAGACAACACTAAGGGGAGGAGAGACAGACAACACTAAGGGGAGGAGAGACAGACAACACTAAGGGGAGGAGAGACAGACAACACTAAGGGGAGGAGAGACAGACAACACTAAGGGGAGGAGAGACAGACAACACTAAGGGGAGGAGAGACAGACAACACTAAGGGGAGGAGAGACAGACAACACTAAGGGGAGGAGAGACAGACAACACTAAGGGGAGGAGAGACAGACAACACTAAGGGGAGGAGAGACAGACAACACTAAGGGGAGGAGAGACAGACAACACTAAGGGGAGGAGAGACAGACAACACTAAGGGGAGGAGAGACAGACAACACTAAGGGGAGGAGAGACAGACAACACTAAGGGGAGGAGAGACAGACAACACTAAGGGGAGGAGAGACAGACAACACTAAGGGGAGGAGAGACAGACAACACTAAGGGGAGGAGAGACAGACAACACTAAGGGGAGGAGAGACAGACAACACTAAGGGGAGGAGAGACAGACAACACTAAGGGGAGGAGAGACAGACAACACTAAGGGGAGGAGAGACAGACAACACTAAGGGGAGGAGAGACAGACAACACTAAGGGGAGGAGAGACAGACAACACTAAGGGGAGGAGAGACAATGCTGCATTTTTTTATATCATAATTTTTATTAAAAAGCACTTGTGAATTTATACAAGTTGAACTTTTTTCCTATAGGGTAGTCTTATATTCAGGCTTTTAGTTTTTTTCCTAAAGGAATATCCAAAGTTTGGGGGGGTCAGGCAAATACGGTACACCAAACCATCCAGCAAGACAATGATTTGATTAAATCACTGCAATAATTAGTTTCATCCAAGATAAGATAGAAATGAATGCCCCAGGTAAGGAGACCATCTTAAGAATACCAGTCCAAAAAAAAGTGTTGTTTTTGCAAGGCAAGACTACTTCAGAGAAGCAGTTCATGTATACTACTGCATCTACAATACAAGTAAAGAAAAGGAAATAGACCTGTCTGGTCCAGTTTTTCTTCAATAATCTTCTAAAAGCTGCAAATGAAATGTTTTTGAAATATTGTTTTATTGCTTTGACTAATTCTCTCTCCAACCCCTTCTTATTGGAGGTGAGTTAACCTTATGAAATTATTTTCAATCTAAAAGTACAGGAGAACTAATTGTTTTAAAGGAAGTAAGCCTATCATACTTTATCTTACTGTAAAATAAACTGTGTTTGGCAAAGTCACACAGAAATAGTGTAACAGATCTTTGACACTGTATCATTAAAGATGCAGCAAACCGTTTTGTCCAGGGATCGGAGACGTAAACTAGGAACTGACCAAGCATTAAGGGTCTACTTAATAGAGAATTGCTGGGAATTGAGACAGGAATTTCAAACTTATGGTTAATGTAGCCGAGTTGGAAAAATTCTCCAACTTGGTTACATTGGTCTAAAGTTTTTAATTCCCATCTCAATTCCTTCTTTATGGAGTAAACCCTTTTATATCCAATTTACTATGGTGCCTACTTCCTGACCTCCTAATGACATCACAAGATTACTGAATGAAGCGGTCAGTGAGAAAAACCAGGAGAACACGAGTATGAACATTAGGGGTCAATATCATAGTGTTCAAAATAGATGCTTAAAGAAGGTGGAGTTTAGCACTGGACACAAGCAGCACAAACAAAAGTCAGAAATGCCATGCAGTACCCCAGAAATAATGGAAAATTAAAGGAATATCGGTATTGCTATTACATGACGTATGAGTAACCACAGTTGGTTACAGTCCAGTGATCAGCAACAATTGATAATTTGAAGGACTTTTAAATTTGGAGGTCTCCTGGGTGGCACGTGGCATAGGTTTGCCATCACTGAGATAAGCGCTCAAATTATCATTCATTGCTGACCCTCGGATACAACTACCTATGGTTGTAATCCAACCATCTCCTGTTGGAAAACAGCATTCAGCTTCAGTAGCACCTTGCCCACAAACTTTTTTTCAATGCTGTTCTGGCCGCATCATTCAATAGCTTAACGATACTCATATCCCTTTCATTTTCCATTATTTCTGTGGTACTTCATGGTATTTCTGACTTTTGTTTGTGTGGAGCTAGGACTCAAATGATCAATCACTGTTGACCACTGGACTGCAACCAACACTGGTTATTCAAACAAAACTGAATTTCTGATATATCACACTGACCTTTCAGTAGCGCCTATAACACATGACACCTCTTGTATTTAGAGGTCCTCCTTGGCACTTGCCATCTCTCTATATAGTGCCAACCCTGCACAATAAATGTTTGGAGGACACTGATATGAAGATGGAGAAGGGAGCTGTACCACTGGAAACTGATACAGTTACAACAAAAATGGAGATACACGAGTGCTTTATCGATGAGTGGGAATAAAGAGTAACAGCAGTACGAAGGGGAGTGACTTAAAATATACATTTTCATTAAAAATGACAAACTTCATCAAATACTTTTTCAGATTTCTAAAGAAAATTTTTAACATTAAAACAAAGACCATGTAGTTAGTATTAACATAACCAGTTTTTCTGTAAGAGGAGAGCGTCACTTTAAAGGGAGTGTTATCAAACATACCCTGTAGGAGACCAGAAATCATAATCCTACCAAATAGTGTAATCATTACAATTCTTGTTACTGTGCTAACCTTCTGTAGAGCATTCCATTGTATGGAAACATTAATATATGCCATGCAAAAATCAACCCATAGAAATATTTGAAGATTTAAAGTGCATGAGTGAGAGCAGGCTCTGGGGCATTTTTTAAACTATGCTGGAACAAGTACAAACATTAAAGTGTAATTGAATACTTGCCAGAGATTCTCAAAATAGAACTGCACTTGACCCAAATGCAGCAATAGCTAAAACACAATTATAGACATGGAAGGAAAACTGACAGCTGGTCTGTACAAAGAAAAAAACCTGTGGAGGTGTGTGCACCAAAATGGTTACTATCTTACAATGAATTGAAGGGATACAAATTTTGCCTGGGTGTGGTGCTAAAACGAAATACAAAAATAACCTAACATAGTTCTACATGTGACTATATAATTGTTTTTAAAATTTCCATCTTCTGATTTTATGGTTATATTTTATGGTCCAAATCAAGCCCCAAAACCTCCCATTCACAGGATCATAACTATCAGGCATAAAGTTATGGCCAAATATGTCAGCACAAAAAACTGTGGTCCCATTGAAGCACATCCCCTCACTAAGCACATAATGTTCAAATGAATTTGCTACATCAGAATTGCAAACCTAACTGACATAAACCTCTAAATTAACATCATAACAAAATTGCAAATTGTCACTGATCAATGCAAGATCAGAGCCACTCTCATAAACAAAACCAAAACAATTGTGATTGTAAACATGAAAAGTTGACTCTCACACACACAAACACACATTAAGGCTTCAGAAGGTGGGGCTTCAAGGAAAGGCCATGATAATTAATGTAATTGATGCTTTCACTTTCAAATCCTTTGATAACATCTCCATCAGATACACAGAAAACCCATGAAAATGCACCGTCCACGACCACAACATATCACTCCTCCACCACTACATAACCCCACAAGATGCAGAGTTTACTGGGATATGTACCATGTGGTCCTTTCTACCACCTTGTCTTTCAACTACTAAAAGGGCTCAATCGCCTAAACACTGTTTGTATTGAGACTACAGAGCATAAAAGTGATTAGACAGGATATTAAGAGAACTGCAAAGAAACACATAGATTAAGCCCTAGAGCAGTGGTTCCCAACCTGTCTAAACTGGAGATGCGTTTTGCCCCTTATAAGTGTTAAAAGTCTGGTGTGATGGTGGACAATGCAACTCTGAGGTTGTGTTCATTGTCAATTCTGTTCCTACATTTTGTCTTTAGATGGACCCGACCGGAGAAACCTCTCTCACAAACATAGGTACAATAAACACTCACCGTCATGTACCTGCCGCATCAAGCCCAAACTTCACTTGGACCATATCAGTCGAACTTTAAAATTGTATCCCTAAGTAAACCGTGAAGCGTCAGCTTTTTCCTAAACCTAGAAGGGATATCAGCGACACTATCCAAACAATGCCATCATTCCTTGGTGAACTCTTCAGCTTCAGACAGTGAATGTAACATGAGTCGCTATGTAATAATTTCTAACCCAAATCAAAAGTTAGACTTTTTGATGAACCATCTGTCCGTGACCAACTACACACCAGTTCCCGACCCACTTTTGGGTCAGGACCCACCAGTAGAGAAACCCTGACCTAGAGGATTTCTTGAGTGTTCTCGTGAGATTTTGTAATTTTTCTCTGAGTTCAGTGAAATCACTCAAAGTGGCCTCATCTGACAGGTAGGATACCACTGCAAGTCCCTGCAGCATGATCCGAGCACAGCTCATCACAGGGAGCAGAGTCTTCTGTCTCCTAACTAACCCAACAAGCCAATCAGAGCGGGAGTTCGCCCCACTCATCTGATCAGGGTTTGCAGAGAGAGAACCTCTTTTTTGCATGGGATCAGCAGAGGGGACCTGGTCAAGATCCCGGACTCTTCTGATCCCATGGAAAAATGAGGGTCTCTCTCTCTCTGCAGATTAGGTTTCAAATGATATCAGCACACAAGTTAAGGATAATAATTCAGTATAACAAAAGGTTCATCATGACATGCCCAATTATCAAGGCCATAATTAAACAAGTCTTAAAAAAAACATCACTCAAAATAATATGTGGGAGGAGCAATGATAATTTACAACCACTTTTACTATATTTACTTGACTGGTGTATGTATATTTCCAGTGCACCCATGCTATTTTTAGTGTGCTGCCCTTCCGCCAATTTGGATACATGACAGCAAACTAAAGGTCAATCTTAAGGCAATGATGCCATTCAAAGAAATAGTGCCAACATAAATGCTTTTTAAGAATAGGCCCAATTTTGCAATAAAAGTTTAGTTTAGTTTCACTGCATACTAAAAATTTTGAACTATTACATTATAAATATTTATATAGAAATATAGACTGTAGCATACAGGTGTTGCGTCCAACTTTAAGTATAATTGGTATTATACCATTCACAACATAATATGAGAAAGACAGCATACATAAAGTAATGTAAGGGGGAGGCTTACCAGATAAATGAGGTGCGCAGCCTTAAAAAAAAAAAAAAAAAGTCTCCTAAGCATGGAGAAACAAATCACTTATTGGATTTCTTTTTCTTTTTAGTACACGAGAATAGAAGCATAGTGTTAATATTTTTGGAGATACCATGGGGGCTGTTCTGGAAAGATAGTCAAGTTAGAAAATGTATCCAACTGTGCTGCTACTGCCGGAGTTTTAGAAAATCACTTGTTAGTTCAGTTTTATCGAATTGAGCTTCTTTGTCCAAAAACCTTCATAAAGTTTTGCAGTATACACTAATGTAAACACAATGTGCATAAACTACCATCATTTACAATGTTAAATATCTTAAAAAATCACTGACTTTAATAAATAGGTAATGTGAAAACATAATAAAAAGCATTCATGTACTTCAATTCAGTACATACATATTTCCCCAGCTGGAACTTCAGGCAACAGTAGGGAGTCCTCATCCCACAACCATGCTGACAAAGTGGGACTATGCAAATTGCTGTCCCCCTACTGTTGCAAGTCCCATCATCCACATTGTGTCATGGAAGTTGTAGTCCAACAGGGCTGCAGGGTTCCACTTGGAAACTTGTGGTACTTGGCACTTCGTCTGATGTGCACTACATGTCCCATAATGCTCATCCAGACCAATAATCATTATGGGAAATGTAGTCAACGTGATGTGGCACACCTCAGTTTAGCCATCACTGAACTAGTACATTACCTTTAAATCACAGACAGCCAGTGACATAAAGCCTTAAACCTGCTGCCACATTAGTCTATGAGGGCACCTCTATGAATGACAGCTCGCCCCATACCCTCTGGGAACATGAGCCTATCTGACAGGCCGCTGACCGGAAAAAAAAAACCCTTGTTATCGTGGTGTAATAATTCACTATTTGGGCTGTTTCCCCCGCCTGGGCCTGCTCCCTCCGCCCCTGAACGGAGCGAGCATTACCTGAAGCGGGCACGGCGCACACAGCCACCGCCTCTCTCCTCCTTCACTCACCACTATCACTGCTACAACAGCGGCTCACCGACCGACTAGCCCCGCCCACTCGCGACCAACCAACACGTCACCAAGTTCTAACTACCGGCCAATCAGAATGTTCCGAGCCGTGAAGTCACGCTTGCGTTGTGGGGCGTGACGTGGCAGTTTGTAAAGATGCGGGAGAAGTGAAAGAATCGGAGAGAGAAAACAAGGAGCCATTCAAGTGTAAAGATTGCAATGTAAATGTAAAAAGCGTTAGGCAGATAGCGCCGGGTAAAGTGCAGAAATATGGCTTAAGGAATATGTGGCCCCCGGATAAGTGAGCTGTAGGTATCTAATAATTGAAGTTTAAATGGTTCTGAGGAGAATGTCAGTTTATATATATATATATATATTGATACATTGATACATTTCTCTGTTATATGGGGCACTTTCATGAAATTAAGTCAGCACAGCAGAAGGGTGTGATCGCTCGTTAGAAATAGTAATGTAGTATTGTTGTTTTAGTGTAGCAAGAAAAGACTGTATAATATAATGCACGCTTTGATCACCTCGCCTTTTTTTGAGGAAATAAATTCTCATGTCCAATCCAGATATACAGCTGTAAACTGCTGGCTGGTGCTTTATCTATCTGCCTGCTGCTCTCCCCTGTTTGGCACTCATATATCTTTCTGACTGTCACAGATAGAGGTGGTCATTTCGCAGAACAAATATTAGCTCCTTATTGGCAGAGGCTGTTTTTTCACTTCTGTGGTTCTTGTGTTTAATTGTAATTGCTTGTTTTTTTAAGCAAAGGGACTGTCTTGTGCCCAAAATGCATCTTCCAAAGAGTAATGCGTATTAATGTGCTTTCAAAGTATTTTCAAATGCATGTTTAATATGCATTGCTTAAAATATAAAATACTTACAGCTAGATGAAATTGTGAAATTACAGCAGTTTGCAAGAAGCCAGGACTGCCCACACTAGCTGAGTCTTTGTTTTTTTTTTTGCTGCAGGAAACAATGAGAATAATTTCATTTAATTGAATGGAATATCCTGTCTCTCTAGTGATGTTATCAGACAATGTGTTACACCGTTAAGAGATCCTGCTGTGCACAAGAGCAAGTTATAGTCCATACAATGTATTAAATTCCAGAAGCACAGGAAGTGACTAAATGAAACAAAACTTTATATCCTCAGTGGCTATATAATCAGTGCTACCTCACCTGCAGTAAACATGCAGAGTAATTACTGGAGAGAGCTTCAGTAAATTATTAAAAATGTGCTTTATGCAGAATGCTTGCATCAAATCACACTGTAAAAAGCCTGTGCACTATACAAGCAGTAATATTTATCTTGCACCAAATTGAGTTTGGGGACTAGACTGCCCCTTTAATGTACCCACACAAATTATATACCGTATTTTCCGGCGTATAAGACGACTTTTTAACCCCTGAAAATCTTCTCAAAAGTTGGGGGGTCGTCTTATACGCCGGGTACTGGGATTTACTCACCTATTTTCTGCTCTGTCTCCGCTCGCGCTGTTAAGCCGGTCCGTGGTTGTGAGGGAAGCGTTGTTAGCTCCCCTCAGGCCACGCGGCTTCAATAAAGTCTGTTTAAACTTTTTTTTTAAACAAAACTTTATTGACCGCGCGGCTGGAGGGGAGCTCACAACGCTTCCCTCACAGCCACGGACCGGCTTAACAGCGGGAGACAGAGCAGAAAATAGGTAAGTACTGGGGATTGGGGAAAGGGGGAGGAGGGTGGAAAACTCTATATTTTAACCTAAAAGGTTAAAATATAGATGCGATTTTTCCGGCTTATAAGATCACTTAGTTGGGGGGTCTTCTTATACGCCCAGTCGTCTTATACGCCGAAAAATACGGTACTGTTTTGTTTTTTTGCCATAAGCAGGGCTTTCTTATTATACCATTATTTTCATTATATTATAATATACTGTTAAAATTAATCATAAAATATTTTTCTAACTTTGACTTGAAAAATCTTTTACACAATTACAAATGGTAATAAGCGCCTCTTCTAAACAGTTTCTAAATGTTGTCCTGACTTTAGAAATATGCCATGTTTACATGTGCTTGTTATTTTTTGCAAGTTATATGGCAAACCAAGGGTTTCCATGGCTGCATGCAAGCCTCACATCACTAAGTATATTGCCAAGCGTCGGATCGAGTGGTTTAAAGCATGCCGCCACTGGATTTGAGCAGTGGAAATGTGTTCTTTGGAGTGACGAGTCATGCATCACTGTTTGGCAGTCTGATGAGCAACTCTGTGTTTAACGGATGCCAGGAAAACATTACCTGTCTGTTTGCATTGTGCATGGAAATCTTGATTCTTCAGCATACCAAGACATTTTGGACAATGCTATCTTTCCAAGTTTGGGGAAGGCCCTTTTCTATTCCAACATGACTGCACCCAAGTTCACAAAGCAAAGTCCATAAAGACATGGTTAGATGAGTTTGGTGTGGAAGAACTTGACTGAAGACAACAGAAGAGCAGAAACGGCACCCCCCAAGACTGGATGCAGTAGAAAAAACTTTTAATATTAAATACGTGCAATCATGAAATACACAGCAGCGTGCAGGGGTGATGCAAATTAAATCAGCTTGATGTATTTTGCGCATTCAGCGCTTGGTTATAAGCTTAATTCACAGTTTGAGAAAACCATTTAAATTATGTGTAACAGTGATGTCATTGAAGGGGATGGCCAATCCACTCCATGTACCACCCACATGCAGGGGAAATTTTTAGGATTTTGCGAAAGTCATGGTTTATAAATACACAGAAGCAAGTATTATGAATCAACTCTTTCTTCATCCCCTCAACAAGAAAGAAATTACCATAAAAAAAAAGAAAATAATCAAACAACAGATATTATAACACCTCCATCTCCTTCAATATAAAACCCAATATCCAGAAAGTGTTCCTCCTCTTTCTTTGATATAACACTGGATACCGAAAGTCTTCTTCCAAATAAACTGGAAATTAGAACAAAAAATGTACAACCAAGATGTCATACTCCAACAAGGATAGAAAACAAACAAACTTTGTTCAACAAGAAAAAAACGGAAGACGATTCAGCATGGAAACTTCACATTTTCAGGATCGTCAAACTGTAAATAAGAAAAGAAATACTCCTAGTTTCCAGAGAAATAGTGACAGGTATATCAGCATAATAAAATATAATATATATAGTAATTATCCTTTCAACTTATGTGCGTAGGGTAAATATAACATATGGGGTGGGCATAATACTTGCATCTGTGTATTTATAAATCATGACTTAGCAAAATCCTAAAATGTATTAATACATGGAGGCTCCTATTATGCACGTTTAAAGCTGACTAATGACAGTAGATGCAATGTGAGTAACTGCGCAAAAATTAAACTCTCTAAATGAAGACTATTTAACTCATCTTGCCAGAGACCCTGTAGACAGAGGAGCATGAGGTTTGCGTAAAGCTAAAAACAAATCCTGATAAGCAGGCTTACGCCATTGTACTGTTCTGCATTCATATTCTCTAAGGCATAAAACCGGGCATAACTGGGGATGTGACAGGAAAGCGGGGTAAAAGACAGTTTTAATTGCAGTTTTAGTGCGTCTGGATCTATCAAATAAAACACCATATGGGGAGAAAGAACAGTAGGATATGTCCAATGCCCTAACATCTGACACCCTTTTCCATGATATTAGACCGGAAAAAAAACCAATTTAGCTGAAAGGTGTTTCAGGGAAAGATCTTTATTAGGTAGCCATTCTTCCAAAACTCTTAGAGGTACATTAACATCTCAGACACCGGAGTATCTGGGCAATGGAGATCTAGATAATCTCATACCTTTAAGAAGGCAACAAACCAACATATGTTTACCTGCTGGATACGCATTGAACCCCATATGTCCCGCCGAAATAGCTGAACGTAGAACGTTAACGAAATACTAGACCATTCTCAAACTTTTCAGCCAAAATGTTTAGAATGTCCGTTACAGGTACCGAAACGGGATCTCTATCGTGTTCCAAGCACCAATAAGCCCATGACTTCCAGGCATTTTCATATGATTTTCAGGTACCTGGTGCCCAAGATCATGCCAAGAGCGTTCTCGTTGATTGTGAAACATCTCGAATGCACCAGGGTCCCCTGAAACCAACCATTCTACCACCGGGAGTAGATGAGGCCAAGGTATGGACATTTCCAGCAGTGACGGAAACCATGGCTGTGTGTCCCACCATGGTGGGATCAGTATGAGTGAAGTCCTGCAACGTTGTAGATGTACCAACATCCTAGCAATGAGGCAAAAGGGAGAAAAGGCGTAATCTTTGTTCCTTGGCCATTGCTGTAGGAACGCATCTGTGGCAAGTGCCTCCGGGTCCTGTCTCCAGCTGTAAAAACTCAGAAGATGTCTGTTCAGTTGAGACTCGAACATGTCCTAATCCAACCACCAGTCTCCGGTGTAAGAAGTTGCGAACTCCCGGCATGAGTGGCCTGTACCGACACGTTGTGTTCCAGGCAAACATCCGTTGCAAGGTCCGAAAGAACAGTCAATCTTGTGCCACCTAGATGGTTGATGTATTGAACTATAGACACGTTGTCCATGCAGAGCAACACCAAGCAGCCTGGTAAGTTGTGTGTGAAACTCCTGACTGCGAAGGAACCTGCTAACAATTCAAGGCAGTTGTTCTAGAGTAGACCAGCGTCCTCTGGTAAATGATTCTTTGCAAACTGCTCCCCAGCCATGCAGGCTGGCATCCGAGGTGATCACAACGTCCGGGCAAGTGCTGAAGGTCGCCCTGCACATCCAAACTTCCATATGTTGTAGCCACCATGTCAACTCTTCTGTTGCTTTGCAGTCTAGAGGAATCATATGATTGGACGACCAACTCTGATGTAGTAGTGCTCTTGTTTTGAGGTGCTGAAGAGCCCGATAATGGAGTGGTCCCAGAAATATCGCTTGGATGGGTGTTGAAACCCAGGCCAGATGTCGGATGTAAATTGCCGACTTCACTAACGTCCACTTGATTTCCTTCTTTATGAGTTTGATCTTGTGGACTGCGTCTATCGAGAAGCCCAGAAATTCCATGACCGGTCTGCTGGTACTATGGCTCCCTTGTTGCGGGATTGTAACTTGGTGCGAAGGTGCAACAAAATCTATGTGGTAGTCTAAGACTGTCTGTAAAACCCATTGGTATATAGAGATCAGTTCCCAATTGTGAATGAAAAAACTTAACCTCCCCCCTACCCTGACCTGGGGAGGGGTAAGGGGTGGATATGGACTTACCATATAGACGCCTGTGTTGTAGTGACCCTCTGATACCCCAGCTCTGCCAGGGTCTCCCCCTCTGTTAGAAGACGGTGGAAGCTGAAGTTCTAGGCTCCTGGAAGACGGGTCGATGAAAATTGGGAGAGGCCTCTGGATCCTTTGAGGTAGACCCCTGGAATAACAGATTGCCTCTATTTCTGCCGGCCCCGGAAAAAATCTTAGGTTGGAACACCTTACTCATGCTAGA
The DNA here is from genome assembly GCA_036172795.1 of Pelodytes ibericus. Lineage (NCBI taxonomy): Eukaryota > Metazoa > Chordata > Amphibia > Anura > Pelodytidae > Pelodytes > Pelodytes ibericus. The sequence continues at coordinate 28,285,566 of CM069864.1, forward strand.
CTACACCTTATCTAGGGCTGCAAATGTTTCAATTAATGATTCTCCAAACAATAAGCCGTTGGCTTTAGGGCCCGGCTGTAAGTGGGCCATATCGACCAATTTATGTTCTATTTTCAAAAATATACATTTTTTGCGCGTTGAGGCATCTGCTGTGTTGGCATTGCCAACAAAGCAGAAAGCCCGTTGTGTCCAGCCCCTTAGGATAATAGGGTTACTGAGGCACCTTCCTCTAATGCTGTCTCCGCTAAATGGAATATTTTGGCTAAGGGTACCTTAATATCCATGATTCTGTCCTGGCAATTCCGTAATGAATAGTCCAGGCCTTTCCTGGACTTCACCCTGTCTTTGACAAAAATTGTTCCACCTTAGGGTTAACCACAGTAGTCTTAAAAGTGAGGTTAGGCACAGTAGGCCTAAGGCATTGAGCTCTCAGTTTTTCCCTAGTGGGTTTGTCAAGATTTTTGTGTACTCAAGATGCAATATAATCTGCCATTTGAGTAGACGGAGCCCATTCCGTTGATCTAGGGTGTTGGAGGTTCTCTGGATCGAACAGGGGAGTATCCCTAGGATCGAGAATACAAAAAAAAGTATGCAAAGTAAAGTATATCTTTTAACGTACCGGCTCTGCGTGAGAAAAAGCATACTCCACTTGACAAAATCTCATTATAATAGGGGTCTGTTCTTAAAAATAGAAAATATTTTTCTTTACAATATTTAAAGTAATTCTTACTGCATGTAGTACAAAAAGTGATTATTGTGTCATGTTTGGTGACTTGCGGTTTAGGGGACAGATTGTGTCTTCGGGGCCTACTGTTTGCTCTTTCTATTATATTTTCAGAATAACCTCTTTCTCTAAGCCCAGAAGAGAGCTGATCTGCTTTTGAATCAGACAGATCCAAACACTTTAGTTTTAAGCTAAAGAAATCCCCGGTGAGAATATTATTTTTAATGTGAACTGAATGAAAACTTGTATTAGGTGCTGTCTGTTTCCTGTAAGCTTTTGAGATAATGACTCCTTTATCAGTCACCCCAAAGTTCAAGGTCAGCATATACTATACAAAATGTTCATGTAATTGTTATTCAGATAGTCATAGAAAGAGGATAAACTATCTAGGGGTCCTTGCCAAAAAAATATTAAATCATCTATGTATCTTACGTAGAATGAAATATTGTGAATTATCTGAGAAAATGGATAATTCCTCCCACACCCCCATAAAGAGGTTCATGTATGAGGGTGCAAAATGTGCTCTCATCGCAGTGCCCCTTATTTGCAGGTAATATTTGCTATTGAAGAGAGAAAAAATTTGAGTTGACAAAAGTTGGATGGCCTGCAATAAAATCTCAGTATCATAATTGCTGTACTTCACAAGCTACAGTACACAAATAATTGCTACAAGGCGATTATCGTTGGGGATTTTAGAATATAAAGTGGCAACATCCATAGTTACCCAAATGATGGTAACCAAACAAAATTAGACAGTTGGCTCAGGACATCTTTAGTATCCCTGATATCACTCTTCAGTTTTAATACTAGTGGTTGCAAATAGGTATCTACAACTCAGACCTTCACCCAGAGAATTTATACTGGAGACAATTGGTCATCCAGGTGGGTCTTTTAAGACCATTATAAATCTTAGGTAAGTGATAGAATGTTGGAGTAGTGAAACACAGAAAATTAAAATCCTGCAGCTCACAGAAAAAAGGGAGCCAACCGACTCCCTCCCAATTAAAATTTTGGTTGTTCCACTTTATAACTATATAACTGTTTGATAGTCCTATCCTCCACTCTGCCAGAAATGTTCCTCTATTCCTCTACACCTTGTACCGTTTCATTGTGTTTTAAAGCTAAAGATGTGTAGCCTTTTGTGTTGTGTGGTCTCACAAAGTGGTAGTCCGCAGTGTATTCAATATTAATTAATGCACACAATATTCTGTGTAATAATAGTCGAATGTTCTGGTAATTAATGTCAGATTTAATGTAACAGTCGCGCTAAAGAAGCATGCTGTTTCATTTACCAATCATTATTTTTTTATTTTGTTTTGCAGGGTTAGTATACTGTTTTTAACATGGTGCACCAACTAGCATAAGGGCATGCTTGTGTGTGATAAGCTAGCCAGAAATACAGATACCCACATATTTACATATAAAAATTCTGTTTATATCCAATTGCAGCAAGTGGAGTTATCACATATGCTTGGCGCAGAAACTTTCAAGAAAAATCAAGTCTTCCTTTTGAATGTACTGGAATAGAAAAGGTAACTGAGCCAACAGTCTCATTAGTGATTTATTGTTGAATATGCAAAAGCCTCTACGACCGATGTTTCAGACCTGTAACATGGCATATTTATGTTGTCTTGCCTGTAGATCATCCTGGCATTGACCAAAACATCTGTTATCAAGGCTTCTTAGTATTGAAAAATCAATTGCTAATTAGCTCTCTTTCATGTCTGTGTGCTGGCTTCATGAATTGTTATCTGCTGGTCTATGCAGCTTGCCCCCCACAGGATGTACTTTAGAAGAGACTGGGAGCCCATCATTGCAACACTCAGTTCCAATACTGAAATGATTTCAATATTGATAGTGTCTCATGTGCTACCATTCCAGTTTAATTAATTCCCTCCTGTATAAAGCATGTTTCAAATGCTGCATCACCAGCAAACTGTTATGGGTATTGCATGAGGTGAGTCTAACTAGTATATCTTTAGAAGCAAAATATAAGCCTATATTAGGATGTGACGCTATAAGGATAATGAAACATTACCTTAATATACCCTCCCCTATTCAGGTCCACTTATCTTCCTGGTGGGTATATGCCCTGGCTAGTTGTTTCTAACAATTGTTCCCTTTTGAGTTTGTTATATTGTAAGATGTCTGTAGGCTGTATACAAGGAAATGAAAACATTTTTGTTCTGCTTTTTATACACAGTTGATAGAAATACTTTGACATTTTGACATAATAGGACAAGGAGAGATGGGGAAAAAAGCATGCTTTTCCAGATTTTGTTTTTAAAAAATGTCACAATTGCCAAATTAGATGTATTTGTGTTTTACCAAACTTGTCACATGGATGTTTGGGGAGGTTTTTTTTAAGTTAATCATGTTATACATATGTGCAGATGTCCTGTGTTCCACAAATGCACTACTTTTTTGTAAATGTACTTGTATGGCCCATGCAGTCAGGTAATGGGCAGTTTAGGGTAAAGTGCTGAAACATGTAGCCATCACTGTTGAAATGTGTCTGTCTGCCGATTGCTCCAACTGCAGCACACTGCCCACTATTACTCCCAGATTGCTTTTGTTTCCCCCTGTGTTTTAAATAATAATAGCATGGACCCTTAATGCCATACCCACACCAACTGTAAGTATTACTTAAAGGACCACTCCAACTTGAAAATTATATTTTGTTATGCATATTAAAATTAAATAATTAAAAAAAACATACTTTTGTTACAATACTTGTATTTTATCTGTGTTTAATTTACTCACAAACATCATACTAATCTTCCCATTCAGCTGGGAGGTAAATGCAACATTTTAAAGTGTTTCAAATATGCAAAAAAACATAGTTATCATTTGGGAGACTTTAGTTAAAATATGTACATAAATATATTGAAAATATTCTTACAAAGCACACCTCTGCAAGGCCACATGTGTACATCCATAATGTATATTAAAATGGTAGGTTGGTAAGGAGTGTTTGTTTGTTTTTTCTAAATAAAAGTAGAGCAACCTGTTATGGATATCTTAATTCACTGCCAATCAGATCTCTTTATGGCCATAGAATACCTCTTTGCTGACTCACTTCTAGTCACAAGAACTGTAGCCAATTGGAAATCTGTTAAATTAATTTTATTCCGAGTACAGATGAACTACCAACCAACATGACAGAACTGTTTTGAAGCATTGCGTCAACAGTCAGCACAATGGTGGACTACTTTCAACTGCTTATCTACTCCGCGTACTGAAACATTTAGATTTGTTTTCTGAAAGTAAAAGTGGGTTTAATTCAATATTTTCAATTTTCAATTTGTTATTGATATTAATAGGTGTAGAATATATACTTTGGGGGTTGAGTTCACATTAATGAACACTGTTGTATTCTGTAGAGCTTATTCCTTTATTAATGTAGTAGTAAGTAAATTAATAACCCCAAAAAAACTAGTGATTTTCCTAAGATACCAAGCTAGAATACCAACTACTATGGTAAAACCTGGACCTAAAATACCTTTGGCAGAATTTCAAAGAAACTATATGCCAGACGTAGACATGGAAGGATAATGACAAGAACTACAAAGATTATGAAAAGAAATAAAATCACAGTTCGTAATTCAAACAATGATACTAAATAGCAGGCCAATAAAGTCACCGCTTAATTGCATCCATATGTAGAAGTACCCAAATTTTCCACTTCAGCAACAGAGATAGCAGATATTAAATCTGTCATTAAAAGTATATCTTATTTCAGCAAAAGGGCTTGTAAATGATACCAGTAGAAGAACTTAATTGGAATTATAAACTCAATTTCTAAACCTGTTTTTTTTAGTCTCTCTTTTACACATAGTACTGATCTATCGGTTTAACCCTTCTCTTTACACGCTCTTTGGAGTCAGCTATGGTTCAACCAAATTTGCCTGCCTATGACTTTCACATTTCACTTCCCTAAGAAAAATCTAATAAAGTGAAGTATGGCACATCATAAATTAATACAAAAAACACTATACCCTTGATTTCATTTAAACATTTTAAAATAACATTCACTTATTACTGCTACAGACATGGACACTTGCGCCATACAGGAACTTCAGATTTTTTTATTAATGTCTTAGTATTGGCAAATGAATACCGTATTTTTCGCTCCATAAGAGCACTTTTTTCCTCCTCAAAAGTAAGGGGAAATGTCTGTGCGTCTTATGGAGTTAATATAGTACATTTTCAGTACTTACCTCCTTGTTGCTTTGCACCGTGAAGAAGTCTGTAGAGACGAAACGCTTTGTGCGTCTTTCTTCTTGCACCAGAATTTTGAGCAGTGACCTGAAGCTGAACTGCACAAGTTTTTGCTTTTACATGCTTTTAAAATTGTTTTTTTTTTAAGTATTTTTATCTACCTGATTACTCTGCACGGTTTGATTGTGGAGATATTAGTCCCAACGTTTTTCTTAACTAGAGCTGCTATTTGGGCTCTGGCCCATGTGAGTTGATCTTTTTTACATATGATTGGCTGTATTCTCTTTTTTTTATATATTTGAAACATCTTTTTGTCAAGTCTCAGCTGAGATAAGTATATTCGCGCAACACTTTTTTATTATCGTAAAATGCCACTCTTTGAACATCAAAATGCCACTGTTTGCCCTTTAATGTGCCACAGCCAATATGCCCATTAATATGCCACTCTTTGAACATTAATATACCACAGCCAGTATGCCCATTAATATGACATTCTTTTTCCATTAACCCCTTAAGGACAGAGCCTTTGAAACATTTTTGTCCTTTCTGGACAATGCCTATTTTAACATTTCTGTGCTGTTTGTGTTTAGCAGTAATTTTCTTCTTTGTCATTTGCTGTACCCACACATATTATATATTGTTTTTATCGGGACAAGAAGGGCTTTCTATGGATCCCATCTTTTTGATCATATCTTATCATATTATTAAAAAAAATAATAAAATATGGTAAAAAAAGAAAAATACACAAATTTCTTTGTTTTTATTTGAAACAACTTCTCCTCATCGACAATAGCGAACGAAAAAACATGCTAAATAGATTCTACTATTTCTCCTGAGTACAGGGATACCACCCATGCATAGGTTTGTTGGGTTGTTTGGGGGCTAAAATGCCAAATTTGTGAGGTGCAGTTTTTTGTTTTCCAACTTGAAAAAGAAGACACCTTAGGCTATCTCAAATGGTGGTATTTTTACACTTTCCATGCACTAATTCTACCACTAGCCTTTGTCAAACTTTGTGGTAGTAATTTTTTTGTGGGTTTTTTTCACAAATATTGTATTTTAGACATAAATTCACAGATTTTGGTATGTGTCACTGCCAAACAATAACCCAATATGTGTTCAACAACATATCCTGAGTACAGGGATACCACCCATGCATAGGTTTGTTGGGTTGTTTGGGGGCTAAAGGGCCACATTGTGAAGGTGCGCATTTTCAACTTGGAATATTGACGTGTAGTCAGCCTGAGCCCATCTTTCATTTGGGACTTTTTTTTAAGTAGGACAGTGTATTTTACCCCAAAAAGTATATATTTTGTAAAAGTAGACACCCTAGGCTATTTTAAATGGTGTTATTTTAACACTTTCCATGCACCAATTCTACCACCAGCCTTTGTCAAAGTTTGTGGTAGTCATTTTATTGTGTATTTTTTCCCACATACATTGCACTTTAGACACAAATTCACATATTTCGGTATGTGTCACTGACAAACAATACCACAATATATGTTCAGCAACATCTCCCGAGCACAGGGATACCACCCATGCATAGCTTTGTCAGCTTTGTTAGGGGTTGAAAGGCTACATTTGAGAGGTGCGCTTTTTGATTTTCAAACTTGGAATTTGAACATGTAGAGCAAGGAAGGGGTTAATAGCTCTTATAAGAGCCTTTGTAGTACTGTACAAAAAAATTAACCCCTAAAAATGCACAGACAAGAAAAAAATTTCTGCTGAGCAGTGATCAGTGGCAGGGAAGGAGTTAATACACTACACTATACAAAAGGTATGGCTTTTATAAAAGCCCTTGGGACTCACAATTTATTAACATTTTATTTAATTTATTACAATTTAAAAATTATGTTATACAGATCTGTCTCTTTCCCTCACTAAAACTCAAGTGAGGAGAGGGAGGCAGATCCATATGGGTCAGAACAATATTTACGAACCAGACGAATGGTGATGCTCATCTGAGAAATCACCAAACCACCTTTGCCACTGATCGGCTGTTACTGATCGCTATACACGCGTTCAGACAGCTTCAAAAGGAATACACAAAAAAAATGCTGATAGCAAAAAAAAATCCTTCGGCGACTAGATTGCTCCATATGCGCTGCTTAGGCAGTGACCATATGTGCTGCTTAGGAAGTGATATACGGCAAGGAAGGGGTTAATGGCTCTTAAAAGAGCCTTTGATATACTGTAATAAATCAAAGTAAAAAAAAATAACCCCTAAAAAAATGCACAGACAGCAAAAAATGTGCTGCTGTGTAAGATCACTGCGTACACAGCGATCAATTGCAGGGAAGGGGTTAAATACTGGAAACGGCTTTTATAAAAGCCTTTGGGTCTCAATTCTATTAAATATATTATAATTAAAAACTTACATTATACAGCTCTGTCTCCCTCACTAAAACTCAAGTGAGAGGGAGGCAGATCTACACGGGTCAGATCAAATATTTACACATATTGATCTAACCAGACGAATGGTGATGCTCATCTGAGCAAACGCCAACCCGCCATTGTCACTTATCAGCTGTTACTGATCGCTATACATGCGCTCAGACAGCTAAAAAAATTTTTTTACATTAAATGTAGTCCCCTAGCGGGTATAATTAACACGTGACGGGTGTAATAAAAAAGTTTTAAAAAAATTAAAAATGCTTCTGCAGCAAGATTGCTGCATTTGCGTCAGATCGCTGATTAGGCAGTGATCTACGGCAAGAAAGGGGTTAATCTCTCTTAAAAGAGCCTTTTTTTATACTGTAATGAATTACAGTAAAAAAAAATAACCCCTAAAAAATGCACAGACAGCAAAAAATGTGCTGCTGTGTATGATCACTGCGTACACAGCGATCAATGGCAGGGAAGGGGTTAAATGGCTTTTATAAAAGCCCTTGGTGTTTAAAATTTTATTAAATATTTTTTTTATTATTTTATTTTATTTTTTTACTTGATCTGATCTGTCTCTCTCCCTTACTAAAAGTAGTAAGGTGAGGGAGGCAGATCAATACTTGTCAAAGGCAATATTTAGTAATATTGCCTTTGACAGTATGGTAAGTGCTCATCAGAGCACTTACCATACATGCCTGCACACAGATCACATAGATCTGCTGTGCCGGCATCGATTGGCTCCCCCTAGAGCATCGGAAGTGAAATGCTTTCACTTCCGATGCTCTTGCCATTAGAAGGGAAACGCTGCCTGTACAGGCAGCGTTCCCTTCTACTGAGCCGATGGGGTCGCTCAGGAGAGCGACCACCATCGGCTCTGGGGAGCAGCACGGTGTTGTTAAGTTCACTTTAAGGCACTTTAACAACACCGGAGATGCTTAGAAAGCGAACGATCGTTCGCTTTCTAAGCACATGTGTGCAGCGGGCGCAGTGATCGTAGCGCGCCCCTGCACATTTGGGGGGTGTTGCACAATGCCTCTACCTAGAGGCATTGTAGCAACACCGTTAGAGTAAAGAAAGCGACCGCTGGTCGCTTTCTTTACTCCATTTAGTGCATGACGTGCCAGGCACGTCACCTGTCGGCAAGTCCTCGATTTGCCGTGACGTGCCTGGCACGTCACCTGTCGTTAAGGGGTTAATATGCCATGTTTCCCTTCCCCAGTACTTACCTCCTGTACAAGAGACAGCATCCTTCCATGCTGCCTCTCTCACGTCCCTGCGCACTGATCAAAAGTTTGAGCATTGGAAGGTTGAGTGACCTCTGACGTTAGATCAGTGCGTGGGTAGCGTGAGAGAGGCAGTGTGGAAGGATGTCTTGCATTGCACTTTTGATCTCCACAGCCAGCGTCTCTGCAGACAAGCGTTGTTTGTTGGGGGGGTTTTCGTTTTTGTTTTAAAGGCCTGGGGCCCTGTATCGCCTGTCACCACCTAATGGCGGAATTGGTGTGTGCACTGCGTTTATACATGACTCCCATTGTCTTATATTTTGCCTTTCTACAAAAAAACATTTGTTGAATAATGAGCTTATATTGTAAAGTGGAAAAAAACTTGAGCATCCTTGACACAAACCAAAAATAAACCACATACATCCAAATTAATGGTTATAAGTCTCAAATAACTTTCACAGAGTAGTATCATTAGCTATAATCAGCACAGTATTACAGATGAAATAATGCTTCATAAATCTTATATTTTTTGAGGAATAAAAAGGAAGCTGTACCCCGCTGTAACCATAAACCTTCACATGGTGCTGTAAAAGAAAAAAATTACATCAGGAATTTATTTAACTGTGACTGGTGCTGTTAATGGGGGTAGTGAATGGTTCAGCACTTTGCCAAATACTCTTTAACTTCAGTAATAATTTAAAGATGGGCAAGGATAGTAGAACCTACATATTTGCTGATGATATTATTTCAGTCTGGATCTACAGTGGTAAATTCAGCAGAAAATGTAATTAAACTTCCCAGTGATTTAAATAAATATAAAGAAAAGGAAATGTATTTTTAAACCATGTTTTGTAGGTATAGGAAATCCTTCTGCAATTACCATATACGTCATTTAAGGTTGAAGTGAACATTATATAGGGCCATTGTAATATTATCAACTTATCAGTAAAGAATCCTATGTTAAGAATAGTTCATAGTTGTTCTGAGTCTACGGTAGAAGCATGTCCAATCTTCATGACCACATGAAATAAGAGCCTGAAGGGTAATTTCTTTCTGCAGGTATTGGTCTGTGCAGGGTGCATTGCTTAGAGAAATAAAGGTCCTTGGCCTTTTTTTTACTGTATTTCATGTAATCATGTCTGTTTGATCGAAGAGTTATTTCTTTCTACTATTCTGTAAATGGAACACATGATTTGGGATTTCAGCAGATTATGATGGATACGTATAAAAAGATTATTGCCGATTTTTGTTCATCTGTTTCTGTATCCTTTAAATGCTCCCACAAGCTTTGCATCAGAGATTTCTTAGTTATCCCTACATAATGTATATGACATTTAAGACATGTAATCAAGTAAACTCACACTGCCCAACTAGAAAAACAATGCTAACAATTCTACATACCTAAGACATGCAGTGGTGACAAGACTACATCTTCTACAGGCAGACAGGATTATGGGTGATGTAGTCGACAAACAGCTGGAGGGTCACGGTTTGACACCATTAGATTAGAAACTGTATGAGTTTGGACCTCACCATATGGTCCGGTGTAAGCATACCATGCCGCAACCAAAAGAAATTTATGTGGCCCACAAGAAGTCTGTTTTTGCTGCTTACTGTTCTATAAGAAGTACAATTTCAGGCTACATCCACCCACTTTGAGATAGTCTGCAAGTGGAGAAGACACTCCATGTTGTTCCTATTAATTCCCTCCCAGTGCAACTTGGGACATTATCTTTGGAGTCTGAACTGCAATCAAACCTCTGTAATCTGTAGGACTCTGCATAATGTCTTACCCAAATTAACAGAGGAGGTGCAAACAGGGGCTAAGAACACAATTCGAAATTTAAAATTAAAAATCCAAGAATTTTGTGAACATTATTCATTTATATATACCAAATAAACCGGAGCCTAAAAAATATGGCACATATCCCTTTTATTATCTATCCATAACACTATTACATTAACCTTCTCAGTAACTGGACTTAACGCAGTAAACTTAAATCAGCTGATTTGTTACTATGTGATAGAGAGCGAGATCTGGCACAGATAACTGCTCTGAATAATTATTTACTGATGATATAAAGGAAGATAGTGTTGAACTTTATGTAACTCCTAAAGAGTTAGTAGATGACATGACTGCCAGATCTGATACATATAAAAATGGAGGTTGTGTTGTATAATTAACTCTTCTTATCTACCTTTAGGAATCCAGCTAACTGCAGGTTTTGTTTGTCAGTCAGGATGACCTCCCCTTCTAGCCTATTAGGAAAGAGCTGCATAAGCAAATATTCTCCATTAACCCTTCGAACACTACATCATTTGTAGCAAATATATACAAATGTAATAGCAGCTTGGTGTTTATAGCACAAGTTTACTTTGTTGGGAGTAAGTGTTACACATTGGTGCACGACAATAGACCACTATTTTCCAAATGTATACGTGCATGAGTTTTCTCCTTTTCCTAATACTCCGGCCCATCAAGCTTGCATGTAGAATATAGTGCACGTTTACAATCTCTGCATGCACCAGTTTTACATATAGTCCATGTCACGAAGCCCAGATTCGTCATATGGTAGACTAGGCACCTGCAAAAGAAGAATTTGTCATGTGCACTTAACCGGGCAGAATTAGTAAGAATACTAATTACTTCTGGAAAACTCCATCCACATTCAAATACACTCTGTCTCTTTTTGTACTTTAGTAGTTGTGAGGCAGCACTCAGAAAAGCATGTGTGGCAAGTTTTACAGCCAGAAAAAATGCTCACTCTGTCACGCTAGCTTTAACCTCTTAGTGACACGATTTTTTTGGCAGTGTCTATTCCTTGGTGACATGGGCTGTTTTAACATTTCCGTGGTATTTGCTTTTAGCTGTAATTTAAATTTTTGTTCAGTTTAGTGTTCCCTTACAAATGATATACTCTTTTTATCGGAATCAGAAGGGCTTTCTTCATAAACAATTATTTTCAAATCATATAACTTAATACAAATAAAACATAAAATACAATGAAATTCTTTTTTAAAAACACTTTTTCAAACTTTGACCTGAATTTGTTTTTACAAAATTGCAAATGATAAAAGAAAAGTATAAATAATAGTTTCTAAATTTTGTCCCAAGTTTAGAAATATTCTATGTTTCAATGTTTCCTGTGCAAGTAATAGGGCAAAAACTAAAAGTAGCTTTTTTTTTTTTTGCTTCATAGCCATTTTCTCCTATCATGACCTTTTGACCTAATTCCAAATCTGACCCCATTCCTAAATCTAACCCTAACCCTTAGTTTTCAAGAGGTCCACTGAAAGGTGGGCTTTAGAATTGTGATACGTGCCTAATAATTTAGTGCAGAGGTGAGCTGGTACAAAGCAACGACCACTAGGTTTCTCTGGCGGAGCATTAATTTGTGCCACCAGAAACTCCTCGCCTAAAGGTGTAGTGAGATTAGTACGGATAGTGGCTATTATCTGGTCTGGAGGGATCACAGGAGTAGGGGTTATCTCCTCTTCGGCTAGAGAAGAGAACTGTTGTGACACAGCATCAGCACAAATGTTTTTAGGACTATAGGAAAATAGGAAACCACATAATTAAATCTTGTTAGAAATAGGGCTCACTGAGCTTTCTGAGGCGAAAGCAGTTTAGCCTATATAAAGGTATGTAAGATTCTTGTGGTCCGTGAGAATGGGAATTGGCACTGAAGTACCCTCAAGGATGTGGCTCCATTCTTTGAGAGCTAAAATTATACCGAGAAGTCCTCTATCACCAATCTGGTAATTGCATTCCACCGGGTTCAATTTCTTTGTGAAATACCCACACTTATGCATGGAGCTCTCCAGGGTAGGACATTGAGACAAAAGGACACCAACTTCTGTCTGAGACGCATTGACGTCGATGATGAATGGTAAGGCAGGCTTAGGGAGTGCCAAAATTGGAGCAGCGCAGATAAACCACTACAACTTGCTGCAGCATATCTTGCAGGATATCATTTATAAACTCCTGGAAAACTGCAAGAGTATTGCTAAGACCTAAAGGTATTCGGAATGACTGCTCCTGGAGTTGGAAACTGTTTTTCGTTTGTGGGCCTCTTTTATCCTAAGATTGAGACCCCTCGCCACCCTTCTTCCTCACAGAGAAAAAAACAACCCCAGCAGGAGAAGAGGACTTGTGAATGGATCCCCGTGACAAAGCATCTGCAACATAATCCTCCATGGCTTTAATCTCTGCGACAGTGTGGCAGCAGGACACCAGCCTGACTCCTAAAGGCTCTCTCCTCGACCGAGAGGCATGTGAAGCCTAACTGCATGGGCTCCACACTGCCAGCGGTCTCTGAAATATGAGGCATGGGTGGGGAAGATAATCTCAGAGCCAACTGTACAAGAGGCCTCAACAGGTGCTCCCTGAACAAGGGTCTCTCTCGGAGTCTGGTATCAATGAGGAGGACAAAGGATATCAGTATCTCAAGATCCTTAGGTATATCTCTGGCTGCACTCTCGTCCTTAATAGAATCGGAGCGCCCATGTGAAAAGCGGCCATGAGAACCTTGCTGTTCCAGCCAACCTCTGCCAGGGTACGAATTTCTGTGGAATACTAGACAACCATTCTCATGCTCTGTTTGATAGACATGAGCTGTTTGGTAGCAGGGGTGGAGCGATCTGGGATATCATATACCCTTTTGAAGGATGCAACGAACCCAGGGTAATTGTAAAAAATTGGTTTCTCTGACTCCCACAGAGGATCTGCCCACGCTAGATAGACTAACTTTGCTTCTGTCTGTGGGAAATGCCAGGAGAACCATTTCAAAGTATATTCCAACCTGATTTAAGAATCCTCTGCACTGAGCCGGGTTCCCCCATACCCAGGTATGCCTCTAGCTGCAACAGGTTCAGAGGCTACAACCGGTGCTGGAACCGGAATTGAGACAGACAGGAGACACTACCTGCACGAGGTAGTTGATTGTGTATAGGAACAAGTGATAAGTAATATAGATGGGGCTATAATCTATAATTAAATAAATTAAATACAGAATCACACACTTATACATAAAGGAGCATCACTTATGCTCATGAAATGCATCTAATTAATAACCAGGAACTATGCATTTGTAGCAAAAATCCAAGCATTTAACCTCCCATGATGGTATCAAAAATGTTAAACAGTAAAATAAAGTGTCCAGTGCAGGCTTACAAGAAACGGTGGTAAGTGACCATAACTAAAAAATCACAATATGCGCTTGGGGACTAAATAATAGTCATAATAAGGTCAGTGGTGTATCTTGATTTTGTGCTGCCCTAGGCAGACAAAATCCGGGCACCCCCCTACCCAAGCTGCACACCCACGTTACACACCTAAGACATGCCCCATCATTCAGACTCACATCAAGCTTACACTCCCATCACACTCAGTCACACACTCCTACTCCCATCACACTCAGTCACACACTCCTACTCCCATCACGCACACACACTGTCTCCCATCACACACACTCTGACTCCCATCACACTCAGTCACACACACTGTCTCCCATCACACACAGGTCACACACACTGTCTCCCATCACACACACTCTGACTCCCATCACACTCAGTCACACACAGACTCCCATCACGCTCAGTCACACACACTGTTTCCCATCACACACACTCTGACTCCCATCACACTCATTCACACACACTGTCTCCAATCACACACACTCTGATTCACACACACTGTCTCCAATCACACACACTCTGACTCCCATCACACTCAGTCACACACACTGTCTTCAGTCACACACACACACATCCCATCAGCACTTACCTTTCCCTGGCAGGCAGGCAGCATGGTCCCTCCATGCTGCCTGTTCGGCTTCCCGGCGATTGTGCCGACAGGTCACGTGACCGGGCGCGCGTATGACGTCAGCGCGCCCGTCACGTGACTGTCGGCACTTCCGTGTCGGCACACTGCACGGGGAGCCGAACAGGCAGCACGGAGGTTTCTCTGTGCTGCCTGTTCGGCTCCCCGTGCAGCCTGGCAGGCAGAGCGTTGGTGAGGGGGGATCTTGCGATCCCCTCTCACCTCCCTCTCTGCCTGCAAGCGCGGTGGGGTTTTGTTTTTTTTTGTTTTTTTAAAGGGCCAGATTTTTTTTTTTTTTTAATTTTTTTTTTTTCCAGTGCTGGGGGGCGCTGCCGCCCCCCAAAATTTGCCGCCATAGGCATCCGCCTAGGATGCCTCGCGGTAAATACAGCACTGAATAAGGTAGGACATCCTTAAAAGCCTCAGCTCGTCGATGGAGGATACCCCTTACCCACGTTGGTATGGTGAATAAAAGCCGACTTGTCCCAGGTGAACTTTTTCCCTTTTACTGAAATACATTGAAACAAACACAAAAAGCATCTTGGCATCTATTCTACACATATTTTTACTTTAAATGCACAAATAATCTAGTTACAGCTTATGTAAGTGGTAGTGTCCCTTTAAAAACCACACTATACAGGAATCGATCCCTCACCCTTAAAGGAATGTACATCTAAAAAATGTCACCAAAATTATAAAAATTCTTCTAAATCTCCTAAACAAAAATATATTAAAGAAAAATGATATAATCATAAATTAAATAAGAAAAAATAGTTATTAAGAAATGTATGAATATAAATAAAAGTAAAGATAATGTAAATAAATGTATAATGTAAATAAAATTAGACAAAAAGTGATGAATAATAATATAAATATACAAAATAAAAGGTAATAATAAAAAGGAAAAAAAGAAAATGTGGAAATAGTTATTTACTTTCAAAAAGAAAATTCTTAATTGAAAAACTTGAAAAAAATAATTGAGTGAGATAGATTCCTGCACATTACTCATACACTGCAAATCAATATCATAAAACATGTTGCAATTCTTGACAATCCAGGCCTCAGACTTCAAAGGAGAGCATATTAGGATGTACAGTGGCTTGCAAAAGTATTCACCCCCCTTGGCATTTTTCGTGTTTTGTTGCCTCACAACCTGGAATTATCATGGATTGTTTGAGGATTTGCATCATTTAATTTACAGAACATGCCCACAACTTTGAAAATGTTGTTTTTTTATTATTATTGTGAAGCAAACAACAAATAGGACAAAATAACAGGAAAAAGTCAATGTGCATAACTATTCACCCCCCTAAAGTCAATACTTTGTAGAGCCACCTTTTGCGGCAATCACAGCACCAAGTCGCTTTGGATAAGTCTCTATGAGCTTGCCACATCTTACCACTGGGATTTTTGCCCATCCCCAATCTTTAAGTCTGACCACAGATTTCCTATTGGATTGAGGTCTGGGCTTTGACTAGGCCATTCCAACACATTTACATTTTTCCCCTTAAACCACTCAAGTGTTGCTTTAGCAGTGTGCTTGGGGCCATTGTCCTGCCCGAAGGTGAACCTCTGTCCTAGCCTCAAATCACGCACAGAGTGGTACAGGTTTTGCTCAAGAATATCCCTGTATTTAGCACCATCCATCTTTCCCTCAACTCTGACCAGTTTCCCAGTCCTGGCTGCTGAAAAACATCCCCACATGGTTGTGCTGCCACCACCATGTTTCACTGTGGGGATGGTGTTCTTTGGGTGATGTGATGTGTTGGGTTTGCGCCAGACATATCGTTTTCTTTGATGGCCGAAAAATTCAAATTTAGTCTCATTAGACCAGAGCACCTTCCCTCAATATTGGCTCGTATTGGGACTATGCTTTGGATAAAACTGACAAAAATATATCAGTTTAAAAATAATGCATTCATAGGCAACCCTAGTAAAGTTATATATATAATATATATTTTATATATAGTTCATTTTCACACACTAACAATGCTTCCAGGAAAACAAGACAGACAAAGAATGTATTGGCAGATAAGAACCTTTCTGTCGGAGTTTTCTCCCAGAGGGCCTCACAACTAAGTTCAATTCCCCCAATAGAGCAGCTTAATGGTCTATAAAGATTGGAGAAGTAAAAGAGTTTTTTTCTGAAACAACCAGTCATATTACATGGCATTAACTTTTCCTGAAATGTTACCTCTCTAGGAGAACTCCACTCAAACAAGCTTGCAGTCTTACAAAATGTAAGTAACAAAAAAGAGATTCACAGACACCAAATTATAAATATTATATTACTTATTATTATGTATTTTCTATAGATCTGGAAACTAGGAGAATGTCTAATATGACATGAAGAGTACAAATTATGAACGTTCTGAGATACATTTTCTAAAAATGTGTTTCCAAATGTTATAAAACTTGGCGATGTATTGCTTACACATTTCGAGAGAAAATGATGCTACAATTTAAATAATTATAAATTGGTTATGTTTTTTGCTAAATATTATTATTTTAAATGATCTTGCTATAATGTTTAATTTACAAGAGACTTCCAGTTATGTAAGGGAAAAACTACATAGAGACCATATTTGCTCAAATATAAGGATGACCAGGATTATAAGACAACCCCTCAAACTTTGAATCTTAATTCATGAAAAAAAAGCCTGAAAATAAGACCAACCTATAGGGAGGGTGTTTTTCTAGTAAATATTATATCACATGTAGAAAAAAATAATATTTAATACATATATGACTGAAAAAAATGTGCACAAACATTGCTGTCCCTAAGTCTGTAATAATAATATAGGCCAATGATGGCAAAAACTGTTGAGACCAAGTTAACAGTCTCAAAGTATAATTTCACCCTATATTACTTGTATCCCATTTTATTCCAGACTCTCTTCCTTTTAGTTTCCTCTTTTCCATTTTTTGTTCCTTTTGTTGCTCCATCTCAGTGTCTCCATATTCTCCACATCCCTCCATATTCTCCACATCCCTCCATACATGATGGTCACAATGCAGTCAGATGTTAAGTGCCACCTCAGAGACTCCTGGGTGCCGTAGGTGGCACCCGTGCCATAGGTTCACCATCACTGATATAGGCTAATCTGCAATCAAGCATACCTGCATCTCTCCGACTTTTGCTGTACTGCAAGTGTGTGTGTGTTGTGTGTGCGAAACACTGTTTATGCATTTACTGCTCATTGGCGTGATAATATATGTTTATGTACTACTCATTGGCACCTCTTAAAGGAAGCATAATATTAAGCCCGAAAACGGCAGTACTTAGATATCTTAAGAGCGTTCCAGATGGACCAAACACCATTGAATTGATTCTCTGATTTAAAGAATATGTCTAACGTCTGATGCCGGTATTCTATTTGTAATAATACTTCTTTCCAGTCTTTATCTTGAATGGCTTACCAGTGTCTTGTAGTAACCAATTTGGAAGCTATAAAGACATGAACCAGAAGAGATTTCTGCTGTTGAGTAGATGATGGAAAATCTAAGTAGAAGAGGTATAATTGTCGAGTTAATGGCTCTTTACGTGAGCACACCGCGCTTAAGATATATTCAACTTTATCCTTGAGTGATGTTAGACTGTCACACTCCTACTAGATGTGGAACATCGTTCCCATGTCTTTCATGCATCTCCATCATAAGCTGGATAAATTGATATTACATTTCTGAAGTTTGATGTGTGTGAGGTTCCAAACCATGAATATAAGTCCACTATATTAAAAGCCCATAAAGTTAGAGTCCACATCTTCTCAAATTGAAGAAGAGCCCACCAACTCCATTTTTTGTTTGTTTTGGGCACAACAATGGCACTAGGAAGGTGTTTGGGGACATAGGTGGCACTGGGAAGGTGTCTGGGCACAAATATGGCACTAGGGAGGCATTGGGCACAAAGATGGCCCTAAGACAGCACTAAGATGATATTGGGGACAAAAATGGCACTGGACAGGTGATTTGGGACAAAAATGGTGTATCCTAAACAGAAAGATGTGTAGCCTGGACAAGAAGGGTGGAGGTGAGTTTAGTCAGGCAGCACAAAATCTGAACACACCATTGTCTCTCACTACTATGTAGTTGCAGGAGAGATAGCACATCTCCTTTACTTTTATTACTCCTTACCAAAAGGTAAAAACTGTGTGCATTGAAGGTACCTTAAAGCTTGTTTATTAATTATTTGTATTGATTATCTAACACATTTTAAAAATGCATAAAACCATGTGCAAATCATAATCGAGATGCCACCCATGACAAGCTATAGTCATGTACCCAATGTCTACATGAGCAATGTGCATGTATCTTAAAAATCCATCAAACTTCTACAGTTATACTGTGACAGCCTGCGTGACTGGGGTTCTTGGAGGGGCCTGAGGCCAGACACCTCCCTATAGATTATGGGCCTTGCCTTATGTTCTATAACGCTATACTTTAATATTGTTAGTCAGATTCTGTTAGTATATTGGTTTATGTGTAATGCATAATTCAGTGAGTAGACCACTCTGAAGGATTATAATGAGTGACAATAATTGATAGTTTACTCCAACATCCATTTTTCTGTGTTAACTGGATTTACTGTTACACTGATTATGTTGTGTTCATTCTGTGTCTTACTGTGTGTTTTAGAATTAGGTCTACTCACTGTATGTTAATTCCTCTTTGGTTTGCAGCCTAGCCCCAGTTAGTTGGAGAACTATGCTTAGTTCCATCCCCCCATTGTATACTAATGTCCGTGATGTCATGTTTATGTTATTTTATAAGTCTGTGTTGTTCAACAAATATAGTGGTTGTTCATTCTTGCTGTACCTAACTGCTAGTGGCCTCTTGTCTGCTATGTTGGTACAAAGAACAAAGGGTTCAGGAAAGACTTGCTGGGTGAATGCTGAGCTGTAATCAGGGGCTAATGAGATGATTCCTACAATGGGCAGAGGGTCTACTACGTCTGATAGATGGTCCGTTACATATACAAATAACACAATAAACACCATTAAAATCAGAGCAATGCTGATATAAGGAGAAGCTTACCTGCTTTCAATCTGCCATAATTTAAACTAGTCTTCAGCCCAGTCACTGATTATCCCATCACTCATCTAAAATCTCCCATGTCCCCTTCCCAAAACTGCTCTAGGCCTTCTTGAATGCTGATATTGCCAGGATTGTTATGAAGAGATTGAAATGTTTATGGCATACATTTGATAATTAAATTGAATTTGCATTTCTCCATTAGAAATTGTATTTTGGAAAATAAACACAAATATATGAAAATGTTATTCGTACTTGTTGGAACTTGATATTTGAACCAACATATGCTGCTTTCCACATGCTTATGGTATTCTCCCATGAGCACTCTCTAAAGAGGAGGCTGCTGTTGGATACAGCTGGAAGGAAAGTGTGCAGAACGAAATTCTTTCCCCAACCGGCTTTAAAATAGTCACGCAAACGGAAATGTCTTGGCTTCTGTAAGAAATAGGAACAGTTACAAGTATTAGATAAACCTGTATGTATTCCATCCATAGTTTAACTTTACGCCTGTTTAATATGTATTAATATTACAGTTTCATATACAATTCATTAAATGGTTACTGTTCTGGGGCGTTTCTGTTTTTCGGGTTTGTTTGTTTTTTACTAAACCTTGTACAAAATTAATAGTGTATTTTTAATACCATCCAAATGAAGTCCAAATGAATTCACCTAATCAAACTGTAAAATATTCTTTAGAGGTGCTGTCTCTCTACGTGACTATTCCATTTTGGAATTTTAGTGAAAATCTAAAAGGCATTTGAAGGTACCTGACCTTTGGACAAAGTGTGACCGCAATATTTTCAAAGGATAGCAGCTATTTAACAATAAGGGAGTCTGGTGATATATATACAGGGCCGCTTACTGAAAAAAATTCTGGGCCCCCCGCTACTAATAATTTGTCCATTAATATGCCACTGATAATTTGCTCATTATTAAGCCACTGATAATTTGACCATTAATATGCCACTGATAATTTGCTCATTAATAGCCACATTGATAATTTGCTCATTAATACACACTGATAACTTGCTTATTAATACCCACTGATAATTTGCTCATTAATAACCACCCCACTTCCTCTGCAGTCTCCCCCGCAGCATTTCTTGCTGTCATTTCCGGCGGCTGCTACAGAAAGTTGGGTCCACGTCACTGGATGCGAATCTGCTGGCTGCTGCCCAATCGTGACTGTCTCTGTGTGAGACAGTCACGTGGGCAGTGGGGGCCCAGGAATGAATGGGGTTTTTTTAGAATTAGTTTTTTTTCTTATTATTATTTAAAGGGCCAGGGAGCAGTGTATCGCCTGTGTGTGTGTGTGCTTTGTGGAGGAGAAAGAAAGGCACATAAAACAATAAACCACTATATGCATAGATCTTTCAAATGTAAAAGATATAAATATAAATATATATATATACAGGGAGTGCAGAATTATTAGGCAAGTTGTATTTTTGAGGATTAATTTTATTATTGAACAACAACCATGTTCTCAATGAACCCAAAAAACTCATTAATATCAAAGCTGAATATTTTTGGAAGTAGTTTTTAGTTTGTTTTTAGTTTTAGCTATTTTAGGGGGATATCTGTGTGTGCAGGTGACTATTACTGTGCATAATTATTAGGCAACTTAACAAAAAAAAAATATATACCCATTTCAATTATTTATTTTTACCAGTGAAACCAATATAACATCTCAACATTCACAAATATACATTTCTGACATTCAAAAACAAAAAAACAAAACAAATCAGTGACCAATATAGCCACCTTTCTTTGCAAGGACACTCAAAAGCCTGCCATCCATGGATTCTGTCAGTGTTTTGATCTGTTCACCATCAACATTGCGTGCAGCAGCAACCACAGCCTCCCAGACACTGTTCAGAGAGGTGTACTGTTTTCCCTCCTTGTAAATCTCACATTTGATGATGGACCACAGGTTCTCAATGGGGTTCAGATCAGGTGAACAAGGAGGCCATGTCATTAGATTTTCTTCTTTTATACCCTTTCTTGCCAGCCACGCTGTGGAGTACTTGGACGCGTGTGATGGAACATTGTCCTGCATGAAAATCATGTTTTTCTTGAAGGATGCAGACTTCTTCCTGTACCACTGCTTGAAGAAGGTGTCTTCCAGGAACTGGCAGTAGGACTGGGAGTTGAGCTTGACTCCATCCTCAACCCGAAAAGGCCCCACAAGCTCATCTTTGATGATACCAGCCCAAACCAGTACTCCACCTCCACCTTGCTGGCGTCTGAGTCGGACTGGAGCTCTCTGCCCTTTACCAATCCAGCCACGGGCCCATCCATCTGGCCCATCAAGACTCACTCTCATTTCATCAGTCCATAAAACCTTAGAAAAATCAGTCTTGAGATATTTCTTGGCCCAGTCTTGACGTTTCAGCTTGTGTGTCTTGTTCAGTGGTGGTCGTCTTTCAGCCTTTCTTACCTTGGCCATGTCTCTGAGTTTTGCACACCTTGTGCTTTTGGGCACTCCAGTGATGTTGCAGCTCTGAAATATGGCCAAACTGGTGGCAAGTGGCATCGTGGCAGCTGCACGCTTGACTTTTCTCAGTTCATGGGCAGTTATTTTGCGCCTTGGTTTTTCCACACGTTTCTTGCGACCCTGTTGACTATTTTGAATGAAACGCTTGATTGTTCGATGATCACGCTTCAGAAGCTTTGCAATTTTAAGAGTGCTGCATCCCTCTGCAAGATATCTCACTATTTTTGACTTTTCTGAGCCTGTCAAGTCCTTCTTTTGACCCATTTTGCCAAAGGAAAGGAAGTTCCTAATAATTATGCACACCTGATATAGGGTGTTGATGTCATTAGACCACACCCCTTCTCATTACAGAGATGCACATCACCTAATATGCTTAATTGGTAGTAGGCTTTTGAGCCTATACAGCTTGGAGTAAGACAACATGCATAAAGAGGATGATGTGGTCAAAATACTCATTTGCCTAATAATTCTGCACTCCCTGTGTATGTATATATATATATATATATATATATATATATATAAACAGTCCAAATATTTGTATAGAGGATGCACTCACAGGACACTTGACAAAAGGCTTGCCAGCCTGAAACGTCGTGTTGTTTGTCATTTTGGAAATTAAATAATGATATTGCAAGACCTGTGAGTGCATCCTCTATACATATATCTGGACTGTTTATATTTCGATGTGAGCTGCACACAGGCATTTTTGGACCTATGACGAATGCTGCGCAGAGTGCGAGTACCTTGGATTGTTATATATATATATATATATAGCTGTTATAATTACTATATACACTAAGCTCTGCTAAACAGGGCCTTCAGCTCTCCAGTTAATTGGACGCTGTGTCACTGTAACAGGGAACAACATGAAACGTCCATACATTTAAAATTACAAAACTGAAAAGCTAATTTTATGATGGTTTTCTATCATCTGCATCAGCAATTGTCAAAATTCAACATAACTCATTTTTCATTTTTTAATGCAATATTTTAAAATTATTAGTGCTATAATTTATATTTTAGCTGCTACTTTATTTCAAAACCACAACTGTGCAGTACACATGTATCTCTACAATATTCAAAACCAGTTATAATTGGCTAAAAAAGTGTGTTTTAAAGAAAGCCACCCAGCCATAGCATGCAGATATTTGTTAGACAGAGAGGCTTGTCTTATGAGTTCAGTTGGCTGATCCTGTTTACTTTATGAATGTTCATTCAAATCTGTATGTAATTCTCAAAACTGGGGGGGGAAATGTTGTACCAAAGACTGTTACTTAATAGGTAAAGCCAAAGGCTGCAAGCTTCTGAAATATTTTTATACAGAAATATGCAAAACTATCTTGTTCCTGTCAGTTTTCACCAAATAATTCTCCTACATCTATGTAAATATCACAGTCACAACAGTTACTCCATGAATAAGAGATTCATGTCTGGCATCTTTTTTTTTCTACTATCTTTGTGTATTTATGACATTTTCACCATATTTAAAAGTTCAAAGTCTAATGTGTACATGTGAGTTGATGGGTTTCTGGAGGTTGGTGGCCATAGGTTTTAGAAAAAGAAAACTAGTTGAGGGTTTTTTTGTTTTTTTTCAGTATATTGTTGTTCTTTTTCTTCTACACACAACCATTTCCCTTTCAGAGAATCTAAAATTGCAAGATAAATATGTAATGAAGTGGGATTATTAAACATAATATTGTGAAAGCAGGACACGCCCTTCTTGCACTTTAAGAGTTAGATTTTAGAGAAACCTTGCAACTTTGTGTTTTATGCCATCAGTCAGTTCATTCATCACATTAATACATTTGTGCATTAAGACAGATACTGCTCTCCCTCAAACACCCTGCTGAAAAAAGTGAAGTAGCATCTCCACTACCTTTTTTATAAAGTACAAAACTTGTCAGGAATTTAGGGGTGAATTCAGCCTATACCTGAGCTGACTACTTGGTATCTTCCACATAATGCTTTTCTCCTCTGTCATCTGGCCTACTCTCT
Organism: Pelodytes ibericus; assembly: GCA_036172795.1. Taxonomy (NCBI): domain Eukaryota; kingdom Metazoa; phylum Chordata; class Amphibia; order Anura; family Pelodytidae; genus Pelodytes; species Pelodytes ibericus. The sequence goes on from CM069864.1 coordinate 28,309,463, forward strand.
TACATCTGGTGCAGCCCAAGATGGTTCTAACTGTGGCCTCTGTATATATTTTAGAAATGTTCTCTAGTGTGTGTTAGTGTTTGGTTAGTAACAGGTGCAAGAGCAAGTCTACCTGCCATCTGCAAAAATATAGAGATAGGGTACAGCAGACTCCCCAACTGTGGTTGGCTGAATATCTAGCTTATTTCCTTCTAACAGTGAATAGCTGATCATCTCAATGTTGCTTGCTAATCCTCTGTTTATCTGTAATAGCTGTTAGATAATATGTCTTTTTAAAGAAGCCTTCCAGTAACAAATATCCCAAATGAGACGGAAGATAGAAGAGTTTATGGTGTTGATTAATCTCTATGCCCCACTCATGTTGAAGTGTCAGGGATGCCAGATTCTGCTGCTCTGGGACGTCTGAGCCAAAGAGGCCACCAAGGTTCAGAACCTACAAAACTGGCCTTGGCATCCCTTTTGCCTGTTTTGTAAAGGTAGCTTAAAACCCCATCACACTTTATCATTAGACATTCAATATTTTATGTTACTCTCCTACCACGATAAAACTTATTTTTTTACATCACACCTTTTTAGGATCTGAAATCAAAGACTACAGTATAGTGAGATTGTTTTACCATGGAGTATGGTACTGAAACCTTTCAGGTTTCTTAATTGTTTTTAATGGAAGGTTCCGTCTGCTTGTGTGAATCATTCAGCATTATCCATCAGTATTTAATCAAAGGTTCTGTAACTTCATCTTGAACACACTCATTTTATGTATTAGTAGTAACTTTCAGTTGTGCATTTATCTTTTGTCCAGGATCTATATTTAGGTCAGATATACATGTAGATAGATATCATCTTAAGGTTGACAAAGTCCCTTTAACCTAATAGCTACCTCCGAGGAAGCCAATTGTTAGTAGCAAAACACATCAGCTTATGCTGAACAGATGCATAGGCAAGAATAAGTATGTATCTGTATGTCATTTACAATTATTAAAGTGGTGTAGTAACTAAAATTCACAAATTCAGTTCTTGTCTTTTACATATTTTTAAATGCAATGAAAGAAGCTTTTAAAAAATCTTTTTTCCCCTTCTTGAAATCTAAAGATAATTTAATCTCCTTCTGAGTTCTCTCACCACCCTTCCATATCAGTGTAAATATATAGCATGTGGGAAATGTCATTTCACAGCACTATGGTATTACCAAATATGCTACAAAGGAAAAAATAATAATCCCTTGTGTAGGTTCTGGCTACAAATGATGCTCTGACTACAGAACTGTACCCCAAAAGCTTGCACGCCAGAATGTCCTGCAAGGTGTTCCACTAAAAGCTATCACAACCCATAAAGTAATGTACTCAGGTCTAATAAAATATAGACTAGAAGTGACAGTCCTGCCATTCCATATGAAAGTTCTATTATCCAATCATTAAATTACTGTCAAGTAAGTTCCAACCATTAAATACAAAGCAAATTACAGTTTTACATTTTGTTCCACTGTGCCTTTAAAAATTCAACTGGATGGTATTTAAAAAGTCTGACATCATCTTTGTTACATTTAACTAAAGAATTATGTGTTGGTTTTATAGGGTTCTGTTACTGTACATGAATGCAATAAATCGAAACAGGACCTACACATGGTGGAACCACGGTGCACTGTGCTTTAAAAATAGCCCAGGGGCAATACGTTTCATGAATCACATATTGTCCATATGAACTGCAAATAAAACCAACCAATTACTCTTTGTTTCTACTGAAGACTTCTTCAAGCTCTGCAAATATTGCAGCATTATCTTTTGAAAATATTGGAACACAATGTTAGCTAAAGCTTCTTGGATATATAACTAGCTCTTAATTGCTATTGCCAGATTGTTCATGGTCCTTAATGTCAAATCTTAAAAGTAATATGACCATAAAATGAGTTCGAAGTGTGTTTATAAATGCCCGGGTTTATCCACACACTAAAAAGCTTTCCAAAATTCAGTGAATGAATTCATCCAGATATACTGTAATAATAATGTGAATTTTTCATACATTCCTTTTGAAGTGTTCTAAGGATGAATCTAAATATACTTGCTTGTGCCTAAAATACTTTGTGGTTTAATTGCCTCTAATCTACCACCAGCTTTTATTAGCAAATATATACACATATATATATATATATATATATATCTCAGAATAGGTCTCTACACCTTTTTTTTCTCTCCCCATCTACCTTGACAACCCTTTCCATAATATATATATATATATATATATATATATATATATATATATACTGTTCCCTTAGCAGTTGCTAAAATAATTGTTTAAAGTTATTTACAAATGCTTCTTATTTATCAGCATCTACTGGTAATCCTATTTAGAATGTAAACTAGAAGTTTATTTCTGTTCTTAAAATGCATAACTGTGCATTTGTCAATGTTGAATTGTGTCTGCAATGTGTCTGTCTACTACAATAAATTGACCAAACCCCCTCATTAAAGTAACATATAGTTCTGGAGTTCTGACCATTTTACCTTTTGTGTTATGTAAGATTAATAAGAAGCAGATTTAAAATAAGTGGGTTCCAGGCATCTTTGTCCCATTTTGAAATACTCCTTTAACAACAACTCTCTGTTACTATCCTTACCCAGTTTCTGTCCAAGTACGGGGCCTTTCATCTGTATAGTGATGCCTTGGTAAATCTGACTAAATAAACTCACAGAAAAGGGGCATCCAACGTGCAGCTCAAATGTGGCACATTTGGCAGCAAGGTGCTGCCCATCTGACTTAACTGCCCATATTCTCATAAGCCCTATAAATGTATACATTTGGTGACATGAAATTGAATTTAAGCTAAATAAGCCATCATCTTCTATGGCTAAAAAGATATTCACCATAAAAGCAAATGTAAAAATGTAATACAGCACTTCAGGGAAAAAAATGGACTCCCATGTCATAGGAGAAGATGTTCTTAGAACTTTACTGACTGACATTGGTGTCTGACCTAACCTCCAAATAACCTTCAGTTCATGCAGTATTCTCTTTTTAAGGTTGAGCTTGGTCCAGTGAGTAGACTTGCAATTCAGGCTAGCAACTTCTGGGATGAAGTTAATTAAAGGTAATAAGGACTCCATATATATAATAGCAATATATCTTGGATTGTTGAGTTAAATTTGTGACGATACGGAACCCTAGAGTAGCCTCTCCCCTAGGTGTATTGGGCTGAAGGGGAACGTTGCTGAGACCGGGGTCAAGTCAATGATTATATCTCCCCCAGGATGCTGGTCTCAGTAGAGGGACTTTGCAAAGTGAGGTTGGATAGCTAGGGCAATCACAGAGTCCTCTACCCACTGGAGAGGAAAGCAGATATTGACCCCTCTGCCTCCAAGTGCAGCCTTTACAAAGGCTGCCAAGTTATAAGCTCAATGCTGACAGATCCGGAGACTCTGCCACAGGAATGGACACACGCCAGTATAGGAGTGGAACAAGAATGAACATTTATTTGAAAACAGCACAGTTATTTATACAAACACATATGGCATGACTCATTTAAAACAGGTAATTAGATACAGATTATTAGATAACATAATCACACCTTTAAATACAAACACTTAATGAACACAACATAACAGTAGGACATACAATGGGGAAATTCTACTGCACACCTTTCAGGATACAAAGGTGTAAATTTCAGATACCTCCAGAGTACACTCAGATACAAAAGGACACTGAATGACTTACATAAAGACAATGGGGAATTTGACATATTGATAAGAATACATTTAACACATATTAACCAGAAGCTGGATGTTTAATATATTGCAACAGTAACATAATAATATTCTATATCTCTGAGAGACTGGAGTGTGAAAGGCAGGAGACAATCTCAATTTGGGGAACACAGTGGCTTAGCTGACATCTTGAGTGAACTAGTCCTGGGAACCCTGTGTTAGAAGTCCAGCTGTGCTGAAGACAGGGTGCCACTGGTGGGCCCAAAGTGTGTACCCCCATAACTATCACACATAGAGACAGGGTCCATAGTCTATTGGGAGGAGGCGGGCCATTACTGCTCTCCAAGAACCCCAGTGACATAGGGTTCCGTCGCAAAAGTAAAAGACTCTTAAGAGGTAATGACTGGAAAATAAATGTTCCCGTTAACATTAAATATCAAAGAAGTGAACAGGTTCCATAACATAACCAGCTTCCACGTGCTAACCCTTCACATCTAACAAATACACCACTACAATCAATCAGTTTTACCCAATGTGTAATGAAATGAACTGTCACACTCCATATTCACTAACAGTCACCATCACAACACATCTTGGCTAAACGGTTTCAAATTCAGCAGCTGGATCTATTATCAAATTACTTCTAGATGTTAAAAGAACTCAACAGTTTCAAGCATGACAGCAATGTTACACCTAGTATTTTATCTTCCCTACTGGATTCCCAAAGGAAAGACCAGACAAGGCAAATCTATTGCCTCCCCCCTACATTTTGTATAAATATTTCCCCACTTCCTTTTGGATTGACAACTTACCTGAGTAGGGTCATCCTCACTTTCTATTCTTCTATGGACAACTTGTTATTTTGATGAGTATGTTTTGCTCAGCACATCAAACTTTGGTGTTTTATAAATATATATATTTTAATGATAAACACTCACCTAAATTGTCAGGCTTATTAGCTGGCCAATAGTTTAAAAATCTGAAAGATAAAGGGAATAAGTAAATTATAATAAGTGGTTTTTTTTTTATGAATGATTTCTTTTCAGATCAAATTATCCATTTATTTTTATTTTTAACACTATTTCACTTCTTCCAGGCTCAGTAAAATGACAAGGCATGCGTGTTCCTGAGACTGAGGTCTGCTGACACTGAACAAGTTAAAATATGTGTGTTATTACTGTAGACATTATGTAGCCATTTATATAGAGAAGTACAGTGAATTTCCAATGCACAGTTACTGCTGAGAAGCAAAGTGAGGTTTCATATTAAATTTAAAGTCTTAACCACTTTCTGCTGTTTAATTTTAATGAAAATGAACAGGATGCTAGTGTGGCTAAAACTCCATCACTTTCCAAACTCCTGGGGTATTTTTTTATTCTGGGATTACACATATTTAAATCTGACTGTTATGTACTGTGCAGTTAAGAACATCTAAACAGCTCACTGGATTAGCACACAAATGTCATTTGGTCACTGTTCTAAAGATACAAAATTATATTAACAATTCCAATAACTCTGACTCACAAGTGCATAAGTGTGTGATGTACACACATATATATATTTATAAATAGCAGTTTCTATCTGTAAACATATGGAAGCATATACAAATATATGCAAAAAGTCTTCTTATATTTGTCATCAACCCTAATCTCACTCTCCACATGCAAAGGTAGGTGGCCTTTAAGTTATGTTCTGTGTTACATCTTGTTTTTAATATACATTTTGACAAGTTTAGATATGTGACTTAATTGTGTTAAGATACTTAGCCTGATAAAAGGAGTGTTTTTAAAGTGCAGGTTTTTGCTTTAGTAATAAGGAGACAAATGTATGCATTTTGCTGTGCAAAGAATGCTGTAACAGGGTGGCAAATTGTTGTTGTTTTTTCTTTTTCTGAAAATTAAACTTTGGAAGTGTGTGTTTTAGTAAATGGGTTTATATTTTCATTAATGAACATTCATGTGCAATCATGTTATATATATATTTTTTTTTTTAAAGGGGGGCTGTTTATAGAATCCTGATAATATCCTTTTAAAGCCAGTACACTTGAATCTAACTTATTTGATTGGACTCACGTTGATCTTTTGTTGTTGTTGTTTTTGTTGTTGTTTTGTTTTGTTTTGTTTTTATATTATTTGTCTGTGAATATCTGGTGATAATTCAGGTTAGTTCCAGAATGGCAAAGGGGGAAAACACCTCTTTTTCAACACGTTGCGATTAATATACGGATTTTAGACAGAGAAGTTTTACTAATCTCAATAATGGATCATTAGCCGTAAATCAGAAGCAGAAATCTACTATATTCGTCTGTGTCTGTGTGTGAGTGTGTCTTTGGCTGTGTGGCTGTCACTGTCATCTAGTGTAAAATGTCCTTTCTTTATAATCGACTCTTACAAAATGTAATACTTTTCAGCCACAGCCCACTTGAGTAAGGTATCCTGAGCTGTGCCAAACCAAGAAAAAGCCTTCCATTAATGGACATAATTGTGTAATACTAAAAATAAAAACACACAACAGGAATTAAAAAACATAGATTATCAATGAATTTCGAAGTCGCCTTTTATTCAGTAGTGAAAAGCAAGAATTGTTCAGAAACTATTAGACATATACATCATTTTCTCTATTAATGTATAATCATAGTATAATATCGCGTGCATTAATCACTTTACAGAACAACTACCTAATCATTGGAGCTATGTGCTATACATTTAAGATTATGTGAAGTAGATGAAATGCACGTGTAATAACAGTATAATATATTATATATTTATGCGCGTGTTTACCTATATATGTGATATATATCTTTTTTTTTAAATATATATATATATATATATGCAAGCACATACATATATTTAATATATTATACTGTATAATGTATATATGATTAATGCTAGTTCATATATATATATATACAGATATATGTATATATGTGTATATTTATTTATATATCTGTGTATGTGAACTAGCTTTAATCATATATACATTATATTATATATAATATGTGTGTGTGTGTGTGTGTGTGTGTGTGTGTGTGTGTGTGTGTGTGTGTGTACCTTTAACCCTTTGGACTTCCAGACACCCACAAGGCTTTGCATACTCCCCCTTCATCCGAATGGTTACACACAAGCCGTGTATACATCTCAGTATTCCCCTGCGTCTAGGATCTTTCTGTAAAATACAAGGGAAGTGGGAATAGCTCTTGTCCAATTCTGCTGTTTAATCCAATGAAGGCAATTTTCCAGCATAATTACCAACATGTTTTAATGCATATGCATGAAAAAGGATTTTTTTTTTTCCAGAAGACCGACTTTCCATGTTTGTGTAATTGATTGAGGCTTTGACCTGCTATTCAAAATGTTATTTGAGAAGCATCAGAATGAGTAAACTTGCAAATTGCCCAGCTTGTATCTGAATTAATACCTCATTCATCATCATTATGGGTTGATAAGTTAATTTAACCATTTCATTCTGCTTTAATGAGCTATAGTTAAATTAATGCCACATAATATATGAAAGTAACATTTAAATAGAGGCATTGGGCCGAGACAAACCGAGGCTGGTGTTATTTGGACTGGAAGAGTGTGACATAAATCTTTTCTTCATTACAAGAGCCAGTCTGTTCTAGCAGCAGTTATGAAGTATTTACCCATTTACTTTTGGTGCTGCATTGCCAAATAGTATAGGTAAATTATGGAGGCTTGGAAATAATGTCCCTTGGATGTCTTTATTAAAATTCGTGTGATATTGGAAGGGGAAAGGGAAACCATAGCCCCCACCGTATTAAAACATGGGGGGGGGGGGGGGTGATCAAGCATTCATGTAGCAAGTTGTCTAGAGACGGAATATCCCAATGTCATCTGGTGCCTCGCTAAAATACATCAAATCTAGCATGTCTTTTAACATTTCTGCAGCATAATGATCTGGATTCTCTTGCAACTCGTGTTCAGTGTATAAAGTGGAATAGTCTGTGATGTACTCTGGATATCAACATTATTATAAAAAGAATTAGCTTAACCTATTCTGTTTCAGAGAGGTGTTCTTCTTACCCGGCACTGATTAAGTTAACGTGAGCTGATCATAATTAAAGGAGACGTATGTATTATTCAATAGTGATTTTATTTACATAAATAGCCACGTTATTTCGATTAATGTTTTCTAGGTTCCCAAGCTCATAGAATAACTTACAACGGTGCGACTTAATTGACTTATATGTGTTATAAGAATATGTGCAAGTTGTATTTTGTTAAAAATCTGTTTGGCTATTTGATTAACGATAGCATTTTTTACAGAGCTGTATTGTCTTCTGTCCATTTGCAGCGCAGACGATGCGGGTTATCTATACAATAGAAATTCTAGTTCTAAATTTGGCGCAAACTGCAGGAAAACGTCATTGGTTTCCATAGTGATTGCTAGGCTTTTAGTACATTGCCCAGAACAACTTTTGTATATAACCCCCACCATAAGATCATATTTATGACCTCAGGTAGTTGCAAATTCTGTGTATTAAAAATATTCGCAAAATACAATTTGCAGCGATCAAAAACCAAGGGGAGAATTGACCTGTTTCTTCCATCGAAATCGATTTACCTATAGAATGAACAGTGATATATGCTACGTAAAATATAATCATATTAAGTGACATATAACAGTTGAAGCTATAATAAAAATTAATAATTATAGTTTGAAGAATATCATTACACTCCCATTCTGCATTAAACGATGAGAAGTGACAGTATCAACGTTTCGGTCTAAGGTTCTCCTTCATCAGAGAACCAAGTACTAAAGCAGATTTGTTATAAAGCGATCATATAAACAAATTTATGCTTTAATCTATTCTTTTGCAGAAGAAGAAAAACAACAACAGAATCAGCATTTTCTAGTAGGTTTAGATTGAAGCTGCAATTTCCCTCTTGAAAGTCTGAATAGAAAGCATGACAGGAAGCAGTAGTGTGTGTTCAGCCCCGGAGCTATTGTCTTGATGCTGAGCTAAGATCCACCTTAAATAAGTGGGGGCTTTTTGGTCCCAATCGCTGCCCGTAGATCAGCTTTTTTTTGTCCTCCCTGCAGCAGCTGTCAACCTGCATTATTCGCAGTCAGCTAAATGAAACATTATTCTAAACATATGCATCGTAATCAGTTCGGTCACACTTACAAGAACACGCGTTAATAAGGCAATCAATCACCCTGGAACAAGCAAGTTGTTCTGTAACAGCTCATAAACAGTGTGTAATGAAGAATTGGAGGTTAGCATGACATGTGTTGATCAGATAATCAATGTCAAAGATGCAATGAATGTCAGTAAATGTAGTTTTCATGTCGTTTCTATAAAATCTTCAATTTACAACGAGCAGTTCAATTACCCAGAAAATACAGTCAATTAAATAGGGGTGATTGGACAGTAAGGGGCTGGATCATCGATCTCTGCATTCTTATCTCGCTGGTGGACATTTCATTTACTTGTTTCTATTAGTGCTGGAATCAAGAGAATATAAAATATATTAAACAACCTACAGATTTATTTTCTTGTCAAAAACAATTGGGGGATTGATGATAGACGGTCTGTTCCATTTTATGATGTATTCCTACTTTTAAAAAAAAAGGGGAAAAATGATGCTGTTATTTTGGATAGGGGGCATTGGCCACTGTCTTTTGCTGTTTGCCTTCCCATCTATCTCAATGCGTTTAGTTTCTTAAGGGTTACAACCTTCTGTGTTAGTGAAGAGCACTGAAAAACACAGTGATATATCACCAGGCCAAATATGCTGTTACAATCCCATTGCTTTAATAGGTACATTTAGGAGGGGTTGGAGAATTGAAAGGGGGAAAAAAAGCAACTTATCTAAAAAAAAAATCTCCAGGGAGCACTCTAGTATATATTTAACTAAACTGCAATTAAAGACACTATCAGCTTGTATCATTTAGCGCTAATGCAATCATAATGGGGAATTAAAGGCGCAGGATAGCTTTGTGATAATAGCCGCTGTATTCCCTGCAGTTTAGGCAGCGTTGTAATCAATGCCAGGGTGAGCAGTTGGAAGAGATTTTTTTTTTTTTTTCTAAGGGCATCTTGGTTAAATGGAATAGAAATACGCTATTGTGCACACACCGTTGACAGAGTGGGTCTAGATATTCACATGTTGTGGTATTTTCCACGTTCTCTTGTTACTGTCTCTCATGCTGTTGGTAAATATTTTATTTCCCTGTGTGATCGTCTATAAACAGCCACAACTGAGATTTCTATATGCTAAAGAACAATAATGACAATGTAATTCAGTCCTGCTGTCTACCTCAATAGGATTGGAGTGGGATTCCTTCTAATTGTGTGTCATTTCGGTTGACGTTTCGTGGGACGTTTCAATACAATCGTTATAGGTGTCTGTTCTGTGGGAATTTAAATTGTAGATTTTAAAGTAAAAATCGTCATTCTTAACTGCATATAAACACTTTAAGTATTGGATCATCTAAAAAAAAATTGTTAGCTTCGATTTAAATAATATTTATTTGTCATAACCAAACACAATAAATAACATAATATACAAAGCGGTTTTTTTTCTCATTATTGCACATTATTTTTAAAATATTTTACATTGAATTCTTACAGACACCAAGATTTAAAACACGAATTTGTACAGATTTTTACATATTTATATATCTATATATATAGGTCCAACTGACCGAACATAAATAAAATTTGTCCTTTTTACTAACCATCGTTCAAATCTATAACATAATCACGACCGAACTTGTAAACAGTATTGCCCAAAAATAGATTATTTACATCCATAACACAATCCGGTGATAAACTAGGGATAGGAGTGTTGTATAACAGTGCTGGACTCTATTCTCCAATACATAAATTATATATTAATAAAATAAATATATTTTTGGACTGACAAACCCCAATTTTACAATTGAAAAAAAAAAATCATAGATATTGCAAGAAATAAATAAAAAAAAGTACCTAATTCAAGTAAATTTCATTGAAGGACTTTTTGACACAAATAAATTCATAGCAAGGAAATAAAACGATAAAACGGAATCTATGTTTTATACACATAAATCTCAGCCATTTAAACCGAATAAAGGCCTTCTTCAATTTAATACAATAGAATTTCCAGTGTCATTTAATGCCAGTCATTAAGATTACCAATTCTTGGAGCAGCATTGAGTCTGTTTAGATATGGTTTAATTATAACGTTATGTATTTTTGTTTTAAATATGATTTATAATTTAAAAATCACCACAAAATACTCCATACCTATACAATTCGAATATGCTTGTGTGGCTTTGTTTGTCTGTGTGTGTGTACGTGTGTGTGAGAGGGGGGGGGGATGTCTGCGTGTTTGTTATGTCTGTACAAGTACCCAGTCTATTCTATTATATATGTATACATGTTAAGTCTGTGTGTTTGTTGTTCTATCTGTGCAAATACCCAATCTGTTACATATGTATGTATGTATGTATCTGTGTGTCTCTTGTGGCTGTGTTTGTTACATCCGTGTATTTACTTGTAATATATATGTGTGTGTGTGTGTTTGGTTGTTGCATCTATATATGTTGTGTCTATGTTTTTGTAGATAAATAGCTCTAATTAGTAGACAGCTTGGCAGATAATATTATTCACACATTTCTTTCTGAAAAATGCCTACTGTGTGTTGCTTATTTACTCAGTGCTCTGCCACACTGTAGTGTTGTGTGTGTGTGTGTGTGTGTGTGTTTGTGGTATACAAAGTGTGTGCTTTAAGTAGCCCCCATATAACAGCCTAGCTTTAGGCCTACACTAGTAACTGTAAGTTTCCCAAGTGCTCCAGCTCTTCAGATGATCTCATTATGTGAGGAGTGGAGAGCCTCTGCTGGGAATATTATGGAAATGTGTGGGTTTGATTTAATGAGGCTGCTCACACTAGTGGAATATCAACTTTAAGGAGAAAAGTCTGCCCAGGGTGTCCAAGCTACCAAAATGAAAATTGCCAATTTTGATGATAGGAACTGGGCTTTCTTCAGTGAAATCACTTTGGGTAACAGATATAACATTAAATAACATACATACTATGCAACAAGAACAATGTTTTATGTTCGGAGCCTCTTATCTGTCTCTCCTAATGACTTCCCTTAGCGGGTTGTTAGTACTTGACAGCAGGTCTCTATGCAGGGAACTTTCTTCAAATTCTACATTCAAAGGAGGTCCATCAGCGAACATGATTGGCAATTTTCGTCATAATCTGCGCATTATTAGCATCAGAATTGACATGGCAATAATACTGCAGGTTTGTGATGTGCCTTTCAAAGTTCAGGGAAATCCCTACAGGAAGCATGGTTTGGGAAAGCAAATTTGTGTTACCTAGTAGTGTCTTATTCAGGCATAAGCAGGAATATATAGCTCTGTGTTATGATGGGCAGGGGGTAATTAATCATGGTGCCATAGTAAACTTTAAATAAAAATGACTCGTCACTTCTAATGCTGAGATGTATGCCCTATCCCCAGATTCAAGTATTATCCAGATACAAAGATATCTATCAATGAAATAAAGCTTTAAGATGAAAGGCCAACGAAATCACTAGCCCACAGCATAAAGCAAAAAAAACAATAGCAAGAATACCATAATTAAAACAAAAGATTGTATAGAAAGTTTAAAGATCCAAACAAGTCAAAATAATCCAGGATGTGCCAAAAATAAATCAGTGGATGTCACATATAAAGCAGATTAAAACCAAAGTAAACATAATACTCCAATCCCCCCCCCCCCCCCCCAAAAAAAAAATATATATATATATAACAATAAACTAAGATTTCCAAAAGATTTGATGCGGATATTAAACAATTAAAACCACAGTTTATCTCACTGGGAAAAATACTTTTGCTGTTTGTAGTTGGTGTGTTTTTTAGTATTCGTTCGATTTCTAGAAATATTTTCCATTGCTTGTAGCTGATGCTTAATTATGGATGTACAAATAAAATATTTACTTGGGAGTCTGTTAAAAAAAAAAAGAACTCTTCTTTATTCCAGTGATGGCTAAACTTTGATACTCCAGCTGATGTAGACTGCAGACTGGCTGAGCATCATTGGACAACCCTTTTTTTGTCAGAATATGGTGGGAAGTGTAGTTCACATCAATTGTGCACTGACTGAGTGTAATGAGAAGTGTAGTTTATAACATCTGGACTGCCAAAGGTTGACCATCACTGGATTAGCAGGTAACAGATCAAATGTGGTCAGTCCTCTCTGCAAGCGACAGTGAAATTGGGGGGTTGTTTTGGAAGGGGCGCAGTTATCTGGTTAGAGGTGTCCCCTCTCTCTGGTCCTGTGGGGTAACAGAGGTTTTGCTGAGCACCGCAGCTGAATAGGGGAGGAAGCTGCTTTCTGATCTTTGGGGGGTAGCAGTGCACGTGAAATCCGAGCTCCTGCTGGCAGAACCCAGGGCTGACGCAGTCTGGCTGCTGTGACAGCTGAGGCAGGCGCAGGGAGTGGAACCTGACGCAGCCGCAGAGGCAGCTGCAGCCGCTGCCGCAGCTGTGCTATTGATCCCAGCTGGGGACTGGTAAAGCCCAGGGTGTCTGAAGCTGCACAGTAGTTCTGGTCTGGTATAAGGATGTGAGAGGGCCCGGAAGGTGTCCAGAGGTCTGATGGAGGTGGCAAAGGGTGATGCTGCCCCCGAGGCCGCAGCTGCAGCTGCTGCTGCCGCAGTTACCCCCACATGGGGATAGTAGTGCAGAGGCACGTGAGAGTGGAAGGGGTAAGGAAGGCTCCCCGTGGCCGCAGCGTGGGTCATCATGTAGGTGTAGAAACTGGGATCTGCTGGATGAGGCCAGGACATTGCCAAGCGCTGCCTTTTATCCTTCATCCTTCTGTTCTGGAACCAGACCTAGGACAGAGATATTATATTTTTATTATTAGCATTTATATAACATAGACGCCAGCATGTGCCACAGCGCTGTACAACTGGCAAATCAGAAAGTGCATGTATTTGAAGACATAGATTTAGAAACCAAAGGCTAGAAGTGCCTTGATCACAGCTACAATGTAAAAAATGCAAAATTGTATTGACGAATTCTAATTATTTATTATTCACACTGATTTATGCAAAGTCGGGGTGAACACGTGCAGTAAATGTCCAGGACATAGAGGAATAAGCTGCTGCATAATCTCTTTAGGAACAGTATTACTGATCTACTGCAGATTACCAAGAGGTTCCGCAGCAGCAGATGCTTGCAGCTTAAGATTGCTTTCTCTCTTCTGTTTAATTATTACTTTGCTAAGCAATCATGTACATATACACGTGTGTGTGTGTGTGTGTGTGTGTGTGTGTGTGTGTGTGTGTGTGTGTGTGTGTGTGTGTGTGTGAACTCATATGTATATGTACGTATATTGTAATATGTGTTTGTGGATATATGCTTATGTAAACACGAATAAAGTATCGATATGATTTCAAATACCGTATATACTTTTGAGGAAACGTGCTTTCAGCATTTATCCAAAGTACTTGCAACATAAATAAATCTCAATAAAAAAAGGGGAAAAAAAAATAACAGTAATGCTATTTGCCTAAAGAGTAAATCAAACAGTGTTATGTGGAAATTAGAAAAAAAATGTATTTTTAATAAAATAGCATCGCCTGCAATATTTGTATTTTATAATTCAAATCATTTGCTATTTAATAAAAATTTACGGAAATAAACAATGCAATTCTTTAATGCTCAATACATAAATCAACTTTCAAACAACCCGTCAAAATGAAGTTATGAAGACACATATCACCACTGGTCAATTTATAATCCCTACTAAACTCAAATTTAATTGTACATACTCTTATGTTTTAATTACCTCTGTTGTTTTTTAGTTTGATAAAGTAGATATTTCTGGAGAGCGATAATTTAGGTATAAAATAGAGCTAAGTGAGTACTGGAAAGCATTTTGCTTTAAATTGTAGTCATTTAGATTTATTATAACAGATTCGGTAATAATGTCAAGCGGTTTTGTATTTAAAATTAACTTTAAAATATTAAACAAACCGACGAGGTGCTTTTACAACTATTTGGGTAAATGTGTTTTTTTTTTTTTTATATATTAATTGGTATACCATGAAAATGGATAAAGTTTTATAGCGCCGACAACCTACGCACATCACATAAAGAATAGTGTAAACGGAAATTGGTATAAAGAGATAAAGTGTAGTGTAGACATAGCCTCGCCCACAAGCTGACAATCTAAGGGGATTCTCAATTCATGTCACTGTATGCAGCTCTGAACTCAAAAAGTTACCATGTAACTAGATGTGTTCAAATAAAATACACACCTAACTAAAGCATAACTAAGGTGTCCTTATTTAAAAACAAAATATTATTATTGTAAAATAAATAAAATCTGTATCAATGAATTCCAACTCTTGCAATCTGTCATTGTATGTGTTGATCAAGATAACAGAAAGGTATATATTTTATATGTATTAATTGCATCGATTACACTTTATCTCTTCCAGTCCTGTATCTGAAATACCCCTCTGGATCTGAAAGGGTTTCACCCACCACAGTGCATTATGAGACATCGTATGATGGCTGTAATCAATGTGGGGGGACAGGCTGTACTGTGAGCAGGGGAGCTCGCCATAGATTGTCCTACCTTAATGGTTGTCTCAGGGAGGTTGAGGGCAGCGGCCAGTTCACATCTCCGGGGACGAGATACATAGTTCTCCCTGTAGAATTCCTTTTCCAGCCTGGCAATCTGCTCCCTGGTGAATGCTGTCCTGTAACGCCGAACCTGGTCGGCTGCAGAGCTCGAACTCCCCACAGGATTATTGTTGTTAAGGCTTCCTAATCCAGAACCAGAAGAGCTCGTGGTACTGGCCACTGATCCATTGTCTACAATCACATAAACAGGAAGATATTTTGTCAGTATAGTGCAGTCAAGATGACCCTTTGCCACTCCGGCTGTTGTGGATTGCAACTCCAATAATGCTCAGCCAACCCCAAGCATCATGGGAGATGTTATCCACAGCAATCGAACAGCCAAAATAGGGCATCGTTGTTACAGAAAAATGTCAACAGCACAGGCCATCTTCACGTGTAATATCTGTGAGTAGGAGACGTTAATACTCCCCGATGGTGATACATACTGATACAACGATTTAATAATAACACCTTTATATTATCCAGTACTGGAGAGTCTTCAGAAAATAAAACCATAGATGATATATTGCAGCAATTCCGTTTTCACGGCGCATTGTGAGGTTATAACACTGTAGGAAGGGTTATTTTATTTGTGTGGAGCACTTTATACACGCTGAATATTAACTCGGATTTATATCACACCGGATTTTTAAGTTTTGAGTTATAAGGACCCAGGTGCCCATTTTTAACGCTGCGTGTTCACCCTGTAATATGTTATTAACCCATCTAATATTGGCTTCTTTTATTTCAAAGGAGTTAGGGTAAAATGCACTTGTTTCACACCTACAAAATTAAATACAAATATTTATAGACCCAGCCGACTGATCTACTTCTACAATGCACCGTATACATCATTGATTGGGACTGCTGATCCCAAAACAATCAATATTCCTTTGCTAAATCGCCTAATAATGAAAGGACTTCAAGTTAAAGGCTGGAGCTAATGATCTTCTGTGTTGTCTTCCAGGGTTTGCTCCTTATACATAAAGGCAAAATGAATAGGTTTGGATTTAACTACCGTATATCTTACAAGTCCAAAGTACTAGATACATATGAAGCACGTGTCTTTTCTATATTTTTTACGAGCGTCTCTTTTTAGCAATGTCTAAACAATGTGCAGTAGAACACCTTTATATAACGCTATGTACTACATATATATACTTGGAAACATATACTATATTTTATTTATATAAAAGATTTATACGTGCTTATCTCTGTGCATGCGTCAATATAATTCAAAATGAATATTTTTTTCTAGTATTATAAACTTATTTTTATCTTTTCCATATTGTCTATTTTAATCTACACTGCATTATATTTCTGCTGTATACAAATATTATTATTTTTTTTAATTATAGTCTTTAAATTTATTTACAGTATTCAAAGGCTGATACTGTATTTTTTTTAAAGCTTAACATTGATGATACATGATATTGGCAAATAATCCCAGCATGCAGAGTTATTTAAGATCCTAGTACTGTCAAAGCTCACATCCCTAGCAGATCAAAGTTCCCTTATCAATAAGAAATCTAGTACTGTAACTGGGTTAAATGCGTGGTTATCGCTGATTAGAAAGAGATATGGAGGGGATAAGGTACCTTTGTTGTTGCTGTCCTTCAGCTGGTCTCTAAGGCTGGTTGGGGAGCGCAAAGCTGAACACCCCACCTCCACATCACTACTCATATCTGCCTCTGGAGCAACTTCAGAATACTGGCTGATCTTCTTTCCTCTCTGAGAGCCAGGGATGTCAGGAACACTGTTGCTTTCACTGTTGGGGTGAGGGATGCTGAACAGAGTGTCTATTTCGAATTTGCCCTTGCTGGGGATGTCCCCTATGGATCCATGCAGGGAGGAGGAAGTTAGTCTAGGGCTTAGATGAGCTGTGTGATGAGTATTTTCCAGGGCCTCCAACACTGCATTACCAGCTGAGTCAGATAAATTGGATAGCCGTTTCCCTGTGGTTGGGCTGTGTAACCCTCTTTCCATAAGAATCATCTCTTTTCTTATCCTTTCCATCATCTCAGCTTTGTATAAAAAAAAAAACACCCAAAGTAGAAGGTTTGGTGCTGTTGTAATGATGATCTGCTGTAGAAGCAAGTTCACATTCAGCCGGGTAATGCCTCTAAATATTATCTTCCCTGTCTGTTGTTTTGGGAGATTTTTTTTTTCTCCCGAAGCTGATGCAAAAAAAAAAATTGAGGGATACCAAGTAATAGAATGACTGGTCAGAATGACCCATACATCCTTCCCAGGCAGAAATGTCATTCATCAAAAGCAGGGCTCGTCATTAAGGTATGAATGACGCTGTTTGAATAATCATTTATTGTAACAGTTTTATAAGCAAATAAATACAGGCTCCTGTCACTTGGCTGAGAAGGCGGATTCTGTGCAGACAAATATATCCAGGTAGAAGGAGAGACAAGGAATGAAGTGAAAGGCTCTTCTCCCAAGCTTGATCAGATCTTGCATCAATTGCTGTGGGGTTTGGCCTCTGGGGTGGAATTGACAGGCTGATTAATAAAATGAGTAACATTTCCACTTCATTTAGGGACATCATTATGCTGTGATTTTTTTTGTTTTTTTTTTGGCTTTTAGGTCCTAATGATGCTCCCTCTCGTTCTCATTTTCTTTTAACTTTGAGATAAATATATTATTACAACACCAATATATTTTTATTTTTTTAATGCACAAGACAGAGTTATGTGTTTTCAAATAATAATAAGCACTAAAACAAATTCTGATTTTTTATTTTTTTTTATCAGACTACATTAAGCTTTGATTCTGCTCTGAATTTTGGGAATTATTAGCAAAATTCTTAAACTTTTATTTCCATATTTAAAAATGTAATGAATCCTTTGAGATTGGATTATCTTTAACTGACACATATTTTTAACTGATACATTATAGTACTGACTTGAATACAGTATTTACTTGTAAATGTACATTACTTTCACCCGAATCCAAACCTACTAAGGTTTGTCATCCACTAAAAGTGACTGTGGGAATTTGTTGTAACAGTTTTGTTTCTTTAATATTACATTTTTTTTGGTCTTAGTTTGACCAAAAATAACTGCTAAATGCTCATAGCAGTTATCATTTATGTGCAATACTAATACTCATATGATAAAAACTAAAGTTATCTATTAAGAATACAATAATAATAAAATATATTAATAGAAATGTCAAACATATTTTTCAACCATGGAGTAAAGCTGATGTATTTTGATTTCTAATTACTGTCAATCTTTATTTGTAGTTAAATCTCGATTTTATTTGCTATTAGGTGTACAAATAAATGCTTCTTGAAAACAGTGGGGTGATTAAAAAATAAACTGTAGTATTATTAGAAGCTTTGTAAAGTCATTTACAAATAAATGAATGGAAATAGTTATCAAATATTGTTCTGTGTGCGCGTATTAAAATAATTACTTATTTAACGAATTGTAACATCAAATTTTAATAATTGTCTTTTTATTTTTTTGCTTGAGTTGCCTTCCATCTGATAATGACCACCATTAAAGTATCCCCTTTTGATGATCACAGTCATCCTCTTACTAATTAACACAATATGTATTTACTAACAGTCTAATGTTATTGTAAGTCAATGTCTTGATAAAATTTTCTTAGAAAAAGGAAATTTCTGGTAAGATAAATTGCACGAGCTATCCAGCTAGAAGTGCAAATAACTAATATTATTGTAGTTAGAATAAACCTCACGAGTCAAGTTCAATATCCACGTACAATGATTTAAGAGAAGACACCAACTATCTTATCGCTGTCGTGTGGCTCCCCCCTCTGTCTATCGCTGGTTATTGCTCCACAAACTTTAGCTGCTACATGGGATAGCATATTCCACTTTTCTGGGGGAAATGTTTAGTTATGTCACTTTAAAAATAGTAAGAGACAAATAAGGATGGATACTGCCTGTTTCTCTTATTATTAGTGTTATTCAATGATAAAGAGTACAATGGTATAATCCAAATAATGCACATATACACCGTATATACATGAAGACGCACTTACCCAAACTGCTCAGAATAATTTATAGTTTAGATAAATACACTATTATTATGCATACATGTCTCGATTCATTTGTTGTGTTTCAGACTGAACTATACAAAACAAGGAAGCTAAAATAGGTAACATATTAATATATGTTGTATAATATTTATACTATATAAAGATTGGACGTGACCAAATGCATTAGTAGAATTGTTTATCTGTAGTTATACTAGAGTACAAATTTACTACTATATATGTATGTTTTCAATAAGTATGTGTATGTGTGTATACTGAAATAGATCAGATAGCTAAGTGGGTTTAATTCACTGCGTACAACTGTAGTACCTGATTAAGCCTCAAGATTACAGGTTTTATTCCCGACAGGCTCAACTCGGCCGTTGATCGCTCATAGCAGAGATCTATAAAATTATTACCATTAAGTTTGGAGAGATCCAAATTTATTGCACGACACGTTTCAGTAGGTAAGTGAATAGATGAATAGAAATAATGACATGGTGTGAAATAGCTTGAGAACTGAAAAACAGTAATGCTAAGCGATTTATATTATACTGAAGCGATTCATAAGATAGTGATATAAAATTGCTGTGCTCCATTAAACTTTGCGTCATAGTACTTCAAGTGATCACTACAAAACCTTAGAAAAGACAACTCTAGTTATGTATATAAGCTTTTCACAACATGTAAGCTATACATTTTCACTAGCAAAATGCACAGAACAACATACAGTGAAGTACTACCGGGTTAACTTTCAAGTTGAAAGACATTCTTGTTCTTCGTCTCTAAGGAAGCCGAGTTTATTTGGACGTTAGAAAACTAGTGTATATCCTTTTGTTTTAAGGTGACCCATGCTAAATATTTGTTTCAAGGGGAACTACAGGTGTTTAAAGGTTTGGTTGTAAAACATCGATTTTATGGCAGATAATAAAATCTCTGTAGACAGCCCAAACTAGATGCGTTCCTGAGTTACTCTCTCACTTCTTAAAGCTGGTGACAAAGATCCGTAATCCAGTAGGGGAATCTTAGTGGAAGAATAAACACAGATCTTTGTGTTTGCATTTATAGATCTGTACATGCATTATCTGAGGATCTGAAGAATCAATTGGTGCAGGAGCGGCGTGGATGTTACCGTGTCCTTGACTGTATGAACTCTTGAGTGCAGCCTGCATAATATATTGTTTACATTGTAGAAGGCCACAGAAAGGAAACGTATTATAAAGAAACCAGGCCAGGCCGGTGGTTAAATGACCTTTTGAATTGCATGCAGTTAATTCTTAAAATACGTGCTCTAGAGCTGATTGCCACCATTTATTTGGTGCGTATTCATTTCCCACTTGTTTCATGTAAAATAGTACAAGACAAGTGTGCATTGTGGCTATGTACTACAATCACACAGCCTACGCGAAGCTTTCGATTTCACTTGAAAACATACAGGGCCATCTAGCGGTGGATCCCTCTCATTGCACTACGTTCGCCTTTTTTATTTATTCTTTATTTAGCGTCATTGGCCAGGGTGAAATCATGCAGTTTGGGTTAATTAGATAATTAAGTAGATCAAAGAGAGTAAATCAGGGGGCACGTGGTAGCATATTGAAACTATTTTGGGCATAAATGGTAAAGTTAAAAAAAGAAAGTGTCAGGGAAAAGCAGCTTCATACAAACTGAATTTGACTATAGCGAATAGTTTTTCTGTATAAAATACTTGTTTGTGGCGCTGGATTCTATGATTTCCAACGCATTTTTCCGCTGTTTTAATTCTGCCAGAGGGTTTGAAGTTCAACACTGTTATTATATGACAATTTCTGTTATATTTAAACTTTTTAAAATGTTTGCATGCAATTTTTAAATTTAATAATATTCCAACATCCACCAATGCATCCGAATATTACATAACCTATAAAGGTTCATTCAAGGGAAAAGTTCTAAAAATGGTTCCGTCACTATGGAAACCAAAGGAATGTTCCTGCTGATTAGACCATTTTTAGAACTTTAGCCCCAAATCTAATTCCATAATTCACCCCATTGCGTGACAGCCCGAACTTTATTAACCTAATGGATATCACATCTCTATCGCTGCAAATCAAAGGACATATTTTATTCATTTATTCCAACTTCATTAATATGCCAGTGTATTTAACAAGCTATAAGTGTTCAAAGGACCTATATCATTTTTCAATTAAAACTATTTCTGAGTATACCCTACATAGCTGAGAAGCGGTTTTATTATTCAGTAAGTATTGTCCAAATGTAGCAAGTGTTGTGGTTTGAAAGAAATAACATTATCCAGATACAGAGAGAGTCATTTTACACACGGTAGGTTGGGAGTTATGTTTAGAGAATAATTCCAGCGCAAGGTTCGAAAAGTGGAGCAGTTGCCATGGATACCGGCGGAAGAGTCATGATGATTGTTCTGTTTTTAAAACTTCGTTCACATATATACACCTATATATTTTTCTTGTCTCTGAATAATAATAAACTGGAATATATATATATATATATATATATATATATATATATATATATATATATATATATATATATATATATATATGTATATACTTAATGCTGGCAAAATAATATGTGTATAGTACCAGCTGCCACACTATTTAATATACAGAGCTTCATTGAAACAATTATCTTAATTGATGCTAAACAGATCTTGAGATACCAGGCCCCCATAACAACGTTTAATTTCACAGAAATTCTTTGAAATTTTGTTTCTAACTGTTTTGTACTGCACTGAGGCCAACGTTGGGGCTTTACCAATTATTATTGAACAATACTTATATTGTGAAGTGTATTTACAAATACTTTCAGTCCCTGAATACTTTTACTGTGGCCATATTGTACATGTAGTGCTCTGTCCTGAAAGATCAAGCGAAAAAAAAAAAACAAGTAACCATGATCAGAATAGATCTGAGAATATCTGGGAGTATGATGTCATTATCATTAGTCTGGTCACTTTAAACATTAAAATCACGTATGATTTATTTTCTTTAATCATTCGTAATTATGAGGATAAAATTGTAGAAGTTAGTTCAGTACAGTATTGTTATATATATATTGCTGCATTACTTGACATACCTTTCTTTAGTGGCGATCCAAGTCTTCATCTTTGTTTCAATCAACACATACATGCACATCCAACATGCCCTTCCCTACATACACAAACAATACATACACATATAGACACATATACATACAATATAAATACACACACAATATATATACACACACATGTATACATACACATACAATATATACACACACACACACACACACACATACACATACAATATATATCTCGATATATATATCTACACAAAATTTATAAATACACCCACATACACACATCCATACAATATATCTACACACACAAATACATACAATATATACACATATACATAGAACATATACACACACACACACACAAACAACACATATACATACACACACAATGTATATAAACACACTATATATATATATATATATACACACACACACACACACATACATACATATTATATATAAGTCACTAGGACAAATTCATTAATATATCATAATTAATGAAGCAAAATGAAGTTTACCGAATATATATATATATATATACATATAAACACGCGTGTGTGTGTGTGTGTGTGTGTGTGTGTGTGTGTGTGTGTGTGTAAGGCACTGATTACTTGGACTATTTATAGTTGATATAAATATATGCAATTCCAGTTTGTATAACTAAATTATGTTTAATACAGTATATTCCATGCCCCCAGTAATAAATAAGGCATTGATATCCAGTCTTACTTGCTGACTAACAGCACATATATTTAGTTATAATAGTAATAATAAAATGTATGGGCATGCAAGGGTTAATGATCTGTTTATGTCTCTCTAAGTTGCCCTTTACTGTACAGTATTTAAGTCACCTACACATTACAGAGGATTACATTATATAAATTAGGCGTTTTATTTCCGCTGTCCTTATGTCAGATAACTTATACTGGAATTTGGTTTTCCAGTTATTAGTTAGAAAAAAAAATCTAGATAAACTAAATGACTTAACTTTTTGGATATTGTGGGCGAGTCTGTATATTAAAAAATAATCTGTATCTTTAACAGGATATTGCAATGGTTGAGAGAGAATCAATAGCATTTCTTTAAACAGTGCAATGCTGGGCAATATTTATTAATCTTGGTGAAGGTAACGAGGCAGTGATGATTGGACATAACTTGTCACTCAATAAATCTGAGACTTTCATTAAAGTTCTTATTCTAGCTATGGTAGAAAGCTATAGTTACAAGATACAAAATAGCTATACACTCAGATTAATAAACAGGTGTGTATATATCTGTACACTCACTTGATATCTTTTATTTGCATATGTATTGTGCACACATTCATAATACTATATGAATACACAAATGTATGATTATATATGTATATATAGGTGTATATATATTCATACATATTCCTACTTTTGTACTTTTGTGTGTATTTATGTGGATACACGCACACACATATATAAGTATAAATATATATATTTATGTATGTATTTATATAGTTACGTATATATATGCTGTGCTGATTTTTGTTATCTTTGTTCACATGCTGTTTCTTTGTATCTTGTTTGCACTGTTTGTGTATTAAAGTGATATTATTATTTTTTTCATCATGAGCGTTGGTAGTGAGTTTATGCAGGAGTGTACGTCATACACTATAAGTCAAGTATAAAATGTATTCACACTTTCCTGCATGAAGTGTAACACTTTCTCCTACCAAAGACTGCCTAGTGCTAATCAAGCTATTGCACAATGTAAAATAATTACCACCTCCTCTATATAACCCGGATTATTTCAGTACAACTCACTGTACATTGTCTGCTGCGGAAAACCAAAGCCCTCTGGAGAATAATTCATAGTTTAAGATTTTAGTTTAAGCGGCACAATAAGGCAAGGGAAGCGAGGAAACAGGTTTCAAGTTCAATTAACGACACGATTACTGTCTGTAAACGAGTTGCCGGTTTTATTGCAGTTTTGGAAAACAAGGTTGTTTTGTGTTTCTGTGGGATAGCTTTTCATAAACAGCAGCAAGGTGCAGATTATTAAATAATGTATAATTATTATTAACATGGGGAAGTCTTCTGGCACAGTACTACAGATCCCAAGATGCTTACCCAGATATCTAGCTGAGCAACACGGGGATTATAGTCCAGAACAGTTGGGTTTATTTTCAAAAGAAAGGTGTAGTCCAACAACAGCTAAAAAAAAACAAAGATTACCCACCACTGTCATAAACAAATGATATATTAGGAGGAGATTAAGCCCCAGAAACGAAAGAAAATATTATAAGTAGAAATGAGAACCCCATGGAAGGGTGATGTGGGTTGATTGCTCTGAGGGTTTAATTCCATTTTCAGATCACGTGACTGTGGCCAGCCAATGCAGGGCTCCTTGGCTACTGCAAACAGATCTGTAAAATGACTCCCCCACGACCCCTCCCAACCTGAACTTAGTTTTTATAAACGTACCACAATGATCTAACCTGCTCGGAGGGATCACAGTTTACACTATGCCCTGCACTGGATGGAAAGAGGGATGTGCAAAGCTCTGAGTAAACGCAGTCAGTGGGAGATGGAAGGACTCAGAGGTGGAGAGGGCTCTTCCAGTAACCAGTGCAGGAATTTCCTCTCTACTCCCTCTGTGTTTGGCACTCCATCCAGCAGAGCAGTCCCAGGATTAGCCTATCCCGCTCCTGAGAGATCCAACTCTGCACGTTCTGAGGCTACCAAGGAAGGTCCTACATGTCCAGCTTCCACCGGGCCGCCTGCCCCATCCCTAGGATATGGTTATCACTTTGGGAACGGATATTACAGTTGTCGTATGTCTCATGGTGTTGGTCTGCAGCAGAGTCCACTTAAATCATCCAGCCACCCCCCAATAGGTGGATTTCCAGTGGAAAAATACATGGACGTGTCTAGCCTGGCCAGTACAAGCGTCCCCAGTAATGAGGTGTCTTCAAGGGCCAAGGAAGTGTCTTATTTTCCGGGTTATACCAACCCATACCAACATGTTCCAGGATACTTAGATATGGTGTCAACATTTAGCTCTGGTGAGCCTAGACATGAGACCTACATCTCAATGGAGGGCTACCAGTCATGGACTCTGGCTAATGGGTGGAACAGTCAAGTTTATTGTAAGGACCAGTCCCAAGCCCCTCATTTCTGGAAGTCTTCTTTCCCAGGTATGAATAAATAATGGGGGGTGGGGAGTGTGGCAGGCTAGTGAGCACTTAATGTACTGTATAGAGAGCATTGACATAATCAGTGCACATTCCTGATGTTACAATGTGGCGTTATTTTACCCAATACACCTTCCTGTTGGATACTCCCACTCATAACCTCAAATGTGGGACAAAACCAGTTTATGCAAACCAGTTTCACAACATGATTAAAGTTCCTGCTAATGTGAGCATTGTTATACTGTTAGTGTATGAGGTGTTTTTTTTTTTACTATTTGTATCTTGGGTGATATTTTCTCAGAAGTGAAATGCTGGAGATATTTATCTCAGGTGGAATGTATATTATTATCCTTTGGACTGTGGGGTAGGTAGATGGATGCAGTTACCTAAATTATCGGCGTTTAGTGCATAATTTCACCGGGGGAAAAAACAATACTTGTAAATCACAATGGATTATCACCATACTCCAATAACCTTTGTCACTCTTAGTTTTATGTTTTAGATGCCTCCTGGTGTGGATCTGTTGGTTAATGCTGTTGTTTTGCCTGATGAGATCGTGATTTATTTGTTTATTTACAAATAAAATGATTTATCGAGAGTGATACATTGTGATATATGTTCTCTTTAATGAAGTTCAGGGAGCATGTATAATACTGTAGCAGAAAGACAAACAAATACAACAAATGTATCCAAAAAAGGGGGACATTTAAAATGAGTAGTTATTACTGTTTCATTGTGATGCCACGTTCAGTCAGTGACTGGGAAATATTTGTTAGAATATCTCGAAACAGAAAGATTTAAATGTTTTAATGTGCCATGTACTTTCCTTGTAGGAGATGTAACCTTGAACCAGCCAGACATGTGTGTATACAGGCGCGGAAGAAAAAAAAGAGTCCCTTACACCAAACTACAATTAAAAGAACTGGAGAACGAATATGCCCTTAACAAGTTCATTAACAAGGACAAGAGGAGACGGATATCTGCAGCCACAAACCTATCAGAAAGACAGGTAACGATATGGTTCCAGAACAGGAGAGTGAAGGACAAGAAAATAGTATCCAAAATAAAGGACAACATATCTTGATCTCCCAGTGCAAGGTTCAAGGTCATCAAGGTCAAATTTTCATTTTTAAAAGACCTGAAACTATTTAAGAGACAGAATGCTTCTGTTCCTCAGACATTTTTTTTTTTTTTTGTATCCAAAGAGAGTGATGACATTAAATATTTTCTCCATCCAGTTTCCAATTTTTGTTCTATTTTTTTTTTGTTTTTTTTTTTTTTTTGTTTTTTGTTTATTTCTTCTTCTTCTTTTTTGGTCTGTTGACCTTACTAAGGGACCATTGTCGAAACATCGTGTGCGCAGACTACCTGTTAATTATTGTAAATACTTTAGTGATCACAAATGTACCTATCGCTTATCGTGCGATGTCACTGAGTCTCAGGAATAATTCGATAAATCATAATGCCATCACCATTCAATGAAGGAGGACTTTGTAAAACCCTTTAATACAGGAAACCTTTATATTTGCATGTCTTTTAAAATATGTATATTTTGTATTATTGCACTTGAATCGTGACTATCCTATCTATGCAAGTGTTTATATAATATCAAGTGTTTTTTATTTGTTGTTTTTTTGTTTGTTTTTTTGTCCATTCTTTGGATGATTACTTTTTAACTTTTATTTTTATTCGAAATAAAGAACATTTTCTTTGTTTCAATCAACACACAGAGTCATGACATCTATTTTGCATTGGTAAACACAAATTGCACAGCCGTAGCAGTTACTAAAGCAAATTCAGTGTCGTATTAACATAGTATTACGCTGAATTTTTATGAGAAATGATTCATTCAGCACGATATTTATTACAGAAAATCTGGAGTCATCTTGGGGAAAGCTGCTAATTGTTGAGCACTCATATGTTTCCATATTTTGCACTTTCCCGCAATTTACTCCATTGTTCACGAGGCAAAAATGGTCATAAATGTATGACAGAAACAAATAATTTACAAATAAGCCAGTCACGAAAATAATAACACAGTGCTATGTATATGTAAAAAAAAAAAAATCGTTATTTTCTGTCATGAATAATATTTATTGTGATTTTTTTTTTAAATACCCTCCAAGAATATCAGAACCAGTAGCAAAGTAATGTTTCACATTTCACCCATATAGTTCATGGTAAACTGTTGGTGCTGAATTGATTCAATCTTGCATATCGTCAGAAGAAGTAGAAATATTAGTATTTAATAACTATATGTCTTATTTCTATTTTGTTCACCTAATCTGTAAAGCCTTCAATGGTAACATATAATTAGAACCGGAATTAAACTGTTTTTAAGGTACAGCCTGTAAATGTTGTTAATTGCATCTGGGTTTTTTTGGGTGATTTTTTTTGTAAGGCACTTATGTCATTCATTTGTCAACATTAAATAATGAACATTTGTTAAAATCTGCAAATTGATCTCTGCTATGAATAAAATATTTTATTTTTTAAAAATGAATTCAATAAAATGACAGGAGATTTTTCTGAAGATGGTTCAAAGGCACCTGCTCTTTATTTACCTGCATGTGAATTATTGTATGGATTGAAACCATATTTTGGAATGTACCTCTACTAAAAACACTGAACAAATCCATTACAATTATGAGCAGCTCATTACTTATCAATCCTGTCGTTTGGATTTTATGCAGTTGTTGTTTTTTTGTTTGTTTGTTCAGTTTGTTTTTTTAATTGTAAATGTATTTGAGATTTCTCCCCTTACCCTTGGGTAGCAGGGTAACTCTTAATACTGGGTGTTTATAAACTTTGTCTGGAGTTGGTAGACACAGTTTAAGGAGGTATTTACCCTGGAGCAAAACATGTTCAATAAATTTCACCAGATAATTAAAGAAAAAATACTGCTGTTTCAGTGGTTTTTTTCTCTCTCCTTGAACCTGGTTTTTGTCTTTACCAAGTTTGTAAATATGAGGCCTTTTAAAAAATGTGCAGATTTTACAATTACTTTGAAAAACAAATTACAAAGAAAAATAATTAAGCCGACAGCACAGAGCATAACGAATTCAATTCTAGAGTAAAATGATATTTTAGTTTGTAATTAAAGTACATAATCATCCCTTAGTGGATTGTAGTATCACAATGGCCTGCTTGATCGGTTGGGGGATATTCCCTTCGCTTTCAGACCTTCTGTCTCGCTTGAAATAAATGCAGAATCATTATTCACAAGGATTCGCTAAAAGCTGAAAAATAGAAACATGTATTTTGTGTTGTTCGCCTGTATACTTGAATTAAATACTGAAGATATACTATTGAGGGATATATTGATGAGCCAGGTAGAGAAATATAGGTTTCTAAAGATGCTATGTTAAAAAAATGCTTAAAGACACTTTATAATTTCTTCTAGAAGTAGGAGAGAGAGAGAGAGAGAGAGAAATAAATAAATAAAGAAAAGAGAACGAAGGAAAAGATAAGGAAGAAGGAAGAAAGTGAGAGGGGAGAAAAGAAAGAAAGCAAAAGAAGGAAAGGAAAGGGAGGAAAGAAAGAAAGAAAGAAAGAAAGAAAGAAAGAAAGAAAGAAAGAAAGAAAGAAAGAAAGAAAGAAAGAAAGAAAGAAAGAAAGAAAGAAGGAAAATAAAAGATAATGAGAGAAGGGAGGAAAAGGGGAGGAAACAAAGAAAGAGAGAAAGAAAGATGTTGTTTTAAACCACTTGGTGGGTATTGGAGATATATAAGTGGTGTTATCCTGCCACCTTCTGGATATTCTGAGCGCTGCAGTTAGTTAAGCTATGGATTGAGCATTGTGATATCACTTCAGTAACACAAACTTTACTGAAATATGTGCGAAGTTTGTTCAGATACTGAAGACTTTTTTTAATCTTATGTGAGTTTAATTTAGCAATAAAATTAAATATATTTTTATATTGACCTCTATGGCAGCCTTTTCTACAAAAGCGCACTAAACCTTTATGTATAAGGAATATTCAGAAAGGTTCGTTTGTATACTTTATCGGTTTTGAAACCATGGTCGTTCACTTTGCACATTTTATTGTTCGGTTGCAAATGTTATTGTTTGGTTGGTTTATGTGCTCTCACATAAAGAGAAATGTTTAATTACGTAGAAAAAAAAATCTTCATTAGTTTATTTAATCCGCTTATTTTGTGATTCCATTTGAGATGAGGAATATAGATATATACATAAGTCTATAAATAGATAGATCTGAATATATATATATATATATATATATATATATATATATATATATATATATATACATATATACATACATACATACATACATATATATTCACACAGTCTCTTGGGGCCTCAGCAGTGCCATCGCTACAGAAGGAGGCTACCTAGCTTAGCCTACTTCAGTGTAACATAGAAATTTAGGTTGAAAAAATGACTTCAGCTCATCAAGTTCAACCCTTCTACTTATCATTCCTGCTTCTGACCAAACAGAAGGCAAAAGAAACCCTAAGTAACCTATTTGGAATTTTTGCCACTTAGGGCGGGAAATTCCTTCTTGACTCCAAACTGAGAAATTAGATTTCTCCTTGAATGTATTTTATTCAGAATTATTGCAATCAATAGAGCCAGAGAAAACGAATAGTAGAAATCATAATCTGCTTTCGCAATGTCCATTGGCTTGAAAGAAAGTTGACTGAATCGTGATGATCCAGATAACCTAAAATGGTAATACTGAGCTATATAAACGGCCAGGGTTAAACGAAAACGATTCTCCAATGGCTCCCATTCTATACCATGCATAATTCCTAATAGATCGAGTATCGAAAGAGGACTAAGGAAATGTATTTATTTAATTTGCAATATATTTCTATGTATATTTGTATAAATGTATATTTCTTCACATACATACATGTATAATGCTTGCGTACATGTATGTATTCTATATGTAGAAATATAAATTAATGAAAATGGGTTTATGTATTTATGTATGTGTATGTATATAACTGTTAATCGATAGATAGATAGATAGATAGATAGATAGATAGATAGATAGATAGATAGATAGATAGATAGATAGATAGATGACAGACACATATTTACATTTGATACAGGTATTCTACAGAACAATATGAAAACATAATTATTTTCGCTGTTTCTAAACTACAGCCATAAAAAATTCAACACCTTGTCGATTATACAAGTTACACGTATAACAATAAATGTCTAACACCCAGTGGAATATTTCATCTTTGTTTATGTTATTTTCATGTAAACCTATTGTAATATAAATGACTGACCACTGATGTTGTGGTTATGATAAAATGTCCGTTTCAGACGCACAAATATTATTCTCACTTATTTTAAATCTATATATTAATTCTGTGTGAAATAATAATGTACCGCTGGAAAGATGATTTCGGATTTCTCTAATGCAGAGTGTGTGCTTGAAAACATCGAGGTACTTACATGAAAAAAAAAAAAAATACTGGCTCACGAAACACTGATTCATTATTGTAGAGTTTATACAGAGAAAAGCTTTTTAAGCTTTTTCAACTTTCTTTAAGTCATCATTAAATTAGGGATTTCAAAAAAAACTTCCTTCAAACGTCTGAAGTCTCAAGATGCTCTTTTGTTTGATAAATCATTTTTTTGGGGAATTTCCTCTATATTTTGTGAGCTGCCAATTTCCAAATACATAGCTTTACGTTGTGTGCCATCTCCTGGTCTGCAAATGATTTGCACCAATATTAAGCGAAAACTCCCAGGCCGGGCTTAAGACAATTTTAAAATCTGCTCCAATCTTTATGTCATTTTATACTCAAGAAAAAAAAAATTGTATACCAAATGATCTCACTTACCCCTGATCCATGTGAGACGGGGAGACAGCTGTATCATCAGGTCCTGATATCAGTGAAAGGTTTCCCCAATTATTTACGAAATTTACACCATTCTGCAGTGTTGTGAGCTCCAAGCAAACGAATAACTTAATCTACATTAATTTCTAATAAAAACACAAAATATATACTTTTAACACAGATGCTACATTGAATACACGTGCTTACCTTGGATATAATCCCAACCCAAATCATTACAAGCTGGGTATTTTTTTAATCTCGTTTTTTTTAGAGTTTCAGTTATGGGCCATGGAGATTTAAAATACACGTTTGCAATCTGAATTCTCAAATATTTTGAAAAGCAAATTTATTCCATGAATTTCAAGTTCATCTCATCGATATTTTTTTGCTTGTTGTTGTTGCTTTGTTTGTTGTTGCTTTGATATCATGCAGATGTCTGAATGGGAGACTTTGTAAAGAAAATTCAGTCATGGAAAGGAAATAAAATAGAAGAAAAAGATTTGGGGGGGGGGGGGGAGATGTGTCCAAGAGTCGTGCCCCCCCCCCCCCCCCCCCTGCTTTTGTCTTCATTCAGTCCACTGAGTCTAAAGGAGAACTCTAGGAATGCATTCCACTTGAACGTGACTGGATAGCAGACATCACAGGAATCTCCTGCCTTTGGCCTTTGTGTGAGGACAGAGGCTCTAAAAACTGAATCAAATGTGATCAATGCAGAACAACAACAAGCTGGGAAGTGGGAGATTTTTTTTTTAAATCAAGTTCATATGTGCAGCAACCAAATAGAAAAGAAAAAAACAAAGACAAAATAAGATATTGGGATAAAGAAAATATAAACATTGCATTTATATTTACATTTATACATTTAAAGCTTTATATATATGTACGTATGCATGTGTGTGTATATATATATATATATATATATATATATATATGTGTGTGTGTGTGTGTGTGTATATATATATATATATGTGTGTGTGTGTGTGTGTGTATATATATATGTGTGTGTGTGTGTGTGTTTGTGTGTACATACATATATACTAGACTGGATCAATCAATAATAGGTCTGGTATATTATGTGTAATCGCACACAACAACACAACTGCAGTTATACTGTTATGACCCAGTGTGATGTTTCTTTTAGCGAGACAGTTCGTTCTAATACAATATTCTACTGGATCAAAATGTGTAACACACACTTAATAAACATTAGGTTATGTATTTTATTTACAATGGATTGTCGTTACTTTTAGTCTGGATAATTGGACGAGCGAGCTATCAGCTTAATGGTTTATTTTAAAGAGTGGATTTTTATTTTATACATATATGTGTATATAAAAATAAATAAATAAATATATATATATATATAGTCATACAGTGATACAGCATATACATTTCAAGAGCTGGAATGCTTATATCCGCGATCCTACCATGAAAATAAAGTGTGTATCTATTTACGTTTAATAGATCTTATAATATTAACAATACAATGGGAACCATCTGCACTCAGGACAGGAAACTGATACCTCGATTATCAGAACAGTAAGAGCGACAAACCACGATGCACATATTTTTATTTCACTAAATTCTTAGTTGATTGTCTACACCACGAAGGCGAATGGATTTTTCGTGATTATTTTAAAACCTTTCAACTAAAAAAAAAAATTCACAATTGCAAATCAACTTGTGGAATTTCTCCAAGTACTAAAAGTATCGACCACAGCAATGGGTTCCGAGCAGCAAGTCGTTGTTTGTCTGTATTTTTTTTTTTTTTTCCATAATGAAATAAAACTAATGTTTTATGATTTTTTGCACATGTGTAGCTGTATGCTCTCTTATTTGTAGTTGATAAATGATAACTTTTAAAGAAGGAAGGTCCCGGATCTGTCAGCTAGATTGGATGATTCAGTAAAGATCTTGTTAACCACATTGGTATATTCAGGTATTGGCCTATTGACTCTCTCGTTTGGTTGTCTGTTTTGGTAAATAGCTAAATGGCTTTAACAGCTGAAATCTCTTTGTTTTGTCTCCTTCCCAGACTGAGTGCCATGCCATAACCAATCTATCCGTACAAATCAGGTATACTAGCATGTAATGTGCAGTAAACACGTAAACACTGTGCTAATATATAATCCTGAGAACTCTCTGCAATACTGCAAGGTCAAGCTAAATCGCTAGTATCCTGATTGTATTTATGCCGAGATTGAGTGAAATCAAGCTCTCACAGGGTAAACATTACATCTTTAATATAGATTAGTACGAATGACAAATACGAAATTCGAATTAAAATGTTATAACGTTTTGCAGATGTTACAGATATTAATAATGGGCAGCTACTGGAGACAGACAGACAGACAGACAAACAGACAGGTAGGTAGATAGATAGATAGATAGATAGATAGATAGATAGATAGATAGATAGATAGATAGATAGATAGATAGATAATTATATTAATATGTGTGTGTGTGTGTGTTGTCTGACGTGCCATACAGTATACATATATTTATATATATATTTCTGTATATATAATAGATATTCATGTACAAATACTGGAATACACATATGCGCAAAACATAGATACATTTGTACACATATATGTGTATGTGGATTTGTACAAACACGTATACATAAATATTTATAAATATATGTATCGTAATATCTTGTCCACGTGACAATGCGCATTGGAAGGGACTTTTTTCTTCTGCAATATTGTCCATTTCGGTTTGAATAAACATTTGTTTTGCTACGTAGAGTCACAAAAATGAGCACTTTAGATACAATTTACAATCTTATTGGTGTAAATTTGTCATCAAGTAAATGAATCACTGCTGTTCGTTAATCTATACATTGTTGTTATGTATACACAGGTTGTTGTTCGTTAATCTATACATTTTCCCATCGCAATAAACAAAGCTGGAAATCGCGATGACATATGTTAAAATAGAGACAGATACAAACAGGTTTCTATATGTATTTTATACAAACGCCATTTGTGCTGTATTGTCTAGCTATGCTTTTTATATTTTACTCTTTATATGTAGTATATATAGGTTTTCAATAGGCGCATTAGGTGAGTATCACATGATAGGTAGAGAGAGATATAGACAGACAGATAGATAGACAAGTAGACAGACAGATAACTAGACAGATAGACACTGGCAGACAGATACTGACAAATGTCTTTGCAAGAAACACATATATAGTAATCCCACATTGTAAAATATAGAAAGAAAGAAAGAAAGAAAGAAAGAAAGATAGATAGATAGATAGATAGATTCAGATTGGCCAGTATAAGCTGCAAAATAAAAGATCTAGACTGTCTGCACATCTTAGCACTTAGCAGGCAAACAAATGGCGCAGTATACTGGGTGCAGCTGCTATGCTGATACAGCTCCCATATGTTTAAATTGTAAGGCAGTGCAATGCCAGCTAAACAAGCAAAAATACCTACATTGTGAGGAGGAAGGGGGAAGCTTTCTTGCAGAACTGTGGTGGCCATAAATGAAATGACTCAGGATCTCTTCTCCAGTCAGTTTTTATGAGAGCTGCCAGACAGTGTCTGTTCACGTTCTGCAGATACTGGGGGCGCCATAACAAAGTTAA